>CM077151.1:187777793-188380847 GCA_039583875.1 Platanthera guangdongensis | reverse complement strand
GAGTTTGCTAGTGGACTACTTATTGTAGAGATTTTCCACACCCTTGTGAGGTAGTTCTTGGTTGTTTTCTTGTTAGTACAGACATACATACCTTCAGTGGGTTCGTGTCAGGCTGTTGAAGTCCACTGGTGGTTTTCTTTTAGATGTTAAATATTTTGCTAAGATGCTAAGTTTACCTCTTGTGGTTGTTTTTACTTACTTTCTGGGAAGGCTTTATGTTAGGTTGCATGTTAGGTATTTTAACTTATAAAAGTATTACTACTAGTATTCCATACATGTCATCTTTCTAAAACTAAAATACTATTTTCTAGCTAACATAAAGACTTTTTCTATACTTATAACAAATCTAGAGTCTTGCATGCAGCGGGTTGTCCTTTGGTGATGTTTATGCTCGCGTAGGATGTTAAATCAACATAATCAAGGTATTTTCGCAACGTTTAACTATATTTTTCTAGTGGACTTGTTGATCCACCGAGCCGAGGGATACGACCTCCTTAACTTAAAACTAAATTTATTTCATAATAACTTATGAATCTCTTATGAAGCGTATAATTTGAGTCTGCATGAGCGTCCGAAGTTATCACTTGCATGACATTGCATCACGGCGTGTGTTTTCTCCTTACTCTGTTACATCTTTTGAATGCAGAGAAAATGCGGGTTATGACACACATCGGTTAGAAAAATATAATAACGAGATTTAAGCACGAGCTGAGTTCTCCTTGTTCTAGTTACTGTATGACAAGTTGGGGACTCCTATTTATAGGCGTAAGGAAGAGTGTCGTCACCACCCATAGCGATTGGATAACCGCCCGTAAATCTTGCAGCTCGCATCACATATACGCACAAGTGTGGATACAAGTATCTGTCTGTCGTTGAAGAAAGCTATCCGCAAGGAAATACGGACACCACTCTCTGCCCGCAAGGGAAAAAACAACGACCAGTCCGCACAAGCGGAAAAAGGACCAGTCCGGCAGGCTAAGAAGACCAACACCAACCCAACAAGGACGACAAACACAGCACTGACAGTCTTCCGGACACCGCCACCAGATCGCACTGCCTTACGGATACAACTCCTAGTTCGCGCATTGGAGATCTTGACAAGTTAGGCAATAACTCTGGACTTGTCATAAGGGACTAAGTCTCAACACCTACGAACTCCGACTATCAACTAGCCCGAGAAGGCTTCAGCGAACTGTGCGGTTAGTCACCATAGGCTACATTAACCGCCAACCTTATTGCAAGCAAGAGAACCTAAATGTAAGGTCCCCCCCCCCACCTTTTCCTGGGTTAGGTCGGAGGGGATCTTACTTGCCCAAGACGTCCCCCAGTGCTCCATAAGTGGTAACAACCCACACTACTAAGTACTGGTTGGCCGTCTTGCTCGGCTTGAATCACAACATTCACATCACATCACATCACAGCATATTGTGAAAATATTAACAAGAAGCCACAATATATATATATATAACAATATATATTTAAGGAGGACGTAAAGGCCGTAGTGACTATTTGTATATGAGGCTTGGAGGCTATAAAAGTATGTCTACTCCAAACTTCTCGCACTCTCAATCCTGCTCGCTAGTACTCACGTCTCGAAACTCTGGATACGACGGGGGTGCTTTTGCTCGGTTATGTTGGATTCAGTGGCCAAATATAGAGTGGGTGAATAAGGTTTACGATGTTTACTAGAAATTCGAATTATTTTGATCCATGAAAAAACTAGTTTTGGAAGCTACCGCGGCGCGTTAGGTAGCTAACACGCGGCGGTATGTCACATAACTCATTTTCCTGGGCAGATTCCTCCTTGGAGATCTATGCACCCTTCAAAAAATTACAGACTAACAACCACAGCGTTATACGCAGGAAAAAGAAACAGAAAATGAATTTCTTTACAAACTAAATTAACGATTGTTTTTAACGATTACAAAAACTTGATCTCTGTGACGCCAGAGATTGGAGGTAGTGAATTAAGAAAGTCTTTTGGTTTTATATACCGACGCACTCCCCGGACCGGTTGGTTCTCCCCCTTTCCTTCCAAGAAAGGTCTTCGAGTCGGCTCTTCACCTTCACACAAGGAAGCATCTTAGAGCCCCGCTAGATCACCCGATTTAGACGTCCCTTCCTTGGGACGATTTCTCATGGAATCCTCCCGAGATTCCAATGACCTTCTCCGGTCGATTTCCCTCACCACAAGTATACAGAGAAAAGAAAAGAATACAACAAACGTATTAAAGTATTTAAGATTGAATCTCCCTCTTGACGATTCCTCCATTGAGCAATCCGCGACCGGTGCTTGAAATCTTCATGTGTTCGCAACCGATCAACTCATAATAGTCGTTGTTGTCCTTGGCTCGCTGGAGTTCTTCATGCACAAACGGGAGAGAGATATTTTTCTTTTCCTTCCACGAAGACGGCAGAATAGAGCACAGAGGCGGCTTTCGAACCATCAATATCGCAGATCCGAGTCTCTATTCATCTTGGTAAGGAATACAAAAAATTAGATGCCTTTTATACATCATTGTAAAAACAGGCTACCGCCAGCGGTAAGACTAGCGCCCGACGGTAGATTCATGCACTTGATGCTGACAGTTGTCCTGAAAATTTGGAAAAATATTAAAAACAAATATTTTCCTTTTTTCCATACTAGCATGGCGTGGTAGGTAGGTAATGCCTGGAGGTAGTCCAGTCATCTCGACACATCCATCTCAATGATCGTTGAGTGGGCTAACGCGGTGCGATATCAAGGTACCGCCCGACGGTAGTCCAGTCGTCTCGACGAATGCATCCCGTCAAGTGCTAGTTGGGCTAGCGCAGCGCGGTACAAAGTTAATGTCTGCGCGGTAGGTTCCTGATGCACTCTTGACAAGTGTACTGATCGCTGTCAAGTAATAAAAGTGAGGAGTTTAATCCCCGGATATCGATCTCTCGAGGAGTACAAGTAGGGAGTGTGGTTTTGCTATTGGAAAATGATTGCAAGCAGGAAAGTAATGAAAGGGGGTTTTTGATTGGGATTCCTAAGTTAACAACAATAAGAAAACTATTGCGGGTCGCCGTCACCGCATCGATTATGTGGAGTACTACGGAGAGTAGTATGGACGATGGACGAACAGCGAGGGCCGCAATCACCTCTTCACAACGCATGCTTCTAGCAATCGCTAGAACGACACAATCACAACAAGCACAGGAAAAACTGAAGCTTAACAACATAAGCAATGATTAAGACATAACAACATAAAGACATGCTGAAACCTTAAGCAAAACATTGTTCTTAAGCAATACAACCGAGCGCACGAAGGCTTTCCGAGATTCACGGCCGGAGTCAAGGGTTGTCGGGCCTTGTCCGAGCTTGGTCTACGGATGACATCCGGGAACCAAGAAGGGTTGTCACTTCCTTCGAATATCCCGTCTTCTTCGTGAATGATTGTTGGGCTAGTTCTGACCGAAGAACTCCACAAGTGCAGGAACAAAGAGCTCGGATGGTAGCTTGGAGGTCGGAGAAGATGAAGGTGGCCGGAGACGAAACTATCGTAAGCTTTTTGAGGAGAAACAGTGGCCGGATTAACTCTCCAAGGAGGAGAGAGAAAATGGCGGTTGGAGGCGAGTTTTCCCGCTCTGAGGATCGAAAATGGCGTGGGAGTGGAGCTGGATCCTTGGAAAGAGGAAATCTGCAACTTAAATAGAAAAGTCAGAAAAATTGGTCACACACGGTTTGTCGCACGGTCGTGCGCAAACCGTGCGATATTAACTTTCAGGATAGACACGAGGAAGGAGATGCGTTAACTTGTGTGTTTTCCTTCGCGCACGGGCAGCGACAGAGAGTTGGAAAACAGGGACAAACAGGCAAACCGTGTGTTTTACTCGCGCACGGGCGCAGCCGCCCGTGCGTGAACAACTCGCATGATTAACTAAAGAACGGAAAAAACTGTAAAGCTACAGGAAATCCGTGTGTTTCCTTCCTGCACGGTTTCGAAGAAACCGTGCATCAACCGTGCGTGAGGATCGTCAAACTCAGCTCGACGAAATTCATCGAGCTCGGCTCGACGTTCTTCCTGCTGACTAAAACGCACGATTTCACGCAAACTGTGCGTGAAAGAAACACACGACCGTGCATTTTCCTTAAGCCAGAATTCCTGCCTAGGGGGAAACGCACCACCTGCACAACAAAACCAACTGGAGCACAAGCTCCCAGCAACAAAAATAAAGCTAAGAAAACAGCAGGAAAGAGCCATGGGGAGCACCATGTGCATACCCCCAAAACAGAATGCGCAATTGCACACCCACGGGCCAAAACAGTGCACAAAATGGTCCATGATCGAACGATACAAATATAACTGATTTCCGGTTGAAATGCAGTGCACGAGTGAGAAAACCAGTACAGGTGAGTCCGAAAAATCCTATAAATATCGGAGTCATCAGTTCCCGAGCGCCTGCTTGAAATAAATCCTCGAGCTAGCGCGGCGTGGAAGTACTAGCGCGGCGTGGTAGAAACCCGAGTGCCATGTTTATATAATCCAGGCTACCGCCCGACGGTAACTACTAGCGCTTGGCGGTAGGTTCCATAGGAGAACTTCTTGCTTTGCTTGGACTTGTAAACCCGCATACTCTACCAAACACAAGATGTGATCAAATACAACATGGAAATTGAGATTATCAAACTGAGAATATGTGAACCATCGGCTCCAACAAACTCTCTCTTTTGATAATATCAAAACCCCTTCATGAGATATAACAATAAGTTCATGATACAATGTATATATAACTTCCCTACACATGCTCTCCCCCTATATATGTGTTCTACATGCTCCCACTATCTTCGTGCACACATAGAAATAAGCTTCCCCAACATGTGATCTACCCTTACCCATGACTTATGAACCATCTATTCTCCCCCTTTGATATTAGCGAAAGGGGATGGGCTAGACCAAAAGTGAACATACGCATGCACGAGAGAAATAGAATGTAGTATATAATGAGCATGATAAAGAAAGCAAATAGTCCACATTATAGAAAGTGAAACGAGAGGCAAAAAACAATAGGGGTGTCCAAAATGAAATCAGAGATTATTAAGCATAGAGGTCAAACTGATGAGTGCAGTACACACATAAATATGTTAAATAAGTTTTCAGAGTTACAAAGGATTGGACAACACAGGTAAACTAAGCACATAATGATTTAGAGTACAATGATAAAAGAATTATAGAATTAATACAAAGGAACATTGTACATGTCATGAATAGAAATCATGTACTAGTACTTACGCTCTATAGACAGATAATGTCGTGTCAGTCCAATTCTTATGTATGGAAGCATTAGATAGAGCAATGACATGTGTACGTGTATCATTAAAAGACAAACATCAAGTAGAGTTAACATTCATTACATGTTTTATCTGAATAATTCACTATGTTATCGTGAGAGGAATAAGGTGAAAAATCACGCCACGTTGCTGGCTACATTATAACAAGACTAGAACTAGGGGCACTAGGCTTAAGGTAGTAGTCTGTGCATAAGATCGAAATGATTTTTTGGACCAAGGTGCTTGATGCGCGCAAAGCCCGACTCTAAACTATCTAGGGAGCGCGGCGGGTCCAGATTTCGCGCGGTGAATTATAGGTAAGTGCACCTATCACAAGTAATGCAGGATATTCGGGGGGAAATATCGAGATCGTAAATTTCCCGGGAACGGGTTGATTATCCCTACTGCTCCGAAAGAACTATTATTTTACCGAAATATTTAAGTTGTCGATTTTAACTAAGAAAAAGCTGGAAATAGATTAAGAACAAGGTCGATGAAGAAATAACACTCGGTATCGAATTACGTTAGAACTAAAATAGATTTGAATAATTCGAGATCTTAGGTTTCAATTCAATTAAAGCGGAAACTTGGCCGTGGAGGTTCCAAAAGAATGAGCTCACCTATCTCTAGGAATACCGCTCACCTGAACATTAAGACTATTCGACCGGGCTCTCGTCCGACGAAGGATTCCTCTTAATGCCCGCATTACGCTAAGAACCTCGCTATTGGGCGGGGACCCAATCCGATAGAATTACGCGCCTCCTCTCTCGAGGGTTAGTGCAAGACTCTATTTACTCCGGGGTGATTAGTCCATACGCATGACCTCTCGCCTAGCTAGCATATGGATAACGTAAATAGAGCCCACACATCGATATGTGATTCTACGCGTCGTTAACTCGGGGTAAACCTTAAGTTTTTAATTAAATAGAAAAACAAGAACTTTAGTTATTTTAAAACATTTTATATCCCAATGTTCTTCGATACCGAGGGCTAAAAGCGATTAGCCACTCATCGGAATGGGGATGGCTTATGAGTTTGGTTAGGCATGAGTTCTAAACTATGTGATAACACTAAAACAGCCTCCTAGAAGCAGCCCCTAAGACCAAAATGTTTCAAAATTTCGAACCCACACACCTTACAGCAAGGTCCTATTTATAGCCCAAAAAATTTAGTTTACACGCCCTAGGTCACGGTCGTGTAGGGGGGCGTGTCAGCACTATTGTTGAAGTGTGGTCGATAATTCAATGCATGTTGACTTTAGGGCGGTCCACGTGGAAGTCACAGGCATGACCCTGCTGACACGGGCGTGTAGCATGGGCGTGTCCAGCAGGTACATCTGGGGGAAAGCGTCGCGTCATTTCGTCGTCGGCGACGTCTTTTCTAGGACAAGTGGAGAAGTCACAGGCATGTCGCATCTTAGCACGGGCGTGATAGTCAGTTCAACAAACTTCGAGCGCCAAACGTCGAATGGCGTGACACGGGGCATGGTCACGGGCGTGTCACATTGGACAAGGGCATGTACTTGGGCGTGTGCTTGGGCGGTTGATTTCACTTCGAATTGAGGTTACACGCCCAGGTCACGGGCGTGACCTGAAGTACACGGGCGTGTACTATGCTATTTTGACAATTTTTCTGAAAATTTCAGGAAACAATCTTAAAGCTAAATTAGTATAATATTTACAAAAAGGAACATTTTATTGAAGAAAATTAACTAAAAATAACGAAAGTAAACTAAAACTACATAAATAAACTAAGTAAAAATACGAATATTTACAACTTATCAAATATCTGCATACTTAAGTTTTTGCTATTCCAGAGCAAAAGTTGGAGATATACTTATAAGGAATTAAAGAAATCCTAAGTTTAGCTACCACTTGAATTAATTGAAAAAAAGATCAAAATAATTATCCGGGGTATAAGAGTTAAGTCCTAAATCTTGAAATTGATTTTAAATAGAGGAAAAATTTTGGCCAAAAAGACTTCTTGAAGTAGCCAAATAGCAAGCAAAAATTGTAATCGTTAGCTAACAATGATAAATTGGAATTATAGAAACTTTAGCTCAAGAGTTTAAAGGAAATAATGCAATTTAAAAATTATGTTCTCAAAAATATTTTTTTATTAAGTCTAGAATCATTAAATATGGCTAAGGGGATTGTTTTTGTTTATGAACATGGCTTTGGAGGAGGTGAGGTATATTTGTTTCTCAAACATCGAATACAAATTTTTTTTTTGAATATGAATGTTTAGGAAAACAAAATCTTATTTTTCATAACATGCAATAGTAATTTTTGTACAACTTCATATAACCAATGTATATGTATAGGAGTAATGAATTTTATACTCTTAATTCGTAACATAAAATCTTTTCAAATATTGGATGCCTATGTTTACAGAATGAAATCATATTCTCATTGACATAGGTTCTTGTAAGGATAAAATATAGGGAGATTGGTTTTTTCAAAAATAAAACTAGATTTTAATAAAAACAAATTTGAGAGCAACATTTATAAATTGAACGTTCATATGTTTCTAAAAACTTGAAGTAGAAATAATTGAAGTCTATAGTTATTTTTTCTAACATAATACACATGCCTCTATTTTAGATAAATTAGAAGTAGTGTCTAAAACGAGTCCCCTATCTTAAGAACAAAGCATAAAAAAATTCTTTAAAACTTAACCCCGGATATTTAAATCTATCAATATCTAATTAATAAACGGATAGTAAACAATGAATTAATGAAATTCGCTTATAAATAAACTTTCAACAAAAATTTTGGAGAGCAAAAAGGGTTAAAAATGAAATATTCGATTTATTTGTTTCATAAAATTTTTGGAATTTTTAGAGTTTTCATCATTATTTTGTGTTTTTAATTTATTAGCGTTTTTGGAATTTTTGATTTTGTTTTGTTTTACTCTTTTTCTTGAGATTTTGGAAGTTTTGTTCAATTTTTTTGGGATTTTTGACTTATTCTCTTTTTTGTGTGTTTTGTGTTTAATTTTGTTATTATATACATTCAAAAAAAGTGAAAAGATGTAATTAAATTTTTTTTGAACTATTTTTCCTTTCTTTTTTTTATATTTTTGACTTTTATAAGCAACTATTTACAAAATAAGGAAAGAGAGAAAAGTTATTTACAAAGAAGAGAAAAAAGGAAGAGGGGAAAAAGAGAAAAGAATATTTACAAAAATATTTACAAAAAGATATGTGGATAAAGTATTTACAAAAAATATTTACAAAATAAAACTAAATATTTTTTGGATTTTTTGTTTTATAATTTTTTTGGAATTTTGTTTTATAATTTTTTTGAAATTTCTTTTTTTTATGAAAAAAAAAACTTTTTTTGGACTTTTCATTTTAAATTTTTTTGTTTTGTTTTGTTTTTTTATTTTTTTGTATACTTTTAAATTTTGGAGTGCAGAAAGTAGAAGGGCAGAAAGCAGAACTTTTCATTTTTTATTTTTTTTTTGTTTTGTTTTTATATTTTAAAATTTTGGAGTGCAGAAAGTAGAAGTGCAGAAAGTACAAGTGCAGAAAATAAAGCAAGAAAACACCATCATACTTAAGTCCCACATTGTCCCCAATGTTGCAACGTAAGTATGCGGAACAAAAATAAAATGCAAAATTTGCAAAGAAAATAAAGAGCGGGGGGGGCGTAGAAGCATCCCTGAAACGAGGTCGGGGAGGCCCAGTATAGGAACCCTGCGGATCGATCCGTTTTGGATCGATCACCTCCTTGCCGCTACGAAGGGTTATAGCGTTGATATTCACCAGCAGATTGGGCTCCGTGTTTCTCGACAGTGCCCCGAGCGCGCGCTCGAACATCATTCGCGCCAGCTGTCCAACCTGGAGTTCTAAGTTTTTTAGCGATCCAGTGATGTTCCAGATACTTGATTCATTGGAAGTTATGTATTTAGAAAAAGTTTCCTCCATCGGGTAGGGTTTTGGAAGAGGGGGAGGCGACAGAAATCCATGCGCAAAAGAATTGGGTGGGTGTTGCGCATTGTTCGCGTTGCTCCATGAGAAGTTAGGGTGGTTCCTCCAACCCGAATTATAGTTATTACTATGCATTAACTACGATGAAGGGCTAAGTTTGTTGTTGGGGTTGAAGGAAGGTCGCCCAGGATTTTCCACGTAGTCTACGAACTCATTGACTACGCTGACATTAGGGGGAAGCGCCCAAGGCAGAGTGGAGGAGGCAGCAGACTTCTCCGCCACCTGCTTCGTCAGCCTTTCAACTTGAAGGGCTAAGTGGGCAGTGGCATGCACTTCGAAGAGGCCAGCCTCCAGCTTTGGACGTCCCTACGGGACGTTCCACTGGTACGCGTTCATAGCCATCTCTTCAATAAGAGCTTGGGCAGCCTCGGGGGTCTTATTATTCAAGGTACCCCCGGCAGCTGCGTCAATCATTTGACGCGTCTGATAGTTAAGCCCATTGTAGAAGATTTGGACCTGCAACCATGCAGGCAGCGCGTGGTGCGGACACCTGCGGAGAAATTCTTTAAACCGCTCCCAAGTCTCAAATAGAGACTTGGAATCGTTTTGCACAAACAAAGAAATGTCCGCTCGCAACTTTGCAGTTTTGGCGGGCGGAAAATACATCATTAAGAACCGTTCTGCAAGCTCAGCCTGGGTGGTGATATATCCTCGTGGGAGGGAATTCAATCACGCCTTAGCTTTGGATCTTAAGGAAAATGGAAAAAGGCGCAAACGAATGGTGTCATCAGTGACGTCATTAATCTTAAAGGTATCACAGATTTCGAAAAACTAGATAAATGAACGTTCGGGTCGTCATCCGGCAGTCCATCGAACTGCACGGCATTTTGGATCATTTGGATAACGCTCGATTTTATTTCATAATTATTGTTCGCCACCATCAGGCGAACAATACTGGACCCAGTATCATCCAAATTCGGCCAGGCGTAATAAGACATTGTACGCTCGACGGCCGCGTTCGGATTAGGGTCGACCATAGCAATGGCAGAGGGTTCTCCGATGGATTCTTCGGGATCCAAAGAGGGATTTCGGCTTTGAGAACAAATACGCGAAGTGAGCTTTCGATCTCAGGATCGAAATCCAAATTTTCAGACTCCGAAGATTGTCCACAGGTCATACACCCTAAAAGATAAACTAAATAATCAACTTTTTTTTGGATATTTAAGAAGAGTTTTTGAGTTTTTTTAGATTTTAGAATATAGGTAAAAGTAATAGACTTCGGATTTCGAAATAATAACTCAAAGAAGTCCCCGGCAACGGCGCTAAAAACTTGATGCGCGTGAAGCCCGGCTCTAAATTATCTAGGGAGCACGGTGGGTCCGGATTTCGCGCGTCGAATTATAGGCAAGTGCACCTATCGCAAGTAATAAAGGATATTCGGGGGGGAAATATCGAGATCGTAAATTTCCTGGGAACTGGTTGATTATCCATACTGCTCCGAAAGAACTATTATTTTAACGAAATATTTAAGTTGTCAATATTAACGAAGAAAAAGCTGGAAATAGATTAAGAACAAGGTCGATGAAGAAATAACACTCGGTATCGAATTACGTTAGGACTAAAATAGATTTGAATAATTAGAGATCTTAGGTTTCAATTCAATTAAAGCGGAAACTTGGTCGTGGAGGTTCCAAAAGAATGAGCTCACCTATCTCTAGGAATATCGTTCACCTGAACATTAAGACTATTCGACCGGGCTCTCGTCCGACAAATGACTCCTCTTAATTCCCGCATTACGCTAAGAACCTCGCTATTGGTGGCGGGGACCCAATCCGGTAGAATTACGTGTCTCCTCTCTTGAGGGTTAGTGTGAAACTCTCTTTACTCAGGGGTGATCAGTCTATACGCACGTCCTCTCAGCTAGCTAGCGTGTGGATAACGAAAATAGAGCCCACATATTGATATGTGGTTCTACGCGTCGTTAACCCGGGAGAAACCTTAAGTTTTTAATTAAATAGAAAAACAAGACATTTAGTTATTTAAAAGCATTTTATATCCCAATGCTCTTCGATACCGAGGGCTAAAAGCGATTAGCCACTCATCGGAATGGGGATGGCTTATTAGTTTGGTTAGGAGTGAGTTCTAAACTATGCGATAACACTAAAACAGCCTCCTAGAACCAGCCACTAAGACCAAAATGGTTCAAAATTTTGAACCCACAAACCTTACAGCAAGGTCCTATTTATAGCCCAAAATAATCAGTTTACACGCCCTAGGTCACGGGAGTGTAGGGGGGGCGGCGTGTCAGCACTGTTGTTGAAGTGAAGCTGATCATTCAATGCATGTTGACTTTGGGGCAGTCCACGTGGAAGTCACGTGTGTGACCCTGCTGATACGGGCGTGTAGCATGGGCGTGTCCAGTACGTACATCTAGGGGAAGGCGTCGTGTCATTTTGTCGTCGGCGACGTCTTGTATGGGATAGGTGGAGAAGTCACGGGCGTGTCGCATCTTGGCACGGGCGTGACGGTCGGTTCGATGAACTTCGAGCACCAAATGTCGAATGGCGTGACACGTGGCGTGGTCATGGGCGTGTCACATTGGACAAGGGCGTGTTCTTGGGCTTGTACTTGGGCGGTTGATTTCACTTGGAATTGAGGTTACACGGCCAGGTCACGGGCGTGACCTGAAGTATATGGGCGTGTACTGTGCTATTTTGACAATTTTTCTGAAAATTTTAGGAAATAATTTTAAAGCTAAGTTAGTACAATATTTACAAAAAGAAACATTTTATTGAAAAAAATTAACTTAACATAACTAAAGTAAACTAAAACTACATAAATGAACTAAGTAAAAATACGAATATTTACAACTTATCAGTGCTCATGCTCACAATGCTCATAAAAACATATCAGGAGGAGTGAGTAGTGCTTGGTAGTTGACTTTCAATTTTATAGTTTGGATTTCAAGGACCCCGAATAAATCAAAATCTACCCACATATATAGATAAACTTTAACATGTATACACAAGACTTGACCACTAAAGATTTTGCTCAAAGTTCTACCCTTTCTAGAAGCGCATATGTATCGTGACATTGATTATTCAAGTTATTTCTAATGTGGTTGACACAATATCACGAGTTATAACATGTAAGCATATAATATCTACAAGAGTGCTCCGTCTAGGGATGTGTGAATAGTGTAAAGTCATTCTGCTACATAAATCCTCTCACATCCCTAGAGGCATATTCAACGAACACTAACATGTCTAGTCACACACAGTAGCTAAGCACCTTTATATTTGACACATCATGACATAGGTAGACAATGTTCACAGAGATTAACACACCTAAGTCCAACATTGAACATAATCGTTATGCTCTATGTTCTAGCCAAGTATGTCTGAAGAGATAACAATCCATAGTTTTCTTGTTGTATTTTTGGGTTTTATATTTTTGTTTATATTTTTCTGATATAACAAAACGGAATAAAGAGAACATCAGAAGACAAAATCAAGACTAAAGACAAGTTTTTGTTTTGGGGACTAATTATAAATTTTTTTAATTTTTCTATGACAAAACAAGTAATGAAGGAACAAAAACAACAAAAAATTGAAGTGGAAGAAAAAACACAAAACTCAAAATAGTAAAAAAAAACGCCCCTGTGACACTAGGTGATGCAACATGACTAGATAGAGAGATCCAAAACGCCGAGCTCGTGTCGAAGTAACGAGAAACAAGCATCTGAGAGGGATTTTGTGAATATATCAGCTAGTTGGTCGTTGTATCCCATGAAGTTTACTCTCACGTTCTCTTTCTTAATATGATCCCAAATGAAATTATGATGAACGTCAATATGTTTGGAACGAGAGTGATGTACTGGATTATTTGTCAAGTCTATCACTCTTGTTGTCGCACCAAAGAGTAACATTCCTAAAAATTAAGCCAAAGTCTTATAATGTTTTAGACATCTAAAGTGCTTGTGCACAACAACTCTCTAACGCAATATACTCGGCTTCAGCAGTAGAAAGGGCAACCGAGTCTTGTTTCCTACTTGACAATAAGACTAGTGCCGGACCGAGGAAGTGACCAGTACCACTCGTGCTCTTGCGATCAAGTGAGCATCCAACATAATCAGAGTCGGAGTACCCATGGAGTGTGAAATCAGTGGTGTGGGGGTACCAAACACCAATATTTTGGGTGCCTACGAGATACCAAAAGATATGTTTAACCGCTTTCAAGTGTGATTTTTTATGATCGGCTCGATACCTAGCACATAGACACACCGCGAATGTAATATCAGACCATGAAGCACTTAGTTAGAGTAGTGATCCGATCATTCCTCTAAAAACAGTTTGATCCACCAAAATTCCACTTTCATCCTTTCCTTATTTTAGAGAGACACTCATTGGAGTTTTGACTTATTTCAGATTCGCAAAGCCGAATCGCCTAAGCCAAATGGCTTCCTGAGCTGCCAAGGCTGAAGCCCTGTATTCTGCTTCTATATTGGAGACAGACACTGAATCTTGCTTCTTACTACCCCATAAAATAGTTGTCGATCTCGTAAAGAATACGTAACCAGACGTCGACTTTCGATCATCTATATCTCCTCCATAATCAACATCCATGTAGCCGTGCCGACTAAAGCTCGTGTCCCTCTAATAAAGGAGACTCATCTCTGAGGTAGACTTGACAAACTTCAGAATACCTTTAGCCGCTACAAGATGAGGCTTCCGAGGCTCCTCCATATACCAACTAACCCGACCAACATCATAAGCAATATCCGGCCTAGTGATTGTCAGATATTTAAGACTCCCCATGAGAGCTCGGAACACCAAAGGGTCCATAAGAACCCTTCCCTCATCCCGTCGATTTTTTAGACTGATCTCTAGAAGTATAGAACTGCTCTTCCTTTCCCGCTTGTCGAAATGCTTGACGATTCTCTCTGCATAGCCCTTCTAGGAAACGAGCACGCCACTCTTCTGAATCTCCACCTCGAGTCTAAGGAAATGGTGGAGCTCACCCAGATCCTTCATCTCGAACCTAATAGCTAGCTCAGCTCTGAGCATGGGAACTTCCTCCTCCGAGATGCCCATGTCGATCGTGTCGTCAACATACAACATAACGAGGACTGGAGCTCCCCATTTTCTTAACGAAAAGACTTGAATCTGAGTCTAAAGTGAAGTATCCGCAGAATTGGAGGTATTCTGTGATCTTCCCGTACCACGCTCGAGGCGCCTGCTTCAGACCATATAGGGCTTTCTTTAGCTTGCAGACATGTCCTGGGTGAACTTCAGAGACATAAACAGATGGATGCACCATGAAGATATCCTTGTCAATCTCGCCGTAAAGGAACACATTCTTTATGTTGAGTTGCCAAATTTTCCATCCTTGGCAAGCCACCAAAGAGATGACCACCCTTACTGAAGTCATTTTAGCCACCAAACTGAACATCTCTTTATATTCCTCCCCGTACTATTATGAGAACCCCGGAGCTACAAGACGAGCCTTATACTGCTCGATGTTGCCGTCAGGCTTCTTCTTCAGCTTATAAACCCACTTGCATATAACAAGAGTGATGTCATCGATCTTGGATACAAGATTCCAAGTATCATTCTTCTTAAGGGCAGCCATCTCCTCATCCATGACATCTTCCCACTCCTTTATGCTAGTGGCGTTCTCAAAGCTCGACGGCTCCCGTTCATCCAAGGGACCTACAAAGAAACTTGAGACAAAACTCATGTTCCCGTCCCTATACCGAGCTGGTGGAATAATAGTCCTCTTGGACCTCCGTAGGTCTTGACCCAAATCCACCACTCCTGCTGCTTCTTTTGTACTAGCTCTGATACCGGGCATAGCAGGATCATTGCTCCCCCTGCTTTCATATCCAGAAGAATCTGCACCAAAGCTAGACGAAACTGGAGCACCTAGTGATGTAGGCAACTACATTAGAAGATCTCAATTAGCTTCTCCTTGGCCTCCGTCTGACTCGCTCTCTTGTATATCCGTAAATGATCTACCCGGGTACGATGTAAGTTCGTCGAAGACAACGTCTCTTGAGATGACAAACTTGTTTGTTGTAGGATCCATGCACTTCCAACACTTCTTCCTCTCATCATAGCCCAAGAAGACAAGCTTCCTTGCCTTCGCATCTAGCTTAGTCTTGAGAGCATCTGGAACGCGCGGGTAGCAGGAAGATCTGAATACCCGAAGATGTTCAACAATAGGCTTCTCTTTAAAGATCAACTCATGAGGATATTTCATGTTATTTGGACTGAGGGGCATTCTATTAGTGACATACGCCGCACAGGTCATTCCCTCTGCCCAGAAGGCCCTGGGAATGCCTTTGGCGTGAAGCCAACAATTGCAGGTTTCCATCAGATGACAGATCTTCCACTCTGCAACTCCATTCTGTTGTGGAGTATATGCACAAGTAAGCTCCCTCTGAATGACGAACTTTCTGCAAAATTTAGAGAACTCGTGTGAAGTGAACTCTCTGTCATTATCAATTCTTAATTTCTTTATCCACAGACCAAGCCGGCCCTCCATGAGCTCTTTGAACTCCATGGTCATCCTGAAAGCCTCTGACTTCTATTTCAAGAAGTATACCCAAGTATATCTGAAAAAACCATCAATAAGAACTAGCATGTACTTGCTACTGCAGAGATTGGGAGTGACGGAAGGTCCCGTTAGATCACCATGGATGCATTTGAGCGGTGCTCTACACCTTTTATATGATATATCAAAAGGAAGGCGATGTGCCTTTCCATACTGACATCTAGCATAGATATGACCATGACCGAAGGATGAAAGAGTAGGCAGGCCATGCACTAGACCTCTAACTGTCATAGCCTTCAGCTTATCCATGCCAACATGACCAAGTCTCCCATGCCAAATAACAGCGTTGTTATGTGCCCTCATCTTCTCAACATACGAGCTTGTCGCCAACTCGAACAAGTCCTTCACTGTCCTTCCAACATGAATGACGTCAGCTTTCACAACTGACACGTTCTCGAGAAACTTTACTTCTGTTGGGCCAAATAGAACGTGATACCCAGCGTCAAACTGCTTTGGTCACCGAGAAGAGGTTTTTCTTCATTCCTGACACGTGATACACTCCTCAAAGTGAGTGGCCCCGGATCACTGCCTAAAGAAATCGGTCCCCCCTTCTCTACTGCAAATATAATATCATCAATAGTAATAATGGCATCATTACCTTTGTAATCCTATAGAGAAAAGAATTTGGACTCATCCCCGGTCAGGTGATGACCATACCCCGAGTCTACGATCCAGTCCTTCTGATTGTTGATGGAGTAAAATGCACGAACACAAGTGCTCGTCATGAAGGCACTCCCTCATCCTCCTTCCTCAGCTTTGGACTCAGCCTCCTCCTTCCCTGTAGTATGCCCTGGCTGAAGATTCACTTTGCAGTCCTTGCGGATGTGACCAAGCTTAATACACCTATAGCACTGAGGTCCTCCCCGCTTCTTCCTGTCATCATGCTTACGAGCCTAGCTCCTTTCCTTTCTGTGATGAAGAAGACAGATCATCGCTACCAAGTATCTTCATCTTTCTGTCCCATTTCTTCCTTTTTCCAGAGAAGAGAGCCTCTCCATCTCCCCATGACATTAAAACTGCAGCCATCTACTTCACCAAGCTTTCCTGTGAAGCTAATAGATTTTCCAGCTCGAGTAGTGATGGCGGATTGGCCTAGCCATGCACAGAAGTCACAAAGACAGCATACTCCTTCCGCAAACCACGGATGTTGTGTCTTTTCAACTTTGACTTTGAGATCAGCTCTTCCTGGTCCAAGGCAGTTATCTCAGAGTAGATTTTCTTTGCTTAAAGAAGAAAGAAGAAATGAACAGATCACCTTGAGTGGCCTTTGCAAATTCATTTTCCAAGAACTGTAGCTAAGCTACATTCTTCTTCTTTAACAGGCCATTTAAGGCCATCTAGATTTCAGCTGCTGACCGACATTCGATGATGTGGTCAAACAACTCCGGTGAAATAGCACGCATTAGAGTGAATGTTACTTTCACATTTGTTCGCCTCCAAGCTTTCACAGCTTCAGCATTTCCACTAGCAGTGACTACTTCGTGTCGGTTGTCACCACCGATAACTTCCCAAATATCCTCGCCAAGAAGGTAACTCTTCAAGCAAGACCTCTGTAACGCCCCTGAATTTTCGATAATTATTTTGATCTCCTTAGTGTCATATTAATGATGTAAGGGCGTTACGTTGACGCATAGTTAATGGGGCGCCGCAGTTGTTGCGTGATTTTGTTCTTTGGCGTTATGTTAATCCCTTTAGTGGCAGTTGTTAGAATCATCAGAATTCGAGCATTGACTTGGGAAAATTAAAGTAATAATTTTAAGCGTGTTTGTGGAGTTTCGTTGCTATCCAGGCTTTATTAGGATCTCGATGGATTTTATAAGGATGGTTGTTGTTTTAACTTCGGGGAATTTTAACACAAATTTGGTTTGTCGGATCCTGGTTTCGACTACGTCGTCGTATTCGTAGCACCGTCATTTAGTTTCGATGCGAATTTCATCGAAAACTGTGGTGATTTTGTCACCCTCATCGTTTGAGTTATTCTAGTTATTATATTAATAATATAATATTATATAAATATATATATATACCTATAAAACGAAAACCCTATTCATCCTTCTCCCACAAAACTTTGGTCTTGAGAGCGGAAAGAAGAGGGCAGTGACCTTCCTCCGTGAAACTTCCATCCGCCGTTTTGAGAGCTCCGGTGGACAAAATCTTCGACGGAGCATAGATCCGGAAAGCTCTTGCTAGATCTTCGCGTGTATAGTAAGATTTTCCCGTTCCGTGAATTTTATATGTTAGGGTAATTGACCAAAAGCCTTATTTTGCCACGAAAAGTTTCAGAGATCGTAGGCGAGGAGTTCTTGAGGCGATCCTTGAAGCGGAGCGCTATAGAGGCTATTTTTCGGTAGATTTTGAGGCAAGTGGTGGTTCCTTCCCCCCTTGCTTGTTCTTTTGTTCCTGTTATCTTTGTCATTCCTGCATAGAACTTAGGAATAAGGTAGGGATTAGGGTTTGTTGAATCTGTGTAGGGTAGGAATCGGTCCAATTCAAAAAGCGTCGAGTGCATCGTGTGACTTTGAATTCATTGAGTCAAAAGCGCCGAGTGCGTTGAGTGACCTTGAATTTGTTGAGTCAAAAGCGTAGAGTGCGTCGAGTGACTTTGAATTCGTTTAGTCAAAAGCATCGAGTGCGTCAAGTTACTTTAAAATAGTTGAGTCAAAAGCGTCGAGTACGACGAGTGACTTTGAATTCGTTGAGTCAAAAGTGTCGAGTGCGTCGATTGACTTTGAATTAGTTGAGTAAAAAGAATTGAGTGACTTGGAATTCGTTGAGTCAAAAGCATCGAGTGTGTCGAGTGACTTTGAATTTGTTGAGTAAAAAGCATCGAGTGCATCAAGTGACTTTGAATTCGTTGAGTCAAAAGTGTCGAGTGCATCGAGTGAAGTCTTGGCGTCGAGTGAAGAAGAAAAGTGTAGAGTGACTTTAAATTCGTCAAGTATCGATGTGAGGTCAAGTCAAATTTGTCGGGTAAGCAGTAATTTGTCGAGTATTCTTGATGAATCTGTGTGGACTTGGAATTTTTCGTCGGATGAACTCCAAATTCGTCGAGTATACCTTAGGAAATTTTTTGATATCTTCTCTTTGAGTCGTTGTGGAAATACGACGCTAAGTCTTGGGTTTTCTTTCGTTTATCAGCATTTTTGGAATTTTATTTGCGGCCTAGGGTTGGTAGTGGATAAAGGACCACCACCTCAGTGTTGGCTTGTGAATCATTACACCGGCTAGGTTTTTTTTTGGATTGTTGGGCTGTGTTGGACAATATGGTCACCACCACAGTGCCTTTTTGAGATGTTTGGTCTGATGGTTTGTGTTGGACAACATGGCCACCGAATCAGTATTGTTTTTTTATCGGTGTTAATGATTCACGTATTTGAACTGATCAATTTCTCTTTCCTTATATATATACATATGTTTACATGCATATTCTTGCAGATATTATTGAAACATAGTGAAAGATAAATCTATGTGTAGTTAATCACCTAGAGTGGGGGGGAGTGAATGGATGACTATAAAATTCTTTGTCACTTACATTATATGTTCAGTAGGTACTTAAAAATAAACTTCACAAGAACACAACACAAGCAATCCACAGAGCACAGCACAAGCAATCCACAGTACACAAAAAGTTTATAGTGGTTCCCCTATCTATGGTACATCCACTTTCCCCTTTCTTCCTCACTAGCAATATGCTATATAAGCTTATATCTCCTCCTCATAAACTCAGATCAAAAGATCTTACAGGCTCAGTTTCTGTTAAGAAACTTACACTCAGACCAACAGATCCTACCTCAGAGATTCACATAATCTCCTACCTCAAGTTCCTCAAGAACCCTACCTCAGCCTTTACAAATCATGCTTACAACTCAGTGATCCCACTTAATTCACCTGCCTCAGGTCCCTCAAGAACCCTACCTCAGCATTTATAAATCAGGCTTACAACTCAGAAATTAATTCTCCTACCCACTCAGTTCTCAAAGCGATCTTACAAAATTAAGAGGTAAATAATTTAAGGAAATAGCAATTCTTTGATCTGACTTATCTAAGAATTCAGATTCTTCAACTCAGCATCAAAGAATTAAATCTTGAATAGTAGACTGGCAGAAAAGATACTCCTCTGGATCTGCAATCTTCTTAATGATGATCAACTTGGTTTCCTTGAAGAACTTGTAGAAAAGATCCACCTTAATCTTCTAATCAGCTTGATGAAAGCATCTGAAGATTGTTCTTGAAGACCTTTGTCTTTCTTCTCCTTGGAGTTGTTGTCCTCCCCTTGGAAGAAATTAGAATGAGAGAATTGATTTGTTTTGATTTCTCATTCTATGAAGATAACCCCTCTATATATAGCCTTCACAGGTTGTTGGCTTATGAATGATGACATCATCATTACACCATCATACTTCAAGTTATCCTTTAAACTATTTCTGTTAAGATATCACGTTATTGTAGCTGATGTGACATTTCTGACTTGATTTGACACTACTGTGTTGACTTTGTTCAGCTTCAGGATCAAAAGTGTTGAGATGTCTCAAGTGTCTTGACACAATATTACTTAGTGTTCTTAGAAGGTGTCGAGACATCTTAGCAGTCTCGACACAATATTACTTAGTAAAAATTTTCAGTCTGAACTTGAAGGTGTCGAGACAGTTGACTTATCTCGACAAACCTGTCTGCCCGCTGTCAGCACTTATTTTAATTCTTCACTGTGTCGAGACAGTTGAATTGTCTCGACACTTCAGTCTATTGTGTGTCGCCACTTGTTTAAGTCTACACTTCAGTCTTCATTGTGTCGAGATAATTGTATAGTCTCGACACAAATGTCTTAAGGTGTTGAGATATTTGACTTGTCTCGGCACAGCTGTCTTGATCTTCAAAGTGTCGAGATAACTGACTTGTCTCGACACTGCCGACTTGAACTTCAAGGTGCCGAGATAACTGATTTGTCTCTACACTGCAGTCTTGAAACTTCAAGGTGTCGAGATAACTGAATTGTCTCGACACAGCCGACTTGATCTTCAAGGTGTCGAGTTTGAAAGAAATCAGACATATCTTTCTACAACCTTGTTTAACAGCTACTTCATCTTGAGTTTTCTTTGACTCCTCTTGCTGTGTAGCAAGGTAGACTAAAATATTTGGTCTTTTTTGAAAGAAATCAGTCATATCTTTCTTCAACAGATTAACTTAAAATCTAATAGATTTGATATCCTGAGCAAGCTGGAACTGCAACTCCTTATTGCTCTCATCTACATATTTTTCCAGTTGATTTCTTTGTTGATCTATCATTATTTTCAGTTGAACTATAAGTGAGCTTAAATCCATAGCATGAGCAAGTGTTGTTCCAAACTGAATGGTCTTCTTATAACTTCTACTACTCTTCTTGAGTTCAGTCAATTTTCTTTTCTTTATCTGAGAGGCTTCCTCTTCCTCAGAATCAAAAGAACTAACTACTTCAACTGATGTAGGCTCTTTAGCTACTTCAGTATTTGGGGCCAGATCTGCTAACTCCCCATCAACTCTTGCACCATCTTCATCAAGATTGTTATCTTCCACGATGACTACATCTTCCTGAGCTATAGCATCAGGAACAAGGTGCTCGGGAAAAGCAGTCATCTCCCCCTGGATATCTATATCTTTATTCAAACAGATTTCTTCCCCAGTCTCCTTATAGACTGCATCCTCAATCTCCCTATCAGGCATTTCCTGTTCAGGTACCTCTTCTTGTTCTAGAATAATGTTTAGCTCTTGTATTACTTCCATCACTATGGTGTATACATAATCCTGTACTATTTCAGGCATAGTATTGAGGTTGTCCCCCTCAATGTAATCCATCTCTAGTATTGTCTCCCCCTGCATCTGATCACCAGTAGCATGAGAGGTCCTTGGAGATTTTTTAGGTGTTGTATCATCCTATTTCTCTGAGCTAGAACATCCTTGATCTTCAGATTCACTGGAAGATTCTTCTTCGACCACCACTGATTTCTTCTTTTTCTCCTTCTCCTTCTCTAATACAGGTGTTTCCTTGGAAAGTACTCTATTCCACCTTGCTAGTATTCTCATATACATTCTCCTTATATGATTGATCTTAGATCCAATCTTCAGATTGAGACTGTCAGGAATGGCTTGTACCAAGTAGAGGGTTATAATTCTGCTCATATTGGGCTTCTTGATGCTTTCTGAAATCTTGTCAAAGACTACTTTGCTCCCGTTAGTCTTGACTTTGAGGATAATTATAGTCATCAGCTCAAACATATATGCAGAAATCCTGTCATGAGCTCATGTTTTACATAGCAGCACCTTCCCTACTATCTCAGACAGGAATGTGCCTTGACTATTCATCCCTTTCCTAATCAGGGTGCTTCCAATCTTTGTGGTTGGGGCCATTCCATACCACTCCAAAGATTCTGCAGTCTTGGCAGAATCCAGGTAATCTTCTTGATCAATCCTTGGCAATTGAAATATCCTAGCCAACCTTTTGGTTGTGATTTTGTCCTTTGTGCCATTCACTTTAGACTTAATCTTTTCAGTTTTTGAATCGAGATGAGCATTGATGAATAATTTTGAAACTTCACGTTTTTAGACATTTGAAGGTTCTCACAGCAGATATTTCAGTCCTGCTTCATTGATTAGGGTTATTACATTCGTAATATCTTCAGAAGCCAAGTCGAATCCATTGCGAACAAGTTCATAACCTTCAAAGATGTTATCGTCATTCTTGGGTGCCATGAAAGTGGAGAGAAATGGTTGACGAGTGTCGACTGATCAGGATTCTAGAGCTCGACACTCAGGAATCAATAGTTCATAATATCAAGAAAGTGTAGTCGACTTCTACTCTCACGCCTTTTTAATAGTCTAATCTTTCCTGAAGATGAAAAGGCGTGCTATATTTAGACTGTTCCTAATTTTTAGGAAAAGAAAACCTAGTGTCGACACTGGAAACATTGTCCGTCGAGATGTGTCGACACAAGTCAACACAAGTATAATGTCTCTCGACATATACCTTCGGGTCTCGACACCCTTTGATGTCTCGACACTTACTCTGGTGTCTCGACACATTCTTTGATGTCTCGACACTTATTCTGATGTCTCGACACATTCTTAGATGTCTCGACACTTTCTCTGGTGTCTCAACACAACTTTAAGTTGTCGTGACACTTTCTCTGGTGGCTCGACACAAGTTTTGACTTAGTCAAAATTTTGTTCTCTAAATTATAGATACTTGACTTTTTTGTGGTCTATCCTTGGTTTTTAGGTGAATAAACTTAATTGCTGACCAATATATTTTATTTTTATCAGTTTTTTATGTATACATAAATTATTCAAGATTCAACATGCCAAGTTCAAATTTAAAGAAATTAAATTTCTCTTCATCTAGGTGCTTAGTGAAAATATCGGCAATTTGTTTATTTGTAGGAACAAATTCTAGATTAATATCTCCATTTTCTACATGCTTCGTAATAAAGTGATATGTAATTTCAATATGTTTAGTTCTACTATGTGACACAAGATTGTTTGCAATTGAAATGGCACTAGTAGAGTCACAATATTGTGGAATTTTACTTAGCTTAATGTTGTAATCTTGTAGTTGATGTTGAATCCATAACAATTGTGCACAACAACTTCCAGCTGAAATGTACTCAGATTCAGCAGTGGATATTGCTACACTTGTTTGCTTTTTGTTGCTCCATGACACCAGCCTTCTTCCAAGGAATTGACATGAACTTGAAGTGCTTTTCATGTCTTCTTTACAACGTACATAATCTACATATAAAAAGCATGTTAGTTCAAAATCATTATTCTTGGGATATCATAGACCAAGATTAGGTGTTCTCTTTAGATATCTCAATATTCTTTTGACTGTTGTACAGTGAGAGTCCTTAGGACAAGCTTGATATCTAGCACAAACACAAGTAGCATACATTATGTTTGGTCTACTAGCTGTTAAATAGAGCAATGATCCAACTATACCCCTATACAAGGTGATATCAACTAGCTTGCCAGCACCATCCTTGTCTAATGACATATTGGACTCCAAAGGAGTTCTCATGGAAGTGGTTGTTTCCATGTCATACTTCTTGATTAACTCCTTGGTGAACTAAGACTAACTAATTAGAAGTCCATCTATAGTTTGCTTGACTTGGATACCCAAGAAAAACTTGAGTTCACCCATGTTACTCATCTCAAACTTACTATGCATAAGTTTGGCAAACTTAGTGCAAAGTGAACATTAGTAGAACCAAATATAATGTCATCAACATACATTTATACTAAGATGGTCTTGCCTTTGACTTCCCTTAGTAATAATGTTATCTATTTTCCCTACTGAGAATTTATTCTTCAGAAGAAACTTAGACAGAGTCTCATACCAAACCCTTGGGGCCTGTTTTAATTCATAGAGAGCTCTTAATAAAAGATAAACATGATTAGGATCAGTAGAGTCAACAAAACCTGAGGGTTACTCAACATAGACCCTTTCTTTGAGGTTACCATTTAGGAAGGCTAACATCACATCCATTTGGTAAACCTTGAATCTTTTACAGCCTACATATGCCAGGAAGAGTCTAATAGCTTCCAATATAGCCACTGGTAGAAAAGTTTGATCAAAGTCTATACCCTCTTCTTGTCTATAGCCCTTTGCAACCAGTCTTGCCTTATTTCTGACTATAACACCATTGTCATCCAGTTTGTTCTTGTAGATCCACTTGGTTCCTATGATGTTACAGTCATCTGGTCTAGGAACCAGCTTCTAGACATTACATCTCTTGAACTGGTTCAATTCTTCCTGCATAACCCCTATCTAAAATGAATCTACATTGACTTCTTCAAACTTCTTTGGTTCTATTTGAGACAGAAAACTTGAATACATTACAATGTTCTGCTATCTACTTCTTATGGTCACACCATGTGCTGCATATCCAATGATCAGTTCCCTTGGATGATCTCTCTGATGTCTGACAGCAACTAGTAATATAACCTATTCTCTTTGAACAACTTCAACTTGTTGTTGAGTCTCTTCTTTTGGTTGTTCCTATGCAAGTTCTTCCTCAACAATGTTGACTCCATCTTGTATACTTTGGCTTGTTGGAACTGAGTCTTCTATTGACGGCTCCTTTAACTTCAATTCTTCTCCCATTGTGCTTGATGTACCTGGCTTATCACTATAATACATAGAGTTTTCATCAAATACAACATGAACAGACTCTTCTACTGTCACGACCCGTCTCGACAGAAGTCAGAGTGCGCTTTGAGACGAGTCGTGATGCCACAGGCATGGGCGAAAAGAAAGCCATGTCTGCTAAGGCGGATACAGAAAACACTGAAAATAGTTTTAAAGTAGTTATTTTTGGGGAAAACATGTTTTTTTATTATGCAGAACCTTTCAAAGTTTTAAATGCATATGTATTTTGTAAAATTCATGTTTTTACAGGCTACGACTATAATTTTCATGTCATTATGATGCAACAGAGAGTGCACATGTGTTATATTCAGATTCTAGTACATAAATATTTATATAACCTAGCAGTTGTCCATGATATCAGAGAAAATGACCGATTGCAATTATTGCATAAAAGAATTATTTGATAGAAAAAAACGGTAAACATAGAACCTGAAACTTGAAGCAGACCGGGCTCGGGGACCTGGCGGCGCTGACACGAAAGCTAAGGCAATTCCAAAACACAAAGGAAAAGCCTCAGAACATTGAAATAAACAGAATGAGCAAGGTAAAGTACAAAACAGTAATAGAAGCAGTAAAGTATGAGTACCAGACTCTCATGAAGCAAAACTATCCGGGACAAAAAAACAAAAAGGCTAAACAGATCAAGATAGTTAATTAGACTACTCCGGAGAATAGACTAAAATTATTCATGTAATAGGTTGTAAGTTGTGATCGATGAAGGGTGTAGGTGATATAGCGGACGCACATGGCTCACGATCAGATCTGAGTGCAAGTCTTATCGGAAAAGTAATCATGCTTGTCGTGACCATGCCAACAGACAGATGCCCAGTTAGACGATACAGTTCAAGGATTCGCTTACAACCGCGGATTTGTTTTCAAGTTTCATACGAGATTATTTATCATATTATTTTATGACCATATTATAAGAGGAACCTTCAGATCGTGATACAGATTCACGTCAACGAGAAAGATCAGATTGGAAATAAGTTTTACTCGGGTCTTACAATCAGACAGACATCAAAAACCAGACAGACATCAGAAACCGGAAAATTTTTTGAGTAAAAAGCAAAGGTAAGTTGAAGTGTATTGGATCGGAGATGTCAAAAATTCGCCTAGGTTAACAATTTCTAGGGCGCAGTTATCTTCCAAGAAAAACATGCGTTCACTACCGAGCATGATATCAAATCACCAAGCATATATTTGTTATCCGTAATTTGTTACAAATGTGATTTTTCAATTCAAAAGTGTGTACGGTACGAGCGTGACATAACTCAACCATCTTTAAATCCCTAACCAGGAGCCTTAACAATGATCATTCAAATCTATTAATGCTCGTACTCAAGCTTACTGTCCTCATTTTATTCATCAAATAAAAATACAAATCCTCAAATTGAATATCCAATTAACTATCATTTACTAACTCGTCACCCAATTACTCAAATATCATTATTTATATTCACGACTCGTGCTAATTCTATCGCGTGAACCACAAACTAGGAACAAGTCTAATAAATGATTAATTATCTAAATTTAACTGACAACAAGCTAACAAAGGTTGATTCATATAAACATAAGGTCAGACAAAACAATTAAGTTCAAAATTTGCAAGAGAGAAGTGATCTCTACTTGCCTGAAAGAGAGTCGAAGTTGGCGAAGGAGACCAAATTGCAGCACAAGCCAAATCGGAAAACTTGATATCAGACCTGCGGAAACACAAGCATATACGACAACGAGTTATCAAAAATTCTAATGCTAGCACACACAATAAATTATCACAGACTCAGATAGGAGAGGGCTAAGAAATTTACCTCCCTCATGAGCGAGGGGAGAAGAGATTCCACACGGAGACGGAGACTTGGCGATGCTCGGCTACGGGAACCCTAAATCGGAGAGGGCTTCCTTCACGAACCGTCAAAGAGTGCGACGAACGATGTCGGAGAACACATCTACAACAAGAAATAACTGATTCTTATGGGGCAAAAATCAGAAACACGAGCTATACAAAATTTGGAGACAAATAATCCCTAAGCAAAACAAGAAAATCTGGATAGAGGAGGGAAGGAAACCATAGCGAAATTAGAGCCCATGAAAGAGGGAAAGCGGCTGTCGGAGGGAGAGAAGGCGGCTGCCGGCCTTGGAGTAGAGGGAGGAGGCGGCTGCCGGCCTCCAGGAGGCGAGAATAACTGGATGCAGCGGCTGCTGGAGGAGGCAGAGCCCCTGTCGGCCATGACAGGAGGAAGAGGCGAAGACGGTGCCTGGAGAGGAAGCAGGAGAGGCACCGGCCCTTGGCTGCCAGCTAGAGAAAGAGGGGGAGGAGCAGGCGGGGTCGACGACGAGCAGGAGGCGCGGGAATCGGGAGCGGGTTGCGGCTTCAGCGGGAGACGGGATCTGCGTGTGCGGGAGCTGGGGTTTGCGGGATACGATGCTTGCCCTAGACCGACGGGTTTAAGAAGGGGGGGATTGGCTCGGGTTAGGTAGGAATAGATTAGGTTTTTTTATATATAAATAATAAAATATGTTTTTATAAAACCGGGTTGTTACATTCTCCCCTACTTAGGAAGTTTCGTCCCGAAACTTCCCTGAGAAACTCTGAATGGGGTCAAAAACAACGAAGATTCAGACGATATTCATTCCAACAAGGTTTGCAGATCAAGACACTTTATTGTAACGACCTAGGGAGGACCCCTAGCGCCGCCCGGCCCACCAGCAGCCCATGGAGGACCCATGGCGCCACGGTGGTACAGTCGTAATCCACAAGGCATAGAAGTTAACTATGAATACAAAGAAACCGAGAGGAGAACAAGCGCGGAGGCTTACTAAGATCGGATTCAAGTTCACGGGAGAACTCTTTAGTCATAGCGGGTTCGGACAGATGTGAAAGATTGACTTCAAGGAGCACAGAAATTGCTTCAGTTAGCTCAAAATTGAAAGTTAAGACTCGAGAATCCGAGAGCAAGAAAAGTCCTTGCACGAAGCGACGAAAGAACATCGAAGAGGAGAAGAAACTGAATGACAATTGATTCTCTGCAGAAGCAAGTAATCGCAGAGATGGAAGAACACAAATCAACGCTGAAGAAATACAGCGCAGCAATTCACAAAGAGAAACTCATTTCTCACTGACACTCATAAGCTAACTAGGAAGGGGATACAGGATGACCATATAAGATTGACAGACGCGCGAAACGGGAAGGACTAATTACGAATATCGGAGAGTTGAATTTAGAGATTTTAACACATTTTCTATTGTCAAGTACATAACTTATGCAATAATTACAGCATTTTCATTGGACAACTCTAAGCAATAATCAGACAAGTGCAACAATGTGAATATGTGTGATGTCAAGCAGATAGTAAATCCATGTGTGTACAATCATTATTGTTGTTCTTGGCGTAACACTTGTGCAATGATTTATGATATGCATGCAAATGAATGGATACACATGTCATGTTAAGGCCCATATCACTTAACATGTCATGCATATTAGGACTCTAATGCCAGCGCACTTGAAAATATTAAACCGCCCATACAATTTAATATTCGCAAGAGGTGTATATCCTAGTGGAAATTCATATGCACAAAAATGTTAAGTTTGCTCATAACCCCTTAACATTCGTGTGCATACTACTCATGCTTATGAGTGAGTGTGTGTGTGTTTCAGTCGCGAATAACAAATAATGACAAGCTGGGTGAGGAAATGATGCATGCTTATATATTTATAAAATAAGTTTCAAAATAAGTGATATTTAGAAAATATTTTATCCTTAGAACAAACCTGGCTCTGATACCAACTGTCACGACCCATCTCGACAGAAGTCAGAGTGCACTTTGAGACGAGTCGTGATGTCACAGGCATGGGCGGAAAGAAAGTCATGCCTGCTAAGGCGGATACAGAAAACACTGAAAATGGTTTTAAAGTAGTTATTTTTGGGGAAAACATGTTTTTTTTATTATGCGGAAGCTTTCAATGTTTTAAATGCATATGTATTTTGTAAAATTCATGTTTTTACAGGCTACTACTATAATTTTCATGTCATTATGATGCAACAGAGAGTGCACATGCGTTATATTCAGATTCTAGTACATAAATATTTATATAGCCTAGCAGTTGTCCATGATACCAGAGAAAATGGCTGATTGCAATTATTGCATAAAAGAATTATTTGACAGAAAAAAAAGGTAAACATAGAACCTGAAACTTGAAGCAGACCGGGCTCGGGGACTTGGCGGAGCTGACACGAAAGCTAAGGCAATTCCAAAACACAAAGGAAAAGCCTCAGAACATTGAAATAAACAGAATGAGCAAGGTAAAGTACAGAACAGTAATAGAAGCAGAAAAATTATGAGTATCAGACTCTCATGAAGCAAAACTATCCGGGACAAAAAAACAAAAAGGCTAAACAGATCAAGATAGTTAATTAGACTACTCCGGAGAATAGCCTAAAATTATTCATGTAATAGGTTGTAAGCTGTGATCGATGAAGGGTGTAGGTGCTATAGCGGACGCACATGGCTCACGATCAGATCTGAGTGCAAGTCTTATCGGAAAAGTAATCCTGCTTGTTGTGACCATGTCAACAGACAGATGCCCAGTTAGACGCTACAGTTCAAGGATTCGCTTACAACCGCGGATTTGTTTTCAAGTTTCATACGAGATTATTTATCATATTATTTTATGACCATATTATGAGAGGAACCTTCAGATCGTGATACAGATTCACGTCAACGATAAAAATCAGATTGGAAATAAGTTTTACTCGGGTCTTACAATCAGACAGACATCAAAAACCAGACAGACATCAGAAACCGGAAAATTTTTTGAGTAAAAAGCAAAGGTAAGTTGAAGTGTATTGGATCGGAGATGTCAAAAATTCGCCTAGGTTAATAATTTCTAGGGCACAGTTATCTTCCAAGAAAAACATGCGTTCACTACCGAGCATGATTCGAATCACCAAGCATATATTTCTTATCTGTAATTCGTTACAAATGTGATTTTCCAATTCAAAAGTGTGTACGGTACGAGCGTGACATAACTCAACCATCTTTAAATCCCTAACCAGGAGCCTTAACAATGATCATTCAAATCTATTAATGCTCGTACTCAAGCTTACTGTCCTCATTTTATTCATCAAATAAAAATACAAATCATCAAATTGAATATCCAATTAACTATCATTTACTAACTCGTCTCTCAATTACTCAAATATCATTATTTATATTCACGACTCATGCTAATTCTATCGCGTGAACCTCAAACTAGGAACAAGTCTAAAAAATGATTAATTATCTAAATTTAACTGACAACAAGCTATCAAAGATTGATTCATATAAACATAAGGTTAGACAAAACAATTAAGTTCAAAATTTGCAAGAGAGAAGTGATCTCTACTTGCCTGAAAGAGAGCTGAAGTTGGCGAAGGAGACCAAATTGCAGCACAAGCGAAATCGGAAAACTTGATATCAGACCTGTGGAAACACAAGCATATACGACAATGAGTTATCAAAAACTCTAACGCTAGCACACACAATAAATTATCACAGACTCAGATAGGAGAGGGCTAAGAAATTTACCTCCCTCATGAGCGAGGGGAGAAGCGATTCCACGCGGAGACGGAGACTTGGCGATGCTCGGCTAGGGGAACCCTAAATCGGAGAGGGCTTCCTTCACGAACCGTCAAAGAGTGCGACGAACGATGTCGGAGAACACATCTACAACAAGAAATAACTGATTCTTATGGGGCAAAAATCAGAAACACGAGCTATACAAAATTTGGAGACAAATAATCCCTAAGCAAAAAAAAATCGGAAAGAGGAGGGAAGGAAACCTTAGCGAAATCAGAGCCCATGAAAGAGGGAAAGCGGCTGTCGGAGGGAGAGAAGGCGGCTGCCGGCCTTGGAGTAGAGGGAGGAGGCGGCTGCCAGCCTCCAGGAGGCGAGAATAACTGGATGCAGCGGCTGCTGGAGGAGGCAGAGCCCCTGTCGGCCATGACAGGAGGAAGAGGCGAAGTCGGCGCCTGGAGAGGAAGCAGGAGAGGCACCGGCCCTTGGCTGCCATCTAGAGAAAGAGGGGGAGGAGCAGGCGGGGTCGACGACGAGCAGGAGGCGCGGGAATCGGGAGCGGGTTGCGGCTTCAGCGGGAGACGGGATCTATGTGTGCGGGAGCTGGGGTTTGCGGGATACGGTGCTTGCCCTAGACCGACGGGTTTAAGAAGGGGGGGATTGGCTCGGGTTAGGTAGGAATAGATTAGGTTTTTCTTTATATAAATAATAAAATAGGTTTTTATAAAACCGGGTTGTTACATCTACAACTTGATCCCTCAAGTTGTAGACCTTATAGGCCTTACTGTGGTTACTATAACCAACAAATATGACTTTATAGGACTTCTCAGCAAATTTAGTTATGTATGTTTTCCCATTATTTAGGACAAAACACCTATATCCAAAGATTTTGAAGTAGGCCAAGTTTGATTTTCTGCCCTTCATTAGTTCATAAGGAGTCTTATTCAGCCTTTTGTTGATTGAAGCTCTATTAAGAACATGACATGTTGTGTTAATAGCTTCAGCCCAGAAATATTCTGGAAGAGAAGAATCACTCAACATGATTCTTCCAGCTTCAATGAGAGTCTTGTTCTTTCTCTCTGCAATCCCATTTTGTTGGGGTGTTCTTGGAGAGGAAAACTCTTATTGAATCTCAAGTTCTTCACAAAACTTTGTCATGCATTCAGATTGAAACTCAGTTCCGTGATAACTTCTGATTCTGACCACAAAACTATTCACTTCATTCTGTATTTGTTTAACAAATGTCTTGAAGACATCAGGAGTTTCAGACTTTTTCCTTAGATAGAAAACCCAAGTAAATCTGGAATAGTCATCAACAATCACATAGGTGTAGACTTTCCTACCTAGACTATGAACTGGCATATGACCAAACAAGTCCATATACAAGAGGTATAGACATCTCATAGAGTCTTTGGTTTCAATGATTTTGAATGAAACTTTAGTCTGCTTACCTTTTTGGCATGCAGAGAAGAGCAGGAGAGCATTTAATGTTAGGACCATTCCTAACTAGTTCTTTACTAAAAAGCTTGCATATGGCCTTATAGTTCAAATGAGCAAGCATCTTGTGCTATTTGACAGATTGTGAGTCTTTCTCATTTGCAACTAGGCATATGGGTGAGTCTGACTTTAGACAAAGAAAATTTAAACAATACACATTCCCATACCTAGTGCCTGTGAAGATGACCTCTTGGTCACTTGACTACTTTATGAGGCACTCATCCTTGTGGAATGAAATGTCATAGCCAAGTTCACAAGTTGGCTTATGCTTATAAGATTGTGTTACAACCCTTCCATATAAGCTACTTTGGTGAAAGTGACTAAGCCATTTGAGATTATATCATAACCTCTGGTAATCCCTTTGTCAGCTCTACTAAAGATCAATTTTGGTCCATTCTTCACTAGAATAAATTCCCTCAAGGTTCTCCTTGTCCCAGTCATGTGTCTGGAACATCCACTATACAAGTACGAGATATGTCTATCTCTGGTGCTTAGACATTCCTGCAAAATAAAGATCTAGTTTTCCTTAGGAACCCAAATTATATTGGGTCTGAGGTGCTTGTTAGCTGGGGCTCTATTTAGACCACCTGTGAACTTCTTAATTGGGTACATTTTCTGCCCATGAGACACAGTGTGATTGAACCAACAGTCCAGGGCAAAGTGTACAATTCTTGCACAACACCAGTACTCATATTTGTTGTACCTCCTCTTTGGAGGAACAAAAGGAACTTTATACTGACATTCCTTAGGACAGGAAGCAGCAAACTTGATAGTTGTATTTTGACTGGGAGCATAATGATAGTTTTGCCTCTCAGTCACAACAGTCCTCCTTGGATCAAGCACATTAGGAATAGCTTTCCTATTCACATATGAGTTTGGTCCAACTGGTCCAGACTTTTGGATTTCTTTTCCCTTAGTTTGAAATGCAGGTTGTGACATGACTGGACTCTTTTGTCCTATCAGCTTTTTTCCTCTCCTTCACTTAGATTTAACATAACCAAGTCCACTTCCAAGAGTTCTTGAGAAGGTATCTATAATGGGGAGCATAGTTTTAGGTTTAGAAAACAGCCAAACAAATCTTTTCACATTCAGAAGTTTAAGTTTTAACTCCTAAATGGTTACATCCTTTTATTTTAACAACAATATTTGATCATCAATGATCTTAGTCAGCTTAGCCAACTTCGAACTTTGATGACCAATCTTCTGAGTAGCCATCTTATGATGGTACTCAAAACCTCTTAGAGATGCAATCTCTATGGCTTGCTCTTTACAAGAGCTTCCAACAGTTTTTCCAAATTTATCTATGAGCTGCTCTAATTCAGTCTCTGAGTTGGACTTATGTGAATCAAACTTTGAGTCACATGATTCTAACGGATCCACAGTCTAATGAATAGAAGTTTTAGAACAACGAGAATTGTCATAGATTACCTGAGTATCCCGACAGTCAAGAATTTTTGTTTTTGGATCATCAGATAGTGTCATCAAAATAACCTCCATATCATCTTCAGAGTCACCATGAAGTAATGAAGTTGTGAAGTTATTGCCCTTGTATATGGCCTCTCTGATGAATTAATCTTCATAGGAGAATAGTCCAATATGAGCATGTTCTTCTTCTCATTCAGTTGAATCAGTATCACTATCAGATATGCTCTTTGGCTTATTTGCCATCAGACACTTTTCTAATTTCTTATCTTTATAGAACTTCTTTTCCTTTGACATTCTATTCTCCTTTCTTTTTACTGGACAGTCAGCAATGATATGTACAGGCCTGTTACAGCAATAACAAATAATGCAAGTCTTAATTTGTTTATTCTGCTGTGAATCACACCTGACAACAAAGTGGTCTCTTTGTTTGTCCTTACTTTTTCTAGAACTTGGTCCAGCTAATTTCTTCTTGTTCCATTACTTCCTCCTTCTCATCATCTTTTTGAATTGCCCGGTGAACATGGCCAACTCTCCATCTGATAATTCTTCTAATGAAGAACTTGTCCACGTGCTAACTGTATCTTCATCCCTTCTTTGTGATGATGAAATTTCTCTTCTAGCCTTCTTTGATGTGTATGCTTTCAAAGCCGCAGATCTGGTCTGATTTGAACTTTTGACAGATTCATCTTTAGCTTTTCTAGAATTTAACTGAAGCTCATGTGACAACAGCTTCTCATACTAATCTTGGGATAACATGTTTCTCAGATTCCTCATTTCTCTTACAGCACAAATCTTTATGTCTCATTCCCTATTTAGGGATCTTAGAAACTTGTCATTAAGCTCATAGTTTGAAAATTGTCTGCCATAATTCCTTAAGTCATTGACTATTCTAAAGAACTTTTCATAATATAGTTCTATAGAATCATTCTTCTCTTGCCTGAATGTCTCATACTGTTGGTTGAGTAGAGACTTTCTGTCATCCCTTACTTCTTCTGTGCCTTCTGTATAGACTATGAGAGTGTCCCACATCTCCTTGGATGTTTTACAGTGCACTAAGTTCTGAAAGGTTGAATTATCTATTGCACTAACAATTATGTTTTGTGCACTTTTATCCATGGTGGCAAGAATCACCTCATCCTTTGTCATCTCAGACAGTTTCCTAGGGGTTTGCACATTTGTATCTAAGACAGATATTTTCATGGGAATATATGGTCCTTCTTATACTGTGACAAAAATTCTTGGATCTGATGCCTCCATAAACAATCTCACCCTTTGCTTCCAAATAACAAAGTTATCCTTTGTACATATAGGAAGCTTCATATAACTGAGTCCTCTGTGAGATTCAGAAGCCATTAATCTGATATATTTCAACCCCCTTTTGGATCTTTTTCTGACTGTTAGGTCTTTCTTTGAATAACGTCCCTCTAATACCACTTGAAAGATAAATCTATGGGTAGTTAATCACCTAGAGGGGGGTGAATAGGTGTCTTTAAAATTCTTTGTCACTTATATTGTTTGTTCAACAGATACTTCAAAAATAAACTTCACAAGAACACAGTACAAGCAATCCACAGAGCACAGCACAAGCAATCCAGAGTACAAAAAAATTTTATAGTAGTTCCCCTATCTAAGGTACATCATCTTTCCCTCTTCTTACTCACTAGCAATGTGCTAGATAAGGTTATATCTCCTCCTTTTCAACTCAGATCAAAAGATCTTACAAGCTCAGTTTCTATTAATAACCTACACTTGGACCAACATGTCCTACCTCAGAGATTCACTCAATCTCCTACCTTAGGTTCCTCAAGAACCCTACCTCAGCCTTTATAAATCAGTTTTACAACTCTGTGATCCCACTCAAATCACCTACTTCAGGTCCCTCAAGAACGCTATCTCAGCCTTTATAAATCAGGCTTACAACTCAGAGATTAAATCTCCTACCCACTCAGATCTCAAAGAGATCTTACAAAATTAAAAGGTAAATAATTTCAGAAAATAGCAATTCTGTGATCTGACTTATCTGAGAATTCAGATTCTTCAATTCAGCAGCAAAGAATTAATTCTTGAAAAGCAGACTGGTTGAAAAGACACTTCTTTGAATCTACAATCTTCTTGATGATGATCGGCTTGATTTCCTTGAAGAACTTGTAGAATAGATCCAGCTTAATCTTCTGATCAACTTAATGAAAGGATCTGAATATTTTTTTGAAGACCTTCGTCTTCCTTCTTCTCCTTGGAGTTGCCGTCCTCCCCTGACTTGGAAGAAATTAGAATGAGAGAATTGATTTGTTTTGATTTCTGATTCTATGATGACGACCCCTATATATATAGTCTTCACTGGTTGTTGACTTCTGATTGATTACATCATCATTATACCATCGTACTTCAAGTTCTCCTTTAAACTTTTTCTGTTGAGATATCACATTACTATAGCTGATGTGACATTTCTGACTTGACTTGACACTTCTGTGTTGACTTTGTTCAGCTTCAGGATCAAAAGTGTCGAGATGTATCAAGTGTCTCGACACAATATTACTTAGTGTTCTTAGAAGGTGTCGAGACATCTTAGCAATCTCGACACATTATTACTTTGTAGAAATTTTCAGTCTGAACTTGAGGGTGTTGAGAAAGTTGAATTGTCTCTACGCAACTGCTTGCCGGGTATCGAGACTTATTTTAATTCTTCACTGTGTCGACTCAGTTGAATTGTCTCGACACTTCAGTCTGCTGGGTGTCTACACTTCAGTCTTCATTGTATCGAGCCAGTTGTATAGTCTCGACACAACTGTCTTAAGGTATTGAGATATTTGACTTGTCTCGACACAACTGTCTTGATCTTCAATGTGTCGAGATAACTAACATGTCTCGACACTGTCGACTTGAACTTCAAGGTGTTGAGATAACTGACTTGTCTCGACACTGCTGTCTTGAAACATCAAGGTGTCATGATAACTGTATTGTCTCGACACAGCTGACTTTATCTCCAAGGTGTCGGGATAACTGACTTGTCTCAACACTGCTCCTGCAAAGGTGTCGACATAGTTGAAGTGTGTCGACACTTTTGTACTTAGCCATTTCTCTGCACTACAACTTGTTAGGCGTTGACTGTCCTGACTTCACTAAGTACTTTTAGTTGTATGGCATTGAGTGAACTTGCTTCACTAGACGCTTTCTGACTTAGGTAATTTTCTGTCTTTCCAGTCAACTTCTTTGAGTCCACCTGTCAATATAAAATGGACCACCTGTCCAATCAATATAACATAGGCAACCTGCATGCATGAACTGAAATATACATCAAAAACATACCTGTGTATATCATTGAGTTGAAAAGGCTTCTTCAAATCAAGTAAATTGTTTCCAATCTACCCAACACATAGCTCTAAAGCGCACTTGGTGCAACTTTATATATTTAACCCCTTGAGTTTTTCATTCTTACTACTTTATGAATTAGATACTGTGGTTTGACAGTTTTGTTGTCTTGGGTTGGTAACCATTAGACTTCTCTCATTTAATTACTTTTGATATTTTACTACCACTTATTTATTCTTGCTGAGGCATTCTTTATTTTGAATACCTCAGGCTCAGAGCAGTAGCGGTCTGAGCAGCTAGAGTAGGTGGTTCGTGGCATGGGCTTAGTAGCTGTGGTTTCCTTCCCTCACCTTCATGAGGTAGTTTTGTTATTGTTGTATCCCTAGTTGGATTTGGGCTAGCTTCACTAAACTAGGATGTTTGACCCAACATGTATAGCTAGGGTCATGTGTGTGTCCTAGAGTCTAGGTCATGTCCTTAGAGTCAACACTACATGGACCAGCCATCAACAGACTACAAAAGACTCAAGACTTAAGAGAAATTTCAAAGACTCGGGAAATGAGTTCGACGTTTGTCGAACTCAGGTCGACGAAAGGCGTGCTCAGCTCGACGAACTCAGAGACAATTCTCTGAGCTAAGCTCGACGAACTTGGTACTCAGGTCGACGATTTATGGACACCATATTTCAACATTTCAAGTCCAGAATTTCTCTCTCAACTACAGTCGACGAACTTAGTTCTCAGCTCGACGATTTCTAGATCATCTACTTCAACATCTTATTCCAGAAACATCTAAGTATTCTAAGTCCAGGATCACACTCCAGCCGACGAAATCACCTTCTCAGCTCGACGAACTTAGACCACAGTCTTGGCAAGATTTATAAAGTAGCAGTTAGAAGCTCTCAACTCGGCGAAACTAGTTCTCAGGTCGACGAACCAAGTTCTGAGGTCGACGATTTTTGGACACGTTACTTCAACATTCTCAAGTCCAAGAAGCATGGAATTCTGAACTCCAGTCGACGAAGTTATACTCTCAGCTTGACGATCTTGATGCACAGAATTGGCAAGGGTCTAGAGAAAGCAGTTATCTGTTCTTAGGTCGACGATCTTGGATCTCAGCTCGACGAACAACTATTATCTGGTCGACAAACTTGACGTCTCAGCTCGACGAACTCTGGATCTAGGTCGACGAATTATGTTCTCTGCTCAACGATTTCTGTGAAGTTCCAGACTTAGATATTTTCCTCCCTCTGTCCTTAATTTATTGCAATAATTCATGAGTAATTAATGCTAAATATTCTCTGAATATTACCGTTAGACGCAGCATTGATTATGAATTTCATCAGGATTATTGCTTGCCGTTTTTCCATGTGACAGTTGGGGAAATCAATCAATGCAAATATTCTTTAGGCCGTCAGCATTAAATGAAGGAAGAAATTAAAAATTCAGAAGGAAGATTACACAGAAATATAAAAAGGATTTTTCGTTTTCTTTCAGTAGGAAGAACACACAAGACAGCAATAAAGGTTTTCTCCCTTCTTCTCAGGAGAACACGCAGAGCACAATAGAGTAACAGCAATCATATAGTAACAGAGAATAAGAAGCTCTAACCCTTGACCAGAGAAAGAACAGCAAGCTGAAGAAGAAGAAGAACAACCATTTAAATCAAGAGTCATCTTCTATCTTCATCCAAGGATTCTTCAAAGGACAACAATTACTATATCAGTCAAGAAGCACCTGGATACCTGCTGGTCAAGGCTGAAACATTGAAGGTCTACTCACCCTGAAGCAAAGCTCCATCCTTCCTGAACAAATCTAGATCTCATGGGGAGCTTTGTCAAAATCAAGATCCACTAAAGTCTTCTCAGTTGTAATTGAGAAAGAGAAGACATAATCACTCTCTCATCCCCCACTGTATAAAGGGTCCTTAACTCCCTTCAAAAGTTATTCCTGGTCGCAAGTCACCTGATCAAAACACTTGAGGATTGGTTTTTGAGCAGCTGATCAAAAGCTCATTGGTGGCAGTCACCTGATCAAAAACCTGAGTGGATTCCTACCAGGGTGGTAGAAGAGTGGATGTACCTAGGTTGGGGAACAACTATAAAATTCTTGTGTTGTCTGATTGCACCTTTTCTTTTGTTCTTGCTGTGGCTGTGTGGCTTACGTTTGCTGTGTTTGATTGAGTTATCTTAGGAGTGATTTTTTAATTAGTAAAAAGTTTGATAAATCCTAAATACTCTATTCACCCCCCCCCCCCCCCCCGCTAGAGTATTTCAGATCTAACCATTACTTTCAATTGGTATCAAAGCAAGTTTCCTTTGGTTGTACAAGTTAACCCCTTGAACCAAAAGATCCTGTGTTAGATCTGACCTTTACTTCCATTAAGTTTATATTCACAGCATGGCACAGAACAAAAACTATGCAAGCACCAGACCTCCAGTGTGCAACCTAAATAGGTTTGCCATCTGGAAGACAAGAATAAAATTATATATGAATTCTATTGATGAGGATATCTACAATTCCATCTTGACAGATCCTCCTCAAGCTACTGCATCTACATCTACAGCAGCTTCAAGCACTAATGTAGTTCCACCACCTGAGTGGACTGAAGCCCAAAAGAAAGCAAAGGTTGCTGATTCCAAGGCCATGAACAATATGGCCCAAAAAATATCAGATGATATTTTCCAAAAAGCGGTAGAATGCACATCAGCTAAGACCATTTGGGACTCTCTCAACCAAATGGTGGCTGGATCAGCTGATGAGAGGAAAGATAGAAGATTCAATCTCATATCCCAATATGAGAACTTCAAGAAAGATGAAGTAGAATCTGTAGCAAATATGTACAACAGGCTGATCTCAATCATCAATGAGCTGAAGACCCTGGACAAGGACATCACCCTCACTGAGGTGAATGATAAAATCCTTATGTGCTTCTCAAGCTTATGGGATTCAAGAATCTGGACAATCAAGGAGGCCAGAAGCCTAAATGAGATTTCCACAGAATCTCTCTTAGGAAAGCTCAAATCTTGAGCAGCTCATTAAATCCAGAGAAGCAGCTGAGCAGAGAACACCTCCACCAGCAAGGAAGGAACACAACCAGACATTCAAGGCTATTGAAGAATCTGAAGCCTCAACAGTCAATGAAGAGTTGATGAGTCTCTTTGCCAAGAGATTTTATAAAATGGCAAGGAAAGATTTCAGAAGAAAGTAATCCAGGCAGGATGACAAGCCAAGGTATGACAAAACTCCTACTAAAGAGGTAGTTTGCTTTGGCTGTAGGAAACCTAGACACTTCATCTCAGAGTGTCCAGAGAATCAGAAAAAAGAGAAAAGAAGAGAGAAGGATACAAGAATACAGCAAAGCAGCAAGCCTTCCTCCAGCAAATATAAAAAGGAGAAAAGCTTTGTAGCAGAAAGCTGGAGTGAAACTGAGGATGAATCCACATCTTCAAGTTCCAGTGAAGAAGAAGAAGAGGCAAGGGCCAAGGAAGTCTGCCTCATGACCATAGATGCCTCCAGAAGTCAATCAGATGAAGACGAATCTGAAAATGAAGAAGCTTCAGAAACAGAAGCTGATCAGGTACTTTTATCTTTTGACTATAATTCTGATGCTTTCAAATTTGAATTTAAAACCATCTGTATTGATTTAATAAACTCTGAAAAGGAAATCAAAATACTTAGGGAAAGACTAGCTAGTCAAGAAAATATGATTTTTGAAAACACTAAGCTAAAAGATGAACTCACTCTAGCTAATGAACAAATCATTGCTTTAAAAACAGAGCTATGTGAGGCCAAACAACTTGAGGAATCTCTCAATGGGAAAAGTCTTAAGTTGATGGGCATCACAAGCACAGTCAATGCCAGAGTAAATGGCAAGCTGGGCTTGGGTGCATCATCAAGTTTACCCCTCATTCTCAAGAAGAACATATTATGAACCCTCATTAAAGTTGTGTCAGCTAAGAATAAAGTAATGAACAATCAAACTGAAATCACACATAAAAACAAGAAAAATCAAAATCAGAAAACCTTAGACAAAAACAAAGTTCAACAGATTTCGTCGAACACAGTTTGACGAAATGTGGCAAGTTCGTCGAACTCAAGTAGACGAATGCTGAACGCAAATCTATATAATAATCATTCGTCTTACTGCGATCAACGAACTGTGTATGGTTCGTCGAGCAGAGATCAACAAACTTGGGGCACAGAAAATGAACATGTTCATTCTCTGAGCAGAGATCGACGATCTCATCCCTTTTCGTCGAACTCTGTTCGACGAACTCACAACATTTTGTCGAACTCAGTCAGACTTAATAAAAATTATAACTATAACAGCAACCCTAATCAAACTAGGAAACCCTTTAACTCACTTGCTGATTGGATAATTCCACCTAAAAGATATCACCCCTTATGATATAAATCACAACCTGAATTCTCTGTGATATCCAGCTTTTCTTATCAGCAAAACAAAGGACCCAATGTAACCTAGGTCAAGAATAATTAATTATTTTTTGCTGCAAGTGAAGAGCTGTCCAATTGTTAAGCAACTATGGTATCTGGACAGTGGATGGTCCAAGCACATGACTGGCAGCAAGGACAACCTACACAATTACAAGTCCAAGCTGGGACCAAAGGTAATCTTTGGTGATTCAAAGTGTGGCCAGTCTGAATTCCATGGAGAAGTAAGGATTGGAGCAGTCACATTCAAGAAGGTGACTTATGCAAAAGGACTCAAGCATAACCTCATCTCTATCAGTCAATTATGTGATGAACGGTTATCAGGTATACTTTCACTCTACATCCTGTATTATTTCTAATAAAAAAACAAAAAGTTTTAATTAGAAATAGACAATGAAACATATACATAGTTGATTTTCTTTCTGTCAATTCAGATATTTGTCTGCTTAATATTGTTTGCAATCAAAATGAATTATGGCATAAAAGACTAGGACATGTAAACATGAAAAATATTGCTAGGCTATCTAAAGACAGTCTTGTAAGAGGCTTACCTTCTGGTCCATACAAGAAGGAAGGCATTTGCAGGGCTTGTCAACTAGGCAAGCAAACTAAATCTAGTTTTAAATCAATTAATAAAAGTGATTCACCTAGGATTTTGTATGTGCTACGCATGGACCTATTTGGACATATTGTTGTACAAAGCCTAGGAGGGAAATCCTATACACTAGTCATTGTAGATGACTTCTCAAGATATACTTGGGTGTTCTTTCTGAGATCTAAGTCAGATACCTTTAAAGTTCTTACAGATTTTCTCAGGACCATACAGATTAAGTACTCTACTCATGTTGCATTGATCAGAAGTGATCATGATACAGAGTTTGAGTCTCTTCTTATGCATGAGTTTTGTGAGAAGGAAGGTATCAGGCACTGATTCTCAACTGCTAGAACTCCCCAACAAAATGGGGTAGCTGAAAGAAAGAACAGAACCCTGATTGAAGCTGCAGGCACATTACTTGCAGATGCTTATATGTCACTATCCTTTTGGGCAGAGGCTGTAAGCACAGCAAATTATGTACTAAACAGAAGTTTGATACATAAACTGAAGAATAGGACTCCCTATGAATTACTTAAAGGGAAGAAACCTAAAATCACTTATTTTAAAGTATTTGGATGTGTATGCTATATACATAATAATAACAAGAAATACATTAGAAAGTTTGAAGCTAAGGCTAAAGAGGGATTTTTTCAAGGATATTCCCAAGTAAGCAAAGCTTATAGGGTATTCAACAAATCTACTTTAAAAATTGAAGAATCAATTCATGTTACCTTTGATGAAACTAACATGTCTTATAAGGAGAGAGATTTCTACCAGTAACACTTTGCAGGTACCTCACAAGAAGCTATAGCACCCTCTCCTCCACAAGTTGTTGAAGACAGTGAAGATGAATCTTTGGAAGAGGTTGAACCTCATTCAACAGCAAACATAATTCCACAAGAGGAATTAAATCCAAATATTGTTGTTGAATCAACTCCAACCACTGATCTTGTCATACTAAAGGATCATCATAGATCCCAAGTGATTGGAGACATAACAGTAGGTGTACAGACAAGGCATCAACTCAAACAAGATGTGATGCATGTCTGTTTTCTCTTCAAGTTGAGCCTCAATCCATAAAAGATGCTGAGCAAGATCCTCACTGGATCATTGCAATGCAAGAGGAACTCAACTAGTTTGAGAGATGTAGAGTTTGGGATTTGGTTTCAAGACCCAAAGTCTACCCAGTCATTGGAACCAAATGGATCTATAGAAACAAACTAGATGCCCAAGGTGCAATTGTGAGAAACAAGGCTAGGCTTGTTGCTCAAGGATATAGGCAAGAAGAAGGCATAGACTATGATCAAACATTTGCACCAGTTGCAAGGTTAAAAGCAATCAGAATCTTTCTTGCCTATGCCGCCTACAAGAAGTTTAAAGTCTACCAAATGGATGTGAAAAGTGTCTTTCTAAATGGAGTACTAAAAGAAGAAGTTTATGTTGAACAACCTCCAAATTTTGTCTCTCCAACCCATCTTTCTTATGTATTTAGATTGCATAAAGCTCTCTATGGTCTAAAGCAAGCTCCAAGAGCTTGGTATGAGACCTTAGCTAGCTTTCTGATAGAGCATGAATTCACTAGAGACATAGTAGATAAAACATTATTCACTAGGCACCATAAGGATAAAATCTTGCTAGTACAAATTTATGTGGATGACATCATATTTGGGTCTGCTGACTCTAAACTATGTAAAAGGTTTTCTGACCTCATGCATTCTAAGTTTGAGATGAGTAGCATGGGTGAGCTCTCCTACTTCCTTGGTCTCCAAGTGAAGCAGCTACCTGATGGTATCTTCATCTCACAGGCTAAGTATGCTAAATAGCTTCTTAAAAAGTTTGGGATGGTTGATGTCTCAGCAAAGAAAACACATATGCCTACTAATGCTGTAATAGATTCTGATCCACATGGGAAACCTGTTGACCAGAAGTTATATAGGGGCATTGTTGGATCCATATTATATCTTACAGCTAGCAGACCTGATATCATGTTTGTCGCATGACTTTGTGCTAGGTTCCAAGTGAACCCTAAAGAATCTCACCTAGTTTTTCTAAAAAGAATTTTGAAATATATAAAGAGTTGTCCTAGTCTAGGCCTTTGGTATCCTACTAACCCAAAATTTGATTTAACTGGATATTCAGATGCTGACTTTGCTTGATGCAGGGTTGATAGGAAAAGTACCTCAGGAACTTGCCGGTTCCTTGGTATGAGACTAGTGCCTTGGTTCTGCAAGAAACAATCATTTGTGTCCACATCTACTACTGAAGCAGAATACATTGCAGCTGTCAGTTGCTGTTCACAGATGTTGTGGATTCAAAACCAACTCCTACACTATGCTTTGAACTTAAATAATTCAACTCTACTATGTGATAACACAAGTGTTATATGCATAGCACAGAATCCAGTCCATCACAGTAGGACTAAGCATATAGACATTAGACATCATTTCATTAGAGAGTGTGTAGACAAAAACAAAATCAAACTTGTCTATATCTACACTGATTTACAAAGAGTTGATATTTTCATCAAACCCTTGGATGAAAGGAATCACCTATTCTTTATAAATCAGCTGGGTATGATCAATGGAGAAGCCTTGATTTAACTTCTGTCTGCACTCGACGAATTTTTCAAAGTTCGTCGAATGGAGCTTGACGAACTGGGGAAAGTTCTTGAGATATTCGTCGAACGGAGGTCGACGAAATCTCTGTGAGTGAAGTCATTTTCGTCGACCGGAGATCGACGAATCTGCTTCAGAAAAATTTCGTCGAACGGAGCTCGACGAAATGTTTTCAAATCTTCAAACGGAGCTCGACGAATCGTTTAACTATAAATTATTTCGTCGACCTCAGATCGAAGAATTATTTTATTTTTCGTGGAATGGAGTTTGTCGATTCATATTCTGGAAAACCTTATATCTAGGTTTTCTTCGACCTCTGTCCCGCGCTTTCAGTTCCCTTGCACTTGATCTTCGTTTTTCTCTTGCAGTTGAACTCATGGCGATTCCAGCAGGTAGTCTTCCAGCGATGAAGTTCGATACAGGCTTTGATGTGGACTTCAATTCCTTCCAACATTCAGACCCCATCTTTCTGGACATCCTGCAACTCCTTGAAGAACAGCAATTGAAGAATCTGTTGTCCACCAGGATCAAGATATCTGGCGCTGAGATCCGAGAGTGGGTCTATATTTCTTCCACCAAAGATGAGAACTCTATGATTGGCACAATCTCTAGTAATGCTGTTCCACTTAATCCCGTCGTTCTAACAGAAATTTTTGGATTAATTAACGGTGAAGAAGAGTTAGAAATTGATACTGAGGAATTTGATGTGATGCTGAGTATGATGGGTTATACTGGAGAAACCCCAAATAAATTGCTGAAGAAACACCTGTCTGCCGAGTTCAAATTTCTAGCAGACATTGTGGGGAAAGTGTTGCTGGGCAAATACACTGCACATGATTACATAACCAGGCACCAATTCCTGTTAATGTGTGATGTGGTAAACAAGAAGAAGGTGAACTGGGCTCAGATTCTGTTTGAGCTGATTAAGAAGAAAAACAATAAAAAGGAGGTCTGTTTTGGAAGAATTTTGGGAATCTTCCTGAAGGAGAAGGCTGCTGAATCACTGGTCTCCCCGACCATATTCATCAATGCCTCCAAGAGGCTCACCTGTGTCCTATCTGACAGGTGGGAGAGGAGCATCACCAAGCCCTCCAAGGCTTCCTCCTCCACCAGGCCTTCTGAGAGCACTAGGGCTACTCCAGCCACTTCCCAACCTGCTGAAGATATCCTTCCTCCACCTCCCTCACCTCCATCCATCCCACCTCAACCTCAGATTGTACAACAACTCCCCTCCACAGTTCAAAGCACCATTCACACTCCTACACCTCCCTCATCCCCAGTACATATATCCCCCACTCACTTTCCTAACTCTCCTCCCTCCCAACATGATACATTAGTTCCATCACCACCCTCCTCTCCACTACCACCCCATTTGGCTGTCATTCCCCCCTCCAATATCTCCTCCCTCCCTTCCTTCAATCTGCTTACTTCCCCTCCTCATACTTCTTCTATTCCAGATGTCCCCATTATAGATGCTTTACATTCTCCTCCACCATCATCTTCCATCCCTCCCTCTGTTTCCCTTAAAACACCTTCTACCACACCCTCTGCATCTCTGTCATTGGACCCCTCCATTATTCCATCTCTCATTGCACTTCTTACTCCCCTCCTCAAAATAATTATAGTAGAGGCTATTACACCTCTTGCTTCTTCTATATCCTCTCTTGCTGACAAAATATCTGCTCTCTCTGCTCCTCCATCTTCAGTCAGGGGCCTGGCTCCAGTTTCCACTGAAACCAGGCAGGGGGAGATGCTCTATGAAGAAGTAGCAGCTGAAGCAGAAGCAGAAACAACAGTAGATGCAGATGCAGATGCTGATACAGATATGTTGATCTAATTAATTTTATTGAATCTGATATGGAAATAAATGAGCAGGTCCCAGAGGAAATAACAACTGCTGGTGATTTTATTATAAATCCCACAGTTGATCTTTTAAATTTATTGAGCAATTTTGATACAACTTATTTTAATAACCTTCCAGAGTACAGCATCAAGCCATCTTTGGCTATAGTCCCATACACCTCTCTCATAAGCCCCAAAGTTGTCAAGCAACTAAAGGCTAGTTTTGTTACAACAGAGGTTCATGCTATAGAGGTTCCAGCTATTTCATCTCCTCCCAGAGTTGTTTCCCCAATAATTTCATCCCCTCCAAAAGATATTTCTGCTCCAGTTTTTGTTATGAATGATTCACTCATGCCTGATCTTGATGCATTGATCATGGCTGATATAGAAGAAGAAAATAAAACAGTGGCTGAAAGCACTGTTCTGTATAGCCCTCATGTTCCAGCTCCTCTTCCAGTTTCCTCCCAGCTAGAGAAACCCTTGATATCTGCAGAGGCCCTAAAAGAAATTAATGCACTATATGATAATCCTCAAGATTCTAATGATGATGATGATTGTTAACCCCGAAATCGGCGATCCTTCCCCAAGGGAGCCAGCTCGCTCGTCGCGGCCTGCCCCAGGTCCCTCCTGGAGGCCGTGATGCCCTAGGTTGGGCGGACAGAATTCTCTGTCCGCTCAGGCCGCGCGGCCTGCGCGGTCTCAGCGGCTTGACCCCCCAGGCCGCGCGCCTTTCCTTGGTCGGCAGAGTTCGCGGACTGCTTCCACAGTCCGCCTCTGCAGGCCGCCCCCTTTTCAGCTTAACCGCAAGGTTGTATCCGCAGGTTTCTCTCTGCCGAACTCAACCTCCAGTCCGCTCAAGCCGGCGGCAGGTCGCTCAGTCCTTGCCCCCAGCAACATGGGCAGCCGACTCCTCCAGTCCGCCTGTAGAGCGCGGACTCCAACTCTGGCTATCTGACAAGACCAGCAGCAGTCCAAGTTCATTGCGAGCTCGGCGGACTCAAAGTGCGGACGAGACTTCCAGTCTGCCATCATTGGTGACCCCCAACAGCCTCAACATCCAGGCTCTCCTTCTCCAACACAAGCGGACTCAGCCTTGCAGCAGCCGCGGACTCGGCGGACTCTCTATGCAGTCTGCCCTTCTCTATGCAGCCTACCAGCTTCTCGGCAGCAACGGGATCAACTCCTCCTCAGTCCGCAGGCCTGTCGCAGGCTCAGCCAGTAGTAGCAGCTTCCTCCTCAGTCTGCAGCCTTCGTGCGGACTCAGTCGGTAGTGGCGGACTCCTTCCAGCCCGCCAGGCAGTCCTAGTCCGCATACCCTCGTGCGGACTCGCCAGACTCAGCGGACACTCTGCTGCCCGCACCCCCTTGCAGCTCGCCCAGCTCAGCAGTAACGGACTCCGCGGACCGCATCGCAGTCCGCCACTGAATCTCCCAGCTCGCCATCAGCAGCTCCGGCTTCAGTGCCAAGTCCCAGTCCGTGCGGTCTACTGCGGACTCGGCGGACTCCGTCTCCATATCGCTCACGTTACCGTCTCACCGGGGGTAACATCACCGCAAGCTGTTACCTCCTCGGGCCTATAAATAGCCCCCCATGCCTCGCATGTGGGGGGCATCGCAGCATCAAGGATCGCCGCCGGAGGGTCGTCTCCAGTGTTCCTGCGGACTCCGATTCTCAGATCGCACCCGTCTCTGCGGCTTTAGTCGCGCGGCCTGCCGACCTGGATTTCTAGTCTGCGCGGTCTGCTTCCTTTGCTTAACTGCGCGGCCTGCCAGCTTAGCTCTTCAGTCCGCGCGGCCTCCTCTGGCATTCTTCTCCCTTAGCCGTCAGCTTCCTTTTGTACCCCCTTTATTGCTTTGTTGTTAAGGTGTACTAGCAAGTTGTAGCCCTCGCTATTAATAAAAGGAAAGTCCGTCGCAAGAGTGGCATTCAAGCCGCGGCGGGCGAAGTGTGTTGTTGCCGCTGCTAGCGGCCCCTTCCCTCTTTCCTTCTTCCTAGCCCAGCTCAGCTCTTCTCGGCTCCAAACTGCAAGCTCAACCGTCATATTAACCGTCTGCTCGACAGCTTCTGATCAACCTCCTCCTCTCTTGATCAACCTTCTCTGTTGATCAATCCTCTCCTCTATCCCTGCAATCTCCTCTAACAAGCTGTTTGCTCCACTCTCGAGCACTCAGAAGCTTCCTTCATCCCTCTTCCTCTCCTAGCCTGTGAGACCGAACACTCCCTCCGTGTTAGCTGCCCCGGTGTCGCGTTTTCGCGCATCAACAGTTAACACGCGACCTTCAGATCCGTTCAGACGGTGAACAGCGATAGTTAACCGTGTCAGATCATCACTCAGCCGAAAACCTTGCTCCAAGTCCCAGTGAAGATCCTCTCTGGGAATCCTTTGAACAGTCGCGCCGTGAGAATGCTTAACAGTTCCAAGCAATCAACAAAATTCTTGTTGCAATCACGCAGCGATTAGACGCTCATCCAGCAACAGCTCCAGTTGCTTTAGCTGCTCCAATCAATCCAGCACCAACCTTGGAACATCAGCAAGCTTATCCTCAAGCTTGTCCGCCGGTCTACCCTCCTTATACAGCAACCTTCCCGCAAGGTCCTGCAGCTCCTCTGCGACCTCAAGATGAAGAATTTGCTGCCCGCCAAAACTTCTTCCGGGAAGCAGCCCGGGGAAGTCCTGCTAGATTTCTCAATTTTCAGGGAAGTCATCTCTACCCTGCAGCTCCTGCCTTTGCTCCCCCAGTAGCAACTTTTCCTTTTTATCCTCCTGCTACTTTTACAGTTGCAGCTTATGCCCCCTTCTTTTCTTATGTTGTAGGAGAGCAAGAAGAACCTTCGCCATTCACAGAGAATGTTCGCCATGAGCCAACTCCAGCTAACTTCAGAGAGCCCCGGTTACCCATCTACACCGGGGAGACTGATCCAGTAAAGCACCTTCAAGCTTTTGAGTCAGTCGTTGCTCTCAAAACTCTGTCAGATGCAATTAAGTGCAAGCTCCTTGTCACCACCTTTGATGGGCAAGTGAGGGACTGGTTCTATGGCCTCCGTCCTCACTCCATCACTTCCTTTGTTGATCTACGAAGGGAGTTTCTTCTCAGATTCTCTACCTCCGCTAAGAGAAAGGGCGATCCTGAAGCCCTCTTTGAGATCAAGCAGCGCAGTGATGAAACTTGGTCTCAATTCGTTGATCGATTCCAAAGAGAGATTTTGGACATCGAAATTGCTGATCAAGAAATGTACAGAGTGGCTCTTATCCACGGTCTTCGCGAAGAGCCTCTCAAATTTGAAGCCAATGTCCGTGCTCCAAGAACCTACCAAGAGTTGATTGCTTTAGCCAACTCTTACATCCGAGGCGAAAAAAGCAATCCAGGCTTCGTCTCCAAGCTCTTATCAGAGAAAGATCCTTCTCGCAAGCATCCTCCAAGGTCTCCTCATAATCATTTCTCATCTCACTCAAGAAAGGAGAGAAGGTTTCAACGCCATCGATACTCCTTCCCGAGCCATTATCATGCTCAAGACTCATTGCTACCACTAGCTCCGTCTTCGCAAACAGCAGCAGTTCATCAGCAACAAGACAGTGACTTGCATGAGTCTGATCTCGACGAGGTCATGCAAGAAGTAAGCCAAATCATGAAAGATAGGGCAAACTACAAGAAGCCCTACCGACCAGCTGATCAAAGATCTAGGGGTTCAGAACCTTACTGCGAGTTTCGCAAAGAGTCGGGTCACCTAACTGAAAACTGTCGAGCACTCCGCCAGCTTGTGCAAAGGATGCTCCGGCAGGGCAAGATGTGCGACCTGCTTCTTGAAGAAGATCGCCCTGGTCCAGCAACCTCAAAGGGCAAAGAAGTTGCGGATGTTCCCTGCTCCTCCAAAGGAGTGAACCTAGTCGAAGAGCCTCCTCTCCTCGTTGTTAACAACACTGTCGAATGCTTTGATGCCGACGACGAGGGTGTGCTTGGAAGGCTATTCTAAGCAGGCAAAGGACTTCACAGTCCTCCAAAATTCCTCACAACTTTGATGGGTTATCTCAACTCTTGCTCTTTCTCTCTTCAAACATTTTCATTACCAAACACTTCTCAGTGTTCTTTACTTGCTTTTTAACAAAGCTTCTATCTGGGATCTTATACTGACACAGTTCCCTTCTTGTGATGCTTCCTTCTCCATTTTCTCTCCTTGCCTAAGAGGTCACTACGCCAATGAGATATCGCCGAGTCTGAAATGCTCCCTCCGTAGTTTGTCCTCTGGCACAACCGCTGCGACCACATATGGCGGGAGTATACCCATCTGTATAGTGGGAGTCGTTCAATCTATGATGTTGGGCTTCAAATTTAGGATCCTAGTCGGCATCTGACACAGAGTGTGTGCTAGGGGAGCTAAATGTGTTAGCTCTGATGTGCTTCGCAGAGGATACATTACAGTTATGATGATCTTTGCTTGACAAGCAATGGCGATCAAGCGTAGCCTTGTCTCTTCGATCATCACCTGACTATGATGGTCGAACACTCTCTGGTACTCTCGATCTGCGCCTTCTCGGGTTCCCACAACTCCACTGATCAATCCACAGACAAGCTATAGGCCTCTTGGCGCAGCTAGTCTCATTGATCAGTGATGCTTGTGTCCAAGGCAAGAGAGCAGTGCTTCTAGCGATCCTCCTCGGGATTCTTCTCCTTGCTTTTCTCCTTTGTACCCTCCTAGAGGATGCGCGGCCAGCCCGCTTTGAGTAGGACTATGCTCGGGATGATTTTCTCAGGCAAAGCGATGCATAAGCCCCACGGGGAACACCTGTGGCGGCATCCAGCCTTCTTTAGTCGTTCCGAGTATAGACCTCTTTTTTGTCGATTGCCTTCTTTCACAGGTGAGCAAGTTAATCCGACCTACCAAAAGGATTCCAGCATTCATTTTGCTTATGTCCATCCAGCCATATCAACAGTTATTTTCAAATCTTGCAAGCCTTCTCTTCACAGGTACTTGCAAGTTATTTTCAAATCTTGTTTGCTCTTAACTCTTCTCCTTGCATAGATTAGCAAACACTTGCAAGCCTTCTTCACGGGTACTTGCAAATTATTTTCATATCTTGTTTGCTCTTAACTCTTCTCCTTGCAGAGATTAGAAAACCCTTGCAAGCCTTCTCCACAGGTACTTGCAAGCTCATTTCATATATATTGTCTGCTTCTAACTCTTCTCTTTGTAGAGATCAACAGACACCTGCAAGCCTCATCTAGGTACTTGCAGTTTAATTCACTATTCTATGTCTGCTGCTCACTCTTCTCTTTGCAGTTGTTAGCAGACGCCTGCAATTCATATCCAGGTACTTGCAGCTTATTTTTGTATACAATACCTGCTCCTAACTCTCTTCTTGCAGAGATCAGTAGACTCTTGCAAGTTTCTTCACAGGTACTTGCAAATTACACACATATATCATGTTTGTTCCTAACTCTCATTTTGCAGAGATCATCTGATACTTGCAAGTCTCTTCACAGGTACTTGCAAGTTACTTTCATATACTGTGCATACTTTTAACTCTTCTTTTACAGAAACCAGCAAAGATTTGCAAGTTCCTTCCAGGTACTTGCAACTCATTTTTCTTTCTTGTATACTCTTCATCCTTCCTTTTTTGCAGAGGATACCAGGTGCTTGCAAACCTCCATTAGGTACTTGCAAGTTATTATGCTTTTTTTGTTTTCCCTCTCGCTTTCATTTCGCAGAACTCAGTGGAAGACACATCTTCTTCATTTTGCAAAAGCAAACTCAGGTACACACTCGATGTACCACCCATACATGCCTACCCTAACTTTCCTCTTGCAGGAAAACAGGCAGGCAACCCCAACCTTCTAAGGAGAGGCTTCAGGTTCTGTCTCTCCTTGCCCCTTCTTCTCTTTCCGTTGGGGTGGATCACAATTTTTGCGGGTCTCCAACTTTTTCGAAGTTCTTTTCGGAACTTAAAAAAGTGTGGGGATTATGTTAACCCGAAATCGGCGATCCTTCCCCAAGGGAGCCAGCTCGCTCGTCGCGGCCTGCCCCGGGTCCCTCCTGGAGGCCGTGATGCCCTAGGTTGGGCGGACAGAATTCTCTGTCCGCACAGGCCGCGCGGCCTGCGCGGTCTCAGCGGCTTGACCCCCCAGGCCCGCGCCTTTCCTTGGTCGGCAGAATCCGCGGACTGCTTCCGCAGTTCGCCTCTGCAGGCCGCCCCCTTTTCAGCTTAAACGCAAGGTTGTATCCGCAGGTTTCTCTCTGCCGGACTCAACCTCCTGTCCGCTCAAGCCGGCGGCAGGTCGCTCAGTCCTTGCCCCCAGCAACATGGGCAGCCGACTCCTCCAATCCGCCTGTAGAGCGCGGACTCCAACTCTGGCTATCCGACAAGACCAGCAGCAGTCCAAGTTCATTGCGAGCTCGGCGGACTCGAAATGCGGACGAGACTTCCAGTCTGCCATCATTGGTGACCCCCCAACAGCCTCAAAAGCCAGGCTCTCCTTCTCCAACACAAGCGGACTCAGCCTTGCAGTAGCCGCGGACTCGGCAGACTCTCTATGCAGTCCGCCCTTCTCTATGCAGCCTACCAGCTTCTCGGCAGCATCGGGATCAACTCCTCAGTTCGCAGGCCTGTCGCAGGCTCAGCCAGTAGTAGCAGCTTCCTCCTCAGTCCGCAGCCTTCGTGCGGACTCAGCCGGTAGTGGCGGACTCCTTCCAGCCCGCCAGGCAGTCCCAGTCCGCATACCCTCGTGCGGACTCGCCAGACTCAGCGGGCACTCTGCTGCCCGCACCCCCTTGCAGCTCGCCCAGCTCAGCAGTAACGGACTCCGCGGACACGCATCGCAGTCCGCCACTAAATCTCCCAGCTCGTCATCAGTAGCTCCGGCTTCAGTGCCAAGTCCCAGTCTGTGCGGTCTAGTGCGGACTCGGCAGACTCCGTCTCCATATCGCTCAAGTTACCGTCTCACCGGGGGTAACGTCACCGCAAGCCGTTACCTCCTCGGGCCTATAAATAGCCCCCCATGTCTCGCATGTGGGGGGCATCGCAGCATCAAGGATCGCCGTCGGAGGGTCGTCGCCAGTGTTCCTGCGGACTCCGATTCTCAGACCGCACCCATCTCTGCGGCTTTAGTCGCGCGGCCTGCCGACTTGGATTTCCAGTCCGCGCGGTCTGCTTCCTTTGCTTAACCGCGCGGCCTGCCAGCTTAGCTCTTCAGTCCGCACGGCCTCCTCTGGCATTCTTCTCCCTTAGCCGCCAGCTTCCTTTTGTACCCCCTTTATTGTTTTGTTGTGAAGGTGTACTAGCAAGTTGTAGCCCTCGCTATTAATAAAAGGAAAGTTCGTCGCAAGAGTGGCATTCAAGCCGCGGCGAGCGAAGTGTGTTGTTGCCGCTGCTAGCGGCCCCTTCCCTCTTTCCTTCTTCCTAGCCCAGCTCAGCTCTTCTCGGCTCCAACCTGCAAACTCAACTGTCATATTAGCCGTCTGCTCGACAGCTCCTGATCAACCTCCTCCTCTCTTGATCAACCTTCTCTGTTGATCAAGCCTCTCCTCTATCCCCGCAATCTCCTCTAACAAGCTGTTTGCTCCACTCTCGAGCACTCAGAAGCTTCCTTCATCCCTCTTCCTCTCCTAGCCTGTGAGACCGAACACTCCCTCCGTGTTAGCTGCCCCGGTGCTACGTTTTCGCGCATCAACAATGATGATGAAGAGGACTCAGATGATGAGCCTAAGAAAAAGAAAGTATCCAAGAAGAGGAAAGCTCCTCCACCTCCTACCCCAAAATCAAATCCAGCAAATGACACTTCATACTATATACTCTAGAAGATCACACTCTATAAGGGCATGCTAGAATGGATGTGGCTGTCCAAAAATCAACAGAAAGAAAGGAAGAAAAGCAGAAGATATTCCTCACCTCCTCAAAGATACAGAAGGGATCTTCCTCCTCCTCCACCTGCTGCTGGTGCTTCCAGTTCTTCAACTCAGAGGACTACCCAGTTTCAAACCTATCAAAGACATTAGGGTAGGTCCTCCTCTTCAAGAAGCAGCCAGCAAAGGCATTATTCATCTGGCAAGCAGCAGCACCAACAACATCAACAGCAACAATTCACTGAACATCAAAAGGCTGAAAGCCCCAAGAGACCTGCTTCCCCTCCTGTACCATTTCAAGATCCTGAGACAGCTACAATTGTTAGGATGGCCAGGTTCCAGGAATTGGATGGCCTATCCATGATTAACAGAGCAAGAGTTGAAGGGAAGGATCCATCTGAATATACTACAATGTCCAAGTACAGAAAGGAAGAACTTAACAGGTTTGCAAAGGCTAACAAATTTTTCAATGTTGATGATTATATGAAGTTACATCCTGAAGCTTTAGTGTCAAGAGCTACCTCCCTGAATATCATTGGAGCTGCTGACATGACAATGACAAAAGCTCAAGCAGCTGATCCTTACAGGGAAATCAAATTTACTCAGCCAGGTGACAAATCTAAGGAGGATAAGCCAAAGGAGCCCAAGAAGAAGAAATAAACATTTTGAACTGTCTTTAGTCGTTTTGTTATTCTAAAAACTGCTTATTTATGTCTTGATACAAAGCTCTATATATATATATATATATATATATATATATATATATATATATATATATATATATATATATATATATGCTACATATGTTAAAATTCCTGTCAGATATATTTTTCTTGCTTTGTTGTTAATGTGAGCCTGTAATTAGTGACCATACCCAAATAGGGGAGATATTGTTGGATCTCTAGTTGGATTTCGGCTAGGTTCACTAAACTAGGATGTTTGACCCAACATGTATAGCTAGGGTCATGTGTGTGTCCTATAGTCTAGGTCATGTCCTTAGAGTCAACACTACATGGACCAACCATCAACAGACTACAAAAGACTCAAGACTTAAGAGGAATTTCAAAGACTCCGGAAATGAGTTCGACGTTCGTCGAACTCAGGTCGATGAAAGGCGTGCTCAGCTCGACGAACTCAGAGACAATTCCCTGAGCTGAGCTCGACAAACTTGGTACTCAGGTCGACGATTTATGGACACCATATTTCAACATTTCAAGTCCAAAATTTCTCTCTGAACTCCAGTGGACAAACTTAGTTCTCAGCTCGACGATTTCTGGATCATCTACTTCAACATCTTATTCTAGAAACATCTAAGTATTCTAAGTCCAGGATCACACTCCAGTCGACGAACTCACCTTCTCAGCTCGACGAACTTAGACCACAGTCTTGGCAAGATTTATCAAGTAGCAGTTAGAAGCTTTCAGCTCGACGAAACTAGTTCTCAGGTCGACGAACCCAGTTCTGAGGTCGACGATTTCTGGACACGTTACTTCAACATTCTCAAGTCCAAGAAGCATGGAATTCTGAACTCCAGTCGACGAAGTTATACTCTCAGCTCGACGATCTTGATGCACAGAATTGGCAAGGGTCTAGATAAAGCAGTTATCTGTTCTTAGGTCGACGGTCTTGGATCTCAGCTCGACGAACAACTATTATCTGGTCGACGAACTTGACTTCTCAGCTCGACGAACTCTGGATCTAGGTCGAGGAATTCTGTTCTCTGCTCAACGATTTCTGTGAAGTTCCAAACTTAGATATTTTCCTCCCTCTATCCTTAATGTATTGCAATAATTCATGAGTAATCAATGTTAAATATTCTCTGAATATTACTGTTAGACGCATCATTGATTATGGATTTCATCAGGATTATTGCTTGTCGTTTTTTCATGGGACGGTTGGGGAAATCAATCAATGCAAATATTCTCCAGGCCGTCAGCATTAAATGAAGGAAGAAATTCAAAATTCAGAAGGAAGATTATACAGAAATATAAAAAGGATTTTTTGTTTTCTTCTTTCAGCAGGAAGAACACACAAGACAGCAATAAGGGTTTTCTTCTTTCTTCTCAGGAGAACACGCAGAGCACAATAGAGTAACAGCAATCATACAGTAACAGAGAACAAGAAGCCCTAGCCCTTGACCAGAGAAAGAACAGCAAGCTGAAGAAGAAGAAGAAGAACCATTTAAATCAAGAGTCTTCCTCTGTCTTCATCCCAGGATTCTTCAAAGGACAACAATTACTATATCAGTCAATAAGCACCTGGATACCTACTGGTCAAGGCTGAAACATTGAAGGCTTACTCACCCTGAAGCAAAGCTTCATCCTTCCTGAACAAATCTAGATCTCAGGGGGAGCTTTGTCAAAATCAAGATCCACTAAACTCTTCTCAGTTGTAATTGAGAAAGAGAAGACATAATCACTCTCTCATCCCCCACTGTATAAAGAGTCCTTAACTCCCTTCAAAAGTTATTCCTGGTCGCAAGTCACCTGATCAAAAGACTTGAGGATTGATTTTTAACCACCTGATCAAAAGCTCATTGGTGGCAGTCACCTGATCAAAAACCTGAGTGGATTCCTACCAGGGTGGTAGAAGAGTGGATGTACCCAGGTTGGGGAACCACTATAAAATTTTTGTGTTGTCTGGTTGCACATTTTCTTTTGTTCTTGTTGTGGTTGTGTGGCTTAGGTTTGTTGTGTTTGATTGAGTTATCTTAGGACTGATTTGTTAATTAGTAAAAAGTTTGATAAATCGTAAATACTCTATTCACCCCCCCCCCCCCCTCTAGAGTATTTCAGATCTAACACTTACTTTCAGTTATTCTTGTTCTAGCTCAGACATACATTTGTTTGTGGGTTCGCGTCAGGTTGTTGACGCCTATAGTGTATTATTGTAGATGTTAGACTATTCGATAGTTGCTATGATATTTTCTTGCTGGTTGTTTTACTTACTTGCTCTCTAAGAAGGATTTATGCTAGGTTGCATGTTAGTTATTTTCAAAGTATAAAAAAAGATCAGTGTTCCTAGCTCATTCTCATAGCATCTCTTTAAATCAAATATCGCTCTATTTTAGCGAATGTAAAAGCTCTTTTGGTACTTATATTAAACCTAGAGGTGTGTATACCATGAATTGTTCCAATGGATTTTCCTGCTCATATAGGACAATAAATGAACTAAATAAAGTATTTTTCGCTGCGTATATATATATATTTACCTGTGCATTTAATGATCCACATAGCCGAGGGACACAACCTTTAAAACTTAAACTCAAACTATATTATTATCATAAAAAACTTGAGGATTTCATGAAAAGAATTAGGAGTATGTCCTTTCCTGAGCGTCTGCAGTTGTCCCCTGTACGGCATGGCATCACGACACGTATTTTCTCTCACTCAGATATATATTATTTAATGTAGAGAAAATACGGGTTGTGACAGTTGGTATTAGAGGGAGGTTTGTTTGACAAGTTAGTCGAACAACTATCTCCGGTAAAGTTCTAGTTATCTTGTCTCATTACATACACACCGATGTGTCATCAGTACGTCTTGGCAGAAGCATGAAAACTACACTCATAAGCATGACAAGAAGTATATGAGACATATTATATAGTATTGGATGCATAATATGTGTTTATATATGTATCCTCATAGGAAGCAACATGTGACTGTTATGTAGTATGGGATGCAAAATAATCATCACATGGATGCCTATTAGATTTTACTTTTTCGTTACATGCGATATTATGTATTATGACATGCATAATATTTCATGTGTACGCCGCTCATAACATGCATTAAAGCCTTTACTAGAATACATAACACAACATGCCTAACATAACTTAGCATGAGCACACGTGCCATGGTAAGATCTACATGATGACATACGTACATACATGGTTTTAAAACAAAGGAATAAGAATTCATGCATTTATATTATATGCACATGAGTCAGTAGGATGATGGTATATTAACCTAAGTTAAAGCATAACATAATTTATGAAAACCCCAGAGCAAGATAGCAGCAAGAGCAAGTATCTGTACATGTATAGTCTGAACTAAGTTGAGTAGTTCTAGCATTAAGCTAGGTTTTGATGAGTTGTTCGTTTTATTATTAGGAATGCCGCAAAAGCGTATTGCGATGAGGTCGACTCCCCAGTCTGAGGGTGAGTCGTCAGGTGCACAAAGTGAGGTCGTGATTGAAGCAGTGCGGTAGAGCAATATGGCTTTATCAAGGTAGTTGGTTGCTATAGAATCACAGATTCAGGCTTTGTTGACTGCCTCCTTAGGGCAGTAGCCTGCGGTGCAGGACCTTGTAGTGGCTCAAAATATACCTATTCCTCCCACTCCTCTAGTGCCTACAGTTCTACTGCCACCAGAGATGAATTTCATTTCACACTTTCAGCGACTAGGACCTCCTACCTATGACGGGAGAGCCTATTTCATGTATTTAGATGATTGGATTACTGCCATTGAAGAGATGTTTTCGTATTCGAGAATTTCTGCTCGCTAGAAGGTAATGGTTATGGCTTACCAGTTGAAAAGCATTGCTAAGATCAGGTGGATCTGAGAGAAAGAGACCCTCGCCGAGGGATGTTCGTAGAAATCTTTCAAAGAGATGTTGCTCAAGAAGTTCCTACTATCGATTGAGCAAAATCGTCTGATGAATAATTTTCTGCACCGAAAAAAGAGACAGCTCACAGTTAGTGAGTATGAGATAGAATTCAGTAAGCTAAGCGGGTTTGCTCTAGATTTAATAGCATCTAAGGCAGATAGGGTAAAGCGATTCCTGGGAGGACTTCATAGCGACATCCAGTAGTTGGCTAGTGCATACTAGTCAGAGACTTATGCTGAGGCATTAGAAGCAACTCTGAGAGTCAAGGATATCGATAATGCCAAGAATTGAGGTGCGTAGATGAGGAAGGACAGCAAAAAGTCTGATGACAGTGGAAGCTCTCGGGCATCTGGCCCAGCTTCAAAGAAAGGTAGTAAGGAAGTGTGTAGTTTCTGTGGCCGGTCAGGCCATCACTTCGAGAAGTGTTTCAAGAGATTGGGAGCTCAGAAGCAGCACCAGGTGCTTGTAATTCAGAGCATGCCAAAAGGAGTCCTGGTCTGTGCTTCATGTAAGCAGAAGGGGCATGATGTTGGCCACTGTTGGACAAAGGATAAGGTCTGCTTCCAGTATGGGCAGAAAGGGCATCTGAAATCTAGGTGCTCGCAGCCTCGGCCCCCACTATAGCCAGTTCCACTTCAAGCCTTGTCGCCGCCGCCGCAACACCTGGACAATGGGAAGGGCAAGTTAAATGCGGTGACCACGGAAGAAGCGCAGACTCCCACCCAAGTGATCTCAGGGGAGTTTAAGGTAAAGAACCGTTGGGAGCACGTCCTTTTTGATTCTTGTGCTACCCACTCATTCGTGGCTAGGAATTTTGTAGAACGTCACAGTCTGACTCTCGATCAAGTCGGCGATTCATTTTGAGTTAAGTTTTCCTATGGTGACTCGATGGTGTCGGACCCGGGTATCTAGAGTTGTCCTATTATTTTAGGTGACTTACTAGCGTTTGCAGATTTGAAGGTGCTAAACCTGGAGGACTTTGATGTGATTTTGGGCATGGACTGGTTGTCCATATATGATGTTGTTATCCAATGCAAGGTTAAGCGTTTGGACTTCAAGATGGACAATGGCCTCTCCAGGAGTGTGTATGGTTTTCCACGACAGGATTCCCCGATTATTTCTGCGGTGTGTGCTCGGAAACTCTTAGATTCCGGTTGTTTTTCTTACCTGGTTTCTATTTTGGAAAATATTTGTAGTTTGTCGCGCATCGAGGATATTTCTGTGGTGTGAGATTTTCGCGATGTTTTCCTAGTTAGTCTTCCTATCCTTCCGCCTGAGAGAGATGTGGAATTTTTTATTGATCTCGAGTTGGGTACTCGCCCTTTGCTAAGGCATCGTATCGTACGGCCCCGCGTGATCTGGAAGAGTTGCGTACCCAGCTAGATGAACTGCTGCAATGTGGATTTATTAGGCAAAGTTCTTCGCCTTGGGGTGCTACTATCTATTTTGTGAAAAAGAAAGATGGTTCCATGAGGTTGTACATTTATTATAGAGAATTGAGTAAGGTAACCATTAAGAACAGGTATCCCTTGCCGTGGATAGATATTTTGTTTGATCAGTTGCGCAGTAGTACGGTGTTCTCGAAGATTGATCTTCGATCAGGCTACCATCAGTTGAGGATTTGAGAGCCGGATGTTTCACAGACTGCTTTTCGTTCTCGGCATGGACATTTTGAGTTCTTGGTGATGTCCTTTGGATTGACGAATGCACCATTTGCTTTCATGGACATGATTAATATAGTGTTTAAAGATTTATTAGGTCATTTTGTAGTCGTTTTTATCGACGATGTTCTGGTATATTCCTGGAGTGCTGAGGAGCATGCCCAACACTTGCGTTTAGTTCTGTCTACTCTAAGAGAGCAAAAGTTATATGTGAAGTTGATTAAGTGTGAGTTTTGGCTTCCTCAAGTGTCCTTTTTGGGCCATGTTGTGAATAAGGATGAAATTTTGGTGGACCTAGAAAAGATAGCTGATGTGATGGATTGGAAAAGAACTACCACACTTAAGGAGATAAGAAGCTTTTTAGGGTTGGTAGGCTATTATAGAAGGTTTGTGGAAGGATTCTCTGTATTGTCAGCACCTCTGACTAAGCTTACGTAAAAGAACACAGCGTTCGTGTGGAGCGATGAGTGCAAAGGAGCCTTTCAGGAATTGAAAAAGAGATTGTGCACTGCTACAGTGTTGACCTTATCTACAAAAGGAGTGGAGTATACTATTTATGTGGATGTGTCGCACGTCGGGCTTGGATGTGTCTTGATGAAAGAAGGAAAAGTGATTGTGTATGGGTCTAGGCAATTGAAGGTTCACAAAAAGAATTATCCTACGCATGATTTGGAGTTCGTGGCGGAGATTTATGCCCTGAATCTTTGGAGACATTTGTTGTATGGCGCATTGTGCAAGATTGACACATACCACAAGAGCTTGAACTACCTCTTCGCTCAGAAGGAGCTAAATTTGTGCAAGAGTAGATGGTTGGAGTATGTTACAGATTATGAGGTTGATATCTTGTATCACCCGGGCAAAGCTAACATGGTAGCTGACGCCTTCAGTAGAAAGACCGCATAAATCTTTAACCTTTCTATACAAACCTTGGCGGAGGAGTTCTTATTAATGAACATAACTGTTTGGAGTAGTGACTCGCCGAGCAGCTTGGAAGTGGCAGAGCCTTCATGGATTACAATTATAAGGCTTCATCAGAAGGACTATCCCGATTTGGAGCTTATCCGGAGTAGAACTGAAAGAGGGGATTTACCAGACTTTTCGATTGATGATGTGGGTACCTTGTAGTACTGTGATAGATTATGTATTCCAGCTGTTGGTGATATTCAGGCAAGGATTTGCAGTGAAGCGCATGTTTCTAGTGTTGCCTACCACCCTGCCTCTACAAAAATGTATAGACATCTGAAACAAATCATTTGGTGGTATGGGATGATGCATGATATAGCTAAATTCATGTCTGAGTGTTTCACTTGCAAGCACATTAAGGCGGATCATATAAGGCCTGGTGGCAAGCTGACGCCATTGGATATTCCAAGTTCGAAGTGGGAAAGTATTTCCATAGATTTTATTTCTAGTTTGTCGAGATCTCCCCGAGGACATGATTCTGTGTGGGCCATAGTTGATAGATTGATGAAGTGTGCTCACTTCATGCTTTTAAAGATTGTCTATTCCATGAAGAAGATTGCAGAATTGTATTTGGATGAAGTCATCAGACTGCATGAAGTGTCGGTAAGTATCATTTTAGATCGATGCTCCAAATTTACATCGCATTTCTAGAAAGGTTTGCAGGAAGGGTTTGGCACTGACCTCAGGTATTCAACTGCATGCTACCGGCAGACTAATGGTCAAACGGAAAGAGTTAATCAAATTTTTGAAGATATGAATAGATGTTATATTTTGGACAATGGTGGAGCATGGGATCAGTGTCTCAGACTGATGAAGTTTGCTTGTAATAATAGTTATCAGGAGCATTTACAGATGACTCCCTTTGAGTCTTTGTATGGGAGGCGTTGTCGAACCCCCTTATTTTGGGTTGAGGTTGGTGAGAGACTGTTGTTAGGTCCGGAAGCTTTTGAAGAAATGAGTATTTCTTTTATGCATATTTGTGAAAAGCTTCGTGTAGTGATGGTAAAATTTCAAAGCACTATACTAACAGCACAATATGATATGCAGTTAAGTCTAGAGTTGTTATAATGCAATGAAATTTCAAGTAATAAAATTCACAAGTGCACAATGTACAATTATAATACCTATGTAAGTACGAGTCGATTCACAGAAAAGTTCAATTTTTCTTTAATCTAGGTGAAATATAAATAACATGTTGGATTGATTTGTTTAAAAACGAGATTTTAAGTTGAGAAAGAAATTTTTTAGAAATATGTTTTGGGTGCAATTATAATTAAAATATTAAATATATGATTTTAGGAGTAATAATTCATCGCATCATGAAAGGATATTCTAAGTTATGATTCACAAAAAACTTTTATTTTTATTACTTTCCACATATCACATCAAAATCGCTTAAGCATGTAATATATTTGAGCAATATAAGACAAAAATTAGATGATCAAAATCGATAGAGAGTGCCACGAATGAGTCCGAAAATTTACTTAAATCACTAAGAATATTTTGAATGCAATCGCATTATATAGCATCGAACTTTCGGAGGATTGCAATATGTGTAGTAGGCTAAACAAAATATCAAAGATTTATATTAAAACTTTCGGATGCAAGTCGTGTAACATCTCTCAAACACCTAGACCCCTAAGAGTGGTTTGGTCATGACTAGGTCATGACAAAACTCTAGGAAGCCCAAGAAAAACATGTGAACTTAGGAATGAAGGTGAGATCACCATGGTCTGCAAATAATACTTTCCAATTATCTAACCTATAGTTTGACTTTAGGGCATCAGCTTGACTCTTTGACCCTACCATAACACTCCTAGTCCTTTAGGAGGTCCATAGGGTCACTAAGGACTCATTGGAGTCAACTAAATATGTCAACTTGACTAAAGTCAACCTAAACCATAAAATGGTCAAAATGCCCTAATAAGAGTCAAGTGACCACCAAAGTGTCAAACCAACCGTGTGTGAAGATCGTCGAGCTCTGCTCGACGAAATTCGTCAAGCTCCACTCGACGATTCTCCTGCACAACAGAACGCACGATTGGGCATAAACCGTGTGTGAAGGAAACGCACAACCGTGTGTTTTCGACAAATCAGAATTCTTGTCTCAATCCTATGGGGAATCAGCTCCCTTCGGATGTCGGCCCTAAGTCACATCCGGAAGCGAGATGTGGCGGCGATTGGCTCCTCCTGAATATCACTATGAACCACTAACTCGTCAAATCGAGACATGTAATCACCCACGGAGAGGGTCCCCTGACGCAGTGTGTAAAGCTAATCTAAAAGCTGATCCCGATATGAGGATGGAAGGAATTTATCTCTCAAGCCCTGCTTCATCTCGTCCCATCGGGTGATGGGGTGATAGTCGTCCTGCACCAAAGACCTCTCCAGACTCGACCAATATATTTTTACTTGTCCGATCAACTTCATCTTAGCGAACTGTACATGCCTTTCGTCGCTCATCTCAAAGCAGTCAAAATAGTGATTCATGTCCATGAGCCAATCACTAAACGCCTTCAGGTGTAGGTGATCATCAAAGTACGGAGCGTCAATGTGGATCCGCCGGGTGACATTATCCTCCTCTGGGGTCATCCCACAGCGTTGCTAACGATAGTGACCGTATTCATCATCATAGTAATAGTCATATCACGATCGATCTTTATGACCAGGTGGGGATGGTGGACGTGGTACATCAGGAGGATGGTGATTCCTCCCTGGATCTTGCTGATATTCGTAACCACGATGAAAATGCCCTCTCTCAAGAAGAGGGGGGTCTCGGCGAGGGATGTCTCTTCCACGTCTCGCAGGAGGTGTAACACCTCGGGGATCCTCGAGAGGCTCCTCGTCTGGGGAGGAGTCGCTCGACCTCTACTGATCTCTAACTGATCAACTATAGTGTTAACCTTGGCGATATTGCCCCTAAGGGTTTCGAACAGGGCTTCCATCTGATCAAATCAATCGAGAGCAAGTCTTTGAAACTCAGCGGACGTCATGTCCGATTGTGAACTGGAGGTCCTATCGTCGGTGTGATTGTGATTCGACATGAACTGACGGTAATCCCTACCACTATGTAACATGTAAGTGGCCCTAACCTAGGGCTCTGACACCAATTTGATGCAGTGGTAGGTTGACTTGGGGATTATACTCTAAATGCAATCATATATGTGATGAAAATGATGAAAATGAAAGTGGGCCCGCTTAAAAAATTACAACTGTAATTAATTAATATTAAGTTACAGAGGCACAGACGTTCACAACTTTAATTAAAGAAAACAAGTTTTAATTCACCAAGTGATAGAGGAGCAATTACTTGTAAGCGTGTGTGGAATAAGCCCTGCAAATCTTACAGAGTCCAATACTAATAACAAATCAAAATAAAACATTCACTATAGATAAAGGTGTCGAATATGCAACAATAAAAAATACAACTTACACGTGCATGCGGCTGATGGTGGGTATCCAAGGGTGTTACGATGGTAGGAGACGACTGTCGGCTGTATAACGGGTAAATGACTGTTGGGTAAGGATGTAGCGGGCTGGTTAGAGGCGAAGAAGGGGTGGGGAGATTGTGACAACTGGGACAAGGTTGGCTAGAAGCGGATGACGACGGGGTGGTAGTCTGGAGACGGGAAAGGAGGATGGCAGTGCTGAGTGGCTGGAATGGAGTTTCAGTTGACAGGGCAAAATGCCGAAATAGGGCTGGTTGCTGCGATTGTGGGCGGAAATGAGATTAGGTCGCTGGAAGGAAGTGTTAACGTGAGGAGGAAACGGAAGGTATCGGTAGAGACTGGCGGCGGAGCGAAATGGTGGAGGCCGATGGGACTGGAGTTGGCGCAGGGAAGAAGGTGGCAGGGGACTTACAGGAGAGGAGGGGTGCGGGTTTCCTGGAGTCGCACCGGGTGGATTACCTTCCGTCGTCGCACCTGAAGGAAGAAGAGACCGAGCAGTTGCCAATTTTGCGCAAGCCTTCGATACCGCATTCGAATGAACTGCATGCGTATATATAACCTAAAATAATAATTGTTGCATCATAACTGTAAAAACAACATAAGTATCTGAATTAGACGACTTATATTGTTCTGATCGATCAGGCATCAAATACAACTCCAAAAAAAAGTAATATATGAAGTCGACTTGGATCGACCATCAGGACGCAACCACAGACTCGGATCGACCATCTGGGTAGCAAATCACCGCCCTTTGCGGAAATACACATGTCAGACATTGTGCGTCATCACTTACACTGCATTTTTGCAAGAGGATGTTGCGAAGTAATTAAATACTCGAGAAAAATAAGAGCAAACCGAGAAATCAAAGACTCAAAAAGTAATTATGCAAACGATCACTGAACAACGAGAGAGCAGTCTGCAATCTGGAACCAAGCGGTCAACGGGGCTCGATCTAGTAGAATGAAAGGGACTGACGATCAGCGATAGGGGTTGGACGCAACAGTCAACGACCAGCGATCAATGATTGACGAAAGGTGATCAACGATCAGAGGCCGAGAGAAAAAATAACAGGAGGAAAAAATGAAGAGACGTTGACAGAGAATATAAGTTTTCTGCCAAAAGAATTATGTTTAAGCTACTCTCGTCAAATAAATTAATCTAACATTGGTTTATTATAATGAATAATTTACTAACACAGCAACTCAATAAGAAGTGCAAAAAAGAAGTATTCAAAAAATAGATATATGAAGAAAGAAACATAACATCCACCAGGAAATTTCTAATTGGTCTACTCCTGATTGCTCAGTATTCCAAGCTCATACAACAACACTCCAGCCTTTATCCCTCTATAGTGGGGTCGGGTCGGCTATATGGATCCTTTGTCGTCATTGTGCCCTATCTTTAGTTATAATCCCACTAATGCCTAAGTACTCCAAGGTCATGAATAAAATAAATCAATATTATTTCATTCAAGAGTTTTGTGAAAATATTAGCAATTTGCTTTGAAATGAATTTCACTGAAATATTTCATTTTCCACATGGTCCAGATGAAATGATGCATTAACTCTATGCGCTTGGTTCTGTTGTACAATGCAGTGTTAGAAGAGAGGAAAATAGCACGGTGTTATCAATAAAATAGAAATCTTAGTAAAATCATACATTTATGCATTTGGCTCTTTAACCATAGCAGTTGTGCACAAAAACCTCATACAACTATATTAACTAAGCTTTTGTTGTTGAAGTGGAGAGAATAATTTGCTTCTTACTGCTCCAAGACATCAATCTTGATCCAATGAACTGACATGTTTCTAATGTGCTCTTCCTATCAACTGAACAACTTGCATAATATGCATTTGAAAAGCATAGAGTGCAAACTCTAACTCCCTAAATACCAAAGACCAAGCTCTGGAGATTCTTTCAAGCACCTAAGGATTCTTTTGACGTGTCGTATGAGATTCCTTGGCTGAAACCCGAAACCTTACATAGACACAAGCAACAAATATAATATATGGTCTATTTATTGTTAGATAAAGTAATAAGCCAATGATACCTCTATAAATTTTGGAGTTCATAGATTTACAATTTTCATCATTATCTATAACAGTATTATTTTTCATTGGGGGTCTTAAGAGAGAAACCGGTCTCTATTTTTCTTTTGTAGAATTTCTCTAATGTATTTAGACTGGAAATGAAGATGTCTTCACTAAACTTTCACTAAACTTCTTGACGTAAAGATATAGAAGAAATTAAGTTCCCTCATATTGTTCATTTCAAATTTATTTTGCATTAAATTGATGTATTTTTTACAATATTTTTTACAATATTTTTTACATATATCTGAACAATAAAGAGTTTGTTCTTATGCTTCATAGTAAATAGAACTATATTCACTTGTCCTCTCATAAAGTCATTCTCCAGAAGAAAATAGTATAAGAACCCGTACCAACCTCTAGAAGTCTAATTGAGACCATGTACGGCCTTATCTAACCTATATATCTAAGAAAGGTAAATATAAGAGAGAAAACTTAAATGTTAATAAATATACACCTCTTCTTGCAGCTTTCCATTTAAGAATGAACTCATCATATCCATTTTGAATATCTTGATGTCATGTTGTGCTACACAACAACACTACATCAACCTCGAGCCTTTATCCCACAATAGTGGAGTCGGCTATATGGATCATGTGTCGCCATTGTGCCCTATCCCTCACTAATGTCTAAGTAGATCATGTCTTTCCTTATAGTTTCATTTCAAGTCTTTATTGGTCTACCCCTCCCTCGTTTAACATGTCAAGTGACTAGGCTCTCACGACGTCTAACAGGTGCCTCTAATGGCCTCCTTTGTACGTGTCCAAACCATCTTAGTCGAGCTTCTCGCATCTTCTCTGCAATTGGTGCTACTCATGTCTTATCTGATGTAGGGTAGGCTACGGGGTGCACAAAAACCTAGGACAATACGGAAGGGGTGAGGACGTGACTCTCTAATCCAATGCTAAATGCAATGGAAACCATCGGCAACGGCGACAAAATAATTTGAGCGATAACAATTTCAACCCACGCAGTTAATTAAAGGAAATAAACAATCACTCAATTCAGCAATTATTTAATGACTTTCCTCCGCTTGGAGGGCCAAGGCTAAGCGCGCGGCGAATGAATCTCACCTGCAAATTATAAGTATATCACTACAAAGCTCTAGAAGTTCATATCTAAGCAAAACACAATAATAATTCAATAATAATGACAAGTCAAATGTGTTGGAAACGGGTATGGGACCCTGCTTGGACTCAACTCCACAGAACGATTTCACTTGACCCAAACTGCTCGAGTTCAAAAATTTGCGAGACCGCCGCAACAGACCGCCTACTCGCTCGGTTTCACGCTCGGCGAGTAGCCCTCTCTCCACGGCGAGCTCCACCAGGCGACATGCGCCCCTTTCCCGCGAGATGATGCGGGCTGCTCACTCCCACGCGAGCTGCAAATAGGCGAGCGGGCACGGCGAGACCAACTGGCGAGACCGCCCCTTACTTGCGGCTAGACCACCACACGTGAGTACGCAACCCGCGACCTCCACCACTCGCGGGGAGATCTCCAACCTGCGAGATGGCACGGGCGAGACCAACACCAATCCGCGAGTACTCAAGCCGCTCGGCTAGATAGACAAACTGCTCGGACAACACTCAGCGCTGCAGCGCTTCTCTCTCTATCCTCTCTCTCTAAACGAAAATATGGAGGAAGAAAAACTTCTATTTCATTACCTTTCAAAAGGAACTATACAAGCCTTTATATAGGTCAACACAACCAATAAGAAATCAACATGTGGCAGCATAACAAATGCCCACCAACTCAACCTCTCTCTCTCTCCACATAAAAAAACATAAAAAAACAAATGCATATAATAAAGGGGATTGTTGACCCGGTCAACAATATTAACTCCAGCAAACTCCCCCTCAAACTTGGCAAATCATGCCGAGTTTGCCTTTAAGCCTTAGGAACGTCTCCACCTTCAACGCTTTTGTAAAGATGTCGGCGACCTGCTCTCCGGTAGGGCAATAAGCAACTTACACCGTCTTTAGCTCCACTTGCTCGCGGAGGAACTGGTACCTCGTTTCAATGTGCTTGCTAAGCCCGTGTAGCACTGGGTTCTTTGCGAGCTGGATGGCCGACATGTTATCCACAAACATGGTCGTTGGTCCATCCACTCCTTGATGTAGACTCTGCAGTAGATTCCTTAGCCAGATAGCTTGGCAGGTACAAGTCGACGCCGCAATATACTCAGCCTCGCAAGATGATAGCGCTATCGTGGTTTGCTTCTTCGGGCTCCATGAGAACGCTCATGTTCCCATGTTGAAAACATACCCGGAAGTGTTCTTCCGGTCATTCACATCCCCGCCGTAGTCACTGTCCGAGTAACCTACCAGTGTCAGCTCCCCTCCAGTTGAATACTTCAGCCCATGGCCTCTTGTCCCATTTATATACCTCAGGATCCTCTTCGCCGCCGTGAAGTGGTCTTCCTTCGGTTCTTCATATGTCTGCTCACCACCCCGACCGCATACATGATGTCTGGTCGGGTGAAGGTCATGTAGCGTAGACTCCCCACCAAGCTTTTGAATAAGGTGGAGTCCACCGCCCCTTCCTTCGACTCCTTACTTAGCTTCAGCCCTGGATCTGCAGGAGTGGAGATAGGCTTGCTACTCTCCATCCTGAACTTCTTCAGTATCTCCTCAGCGTACTTCTTCTGAGAGATGAATATGTCATCTTCACTCTGCTTCACCTCTACTCCCAAGAAGTAGCTTAGCTCTCCCAAGTCCGTCATCTCGAACTCCTTCTTCATCATTCCTCTGAACTCCTCGTACATCGCAGTGTTGTTGCCTGTGAAGATCATGTCGTCTACATATAGACATACTATCATTATATCGTCATTCTTATCCACCTTCGTGTAGAGTGCATATTCATGCGGACTCTTCTGATAGTCATGCTTCTGCAGGTAAGCATCTATCCTTCCATTCCAGGCTCTAGCTCCTTGTTTCAGCCCATAAAGAGCCTTGTCCAGCATGCAGACTTTTCTCTGCTGCCCCTTCACCGCATACCCTGGAGGCTGCTCGATGTACACATCCTCCTCCAGGTAGCCATTCAAGTAAGCAGAGACCACGTCCATCTGCATTATCTTCCACCCATGATGTGCTGCTAGCGCGATGATCAACACGATGGTGTCTATCCGCGCCACTGGTGCAAAGACCTCATCATAGTTCACACCCTGGACTTGGCGGTAGCCCTTCACAACAAGCCTTGCTTTGTGTTTCTCCATGCGTCCATCTTTATTCTTCTTCACCTTATACACTCATTTCACCCCGAGGGGTTTGTGGCCTGCAGGTTGATCCACCAGCTTCCAGGTGTCATTCTTCTTGATGGAGGCTATCTCCGCATCCATCGCCTTTCTCCAAGTTTTTTCTTGGACGGCTTCTTCGTAAGAGTACGGCTCAACATCTGCAAACAAACAGTATAAAGAAAAATTGTTATGATTTGGAGCCGTCTCTTCATAGATCTCCTCCACCTCCTTGTCCGAGGTTGAGGACGATCATCCTTGGTTCCGTTGGTGCTTGCTCCACCAGATCTTCCTCTGCTCATACTTGCTCCACTTGAGTAAGGGGTGAGAGCTCCCCCTGACTCCCTGCTGGGTGGTGATGGTGCCTCAGCTCCACCCATCTCAGCTTCATCTCCCTGACCACCCGCTTCTTCATCATCATCGAAGAACATCCCCTTGATGTACCTCACCTCTTCATCCCAGCTCCAGCAGCTGTCTTCCCCAAACACCACATCCCTTGAGATGATGGCCTTCTCCGTCACCGGGTTGTACAACTTGTACGCCTTTCTCGCAGGAGCGTAGCCTACGAAGATGCACTTCTCGCTCCGGTCATCCAGCTTCCTTCTCCTCTGGTCCGGGACATGGGAATAAGCCACACACCCGAAGACCCTTAGGTGCTTCACGCTTGGCTTCCACCCACACCATGCTTCGAACGGCGTCTTGAACTTTACACTCTTCGTTGGGCAACGGTTCAGTAAGTACATTGCCACCTGTACTGCCTCCGCCCAATACTTCTTAGGCAACCCCTTGCCTTTCACCATACTCCTTGTCATATTCATGATGGTCAAGTTCTTTCTCTCTGCCACTCTGTTCTGCTGAGGTGAGTACACCGCCGTTAGGTGATGAGATATCCCCCACTGCTTGCAGAACTCATCAAACAGCCTCGCGGTGTACTCCCCACCTCTATCTGTCCTGAGCACCTTCAGTGGTTTCCCACTCTCCTTCTCAGCCATTGCTTTGAACTCCCTGAATTTGTCAAGCGCCTCGGCCTTCTCTCTCAGAAAGTACACCCAACACTTTCGACTGTAGTCATCCGTGAAGGTAATGTAGTATCTGCTGCCTCCAACTGAGGTCGTCTCAATCGGACCTGCTATGTCCGAATGAACTAGCTCCAGCTGCCTTGTCGCCTTCCGGGACTTTCCACCCTCGAACGTTTCTCTCTTCTGCTTTCCACTGGTACATGCCTCGCATACCCTCTGAGGAGGCAAGGTCATAGGCAACCCTTCTACCATCTTGGAGTGGAATAGTAACTTCAGGCCTATGAACCCCAGATGGCAAATCCGGTGGTGCCACAGCCAAACTTCCTCTTCTTCTCCTGTCTTCGCAAGACATGTCGTCTCCTTGGCATCCATACTTAGAGGAAAGAGGCGATTCGTCGTCATCTTCACTCTCACCACCTCTCTTCCTTGACTATACTTCATAGCTAAGGTATTATCCCTCAACAAGACACGATAGCCCTTCTCCACTAGCTGCTCAAGACTTAGGATGTTACTCCTCAAGCCCAGCACATAGAAGACATCGTTGATATGCACCTCCTTCCCATTCATCGTGACCGTTATCACTCCTCTTCCTTCAACAGATATCTTCGAGGCGTCGCCAAAACTGACTTCACCACCATTTGCCTCAAGGCTGGTGAACAACTCCTTATCTCCACACATGTGGTTACTTGCGCCAGTGTCCAAGTACCACACTCCGTTCCTCCCTCCTGCAGCACCTTGGATAGTAAGGAACATCATCGGGTCGTCACCCGTGTTACTTACCTCAGCATAGTGGTTGGCTTCTCCTCCCTTCCTTGGAGCCCAACAATCGTAGCTCATATGCCTGAACTTGTTACAGTTGTAACATTGAGTCTGGGACATATCTCCTCTTCCTTTTCCTCTTCCTTGACCTCTTCCCTGGTCCCTTCCTTGTCCTCTGCCTTGGCCTCTTCCTCTTCCTCCAGCGTCGCGTCTCCAACCCTGAGGTTGTTCTACCTCCTTCTGGTTGTACTGGTTTCTTCTGAAGTCTCTTCCTCCTCTCCTTCCTCTTCCACTACCTTGGTAGCCTCGGCCGCGCTGGCCTCCTCTTCCTGAGCTCTCTCCAAAGTTAAGCTGAGTCTGGTGTGCTTTCCCCAAGCCACTCGACTCCTCGTCATCTTGTAGCATGCGGTACTCGTGGGCTTGCAGCGAGCCAACAAGCTCATCTACTGTCATCACGGTGAGATCCTTCGACTCCTCTATGGCTACTACCACGTGCCTGAACTTCTTGGACATAGATCGCAGGAGCTTCTCCATGAAACTGACATCATCAGTCACCTCTCCATTCCTCTTCATTTCGTTTGTGAGCGTCCGCAGACGGGTCACATAGTCACCAACTCTCTCCGAGCTCTGCATCTTCAACACCTCATATTGAGCTCGAAGAGATTGCAGCTTCACTTTCTTTGCTTTGTCAACTCCCTGCATGGAGCATTGCAGTATCTCTCATGCTTCTCTCGATGTCCCTACATCAGAGATCTTCTCAAACGTCGCCTCATCAACTCCTTGGTACAATAGGAATAGGGCCTTCTTGTCCCGCTTCTTTGCTTCCCTCAACGTTGTCTTCTGAGCGTTAGTCATCGCTGCCTCTGCTTCAGCAGTAAGCACCTCGACTCCCTCTTCAACTATTTCCCATAACTCTTTGGAGGGGGGTAGCATTCGCATTTGTATACTCCAATTTTCATAGTTCGTTTTGGTCAACTTGGGGACTTGCCCCGGCATTCCACTTCCCATCTCCATCTCTCCTTGTCACTTAACCTTCCGAGCCAACTCCGAGGATCGAAATCTGCCTCTGATACCACTTGTTGGAAACGGGTATGTGCCCCTGCTTGGACCCAACTCCACAAAACGATTTCACTTGACCCAAACTGCTCGAGTTCAAAAAATTGCGAGACCGCCGCAACAGGCCGCCTACTCGCTCGGTTTCACGCTCGGCGAGTAGCCCTCTCTCCACGGCGAGCTCCACCAGGCGACCTGCACCCCTTTCCCGCGAGATGTTGCGGGCTGCTCACTCCCACGCGAGCCGCAAATAGGCGAGCGGGCACGGCGAGACCAAGTGGCGAGACCGCCCCTTACTTGCGGCTAGACCACCACACGCGAGTACGCAACCCGCGACCTCCACCACTCGCGGGGAGATCTCCAACCTGCGAGATGGCACAGGCGAGAGCAACACCAATCCGCGAGTACTCAAGCCGCTCGGCTAGATAGACAAACCGCTCGGACAACACCCAGCGCTGCAGCGCTTCTCTCTCTATCCTCTCTCTCTAAACGAAAATATGGAGGAAGAAAAACTTCTATTTCATCACCTTTCAAAAGGAACTATACAAGCCTTTATATAGGCTAACACAACCAATAAGAAATCAACATGTGGCAGCATAATAAATGTCCACCAACTCAATCTCTCTCTCTCCACATAAAAAAACATAAAAAAAACAAATGCATATAATAAAGGGGATTGTTGACCCGGTCAACAATATTAACTCCAGCAAAATGTTTCAATATAATGAGAGGCTCACCAAAGTAGCGGACGGACCAAGTCACTGAAGAGACTGAAACCGGATGAGTCGATCGGCGATCAATCGTGGAACTGAAGGTGCGACGATGTGGCGGCGGTTGTCCTCGGCGGATAGATCCGGTCACTAGGAGGGAGATCTGGGTGGGGTAGGATAGATCCGATATTTTGGGATCGGATCCGGGTGAGGGGGTGATGAACGGGTGGTGGAAATAACGGATCGGACGCTAAACTCTAGATCTGGACTGAACTAGAATTTTAGGAGCTTCGGGAAGTGGATCCACAAAAGAGGTGAGGGAAATCAAAGGGAATAATTTAGGTTTAAGTGGGGGGTGGCTGTAGGGATGCGAGGAGGGGAGGTTTGGGGGGGTGCTGGGAGAAGGAGGGTTGTCTGATGTGTAGGGAAAGAGGACAATTAATATAGGGGAGTAGGCGGGTGGGGTGGTGGATGGTTCAGGAGGTCTCAGGAGGTGGCAGTCAGGTGAGGGATGGGCCACTGTTGACGAAACTATATAAAGTGAATAGGGAATTTCATTACTCAACAGTAACTATATAAAATGAAGAGGAACAGCAACGGTGGGTTTTTTGAGAGGTCGTAGAGGGGCTGCGAGAGGGTTCTGGAGGGGGGAGAAGAAGCCTAAAGTTAGTGGGTACCTTGGGGGGGGAGATACAAGTCTAGAAGTCGTCACCTAGGGTTCCACGGAATCGGCACCGTGGAGGGATCACCGGATTTCGGGATTTCTCTTCTCCAAAATTTGCAATGATATCAAAACCAGCCCCTACTCTCCTATTTATAAGAAAAACAAACTAGGGCATCCTGCAATCAACGGCTATGATTGGCCGGAGGCGGGGCCCTCAAAATACATGAAAATAAATGCGAAAATACTAAAATAACATATGGTTTTGACTCGCGGCAACAATCCGAAAACATTCGCGGAGTCGGATCGGCGATCCGATCAAGCCTTCCTGCACAAAAATACGAACGTGAGTCCCGCCTTGCGTCGAACCACTCCTGGTGCACGATCTGATGGCACCCCATCAACTCCCCCGATTGAAAATCCTTCATCTCCGATGAATGGAGACGATCGTACTAAAGTCGAAGTCTAGGGGCAAGCGGGTCGAGCCCTGTGGGTAGTATCCAAGCGTCATCTGCAACTGGGCGGCCCTGCCAATGTACCAAGTAACAACATCGCGGCCCGTCTGTGGTGGGAACGAAACGGTGGGATCTGATCTATGTGATCCTCTCATCGCTAATCTCTCGAGTGGTGGTTCCTGGTGCGATCGTCGGTGTCAACGGTGGAACCGAGGTAGACGAATCCCCAGGTGGGTGGGTCTCAGTAATGGGCGTACTGTGGTGGCTATCAGGTGAAGGCGGACTATGAAAGTGGTAAGGTAACGGGAGTGGGGTGGTGGTAGATGGGTGTCTGCATTGCTCGGGTCCACATACTCGTGAGGCTCGTAGTCTGGCGTCGGATCCTCAACATTAAATACTGGATGAATTCCCATGCTTGCCGAAATATCGAGCCGATAGGCGTTTGACCCAATACGACTTATAATAGAGTAGGGGCCCATTCGCCTGGCCCTTAGTTTTTTGGCAAGCCCCGAAGGGAGCCTCTCAAGGAGGACTCGCACCATTACCTATTCGCCTACTTGAAATATTTGTTTCTGCCTTCCCTTATCTGCATGTGTTTTATAATTGTCATTGTTCGTTATTATCCGTCTGCGTACCGACTCATGCAACTCATGTAAATATCGTGCAAAAGACTCAGCAGACTCACTAGGGTGCGACTCTAAAGGGCTATGAATGAGGTCTATAGGCTTTCTAGGGTCATAACCTGACACTACATGAAAAGGAATCAACCCAGTAGACCTATTGACTAAACTGTTTTAGGCAAACTCTGCGACTGGAAGGTCAAGATCCCAACTACCTACATGTTCTCCTACTAAGCATCGCAACAAGTTCCCTAAACTACGGTTAACTACCTCCGTCTGCCCATCCAACTGTGAGTGATATGCAGAGGAAAATCTAAGAATGGTGTCAGTCTTGTGTCATAGGGTCTTCCAAAAATAGCTCATGAATCTAACATCGCGGTCTGACACAATAGATTTAGGTAGGTCATGCAGTCTAAAGACGTCCCTCATAAAGATGGATGCTACGTGTGAAGCATCAGCCGTCTTGCGGCAAGCGATAAAATGTGCCATCTTCGAAAATCGATCGACCACCGCGAAGATAGAATCGTGTCGACGTAGAGTGCGGGGAAGCCCGAGCACGAAGTCCATGTTAATGTCCTCCCAAGGGCGATGTGGGACAGGCAAAGGCATGTATAGACCCGTTTTTTTGCTCTGTGCCCTTTACCGTCTGACAAATACGGCAATGGCGGACAACGCGAGCCATGTCCTTCTTGAGACGGGGCCAGTAGAGGCGGTCCTCAAAAATGGCAACAGACTAATCCCGCCCAAAGTGCCCAGCGGCCCCGTCCGCATGCAATTCTCAAATCAGGTAATCACAATAGGAAGTCTGGGGTATGCATAGGCGGGAGCCCCGGTACAGATATCCCTTAAAGATCTGATAGTTCTCAACAGGGTCTGGGGGGTCTCGGGACAAGGCGGAATAGATCTCGCCAAAATCGGGACATCTCGGGTAATCTAGGATCACTCTCTCAATCTCGTCCACTCGTGCGGTCATTGTCAGGAGCAAGGAGACACGGCGACTCAGAGCGTCGGCGAGCTTGTTCTCAACACCAGCTCGGTGTTTGAGAACGTAGTGAAAGTCTTGTAGGTACTCGACCCACTTGGCATGTCGATCTCCCAACTTGCATTGAGAATCCAAATAACGTAACGTCTGGTTGTCTGAATAGAGTGCAAACACCAGGGGGAGGAGATAGTGCCTCCAGTAGCGTATAGACTGGACAATCGCATAAAATTCTGGATCATAATTCGAGTATTTTTGCTTGGCTTCGTTCAGTTTCTCACTAAAGTAGGAAACTGGATGTCCCTCCTGACTCAATACGCCACTAATACCTACACCAGAAGCATCACACGCGACCTCGAACACATGGCTAAAATCGGGAAGTCTCAGAACAGGAGTCGTCGTCAATCTCTCTCTATCTCTTCAAATGCTCTAGTGGCTGCGGGGGTCCACTGAAATCCTCATTTCTTGAGGCAGCTCGTGAATGTGGCCATAATCGTACTGAACTCCTGGACAAACCTTTTGTAGAAGGTGGCAAGCACATGAAAACTGCGAGCCTAGTCAATATTTGCTGGTACAGGCTAGTCGCGAATAGATTTGACCTTCTCAGGATTAATGGAAACACCAGTAGACGACACAATGAAGCCCAGAAAGTGAAACGACTCCGAGAGGAAGGAGCATTTCTTTAAGTTCACATATAATTTCTCTCGGTATAGGGTGCCAAAGAGAAGCCTCAAATGATCAAGGTGGTCGGCCTGAGTCTGGCTGTATATCAGTATATCGTTGAAATACACTACTAGAAACTTGCCCATGTAGGGCCGCAACACCTGCGTCATAACTCTCATAAAGTACTTGGGGCATTAGATAGCCCAAATGGCATGACCAGCCACTCATAAAGACCATCCTTGGTCTTAAAGGCCGTCTTCCATTCGTCCTCCTTGCGAACTTGTATATGATGGTACCAGCTACAAAGGTCGATCTTGGAAAAGATATGGGCACCAGACATAGTATCATCAAGCAAGTCATAGGAGGGACGCACACGCGAGTCGCATAATATTTGCAAACTCATATGGGGAAACGGTACATAGTTACCGTGATCCAACCCGGGGGATTTCATTAATGGACCACAGTTGTTGATGCACATACGTCAACTACCGTCAGCTTCTTAGGGGTAAGAAGGGCGGGAAATCAGGGCACACAGACTAAGTGGTCAAGCACTCACGACATCGTTAGGCACCTAATGCTTCGGCAAAAGATTCGAGCTCGTCGACCTGCCTCTGCAAATGAGCTCAGTGTGCTATCAGGGTGCATACGATAATGGGGCAGGTTCGGGAGCGGCGGAAGCCCCAAATTATAAGTATATCGGAACTAGATCAATGGCATATAGCGGGCTGAATGTCCCGTGGAGGGGGCAGCTCATCAAGGAGCTCATCAAGCATAATATCTGCAAACTCATCTAGGAGGGGACGCACCGCTAGGGCTGGGTGGGGGAATTGCATGTGGGTGGGGGCACCGCTAGTGAAGAAAATATATAAAGGTGGGGACATAATATTTGCAAAGGTTGTAACCAGGGTTTCTAGGAGGGGATACAAGCAACGCTAGTCGGGATAATTCTCGGGATAATCCCGCAATCATGGGCATAGTCGTATCGAGCGGGTGGATCAGGACCGCGCTCTCTCCAACTCCGGGGGATAATACTCATCACGGTGATGATCACGGCGACCGTGTGGGTACACGATCTCTGGGGCGCCTCTCCACTTCAACCAACCTGCTTGGATTCTATGTTCACATCTTTATCAATACCTCTGTCTTTTTGAACTATCGATCCAAGATATTTAAAACACTCACTACGAGAAATAACTTGATCACCCAACTTAATAATGAAGTCATTCGTCCTTCTTGCACTGCTAAATTTAAGATCCATATACTCTGTCTTTTTCCTGCTCAACCTAAAACCCTTCTTTTCTGAAGTGTTTCGCCAAGATTGAAGTTTTGTGTTTACACCCTCCTCGCGCGTCTCATCGACCAAAACGACAACATCTGCAAACAATAAACACCATGGTATTGCTTGTTGGATATGTCCAATGAGCTCATCTAAGATAAGGGTAAAGAGAAAAGGGCTTAAAGTTGAACTTTGATGTAAGACAACAGTGATATTAAATTCTTGTGTTAATCCTTTAGATGTCCTCACCCTTGTCACTGAATTTGTATACATATCTTTGATTATGTCAATGTATAATACATTTACACCTTTCTTTTCTAACTCTTCATAAAATCTCTCTTGGAACTCTATCAAAAGCCTTCTCAAGATCGATAAACGGCAAATGCAAATCTTGTTTTCTTTCTCGGTAGTTGTCAATGAGTCTCCTCATGAGATGTATAGCTTCTATGATCGACGCACTGGCATGAATCCAAATTGATTCTCCGAGATGTTAGTTTTCCGTCTTACTTTTTTTTATTACTCATTCTCATAGTTTTAGGGTGTGCTACATAAACCAAGAAAATTTTTAAGACTTTTACCCAGCGACATGATCAAAGGATTCATCATAATTAATCTCTTCCTCTTATCTATAGTCTTGAGTAACAAGTCTAGTATTACTTCTTATGATCACACAATTTGGGTCTAACTTGTTCTTATAAACCAGATTGGTTTCAATCACTGGAGAGCTCTTTGGTATCTCCAGCAGGTTCTAAACCTTTTGTCTTTCAAATTGTTCAAATTGTTCAAATTCCTCTTGCATAGCAATGATCCATTGGAGATCATTGTTAGCTTCCTCGAATTTCTTTGACTTTACGTGTGAAATAAAAATACAAAAAAATAACTCATTAGAAGAACCTGCTCTGGTCTTGACTCATTAGAAGATTCATATCACTTGGCGCAGAGGGTGGTCCTTGACATATTAGTAAGCTCTAGGTGAATGTGCTGGAGAATCTTAATGTGCACCGATCCCTGCAGCTTCCACATGTACACGTGTTTCTTCATCGGCTTCATTGGTAGGTACAATCTCAGCATATTCCTCTTTCTTGGCTGGTTCTTTCTCATCACTTTCCTCATGTATAGACGGGCAGTTATGAGTGACATTAACTTCCGCTTCCTTGGCAATTGAAAGTTTCTCAAACTGCAACACTAAAGCTCTATTTGTTTGGGCGTTTCGCTGCTCCGTTTTGGGCAAACGCCGCCGAAAGGAGGGTAAAACAAATGAACCTTCGGTGGCGTTTGCTCCGTTTCCATCCGTCCGCCTTGAGAAACGCCCCCAAAAAGCTCTGTTTGGAGCAGCCACCTCCCCCCTCCGTTTCAAACACTCTGTTTCCACCCGCCGGATCGACCCGCCACCGCCGAAACAAATGAAGCCTAAATCAAAAATGGTTTTCTCTTCACTGAGAATGTTAGACTCATTGAATGTGACATGAATAGATTCTTTCACACATAATTTTCTTATGATAATATTTATAGACATTGTTAATGGAAGAAGATCAAAAAAATTATTCTATCATCAACTTTGACGTCAAATTTAGTTAAGGTAGACTTATCATTATTCAAAATATTTGGAATCATTCCTTTTCATAAGGGGTCATCACATGTAGTACTTGAGTGCTTCAACTTCAGCTACTAAGGTCTTACCTACCTCTATGAGTGTCATGTTCTTCATCTATGCAACTTCATCTTGCATAGGAAAAGAGAAGCCCAATTTGATATCTTGGAATTCAAAAACTCTCTCATCACATAAGATTCAAGTTCAGTACCATGATCACTTCCAATTATAACTACTAAAGTAGTTATCTCATTTTGGATATGCGTAAGAAGTTAACAAACACGTCATAGTTATTAGACTTATTTCTCAAAAAAAACACGCATGTGAATCTAGAAAAATCATCAACTACAAGAGAGTATCTTTTTTATCCTAAATTAATAATAGATGTAAATACCTAAGGGTATCATAGAATATTTTGCTTTTTATGTGAGATTTTGATTTGTTTTTCTAGTTAGTTTTGCAAGGTCTATTCTTAATATATTTTCAAATACGTGGATCTCTAACTAAATTTTCAATAGATAATTTACATTAGGTTTTGAAGTTAATGTGTGCAAGCTTCATATGCCACAAATGTCAAGTAATAAGAGATTAGGACATGAGGCAAACAAGGATTTTATTGAACTAAGATTGACTACATAAACATTAAATTGAAATGAAACTAAATAAACTTTATCACATAACTGATTGTGTTGCAATCCTTCCACATAAACTACATCTATCAAGGTTATTTCACTAAAAGAAAAATCACCATAACCTCTTGTGAAGTCATGACTTGAGTCCCCAAAGATAACTTTAGGTTTCTTCTTAGCACAATAATTTGATAGCCGACTTCTATCTTCAGTCATATATCTGAAGCATCCACTGTCCAAATAACAAGTGTGCTTCTTGATAAGAATTAGCCTACAACAACCTACAATAAAAAAGTCCAAAAATGAATTTGGGACCAATACCATCAGTAACATAGTTTACACAAACCATTTACTCCCCTGATATGAATTACCTCTGAGAATGGTGTTTATGTTATTGAACCAACAGTCACCCATGAAAGGACCAACTTTTCCAAAACAAAAACAAGAAAAATGATTATATCTGCTTTTTCTTTTAGGAGCAAAAGAGGGATAAGAGAAAGCAGTAGGAAAATGCATAAGTTGGGCCTACTGTGGCTTGAAGGTCGGTCGATGCTCAGCAATCGGTGACCGCAAGAATGGGAAGCAATCGGGGATCACTGTTGGAAAGCTTGTTGACGAACGACTGCAAATAGATCAGTGTTCTTCAAATATCGGTGATTAGTTAATCAGCGGTCGACGGTCATTGACTGCATCTTTAGGCAAGCTATTTTTTGCAGTCTTTTCTTTCCCTTTTTTGTCAGCCAAAAGATTTTGTCTTGTGGATAAGAGGAGGAAGACAGCAATTAAATACACTTACAGACTATGAAGCACCGGTACGGAGACGAGTACCATGTACAATACAAATCCGGTACGGTTGTACGGGAAAACTATGGGTTCTTTTGAGGCACACCGTTATTAAAATCGACTTATGTATATGTGAGTGTATATATACACACGCGCGCGAATACAAAAAACCTTTTTAAAGAGAATATAACGCGTAGAAAAATCCAAGTTGAACAAATAAGCAACACCTAATTCTTAAATGTATAGTGTAAATAATAATAAAATTAAAATCAAATTCATTATAGTTTTAAAGAAAAAAATACTAAAATCTGCAAAACGATCCGCCAATTTTAAGTGTACTACAAACTAGAGTAACAAGTATATCCGCCAAGTATCGGGTATAATATTGGTGATTCATAGCTTACCTATTGAATCTTAAGAGAATGAGGATGTTGCAAACGATTCGTTCCGGCTATACCCTAAACCTGAGGTTTAAATACTAGATTCTTATGAAACTCTTGGTAAAATCAACAAAGACTGGTATTATGCTGACTGCACTTGAGAATAGATAATTTTAAAGCATGAGGACTAAAGGTCATTTGCATCAGTTATGTTATTCAATATATGATGGAGATGCATAGAATAAACTCAAGCATTGATCTTGGACTATTAGACATGCTCAACAGGGTGGCTGATGATCCATTTGCTTAGAAATGTATAAATGCATACATATGATGAATACCTATTGAGCGGTTTGGTGTTGTTCTCTTGCGGATGCTTAGTTTGGCTAAGTTCAGTCAAGATTCACAAATGATAATGTTGCTCCATTCTTTCGGGGTGTTTGTCTTAATGGTTTCTCGATGTTGCAGTCTCTCCTCTATCATGTTGTCCAGTCAGAGCTGCCCTGTTCCACAAGTCCTTTTTCAAGTTGCAGGTGTTTTTCGAACTAACTCATGTCCGCTATGTTGTTTGAGTTTTTGTCATCAATCATTAGGTTTTTGTTGACTTGTGTTTGTAGGCCTTTTTTTATTGTTTATGCTTAGAGTCACATTTGTTTTGGTTTTCTAGAGAATTTTTTCCCTTTCGTTGTGTACGAATTGAAATTTTAGAGAATAAACAAAGAGGCAAATAAAATATGGGAATTGTCAGAGGCACTGCATTTTTCACAAGTCACACTCATTTGTTAAAGGCACCGCACTTTTTTATATTTGTTATAGGTACTCCTAATTGTTATTGCACCACAGAATTGTTAAACGCACCACACATAATTCTTGTTATGGTCCATTCGTTTGACAAGAAATGAAATGCTGGAATTGGAATTGGCCCAATTCCGATTCCAGCAGGAATTGTAATTGAAGTCAATTCCAACTTTGTTGTTCGCCTAAATGCAGGAATTATGTCACAGGAATTGGAATTCACAATTCCACCATTCGGCTACATATTAGAATTCAGTCGATAGAATTGATATTAACACACACATACACAAACACAAAATTTCTAATCAATCCCTGCATCCACACCATATTTCTGCTATAACCTTTAACCTGAAACACCCTAAAGAAGCCCTATTCATGGCAAACAGCTTGTAGATTTCTATCTGCACCTAACGAAACCCTACATTAAACATTGAAGAATACAAACAGCCATATAAACATGAAAATACAACCAACCATACATTAAAGGACTCCCGACACCAATAACAAGTTAAAATAGGCCTCTGTTTTCAGTAAATCAAATCCAGAATTTAGAGAAGAGGGAGGAGGAAGTAGAGGGAGAGAAAGAAGAAGGCTTAATTCCATTCTCCCAAAATCTTATAGCAGCCGGCCAATAGAGAGCTTGAAAAACAAATAAAATCCCTGCAGTCACATACAGGAAAAGATCCCGCCCATATTTTATTTAAGCATAATCTATTAAGATGATAACCATCAAAGAAATATAACTTAAATCTAGAAGCGGAGAAGGAAGGAGAAGATAGCGGGGGGGGGGGGGGGGGGGGGGGGGGGGGGGGGGGGGGGGGGGGGCGAGAAACCCTAATTTGATTTCATTTTCAATTTATATTTATGCCCAAGCCTACTTCTGAAATCTACAGAAAAGAAACGGGAGGAAAGGAGAACTCGCGGTGGGGAAGAAGAAGAAAAATGTCGCATGCTAATCTCAAGCCCCTGCCGATTTAGCAGAAGCATTGCCGATCCTTGTCGAGAGAACCAGCCTCTAAATCCGAGAGAGGGGAAGAAGAAGATGCTGCTTTCACTGCCTGGAAGGAGTAGAAAAATTTAGGCCGCGCGGAGAGGACCGCGGAATCGCGAAGACTGACGTCATGAGATCAGAATTGGGGAGGGAGCGTTTCCTATAATCAATTCTCATAGGAATTGAATTGAATGCTGATTCCTAAAAAAAATTACGGCCGCCGAACACTGTAATTGGAATTGTCAATTGAATTCCAATTCCAGCACTCCTTAGAAAAAATGACAAAATATATCTGATTTTAATATTAAGATCATGCAAATAGATTACTGTGGACGGTGGTTATCACTTCTTCACGTGTGCTCCACCTTTCTTGGTTGTTGTTCCCTCCAGGAAGCTAAATCGAGTGAATGGTGTCAAACTAGACAATAACTGATGTTTCTCATGCATACCAGATTCAAAATATTCGTAATCTCAGTAACATGATTCTCATCGAAGAGTAAATTACTATCCTAAGGCTGTAGAGTGGACACAGAACTAGTGAATCGACATACAGGGTAGAGTTCACCACTAATCTATATAGTAAGAGAGATACAGACTGTAGCCTGTAATCACAAGTAAATTTTGTTATGGAAACAATTTCAACTTACAAGAGAAGCTTCCTGACATGGCGGAAAAGTGAGAACTAGAAAATATTGCATAAATTGTGGAAACGCAAAGATAGCAGGAAGTATAAAATGCAATACTACAAAAGCTGGTAAAGGTATGATAAATTGATCGAACCTTTGCCCTCTCTGTATCAATGGAAGCAAGCTCAGTAAGCTGCTTGGTTGTCAGGCTCCAAGCACCTCCCCGAACACCTTCGCCCCTCATGGCGGCAGACAAAGACAGAAGAACCATCCACGGAGATGCTATGCGGATGCTTCGGTCTCGAGGTCGTAGCAGCCCCCCGACGGGCTGCATTTCCCATCTTCCACTCCGCTCCCACGCCTCTGCTCTCCGCCGGTCAATCTGGGCAAACTCCAGACTCCGATCCAGATCCACTATCCTCCAGCTTGCATCCAATCTTCTTGATGTCCATGAAAGTAGAGAAAAGATCTTTGGTGGATGCTGCGTTGGAACAGCAGGACTTTGTTGCTGCTGCGCCAGTGGTCGGCAACGGTTCCAGGATTGCTTCGGGGAAGCCGGAAGGGTTCTGCGAATTGCTTGGGTGGTGGTGGGGGGTGGGGGCAGACGGGAGTGCGTTCGAGTTATGTGGTGCGATTAGGTTTCTAAGCGGATCATTTTTATTGTCCGTTTATGATAAAATGCGGTGCGACCAGCGAAAAGTGTGGTGCCTCTAACAATCCATTAAAATATTTTCCTTGAATTAAAATTACTTCAGCACATGTACAAGAAACTCCTTATATAAAGAGAGGGTGAAGGAGCTAAGAATGAATGGGTCCAATGGGCTAAAGGAGCCTAAGAGATAAATGGGTGCAATGGGATATTTATACATGAGCTAAGTACAATGCCTATGACTAAACTATTTATAGGCCATCTCCAACACTCCCCCGCAAGTTAGAGCATAAAAGTTTGGAAAGAAGCTGCCGATATAGGGAGCGGGGCAAGGTCCTAGTGAAAACATCTGAAACTTGATCCGGTGGCGACACATATCGCAAAATCAATCTTCGAAGTTAAACCTTTTTTTGGACAAAATGACAGCCGACTTCGATGTGTTTTGCGCACTCATGAAGCACGGGATTTTTAGGTATATGGATAGCAACTAGGCTATCGTAGAAGAGAACGGCCGGTGATGGAAGTTTGACTCCTAAATAAGTAAGGAGACTTTCTATCCATGTGAGTTCAGAAAAGACAGCGGCCATGGAACGATATTCTGCTTTAGTAGAGAAGCGAGCAACCACAATATGCTTCTTGCTTCGTCAGGAAACCAAATTGCTGTCAAAATATGTGCAGTAACCACTAGTGGATCGACAATCATCTAAGGATCCTTGAAACATGCATTTGCATAAGATATAAAAAGAAGATACAAATGTAAAGCAATTACATGGTTCCACCAATGTATGCAACTAACTTAATAAACTCCATGGGAGTATCAACCACAGTAGGCCAATAAAAGGTAGGCGTCATAGCATATCGGGAACAGAAGTCGACCACTCTGTTTTCCTCACGGGGTATGTACTGAAATCAGAGCTGCGCAAACCCACCAAGAAAGGCAAAGCCCTCTGCCCCATCCGCAGTCGCCTCACAACGACCCTTGCCAAGGCTCTGAAGCAGGCCCTAAAGAGGGCAGCGAGTTCCACTCCCCCTAGGTCCCAATGCAATGTAGTGAAGCAGGCCGTAAAGAGAATCGAGCCTTCATCATTACGGGCCACAATCCCAAGGCCGACAACGGAGTTGAGGCCGAGGGAACCATCAAAATTAAATTTAAGCCAACCTGGAGGCGGGGGCACCAAAGGATTTGTTGAGACAGCCATGCTAGCTGGTCGGCGCCCCAGTGTCAAGGCAAAGGTGGGACTTTCAGCATAGTGAAGTTTTCCACAACGGCCGCCGCCATAACAGTAGGAGTGGCAACTTCCTAGTTATGAATTTTTGCATTACGACCACGCCAAGCCTGGTAGATCGCATAACAGGGGACGCGGAAGGGACCCAACTCGCATTTCTTGGTACTGGAAATGGCATTCTAGATCATCAAAGGATCCAACATAATCAGCATCGCAGTATGCAATGAGATAGGAGTGTACATCGGTCCATGTCCCGAAGCATTCTTCAAGTACTTAAGAACACGCTTGACCGACTACTTGAAGTGATAGTAAGATAGATTTGTTTTCCAAAGGGGCATCGATAATACTCCGGATTATGTATGAGTAGATTAGATTCCAAGCCATGAGCAAAGAGCTGGTGATTCACATACATAGATGTATCAACAGGCTTACACCTAGAGTAACCGACATCAGGAAGTAGATCGAGACAATATTTTCGCTGAGACAAGTCAAGACCATCAGGTCATCGGGCTACCTCAATCCCCAAGAAGCATTGAAGGCAGCCCAAATCTTTAGTTTTGAATTGAGAGGCTAGGTGTTTCTTGATTTTAATAATGTTAGGAAGATCGTCACTGGTGACAAGAATATCATCAACATAGACCAAAAGAATCATTGTGCCGGATGGACGGTGACGAACAAACAAGGAGAAGTCTGTCGAGCTCCAGGTGATGCCACAATCACGAACTACCCGGCTAAACTTATCAAACCACTCCCGTGGAGACTGTTTGAGGTCATAGAGAGACTTCTTCAAATGGAAAGCAAGGGACACCCCCCTGGTTGCATAATCAGGAGGTTGTTGCAAGTATACAGTCTCCATAAGATCGACATTAAGGAAGGAGTTCTTGACTTCAAGTTGATGCAGCGGCCCATGTTGATGGACAACAAGAGAAATTAAGACCCAAACAATGTTGAGTTTCGCAATTGGAGAAAGGGCCTCTACATAATCAAGACCGTGTTGTTGAGTAAAGTCTCTAGCAACAAGACGGGCCTTGAGGCGGTCAATCTTCCCATCAGGACAATGTTTCACGGTGAAAACTCAATTACAACTTACCACAGACTGATTAGAAGGATAAGTGACAAGGTCCCAAGTATTGTTGGCCTAAAGGGCAACCATTTCCTCATCTATTTCCGCACACCCAAACCCACCCACCCACCTCGGATGTTGAAGTGCCTCCTGCACCGAAGAGGGAGCAAACAGAAGAGAAAGAAGTAGCAAACCTGCATTGGTCAAAGGAGAGAAGATGCAGGGAGATATAATTAGTGAGTGAATGGGAAATAGAGGAAGGTATTGAATCAGCTGCGTGCGGACCATCGGTAGTAGGCGGGGGCAGGTCCTGTACTCCATATCGAGGAGGCCGAGTTTAGGATCAAAGAGGACGGTTTGAGGTGGGTGGGGATGTCTGAAGTAGAGGAGGAAGAGAGGAGTGAGTAGGAACAAAGGGACGTGGTAGAGCAGGGATCAGCGAAGTCGGTGTGGAAGGGAGATGGAAAGGTTGGTTCTCAAAAAACAACACTTCAGTAGATGTAACCAACTTCCGAGTACAAGAGGAGCAACAAGCATACCCTTTCTCGGTGCGTGAATACCAACACACATATATCAAGTAGCACGAGGAACAACATTTAGGGGGGAGGGGGGCCAAAGCAGATGCAACCAAAGATTAGGGGAGTCAAACAGAAGGGACATTCGCCGGGAAATAAGATAGAGAAAGGTGTTGAGAATAAACGAGGGCATGTGGTTGATGAGATAAAAGGCGGTAGAGACAACGAAGTGTCAATAGGTGGTGGGGGCGTGCATCTGCAACATGAGAGAAGGGGAAATTTCGAGAAGATGACGGTTCTTCAACTCAGCAACATCATTTTGTTGCAGTGTGTAAGCACACGGGGTTTGGTGGAGGATACCCAATAGGGTGCAAGTGTCGTGTAATGCAAAAAAATTCAATAGAGTGAGAAAATTTTGTTTAGTTTTAGCTGCAAAGGAGCGGAATATAGTCAGAAGCTCGGAGCAATCGTGCATTGGGTACAGTCATGTCATGCGTGATCAATCATCAATAAACGTTAGAAAATAGTGATATCTAGATGTTGGGTTTCTCGTCAATATCATAAATGCATAGTGGGAACTTCAAGAAACCCATAAAGAAGTGGATCTTGCAAAAATCAGAAATCAAGTAGGAATACCTTTTGCGGAATTGAGTCTTACTACTTGATCGAGATACAGGAACGACAGAGATTGTTGTATCGGAATCAAGAATCCAAGAATCACTATCGATTGATTCCTCGAGAACGCAGAACTGGATTTGCGTCTTTACGGGTATCAGTGTTGTGGATATCGGCCGACATGTCGGACATGTCGGCCGACATGAAGGTTTGGGAGCAAAAACGACACAAAACCGGCACAATTTCGTTTCGTGGCGTTTTGAAAATAGCGGTCCGACATGTCGGTTAAAACCGACATGTAGGCACCAAATAACGCCCGATATCGGGCGTTATTTTACCTTTTTTTATTTATTTAAAAAATTATTTTATTAACTCTTATTTCTTAATAATAAAATGACCCTGCTCATTTCACAAGACCCCGCTCATTTCACTTCATCCCGCTCTGCCCGAGCTCTCCCCGTCGCTCTGCCCTAGCTCTCCCCGTCGCTCCTGCCCTAGCTCTCCCGCGCGCGTCGGCGACACTGTCTCTCTGGTTATTTCTTCTCCCTGCTCGTTGGTGTTCTTTGGTTCTCTGATTCTCCGGTGCTCTCTAGCTCGTTGGTGCTCTCCCTCTCTCGCGCGCTGTCGGCACTCTCTCTTTGGTTCTTTCTTCTTCGTGCTCGTTGGTGCTCTCTGGTTCTCTGGTTCTCTGGTTATCTGGTGCTCTCTAGCTCGCTGGTGCTCTCCCTCTCTCGCACGCTGTCGGAACTTTATCTCTCTGGTTCTTTCTTCACCTTGCTCGCTGGTGCTCTCTGGTTTTCTGGTTCTCTGGTGCTCTCTAGCTCACTGGTCCTTTCCTCTCCCTGCTCGCTGGTGCTCTCTCGGCTGGTTCATTCTTCTCCCTACCTCCCCCTCTCATTCTATCGCTCTGCATTTCTTTTTTTTTAGTGCTATAATATTACACCAAACATATTATCTAATATTAACTTTTTAATAAGAATGAATACGTTCTAATAGGAAAGGGACAGGAAGAATGTTCTTAATAATTGAATAGGTCTTCCGCATAGATCCTAATAATGATTGTTTCAACTAACTGTGAACAGAACTTATTGGTACTGAGATGACTCCTTTTTACTGATACTTCTTGTCCGGATTTATTTGTAGAGACTACTTTTGAGGTTTTGCCAAGGCTATTACAAATTAAATATGCAAGTGACTACTATGTATATATTATTTTATTTACTTAAACTTTAAAACGTATTTGTAGAGAGTGCCCAAAGCTTGTATGTATGTATCAAGTATGTAAATACAAGGAGAGAATACAAATATATAGGAGAGGGGAGAGAAGAATAATTCCTATACATGATGTGGGACTAAAGAAGGAGAAGAAAGAAAATAAACAAAGTGGGCCATTAAATGGGCCTTTTACATGGGCTTTTCCAATACTCCCCCGCAAGCTGGAGCGTACAAGTCGTATGCGCCAAGCTTGGATAGGCACTGGTAGAAGAGGGTACTAGGTAAAGCTTTGGTGAGGATGTCAGCAACCTGTTCAGTACCCGGAACATGCTTGAGCTCGATCTTCTTCATGTGGACTTTCTCTCGGATGAAATGACAATCTACCTCAATATGCTTCGTTCTTTCATGAAAGACCGGGTTCTTAGCAATATGTATGGCAGCTTGACTGTCACATAGGAGGAGAGCTGGTGAAGGTAGTTTAACTCCAAGGTCGGTAAGGAGACTCTCAATCCATGTGAGTTCAGAGACCACAGCAGCCATTGCCCGATATTCTGCTTCTGCTGAGGATCGAGCAACCACTGCTTGTTTCTTGCTTCGCCAAGTAATCAGATGTCCTCCAAAATAGGTGCAAAACCCGCTAGTAGATCGTCGATCGTCGAGGGAGCCAGCGTAGTCGGCATCAGAGTATGCCACTAGTGTAGGAATGGAAGATGAGGTTTTGTATACAAGTCCTTGTCCAGGAGCTGTCTTAAGATATATGAGAATGCGTTCCACAACCTGGAGATGAGAGCTTCGAGGAGAGTGCATATAGCGACTCACGAGTCCCACAGCGAAAGATATATCAGGTCTTGTAACAGTTAGGTAGATAAGTTTTCCAACTAGACGACGGTAATATTCTGGATTTGGTAGAAGAGAATCAGAATCCGAGCCCTGAGCACATATTTTGTGATTTGCATCCATTGGAGTGTTAATAGGTTTGCAGCCAGAGTAGCCTGCATCATGAAGAAGATCCGGGCAATATTTTCGCTGAGAGAGAACCAGACCATCTGACCGTCTGGCTACTTCCAGACCGAGGAAGTACCGAAGATGTCTCAGATCTTTAGTTTGGAAGACGGAGCTCCGATGTAGCTTAACGGCCTGTATACTGTCCAAGTCATTTCCAGTAATAATGATGTCGTCGACATATACCAACAGGAGAACCGTACCAGTGGCCCGGTGGCGAGTAAACAATGAGAAGTCAGCCGAGCTTCGAGTGAAGCCAATGTCCCGGAGAGCTTTGCTGAACTTGTCGAACCATGCCCGAGGGGATTATTTGAGACCATATAGCGATTTGAGAAGGTGACAAACCCGTGACTCCCCCGTGGTCTCAAACCCGGGAGGTTGTTGCATGTAAACCGTTTCCTGAAGGTCGCCATTTAGGAAAGCGTTCTTGACGTCGAGTTGAAATAAGGGCCATTGGCGATGGACAGCAACAGAAATGAGAATCCGGACTGTGTTGAGCTTAGCGACCGGAGAGAAAGTCTCGTCATAATCCAGCCCCTGTTGCTGGGTGAAGCCACGAGCAACCAAGCGAGCTTTGAGGCGATCAATGGTCCCATCAGGAGCATGTTTAATGACGAAGACCCATTTGCACCCAACAGGTTTCTGGCCGGGAGGAAGGGGCACCAAGGTCCAAGTCTGGTTGGCCCAAAGAGCAGCCATCTCTTCTTCCATGGCAGCACGCCACCCAGGATGTTGAAGAGCGTCCTGGACAGAAGTAGGAATAGAGACCGAGGATAGCGAAGCAGCCAAGGTCTGAAGAGGTGGAGAGAGGCGATGGAGAGAAACATAGTCCGCCATGGGATGAGCGGTAGAGGCCGACACCGGAGCAGCAGAGCACGGAGAAGCCGAGGTCGAAGCCGACTGCAGAGGAGCAACGGGAGGAAGAGGGCGACGAGTATAGACCCGAATAACGGGCGATCGAGGAGGGTCACCGGCCGTGGGAGGGAGGGTGGGGTAGGAGGTGGTGGTAGAAGTGGTGGCAAAGGAGGAGGGAAGAAGGGTTGATCCTCTCGGAAAGTAACATCAGCCGAGACAGAGACCTTCCGAGTGACCGGAGAATCGCAAACATAGCCCTTTTGGGTGCGGGAGTAGCCGACGAAAATGTGTTTGGCCGCACGGGGATCCAGTTTGTCAAGAGTGGGGCCCAGGTTATGGACAAAGCAGGTACAACCAAAAACCCGGGGGGTGAGGGGGAAGGCGGGTGCGGAGGGAAAAAGAAGGCTGAAGGGGGTAGCGTTCTGGAGAACCGGAGATGGGAGACGGTTGATAAGAAAACATGCAGTGGACACCGCAAAGTTCCAGAATACTTTGGGAACGTGCATGTGAAGCATGAGAGAGCGAGCAACATCAAGCAAGTGGCGGTTCTTTCGTTCGGCGACCCCGTTTTGTTGAGGGGTGTAGGGACAAGAGGTCTGGTGAACAATACCGAAGTTGGCGCAGAGAGTGGCAAACTCGTGGCTAGTGTATTCCCGGGCATTATCAGAGCGGAAAGTTTTAATGGTGGTAGAGAATTGCGTACGAGTCTCTAACACAAAAGCCTGAAAGACACGAGAAAGCTCAGAGCGATCATGTAGGAGATACAACCAGGTAGTGCGAGAATAATCATCAATAAAGGTTATAAAATAACGATAACCAGAGATGCTAGAAATTTTATACGGTCCCCAAATATCAGAATGTATTAAATCAAACGGAGCATAGCTCCGAGTACAATGTGTGGGATAAGAAGAGCGAGGCTGTTTGTCAAGAATACAAGAATCACATTTAAAAACAGGAAGAGAAATATCTGGAAGCGCCTTCTGGAGGATAGGTAGAGGGGCATGCCCAAGCCGACAATGTCAATCAGTAGAGGAAACAGAGGAAAGTGATGAGACATCGAGGAGGTAGAGCCCGTTCTGCAGTCGACCCCTACCAATGGTAATCCGCGTCTGCCGATCCTGTATCAAAAAACCAGAAGAGGTGAAGGTGATATAGCAATTCATATCAGTAGTAATACGACCAACAGAGAGTAAATTAAAGGGTGAGGCCGGCACATAAAGAACGGAACGAAGAGAGAGAGAGGGAGGGAGGAGGAGATCAGCACATCCAGAGACCGGAACAAGCGCACCATTGGCCACAGTAATAGACGGGGGATGAGCAGCAGCAGAGAACTGGGGCGGCCGCATGGAAGTGATGTGGTGGGTGGCTCCCGAGTCCAGGATCCAGCGAGATCCGGAGGAAAGACAGGCAGTACCTGTAGTGGAGGTGGAGACAATACCTGCATGGGAGGTGGAGGCAATGGAAGCAGATGGAGGGTTGAGGAGCCCCTGGAGTTGTTGCAGCTGAAGGCGAAGAGCCTCAAGATCCGTACCAGTCGGAGGAGAGCTATCGGTAACAGCGGCAGTAGGCGGGCGAGGAGGGTAGCCATGTTTCTTGTGACAGACTGCTTCAGTATGGCCATCCCGGCCGCAGTAGGTGCATTTAGGCCGTCCGCGGCCACCACGGCCCCGCCCACGGGAGCCCGTACGTCCACCCCGAGGAAAAGAGGGTGGGGGAAGTAAAGGAGGAAGGGCCTGCTGAAGAAGGGTCGGCGAGGGTGGTGCAGGAGCCTCCGGTGGAGGTGGCACGCGAAGTAACATCGAGCAGACATCGGAGAAGGAAGGGGTAGTGGGTGAAGCCAGAACCTGGGCCCGGATACTGTGAAGGTGTGGCGGGACGCGAGCCATAATCATAGCAATACAAACAGCCTCCTTCTTGGCGCGTTGAGCAGCGAGATCAGTAGTCGCGGGCTGGTGCTGAATCCAGGCCTCCGTGAGAGTTTTAGCACGGGCCACAAAGGAGGTCATGTCCAGAGCTTTGCCAACATCCAAAGCTTGAAGATCAGTGATGATGTCAAAAAGGTGCTGAAGGTTGTCCTTCCAGGAGTACAACGAATGAAGTTCATCCCACATGGCTTTGGCGGTCTCATGATACATGATCATCTGGTACGGCTCACCCTCCACCGAGTTCAGGATCCAGGTCTGGACGCGACCGTCATTTCGGAGCCAATCATCAGTAGGAGGAGTCGGTGAGCCCTGGGTAAGGTGACGTGCAAGACCCTTGGCCTGTAAGACCCGGCGGACGGAGTGGACCCAGGGGATGAAGTTGGACTTACCAGAGAGGGAAATAGTAGTAATCCGAAGCTCATCGCGGAGTTCAAGAGGAGCCACGTGATCGGCCGGGGGTTGAGCGGTAGTGGAGTCGCTGGAGGACATGGCGACTGAGGATGAGCAGACCGCAGGGCACGGAGAGAACAAACCGCGTGGCAAGCAGCGGGTGAAAGGAGGTCGCGGCGAGCTGGAGAGGGCGCGGCGAACGGGAGCAATCCGCGAATGGAGGTCGCGGCGAACTGGAGCAGTCCGCGACAGAGGTCGCAGCGGTTTGGAGCAGAGCCTGATGAGGGCGCGGCGAACTGGGGGCAGTCCGCGGCAGAGGTCGCAGGAGTTTGGAGAAGATCGCAGCGGACGGGGGCAGGCCGCTGAAAAACCCGTGGCGGACAGAAGAAGAGACAGCGTGGAAGAAGACGCCACGCGGCAAGAGAGAAGAGGAGCGCGCAACGAACACGAGGAGAGCCCGCAGCGGACAAGAGCAGTCCGCAAGAGACTGCGGATAGGGAGTCCGCGAGCAAAGAGAGCCCCACGAGTCAGAGCAGAAGATGGCTATAAGAAGCCTGAGGAGGGTGGAACCACGGGGAGAGAGAGAAGAGAGGCGGAGGCAGAGGGGCAGTCCGCAGGAGACCGGAGCGGACAGGAAGGCAGCCCGCAGGAGAGCCGAGCGGACAGATGTAGAGGGGCAGTCCGCAGGGAAGGCGGACAAGAAAGGCAGTCCGCAGAAGAGCGGATGCAGAGGGGCAGTCCGCAGGAGACCGGCGGACAAAAAAAGGCAGGTCGCAGCTAGAGCGAACCTCGCTCTGATACCATGTAGAGAGTGCCCAAAGCTTGTATGTATGTATCAAGTATGTAAATACAAGGAGAGAATACAAATATATAGGAGAGAGGAGAGAAGAATAATTCCTATACATGATGTGGGATTAAAGAAGGAGGAGAAAGAAAATAAACAAAGTGGGTCATTAAATGGGCCTTTTACATGGGCTTTTCCAATAGTATTCATTCTTATTAAAAATTAATATTAGATAATATGTTTAGTGTAAAATTATAGCAGTTTAATCTTTAATGTTTTACTCGTTGGTGCTCTCTGGGCTAAAAAAAGAACCAGAGACATGTTGTCGGACATGTCGGTCCACTATTTTATTTGTGGTTGCCTTTCTGGTTGTAACATAGTGGCTGCGCTGTTGCTTTATTTGTCTTATTAGTTGTTGCTTTATTTTTATTTGACACGTTTATTAATCAACAAATGATTTGAAATACCCCTATTAATAGTTATTTATCCAACTTCATTTTGCAATCAATGATGCATGTATATCCAATCACATTTGTAGTTGTCCTGCTGCTTTGTGGTTTTTAATAAATAAAATGTGAGATGCTTTGAAAATTTGAATGATACTTGAATGTTTTGTTCATTTTGTTGGATACTTTGAAAATTTGAATAATAGTTATAACTTTGTATACTAGTATACTACTGAGAATGCAAAATTTTGTTGGATAAATAAAGTATTGCATAGATAATATAAAAGATATCTAAAGATCTAACGATCTAATGAAGTTATGGGGCTTTTATGATGTTGATTTTTTTTCAACTAGCAATTTTTCTCGTGATATAGTCATGTAAAATATTTTTTCATTTCATTTAACTAATATTATTTTCATTTCGTGTCCTATTAGAATGGCTTCTTCTGCTGGTTCTAGTGAGGTTCCTGTATCACTGGTACCAACCGGTAGAGATCTGTTCTGGGCATTTGGTGAGAAGCTGGTTGCAAACGACACAAACCGAATCTAATGCAACTACTGCAAGCTGACAGTGAATGGCAGAATTACATGTTTCAAGCATTACTTGGCTGGGTGGAAGGGTAATGTTAAGTCATGCCCTCAGGTTCCCGCCGACGTTAAGTCTAAAGCGGATTCGGCCCTGAACTCAAATTTAGAGAGTAAGAGGGCTAAAAGTGTCAAGTTTCAAACAATCCTGAATGAGGTGGTTGTTGGAGGAGTTCATGTTGATCAAGAAGAGGACACTAGCATACTTAGGAGCACAGGTTCAAAAGGTCCAATGGACCAGTTTGTTCATTCAGCTGTCGAGCCTACCAAGGGAAAAGATTTCCAACAGAGCGCGATAGAGAGTAAGTACAGAAAGAAAGCCAAAGATGATGCTGCCGTGTACATAGGTAGATGGGCATATGAAAACGGGATCTCGTTTAACGCCATATGTAATTCATCCTTTCAGCAGATGGCTCATGTCATTGGTTTATGCGGACCTGGGATGAAGATCCCAACATTTTATGAGTTCAGAGAGAAAATTTTGCGAGGGGAGGTGGAGAGGACGAAGGAGATGTTGGGCATATTCACGCAGACCTGCAAATTGAATGGTTGCAGTATCATGACCGATGCGTGGACAGATCGGAAGGGTAGGAGCGTGATGAATATCATGATACATTGTAGTTCCGGAGTGGCATTCTGTCTTTCGAAGAATATCTCCTCCTCCATACATGATGGAAAGTTCATCTTTGACTTCTTGGATGAGGCGATTGATAGCCCTGAGAGCCCAGGAGAGCATGGTATCTTGCAGATTGTGACGGATAGTGCGTCAAATAATATGGCTGCTGCAAAGATTATGGCTTTGAAAAGAACTAAGATTTTTTGGACTTGTTGTGAGGCTCACATTATTAATCTATTGTTACAAGATATAGGAAAATTGAAGCCAATAAAGAGTGTTATCTCCTTAGGTCGGCAACTCTCTATATTCATCTATGGTCACACCATCTCACTCGACATGTTTAGAGAGTCAACAAAGGACTTGGACTCTCATGAGCTTATTCGACCAGGTGTGACGAGATTCGCTACAGCATTTCTATCTTTAGAGAGCATCTTAGAGAAGAAGAATCAATTGAGGGGTTTATTCACATTGCAAAGTGGGCTGCAACAAAGTTGGCCAGTAGTGCTGGGGGAAAGCCGGTAAAACTATTGCTTTTTTATTCATTTCATTTAAAATATATGTTTTGAAAGTTGCCCTTTTATAGTATTTTCTTAATATTTTATTTTGCATATGGTAGGCTGCAATGATAGTGATGAGCGCTAGATTTTGGGCGAATGTCGAGCAGGTTGTTGGTATATTCACACCATTTGTGAGAGTTTTGAGAAGAGTCGACGGGGATACACCATCCATGAGGTGGTTATATGGTGATATCAAAAAAGCTACGGAAGAAGTTGTCGTAGTTCTCGATCACCAAGAGAACAAATATCTTCCTATATGCAAGTTGATTGATAGCAGATGGGAGAAAAAGATGAGCAGCCCTCTGCACCTTGCAGGTTATTACTTAAACCCAAATTTTTATTATTTTTGTCGAGTGGAGATTGAACAGTCTTATGCACTTTGCAGGGTATTACTTAAACTCATATTTTTATTATTCTCATCGAGTGGAGATTGAGGCTGACGGAAGGTTTATGAGTGATTTTGTTGAGTGTCTCTCAAGGATATATAGGAAAGATCCTTCTACACAGTATCACATCAGCGTTGAGCTTGATGTTTACCAATACCAACAAGGATTATTTGGTAAAGAGATGGCAAAGAGACAGCTACAAAATCCCAACTTAAATCCAGGTACATTTTAATATATATATTTATTAACAATAATGACGTATTTATGTATAATAAATGAATAATTAATTGTTTAATACATTGTGTTGTCATTTTAATTTTCACAGTACATTGGTGGCGGCTTAACGTTGCTGATACGCCGTACCTTAAAACTATGGCCATGAAAATTTTAAGTCTGACTACTTCATCTTCTGGCTGTGAGAGGAACTGGAGCACCTTCGAGATTGTATACATTAATTTAGTTATGTAGTTAAACATTTATATCTTATTATATGATTGTATGCATTATTTAACTTTTTTTAAAAATGTACAGATACATTCTAAAAAGAGAAATAAACTTGATAGCAAGAGATTGAACGATTTAGTATTTGTAAAGTTCAATGTTTTGCTAAAGTCGAAATATTCAGAGACATCTCGGGATCCATTGGCAGCTAAGAATGTTGATTCTGGAATGGTACAAGAGTGGATGGTGAATGTTGATCCTGAGGAGGATGAAGATGAAGATGACGATGATGAAGTCTTTCCTGACGAGGGGCTGACATGGGCGCAAATTGGCAATATAGTCGACGCTGATCATGATGAAAGGAGACCCCAAAGATTAGATACAAGCAAATAAGTGGCAATTAATTATCAAAGAAGGGGAAAGAGAAAAATATCTGAAGTGCACGACGGAGATCTAGAGGGTTCATCGGATGAAGATCATATTCTATCTACTCTGCCGACTATAGATGAGTTTTCAGGTGATGAAGAATGAGGTATGTTTGAAATTTGATTTTTAGAATTTTAATCTTAAAATCACTAGTTTTGCAAATTTTCATCTTTAAAGTGTTGTATGTTAAATACTACATATAAATTTTAATATTTAAAAGTTCAATAGATTGTAAAATAGGTAGTACTGTGATATGTATAAAAATTAAAAAATAACATTTAATTACATATATAATTAATTAAATATTAAAATCTGATATATGAAATATCCCCCGATATATAAAAAACCGACATGAAAACCCAAACTGACGTGTCCCCGACATCCGACATCTGCAACATTGACGGGTATCCACAATAACGCTGAGAACTCCCTATTTTCGTCGAATGACTAGAGGTTGAAGAATGATCGAGTTCTTCTTCTCTATGCACTGCTAGGTTTGAATCCAGGAGTAGATCGGCACTTAGGTTTTAGTTCTCCAAAAGAAACCTGCCGCACTTCGCTTTTCGTAAACTGAAGTGTTCCCTTCCGGCCGCCGTTTTTCGAAAAACCCTAGACCAGCTATTTATAACAATTTCACGAAAGCAGCTTAAGCCGATAATCTAGTCGACAGACAAGTTATATACTGTGTCGACTTAAGATCTAGTCGACAACATTCATGTCGACTTAAGATATAGTCGACAGACATTCATGTCGACTTAAGATCTAGTTGACAAAGCTCTAGTCGACAGACAATAAAGTCGATATCACTATATCGACTTGAGGTCCGGTCGATAAACATTTCAGTCAAGTCGACAAACAGTCAAGTCGATATAGTGATATCGACTTGAGGTCTAATTGAAATTATTCTGTGACTTTCGTCCAGTCGATAACCTATTCATATCGATGAAGAGTCTAGTCGATATACATTAAATCGACAGACAGTCAAGTCGATATCTTCTAGTCAACAAAGGCTTAGTCAAGTCGACAATGTTTCAGTCGACACATAGTCAAGTCGATATCACTATATCGACTTAAGTTCTAGTTGACAAACATTTGTGTCAACTTGAAATTTGGCCGATATACACCATATCAACAAAAAGTATAGTCGACAGAGACCAAGTCCAATCAGTTCAAGCTTGGCTCTTTACTCATATCCTATACAAGAAGAGCTGTCAAGATCATTTATCCAATTTTTTGGTATGTTATTATGTGTGACATCATAAGCTCATATTATGTTGGAAGTGAAACTAATTGCTTGATTACTTTTAGATCACATAAGACTCTAATACCAGATACACTAGTTATTTTATATGAAACTCAAATGTCAGAATGTACTAAATCAAAAGGAGCGGAGCTCTAAGTACAAGAAGGAAAAAACATGACATTATTGTTTCCCATAAATACATAATTCGCAATCAAAACTCTATAAGGGAAAATCTAGAAGAGCATTATGGAGGATGGGAAGAGGAGCATGAACAAGATACTGATGCCAATCAACAGAGCTGATGGAAGAGAAAACGATGAGAGGAAGATCCAAAGTGTAAAGCTCATTTGAAAGTCTCCCTCTACAAATAATAGACTGCGTATGTTAATCCTGCACAAAGAGGAAGTGATTAAGTTGTCATGATCTTGAGTAAGGCAACTGGAGGAAAGTAGATTAAAACAAGAGTTCGGAGCATGAAGAACAGAGCAATGAAAGAGCGAGGGAATTAGCGACACATCGTTAGAGCCAAACACTAAAGTGGTGTCATCATTTACCACTGTAAAAAACTTAGGACACAGAGAGTTTAAGTACTGAAAAAGCATTGTCGAATCAATGTAATTGGTGGCACCCAAGACCATAATCCAAGTGGGACTATTGGATAAACATGAGGTACCTTCGTTGGAGACAAAGGAAACAAAGCTGGAAGGGAGAGAGGTCATTGCGCGAAGATTTTGGAGTTCCTCACGTAAGGTGTCAATGTTGGCATGGGAGGAGGAATGTCCATAAACAATAGGGAAAGCAAGCGGCAAAGAAGAAACTGGCGGTGGGAAGACATTTCTGAAAGTACGTAGCCTCGTGTGACCAGATCGGCCACAATGAGTACACGGGAGAGGGGTTGTACCCTGGAGCAATGGAGACCATCACGTCAACCACCTTGAGAGCCAAAACAACCTCCACAAGCGGGACAAGGTGGAGGTCTATTGTCAGAACCATGATGGAGGAGAACCGGAGGGGAGGACACTAGGAGTCCAGGGGGAGGTGCCATCTTTAACAATATTGAACAAACATCGGACAGTGATGTACGAGAACCGGAGGGGGGCACCGGGAGTTCAGGAGGAGGTGTCACCTTCAACAACATGAACAAACATCAAACAGTGATGGAATAGTAGGAGAGGAAAGGATATGTACCCGAACACTATGGAGGTGTGGTGAAACACGGGTCATCATCAATGCAATACCGACACTTCTTACCAAGCCTATTGAGCGACAAAATTTAGTGTTGGGTTGGTGTTGAATCCATGTCTCAACAGGAGTCTTGGATTGGGCAACAAAAGACGTGAGGTCATCATCTACACCCTGGTCAGTAATTTGAAGAGCTATGAAAATATCCAATAAGTGTTGGAGACTATCTTTCCTAGAGTAGAGAGAGTATAGCTCATCCCAAATTGTTTTGACAGTGGTGTGTTACATAGTCATCTGATATTGTTGCCATGGAGTTCAAGATCCAAGATTGAACCCAGTCATTATCTATATTGTTAAAGGTGTGTCTCAGGCGCGCGTAAGGCTCAAGTCTCATCAGGTTTGCGCCTTCGTGCACCATTTTTGCCTCTTAGGAGCATAAAAGACGCACATGGGTGTGATTTTTGTTGTAATTTATTTTACAAAATAATGAAAAAAATAATGCAAGAACTCAATAGTTTTTGTATGATTTACTGTTTTAAAAACAAAATCGAGCGTCGAGACTTATATATAATGCAAGTGACGACATTGTTTTTATTTTTTAAGAGATATAAACTATAGTAATGAATGATCAATGAGTAGAATATATGAAGAATTTGTTCAAGAAAATGAACTGATGTTTGATGCTGATTATTTAAAATGAATATGATTGCGTCTTGCCTTCTTCAGGAGCGTTAGCGCCTTGAGCCTGCGCCTAAGCTCCAAGATCTCTTTGTGTCTTGATGCGCCTTGTGTCTTTAATAACTAATGTTATCGTCTCGAAGCAACTGCTCGGTGAGCTCGGCATGGGTGGCCTGAGTGAGATGATGAAGAAGCCCCTTGGTTTAGAGAACACAGCAAACCTGAGTGCACCCATTCCACAAAAATCTTCTTTCCTGTGAGAGATAATGGTGACCGGAGTTCATCCTGAGCATTAGGGAGAGGAGCTGGAGCAAGAGCTAGAAGTGTTGAGGTAGCAGGTGCAGCATTCATACATATTGGCAGGGGAAACCGTCGCGATAGAAGAAGAGAGTACAGGAACATGTAGAAGAAACCGCAACATCCCACAGGGTCTCAGAAGAGGAGTGGTGTCACACAAGGTCAGCATTCTCGACGAGCCTATAGGGCGCGATCTCAGTATAACGAGCACAGGGTGCAACCACTGGAGGTCACGGGGCTGAGTTCAGCGGACATAGGAGGCGAGCAACAAGTTACTGTAGGTTCGGGGGACGCAACAAGCTCAAAGGAAGAGGTCGCACGTTGAGAAATCCGCAAGACACTGCAGTGTCGGACTCGCCGGTCGCGCGAGCAGACGGTGCAGATCGCACAAGCTATGTCGAACAGAGGAAGCAGTGGACGTGCAGGTCGCGCGAGCAAGAGCCTCAAGGAGAATGTGAGACTTGCAGGAGTTAAGGCGGATAGAAGTAGCGGCAGAATCGAAATTACTATAGGTTCGGCGGACACAACGAGCTCAAAGCAAGAAGTTGCGCGTTGAGGAAGACGCAATGCACTCCACTCGCGGACTCGTCGATCGCACAAGCAGACGAAACAAGTCGCGCGAGCAGGAGCAGTGGTGGGTCCCGATAGGCAGTTGAAGAGGACTATAAAAGTAGAATGGGGCTTAACACATAGGCTCTACGTAGAGGAGCAAGCTCAAAGATGAGTCAACGAGGATGCGTGAGCTGGAGGTTCGAAGAGAAGCGGATGATCAAGCTGGCAATGGGAGCGTGAGCTCAACCGAAAAAGAAACTTTAGGATTTGTATAGCTCCGATCCCATGTCTGAACTGAGAATTTAAAGAATAAACAAAGAGGCAAACAAAATATTTTCTATGAATTAAAAATTACTTCAACACATGTACAAGAAACTCTATATATAGAGAGAGGGAGAAGGATCTAAGAATGAATCTAAGACGTGGGACTAAAGGATCTTAAGAGAGGAATAGGCCCAATTAGCCATTTATACATGGGCTAAGTACAATGCCTATGACTAAACTATTTATGGGCCTTCTCCAACACTTTGTATTAAGGTGCCTGGGTCATCTTTCATCGTCTTTCTCTTCGTAATATTAAAATTCATTGCATAATGCAATTCACACTGATACCTTTGGAGGGAAAATGCAGTAATGGCGACCAAAGCAGCACACTAGCTCATGAAAGTGGGATTCATAACAACTATATCTTCATGTTCTAGATAAAACATTCGAAAGTTCAAGATTAAAATGTCTAATTTGCATTGTCAGCCGCATACCCAAGGAATAAGAACAAACAAAAGTAACTCTTATGTACTAAATGACTAAAACCAGTTGGAGTTCAGAAGACATCACTGGTTAATGACCTGCTAATGACCATCAAATGAAGAGGTTCTTGTACTTCCCATTGGCAAGTTGGCACAGACCATTGTAAGATGCAGCATCTGTAGAAAAATGGAGAAAGACAATGTGTTCAGAAGAAATATAACAATAAATTTGCTGACTATCAAGTTTGCTTGCAATAATTTCGCACGGAAAAGAAATATCCCTCCATAATTATTTTTCAACTGGACCAGGATATCATACAGATATAATCACCCCAAAACATAAAATAGTTCTAATTTGGTGGATCTTTTGTTGAAAATATCCGGGTGATACTGGGTCAAATTTAGAAATGTTTCCCTGAACACGAAAACAATTAATTTGATTCATCCTTGATTCAAACTTCGCTTGAAATCACAATTAATTAAGTCCATCTAACTAGACTGAAAATTTTAAGTCAACTCAAACCAATTCTGGGAAGTCTCAAAATATATTTATATAGTTGAGAAAAATTTAAGTATTATAGAATTATTAATCCATTACATATATGAAATATATTATGCACTTAAAAACCATTTTGAGTTAACTTTTGGGTCGAGTTAGTCAAGCAAGTCATGTTAACCTTGAAATCAATTTCAAGTTCAAAGTAAAGCTAAAAATCCAATGGAATTGGACTCTACTAACAATATTTGAGTTTCAAGTATTTTTAACCATCCTAAGCATATAAATAAATTTTATGTCATTATAAAAATGAGAAATGCAAAGCATAACAAAAGATATAGTAATAGTCAAATTTAATTGCAAAAAAAAACCCAACCCAATGAAGTAAATTTGTGTATGCTTAAGCCATCATCGTCAGCATCATTAGGCAATCTCAATCGTTTTGGATAGGATTTATCAGCACTCATTTTTTATTTATCACTACTTAGTGATGCAGAGGTATTAAAACGTAATTGTTGGAAATAATCTAGAAACTTTTCTCTTTGTTACCTTAAGCTTACCCAATTTTCTTCATAACCCTTTAACACAACTTTAATTTGCTCATCAAATGGGTGCACTTTAGAAACATCCAACTAGCAATACCTTGGTGTTTATTGTTTGCAGATCATATCATCTTGGTCAATGGGACTCGCGAGGGTGTAAACGTGAAACTTGAATCTTGGCGAGACACTTTAGAAAAGAAGAATTTTAGGTTAAGCATGACAAAGACGGAGTATAGGAGCTTAAATTTAGCAGTGCAAGAAGGACGGATGACTTTGATATTAAGTTGGGTGATTAAGATATTTCCCACAGTGAGTACTATAAATATCTTGGATCGATAGTTCAAAAAGATGGAGGTGTTGATATTTGATAAAGATGTGATACATAGAATCCAAGCAGGTTGGTTGAAGTGGAGAAGCGCGTCAGAGATCTTATGTGATCGTAAAGTACCATTAAACTTAAAGGTAAGTTTTATGGTAGTGTAATTAGACCAGCGATGCTCTATAGTTCTGAGTGTTGTGTCGTCAATTGTGTGCATGAGCAAAAAAAATGGAAGTTGCGGAGATGAGAATGCTTAAGTGGATGCGTGGACGCACGAGACTGGATAAAATTAGGAATGAATATATCAGGGATAAGTGATGTAGACCCGACTAGGGGTTTTCAAAATTAAACATTTTTTCAGCAAAATAATATATTGGTTATAAAATAAAATTAGGATTTTGAAAAATAAGTTCTAAATCTTTTTTGAAAAAAGGTCGAGCGGCCAAAATCAAAGCTTTGCGCACGAAATTACTCTTGACATTTGATTTTCTCGAAGCTGTCAATCGTTATCCGGAAAACGTTCATCGACGCTTAATGAATTGAATCGAAGCGAGCTTTGTACATCCACAAGCACAACACACCGATAACAATTTATGAAATAACGGTAATTAAAGCGACAGGAACGTTCGAGGCAAACTTAGATTAATTATTGAGTTGCATAAAAGTTACGCTAATACGTGTAGCAAGAGATACGAAATTACCCTAGCAAGAGGTCCACTCACATCCAATTGTTCTGCAATGGACCGGTTTTGAAAGGAGGAGATTTTCCAACAGCCGGTCAGCTTTGAAATTTCAGGCGCATTGGCCGATGGCAGCGCTCGGACGGAGGGATGCCAACGGCGCCTGAAGGGTAAGTCCACCAGGGTCCTCCTTATTGCCGGAATAAAGGACCGAAGTCAACGGCAAACTCGGGGAGGGAGGAAACCGCGGGAGACCGGCCGAATCGTGCGTCCTGGCGTCGTCGGGTCGTCGGAGAAGAAGAGTTTCGCTGAGTGTCTGTCGGATCTGGGAAGTGTTGCAACGGCTGAGGGGGTGACTCCGCCTAATTCATGATCGGGAAGAACAGTTGTCGGGCTAACAGAGGAACGACTGTTCTGTCGTTCTCTGCATTCCCTGGTTGCTTTTTATCACCATGAGGGGCCTCTTTTAAAGAGTAATTAGGGTTTGGCCCTTATAACATTTACGGAAATATTTTTTTCCTAAAGAGGGGGTTACCAAATGATCTCAGATTTTTCTTCCTAAATTATTCTCCCAATGAACCTTTTAACAGAGAATATTTTATTTTGATTTTATTTTCTATTTGAGCTTATACTCATTAAAATTAAATTTAAACTTGTTTCTTTCGTTCTAGCTACTAAAATTATCGGACCTATTCATTCAGGGTCTCAACGAGCGGTCAATCCAACGAGCCAAACAAATTCAAAGACTTGGAATAAGAACGGGTACATGAAATAAAATACAAAAGTAAAAAATAAATATACGGGCAAGGATTATGAGGCGACGAAGAGGGCATCAATTCTCCTATGGTTGAAAGAGCTCGTCCCCGACGAGACTTCGCAAAAACTGGCAATGGAGAGACAAGGCATCATCGCTGGAGCTAGATCGGGTGGAATATCTGGGGCATTGACGAGCGGCTCAACTAGTGGCCCAATGAGCTGCTGATCATGAACTAGATCAAACCTCCTGCGATAAGAAATCACCTGACCTCCTTTTATAAACTACATCTCATGGCGATAACGACCGACTGTGAGTTTGTAATGTTCAAAGGTTGCTCGCAAAAGATTAGCAGTAAATTTATGCAGTTCTTTTAAATAATTAATATGAGCTTGTGCATCGAAAGAAATACGTTCATGGAATGAAAGATGATGGTGGTCACGTCGGCGGGGCAACGCATAGAAAATCTTGAAATGAGATATATTAAGAGAGCGACGTTTAGAATTATTACATGTGAATGTAGCTTGTGGAGGCACAAAATCTCATTGCTTTAGATTTTCCTCGATTAAACGCCTAAGAAAGTTCTCCAAACTCGAATTAACGATTTCAGTCAGTTCATCGGTTAGAGAGTGATAAGCGCTACTAAACTCAAGTTTGGTGTCCATTCGACCCCGTAATATATTCAAAAATTTGATAATAAAACGTTTAATACCTTGTTGCAATTTCATAGATTCGCTTACGTCTAACTTAATATCATAAATTTTAGAATTGATTATAATTTTGTCATTCAGAAGTTTATAAAGAAATCCTTTAAAATGCGTGTCTTTATTAGGGGTGAAAATTTGTGGGTTTCTCGCTATCCTAATATCACGAGTATTCTTAAATATGTTCATAATTTGAAAGTAAATTTTTTCAAACATATTTATATTTAGAGGATAATGAAGTGATACGAAATGATGTTCTCTAAATATAAAATCAATATTTGGTGGTGATTTCAATGCTAAGGCCAAATGATCATGAAGCATAGTGTTTGTGGGCTCAAGTGTTGGTGGTGGTAGTGGCCTAGGAGAATCAGGACATATGTAGCACGACTCTACGTCACCTAAGATGTGGGGTTTATCACTAGCCAACTCCATCTTCGAGATTGAAGTTGTGTCATCCAAGGTGAGTGTGGAAACACTATTACGTTCTTCCTGGAGCAGGGGCTCGGGAAGAGAGCCAATCACTACAATTGGAGATTCGGTACGTGCAAGTGCAGTCTCTACTTTAATTGGGATAACATAAATGTGAGGAAGAAACTCTTTTTCCTGAAGCTGAGGCTCAAGAAGAGACTCCTCAATTGGAGGGAGTGGTACTGTGGAGCTAAGTTGGGATAATGAGCTTATGGGGGTGGCAACACTGGGGGAATCTATGTCCCTAAAAGTGGGGGCAACAACGAAACTAGCCGGAGGTCTAGCAGTAGACCTAAGCTCAGACTCCACCTTCAGGGTCATAGTAGAAACTTCTTCTAAATTGCGATAACTGTGTATCTCTAGTTGAACCCTAGTGTAACCCGTGCAGGTAACAGGATACAATCATTTCATCACCCTTCTGAATATTTAATCTAAACTGAAGGACTAGAAATTATTTAGAGTACTCATCAACCGATAAACCTCTTTGTTATAGATTTTGAAATCTACGATATAAAGTGTAGAGGTAATCCGGAGAGACATGGTGTTTGCGCAGCTATGATTTGAATTCAATCCAAGTAGTAATTGGAGGCAATCACAGCATATCTCTCACGCGCTCAAGTTGTTTCCACCATTCTAAGGAGAGTCCCTTAAGCATATGGGTCACATACTCGACTTGTCTACTCAAAAATACTTGACTTCAACTCATAAGCGATTCTATGTTATGACACCAATCTAAGCATTTATCAGGTCCTAGTCGTCCGTAAAAATCGTTCGGATATGTGTACTCAAAGACTTTAGGATTAGTGTTCTCTCCTTGTAATACGTGATTTATGTTAGGGTTTCTGTTAAATTTTTTATTTGAGCATTTAAGTCTTCCAAATTATTCTTCATTCGTGCATTAAATCCTAAGTTATCGACCATTTTCTCCTCTGATTTTATTTTATTCTCTCAAAATTTATAGTAATTGATTTTAAAATCCTCCTTTTTCATTTTTTTAAAATTTTAAAATAAGATCAAGAATTTAAGATTTTAAAATAAAATAAAATTTTTAGTTAAAGATCATAATTAAAAAAATTTTATTAAAAAATAGATTATAAATTCTTTAAAGAAATGGAATTATTTTGAAAACATTATTTTTAACAAAACCGAATCGCATGATTCGTGATAGGAGCGGATCACAGTTCCCTCTGATACCAAACTGATGTAGACTCGACTAGGGGTTTTCAAAATTAAATATTTTTTCAGTAAAATAATATATTTGTTATAAAATAAAATTAGGATAAATCATAGATAACAAAATTATCTATGAATAACAAATTTGACTTATTTTAGAGCTGCTAATAGACAAAATCTGCAAATAGACAACCGCCTTAATTTATCTATAATAGAAACAATCTTGAACATCTCATTGATCTTAAACATTGATATTAAAATGTTCGTTCATTAATCAATTGGTATCCTCTTAATCTCAACAATTCCATTATTTTTTTGTTAATAAAATCACTTCAAAATCCATCATAATTTTTTAGAACTCAATAGGTATTACCTTCATCTTTTGGATAAATCATATAATATACCTCAACTTTTTTGTTCCTTGACTTTCTTCACTTATTGTGTACATTTATAAATAACAACATATTGTTTTTACTTCTAAAGTTCTAATACATCAAACATCCAAGTTCCAATCATTGTTTACTGCATGCTAGAAAAGATTGACTACCCCTATCTAGTAAGGTTCGCATGCATCCAATATGGCAAAGGACATTGATGTAAACATGACAATATTTTCCTTCCTGTAGTAAATTACAAGGAATATTATTGATATATTTATATACCAATTATATGCTTAGATTCCATCAATGCTCATCCATATAAAAATGATCATGGGACCAATAAATGAATCAGGTTTTATAAGAACTTACATAAAACAATTTGACAAGGTTGGGCAAGATGTTAATGTTTATGCAATTATGGACTAAGGTTCCGTTTGGCACAGTGGTGGCGGTAGTGAACGTGATGGTTATCATTCATAAACGCCCGAATTCACCTAAGGAACTTCATCCATTTTTATGTTCAAAACTAGTTTTTTTTCTTGATGGCAGACATAACCGTTGTCATGCCTAAAATTGTCATGCCAAAAATACATTTTATGACGGTGGTGTTTTGTCCAAACTCACCGGAGAAAAAACGCCGCGCCAAACAGAGCCAAAGTCCTGCCTTCAATCAACTTAGACATGCTTAAAATATATATATTTGAACACCATCACTCATGCACCAAACGAAATTTTCAAGTCAAATGTTTCCCTAAAATTGACATTGAAATGACGATTTATAAAACTGACATCAAAGGACTGATATAAAGTTAATGATGATGACGATATTAGTGATGTTGATGATGGAACTAGGAAACAATTAATGGATAAAAAGAAATTATTGTGAAAAATTAAGTGATATCCCTCACTCCCACCAATCAAGGATTCGAGAGGAATAAGGCATTGCATCTTTCTGTCACACAACCATGAACTGAAATGGACCTCCAGGTGAGGTCCCAAATGTAGAGAATCCTGGTCCATGGACCATAAATTACAGGGGGCTCGGGTCAAATGAAAGGAAAAAAATCGCTTACCAAATAGTTCGCCGAAATCGGTGCATATCTCGGCTCGGATGGAATGATTTCCGTCGGCGATTCCGATGACTTCAACGTAGTGGAAGAGGGTGAAACTCTGCGGGTCGCCGCCCTTCACCGTGAGCTGCTGCCCATCGGTAGATTGGCCGACAATGCTGCCGCCTTCATTCCTCGCGACTTGGACGACAGCCCGCACTCGCTTTCCCATGTGCATCTTGAGAAGCTCCGCGTTCACGAACACCGCGGGGCTTGAGGTGTCCATTGCGTCTGAAGATATCGAAAGTTACCAGCGCCTCGTTACCGCGACAAGGAGAGATTATTATATTTAAATTGCTAGGGTTTCGACACAACCGAAAAACCCTTTACAGAGAGCGCTGGTACGTGCAGCCTAATTTTAGCCAGTGCAAATCATAAAAAAAAAATATCAAAAATTTTAGGGCGCTTATATTTGCAAGCATATAATGGATATTTATCGACCTATTTTTAAAAAAGAGAATCAATTTCTTCTTCCTAATGAAAGCTTTTAATTGCCGCCCCCTCAACGTAAACCCTATTTTCCCGATTTCCTCTGCCGCCGCTCGGAGAACTCATCGCCCACCTCTGCATGTCTGAACCGACCTCCGCCACCGTCTGGAGTGCTCGCCAACGCCGCCAGTGAGCCTCTTTGTTGCTGGCGCCGCCGCCTGGAGAACTCTTCGCCCACCCTAGTTTTGTTATTCCCTCCTCGTTGCTACTGAAGTCCGCCGAACTTCCTCCATCTGAAGTGTTCGCCAACGCAAACAACGTTGTCTGTGCTCTCCTTCGTTGCTCTCCTTGACCGAAGAGGTCGTTGCTGCCGGCACAGGTAACTCTTCCAATAGATGTGATGCTATGACGTTAGTGCTTAGCTTAGGATTCATGTTGTGATTAGCACAGTTTAATGGCAACCAACTGTTTCGATTTACTGGCCATTGTTTACCTCCACAACTATTAATGTTATGACTATTAGTGTTGCCCCTTTTATGAGAGGAAAAAAAATTAAAAAAATTATAAATGATATTTTTAAAAAAGGACTGCAAATATCCTGTGGGACTGCAAATATCTATTTGTGGGTCGCAAATATTCATGGGTTGCAAATATCGATTATAGTCCTGCAAATATCAGGGCCCAAAATTTAAAAGACAATATTCCTTCTATCCTCTAAAAGATTAGGTGCAGCTCAACACTAAAAAAATAATTTCTCCAACCAGTCAAACATTCACTATCAAGCACAGAATTCACAGAATCACACAATCACATATTGCACACAGATTTTATAGTGGTTCCCCAAGATCTGGGTACATCCACTTTCCCCTTTCGCCTATCAAGCAGTGTGCTAGATTCGACCTAACTTCTTTCATTCACCTCAGATCCTCAGATCTTACTGTTGGAACATCATATTACTAATTTGGGTCAGGATCACTATGTCTTTAGGAAACCTGCTTTTGACCTCCTGTATAGATCTCAAGGTCAATTAGAATTGAGTCTAAGGGTTAGTAGTTAGGTTTGGAAGCTGCCCTCAAGACCAAGGATTTTCAGTTTGGAGACTAAGTCATATCGTCGAGCTCAGTACGACGAATCGTCGAACTCCAATCGACGATCGTCTAGCTCAACTTCGACGGATCGTCGAACTCCATTCGACGATCGCTGAGCTCAACTTAAACAAATCGTCGAACTCCATTCGACGATCTTCGAGCTCAGTTCGACGATCTTGACTCAGTATTGATTCTCTATCTCTGAGCTCAGTTCGACGATAGTTGAGCTCAGATCGACGATCTCTGTTGCTGTATAAGTCCAAATCTCTGAGCTGAGTTCGACGATAGCATAGCTCATTTCGACGTTTTTCTGAAGAGTTAAAGGATTTTCAAGATTCAAATTCAGGACAGTTAAGGAGTTATTCAGCAATTAATTCAGAAGATGTTTTAGCCGTTTTCATTTATTCTGGACCAAGTTTCAAGGGATTATCAAGGAATGTTTCTTTGGACTTTCCCCCAGAAGACATTTGCAATTAAGGAAGTCAATTAATGACAGGCCAACGACTATTCTTGACAGAGGATGATTTTCTATTCAGAACCAGAGAATAAAACACAAGATTTTTGAATCTCTCACATAACACACAGCACAGATAAGCAGAACAAGAAGAAAACATTCTCTGAACAACATCTTTCTCAACACCAACTGTTCACAAGAGAAAGTGTTGTAGATATTCTCTGTCAAAAAGAATTCATACAAGAACACACACCAAAGGAGATCAACAAAATCTGAAATCTTCAGATCCCCTTTTGATTCAAGTGTTCAAGGCCAACATCTTTCAAGACTCCAGACACCTAACATTTCAGCTGTTGCTGAAATCATCATTTGCTGGAAATCAAATTTCTGAAGGCCTATCACCCTCAGCAAAGCTTCATTTCCTGAACATCTCAAGAACTCAGGGGGAGCTTTGACAACATCTAAATCCACATAGTCTTCTCAGCTGCTTTGAGAAAGAGAAGACTTCCATCATTCTCTCATCCCCATCTCTGTAAAGGGTTTTTCAAACTCCCTTCAAAAGTTTGTGCTTGGTTTTTGAGCACCTTGTCAAAAGCTCATTGGTGGCAAGACACATGATCAAAAAATCTGATTTGGTTTTTGAGCACCTTATCAAAAGCTCATTGGTGCCCAGGACACCTAATCAACCCATCCTGCAGTGGATTCCTACCTAGGGTGGTAGAAGAGTGGATGTACCCAAGTTTAGGGGAACCACTATAGCTACTTGTGTCATCTGACTTGCTTGTCTTTATTTTTGTTTCTGGCTGTGATTGTTTTGTGATTAGTTAAGATCTGTGATTAGTTTCTTTTGTAGGTTGTAATTAGCTATCTGTTGTGTTTAGATTTATTATTTGCTTCCCTGTTCACTCAGATTACAACAACTGTTGTAAAAAGTTTTTAAGCATCATACTCTATTCACCCCCCCCCCCCCTCTAGAGTATTTTAGATCTAGCTGCACTTTCAATTGGTATCAGAGGGAGGTTGGTTAAACATACCACACCTTGGTGGTTGCACAGGCTAATACATGAACCCAAAGATTCCTAGTTAGATCTGCTTGCTGTAGATTTTATTATTAGATTATTCCTTCACAAATCATGACTCAAAACAAAGATTATGCTAGCACCAGACCTCCAGTGTGCAATCTATCCAAGTTTGCACTTTGGAAAGCAAGGATTAGATTATACATGAATTCTATTGACGAGGATATTTTTAATTCTGTTTTGATAGTTTGTCCAAGACCTCCAGAGAACACAAGTACAAATGTTGTTCCACCTCCATCAGGAACAGATGCTGATATCAAGAAGTGGAAGGTAGTTGATGCAAAGGCTATGAACATTTTAGCCCAGACCATGTCTGATGACATCTTTCAAAAGGTGGCTGAATGTAATTCAGCAAAGGAAATCTGGGATAAACTCTCTGAAATAGTCTCAGGATCAGCTGATGAGAGAAAGGACAGGAGATCCCACCTCATATCTTAATATGAGAATTTCAAGAAGGGAGAAGCTGAATCAGTTGGAGACATATACAATAGACTCAGTCTGATAGTCAGTGAACTCAGGACTTTGGATAAGGAGATATCATTGACTGAACTTAATGACAAAATCCTAATGTGCTTCTCAAGCACTTGGGATTCAAGAATCTGGCCAATCAAGGATGCCAGAAGTTTGAATGAGATCACCACAGAAGCTCTTTTGGGCAAGCTCAAATCTTATGAGCTGCTAATCAAAAATAGAGAAGAAGAGCAGAAGGCTGCTTCACCAGCCACAAGAAAAGAGAAGACAATAGCCTTCAAAGCAACTGAAGATCAGCCTGAAGACAAAGTCACATGCAATGATGAACTGCTCAGTCTATTGGCCAAAAGATTTTACAAGATGACCAGAAAGGACTTCAGAAGGAGATCATACAAGGAGCATGATAAGCCAAGGTATGATAAGTTTAACAATAAAGAAATTGTTTGCTTTGGTTGCAGGAAACCAGGGCACATTGTACCTGACTGTCCAGAGAACAAAAACAAGGACAGAAGGGACAAGAAAGAAAGAAGAAAAGAGAAAGACTTCAAGAAGAATGGAAATGACAAACCCTCCTCAAGCAAGAACAAACACACAAGGAAGGGGTTTGTTGCTGAATCCTGGAGTGAGACTGAAGAGGAGTCAGAAGCCTCATCCAGCTCCAGTGATGATGAAGATGATGCAGAAGAGAAGGAGTTCTGCATGATGGCAATCAATGCCTCTCAACACAATTCAGATGAAGAAGAGTCAGAGTCAGACTCAGAGACTCAACTTGAAGAGGATCAGGTAATCAGTTCTTTTGATTTCAATTCAGAGGACTTTAAATCTGAGTTTAAAGCATTATGTTTAGACTTACTAAAATCTAAGAAACAAATTATCTCTCTCAGAAATCATTTATCTGAACATAATACCTTAAAGTCAGAAAACCTCAAACTCTCTCAGGAGTTGGAGTGTTGTAGGGAGCAGATAGGTTCACTGAAAGGTGAGCTATCAAAGGCCAAGAAGCTTGAAGAATCCCTTAATGGGAGAAGTATCAAGCTGATGGACATCACAAGCACAGTGAACTTCAGATTTAATAGTACACTGGGCTTGGGTGCTTCATCCAGTCAACCTATAGTTCTAACAACCTCAATCAAGTTCATTTCTGATAAAGGGAAGGCAGTTGTAGAGGTAGCTAGGAAAAATTCTGATCTGCCTAAAAAAACTAAGTCCCAGCAGAAATCGTCGAACGGAGCTCGACGATCGCCGAACGCAGATCGACGATCCCAGGCAAAATCGTCGAACTCAGGTCGACGATCTCAAATTCCTGAACTCTGCCACAGTCGACCGTCGAACGGAGCTCGACGATCTGACCCAAGATCGTCGAACGCAGCTCCACGATCGTCGAACAGAGATCAGAGCTCTGGAAATTCCTTCAAGGGCAAATCAAAATCCAATCCTTGGGGTCCTTCATCCCAAATCTTTAACCCTTATACTGAATGGATAATACCTCCAAGGAGATATCATCCTGAAGGTTATAAGAGTCAACCTGGGATGTCTTTCATTTCTGAGTTTAAAGGTTATCAACCTAGGCCCAAGGTAAACTGGGTCAAAAATAAATGAATTATTTTATGTACAGGTGAAGACCTATCCAACATCAAAACAGCAATGGTACTTGGATAGTGGGTACTCTAAGCACATGACAGGAAACAAGGACAACCTCACATCCTTTAAAGCCAAGCTTGGACCCAAAGTTATTTTTGGTGATTCAAACTTTGGACAAACTAAAGGATATGGTGCAGTCTAGATTGGGACAGTGACATTCAAGAAGGTAGCCTATGTGGAAGGACTGAAGCATAATTTGATAAGTATCAGTCAGCTGTGTGATGAAGGCTACCAGGTGACTTTCAGCAAAGCATTATGCAAGATAAAGTCAGAGGACAACACAACTGTGTTGATAGGTAAAAGGAAAGGTAACATCTATCTAGTAGATTTTCTTTCAACAGATGTAGATATTTGTCTGTTCAATTCTGTCTGTAGACCTAATATTTTATGGCATAAGAGACTAGGACACTTAAACCTTAGAACTATTGCTAGGCTATCCAAGGACAACCTTGTTAGAGGACTACCTTCTGGCCCCTACAAGAAGAAAGGACTCTGCATGGCTTGTCAATTAGGTAAGCAAACTAAAAATAGTTTTAAGTCACCTAATAAGAGTGATTCACCTAGGATCTTGTATCTGTTACACATGGATCTCTTTGGACCCATCACAGTACAAAGCCTAGGAGGGAAATCTTACACCTTAGTAGTTGTAGATGATTTCTCTAGATTCACATGGGTGTTCTTTCTGAGGAAGAAGTCTGATAACTTTAAGTGTCTGACAGAGTTTCTCAAATGTATACAGATTGAGTTCAATACTCACATTGCCCTGATCAGAAGTGATCATGGGACAGAGTTTGATTCTCTTCTTATGCAAGAGTTCTGTCAGAGTGAAGGGATCAGACACACTTTCTCAGCTCCTAGAACTCCTCAACAAAATGGGGTAGCTGAAAGGAAAAATAGAACCCTTATTGAATCTGCCACTACATTGTTGTCAGATGCTCACCTTCCTCTATCTTTTTGGGCAGAGGCAGTGAACACCTCCAACTATGTGCTGAATAGAAGTTTAATACACAAACTAAAGAGCAAGACTCCCTATGAATTACTCAAAGGGAAGAAACCTAAAGTTGATTATTTTAGAATTTTCGGTTGCATTTGTTATATACATAATAATGACAAGAGATATTTAGCAAAATTTCAAGCTAAAGCTGATGAAGGAGTGTTTCTGGGATACTCCATGATCAGTAAGGCTTATAGGGTTTATAATAAATCAACTCTTAAAATTGAGGAGTCTATTCACATTTCATTTGATGAATCTAACATGTCCTTCAAGGAGAAGAATACTTCTACCATAGAACCTTTGTAGGTACATTCTCTTGTTGAAGATTTGAACAAGTTACAAGTTACTCAAAAAGAGGAAAGCAGTGAAGATGAAGAAAGCATTCAACATATTGAGGAGAAACAACTTGAAGAGCCAGTTGTTGTACCACAAGAGGAAACAACAACACAGGTTGGTGAACAATCAACACCCCCTGTTGATTTAGTAATATCAAGAGACCATCCAATTTCCCAAGTAATTGGAGACATCTCAGCTGGTGTGCAAACTAGAAATCAGGTCAACCAAAACCTGTCGCACACTTGCTTCCTATCTCAAATTGAACCTCAGTCCATTCAAGATACAGAGCAAGATCCACACTGGATCATTGCAATGCAAGAAGAGTTGCATCAATTTGAAAGGAACAAAGTTTGAGAACTAGTGCCAAAGCCTAAGGATCACTCCATTGTTGGAACAAAGTGGGTGTTCAGAAACAAATTGGATGATCAATGAGTAATTGTAAGGAATAAGGCAAGGCTAGTTGATCAAGGATATTCTCAAGAAGAAGACATAGACTATGACCAGACTTTTGCACCAGTTGCAAGATTGGAAGCCATCAGAATCTTCTTAGCTTATGCAGCATATAAAGGCTTCAAGGTATATCAGATGGATGTAAAAAGTGCCTTTCTCAATGGAGACATCAAAGAAGAAGTATATGTTAGACAACCTCCAGGTTTTATCTCTCCAACCTATCCTGATTATGTTTTTAAGTTGAACAAAGCATTATATGGTCTCAAGCAAGCTCCTAGAGCATGGTATGAGACCCTAGCATGCTTCCTTCTAGAAAATGGATTTATAAGGGGTAGAGTAGACCAAACTCTTTTCATTAGAACCCATAAGTCTCATACCCTACTAGTACAGATTAATGTAGATGATATTATTTTTGGCTCTACTGATTCCAAATTGTGCAGAAGGTTCTCCAACCTAATGCATTCTAAATTTGAAATGAGTAGCATGGGTGAGCTATCCTTCTTCCTAGGATTGCAAGTCAAACAACATGCTGAAGACATCTTTATTTCTCAAACCAAGTATGCAAATGAATTGGTTAAGAAATTTGGCATGTCTGAAGCATCTTGTATGAAAACACCTATGTCTACTAATGTTGTATTGGATGCTGATGAACATGGGAAACCTGTTGATCAGACAACATATAGAGCAATGATTGGCTCCTTACTGTACCTTACAGCTAGTAGACCTGATATAATGTTTGCTACATGTATATGTGCTAGGTTCCAAGTAAGCCCTAGAGAGTCACACCTAACATTAGTAAAAAGGATTCTCAGGTATGTTAAAAGTTGTCCAAATCTAGGTCTCTGGTATCCAAAAGATTCAACATTTGAATTAACTGGATTTTCTGATGCTGATTATGCTGGATGCAGAATTGACAGGAAAAGCACCAGTGGAACTTGTCAGTTCCTTGGTGACAAACTTGTCTCTTGGTTTTGCAAGAAACAAACTTCTGTGTCAACTTCAACTGCTGAAGCTGAATATATAGCTGCAGGCAGTTGTTGTTCACAAATCTTGTGGATTCAAAACCAACTCCTAGACTATGGCTACAACTTAGAGAAGTCTAAAATCTTTTGTGATAACATCAGTGCTATTTCTATAGCTCAAAATCCAGTCCTCCATAGTAGGACAAAACACATAGAGATTAGGCATCACTTCTTAAGGGATAATGTTGAGAAGAATAAAATTGAAGTTCAATATATCCCAACTGATTTGCAAAGGGGAGATATTTTCACCAAACCCTTGGATGAAAAGAAACACACCTTCTTCCTAAATCAGTTAGGAATGTTAGATGGAGGAAGTCTAAAATAATATCCAAGATTTTAAAAGTTTAAAAAGTGACCAAGACTAGGCAAACATCTTGATTTTTCTTAGTGTCTAGAGTGTATTTCTGGTCTCTGAACTGCGCTCGACGATTTTCCCCCAGATTGTCGAACGGAGATCGACGATTTTCGAAGTCGTCGACCTGAGTTCATCGCTTCTCATATAGTCTGAACTATCTCTTCCGGTCAACGATCGTCGAACGACGCTCGACGATTTTGTTCCCTGAACGATCGTCGAACAGAGCTCGACGCTCTCCAATATCGTCGAACGGAGATCGACGATATTGAAGACTCTTCAGATTCCTTTAGAAGCCCCGATCATCGAACTGAGTTCAACGATCTTTCCTTTTCTGGTCGAACCCTAATATAAAATTCATTTTTCGCCGTCGTTCTCCTTTTGCGCTTTCGATTTCTCTGCAAAAATTCTCTTTCCCTCCAAACATCTCTACACTTGGTCGTTTTGTTTGTTGATTTTTGCAGGTAACAATGGCCGTTTCTGTTGCTGTTCTAGCCGCAATGAAATTTGATGCTGGATTTGACATTGACATGGAGTCCTTCAGCACTACTGATCAAGTTTTCAGGATATTTTGGAACTGTTCAAGGAGCAGAAATTAGCCACCATCATGTCCACCAGGATCAAGCTGCCTGCTGATGAGATTAGGAGTGGGTCTATACTGCCCACAACCAGGATCAAAACACAATAGTTGGTTCAATTTCTGGAACCCAGGTACCCTTGACTCCAGCTATTCTGACAGAAGTTTTTCAGTTAAGTTCTGGAATAGATTCTGCTGATTTGTCTGGAGAGGAATTTGCTGATCTGCTTGCAAGAATGGGTCACTCTAATGCTAACCCTAGCAAGCTGCTGAAGAAGAACCTAGCTGTGGAATATAGATTTTTAGCTGATGTAGTAGGAAAAGTTTTGTTGGCCAAGCACTCAGCACATGATACCATCTCCAGGTATCAACTGTGCTTGATGGGAGCCATTGTGGACAAGAAGCAATTGAACTGGGGAGAGGTCTTCTTTGACATGATTAAAAAGAAAATCAATAAGAACTTTGTGAATTTTGGGAGGATCCTAGAGCTCTTTCTGCAGAACAGATGCCCTGCATTGCTAGTATCTTCTGGGATACATATTAATGCTTCAAAGAGATTGTCCTGTGCCCTATTTGACAAATGGGACAGGCAGATAACCAAGCCCAGCAGACCCTCTGCAAGCACACCTTCAGGCACCAGGACTGTAACAGTCACTTCCCCTCAAGTCTCTGTCCCTGCAGATGACTTGCCTGCTGCTGCTTCTCCTCCTCCTACTCCAATTTCATCCCCTCTAGTTCCATCCACCATTCAAACTCCATCCACAATCATCATCTCCAGCCCTTCTCCAACATCTATTCCATCTCCAATTCCTACTCTTTCAATCACAGAGGAAATCTTTCATCCATTATATTCCTACCCTCAACTAGACATTGCCACATCATCCACCATTCCCTCCTTCAATATTTTAGATGATTCCTTCATGGATGATTCACCCTCATCTCCTCCTGAGCTACCCTCCTCATCAACATCTTACCAACAACTTCTACAAGACATTCTGGATCAACCCACCTTCACACCCTCTATCTCCATCCCACTGTCTTCCATCTCCACTATACCCTCACTTCAACCATCATTTCCCCCATACACCAGCTCTCCACCACCATCACCAATTGCTCATCCATCCCTCTCTACCTCTGCTCCAGTCACTGCTGAGCAAGTAAATATTCCAGCCCTAGCTGACCAGCTGTATGAACTGCTAGCCCCCAGGCTATCACTTCTACTGGATACCTCCTTGGCTCCATTACTTCAGTTAGTGGCAGCCCTTTCTGCCAGGCTATCCTCTCTATTTCCTCAGGCAATCCCTTCATCAGTGTGCCTTGATCCAGCGTTCTCTGAATCTAGGCAGGGGGAGATGCCTAATGAAGTGGTGAAATTGTCTGCTGTTTCTTCAGCTGCTGCTGCTGCTGTTACCCCAACTCAAGCTCCAGTTCCACCTCAAGTTGCTGTTTTTTCAGTAGACCTCAGGTCCCTGCTCTCAATTTTTGATTCAGCTTATTTCAGTTGTCTTTCAGAGAGAGTTGTTGTCCAGCCATCAGAGGATCTTTCTAAGGCCATTGTGCCCTTCTCTAGCTATGACACCAGCATTATTCATTCTTTTGTCAATTCAGTTTATGCTGCCAATATTGTTGCTGAATCTGTTGCTGCTGCTGTCAGTAATGATGATGCTGTTGTTTCAGTTCCTGAGGATATACAGACAGAGGCATATGAATTTGAGCCTGCTGCTATTGCTGATGATATTGATGCTACTGAACCTCCTATATCCGAAACTGCTGTTGCTGATATTTCTGTATCTGAAAATGTTTTATCTGAATCTGTTGCTGCTCCAGCTACTGCTAATATTACTGCTGTTATATCTTCTAAGAGTGCTGCTCCTACAACTTCTGTATCTATTGTTACTAGTGTTGTATCTGCTGCTGATGTCACCACTACTACTTCATCTGCTCCAACTCAACTTCAGAAAGAATATTTGAAAAAGATTGATGCCTTATATGATGAGCAAAGCTCTGAGAGTGATGAATTCAAGACTGATTCTGATGATTCTTCTGCCACCATAGCCAGGAAAAGGAAGGCAAGGAGCAAAGCTATGAAAAGAGTGCCTCCAGCCAAAGTCAAGGACACTAATGACATACCATATTACATTCTTCATGACTGCCCCATTACTGAGCATTGGATGCAATACTCCAAGAACCAACTTAAAGCCATGAAGAAGAAGAGGAAGTATGAGAAAGGATCTTCTCAGTTTCATCATCCTCATCCTCCTCCACCACCTCCTCCTGATGCAGGTGCAGGTGGAAGCTCAGCTGCTCAACCTTCTGCTAAAAGCCAAACCCCCTATCAGCCTCACGCAAGATCTTATTATAGGGGAAGCCAGTCCAGAGGTTCTCAATCTAGAAGAGGAAGTTACAGAGGAAACCAAAGGGAATTCCAAGTTTATTCAAAAAGGTTATTCAAGGCAACATCCTTACTCCAGGGAAGGACAAGCTTCATCAGACACAACTTCAGGTCCTTTTCCCTATAAGCTAAAAAAAGTAGTCTCCTCCAGAGCTCCTCAAGATAATTCATCCAACAGATATGAGCCACCAGTGCCCTTTGAGGATCCTGAAAATAACCCTATTGCATGGACTGCCAGGATGAAAGAGCTAGCTGCTCTGGATCAAATTAAGAAAGTTAAAGAGCAAGACAGAGATTCCTCCAACATCACTACATTGTCTGAACAAAGAAAGAAAGAACTGGAAAGATATGGCTCAAGCAAATTCTTTGATTCTGATAGATATATGGAGCTGCATCCTGAAGCTGTGGTACCAAGGCCCAAACAGCAAACTTCTTTAGGTGCAGCAGATGACAGAAGGTAAAAGAAAGAAGCTCTCAATCCTAATAGAGAAATCAAACTTATAAAGAGCAAGGAGAAAGAATAATTATGTAAGGTGACAATTATTCTGATTTCTGAATTCTGTCTGAGATAATATATCTGTGCTTCTGCAATGTCCTGCTTATTGCTTTTTTGTATTGTTGCTTTGTATGTTGTTATTTAAGTTTTCCAAATTCTATAAATAGTAATCCTAACCCAAATAGGGGGAGATTGTTGGAACACCCTATTACTAATTTGGGTCAGGATCACTATGTCTTTAGGAAACCTGCTTTTGACCTCTGTATAGATCTAAAGGTCAATTAGAATTGAGTCTAAGGGTTAGTAGTTAGGTTTGGAAGCTGCCCTCAAGACTAAGGATTTTCAGTTTGGAGACTAAGTCATATCGTCGAGCTCAGTACGACGAATCGTCGAACTCCAATCGACGATCGTCTAGCTCAACTTCGACGGATCGTCGAACTCCATTCGACGATCGCTGAGCTCAACTTCAACAAATCGTCGAACTCCATTCGACGATCTGCGAGCTCAGTTCGACGATCTTGACTCAGTATTGATTCTCTATCTCTGAGCTCAGTTCGACGATAGTTGAGCTCAGATCGACGATCTTTATTGCTGTATAAGTCCAAATCTCTGAGCTGAGTTCAACGATAGCAGAGCTCAGTTCGATGTTTTTCTGAAGAGTTAAAGGATTTTTAGGATTCAAATTCAGGACAGTTAAGGAGTTATTCAGCAATTAATTCAGAAGATTTTTTAGCCGTTTTCATTTATTCTGGACAAGTTTCAAGGGATTATCAAGGAATATTTCTTTGGACTTTCCCCCAGAAGACATTTGCAATTAAGGAAGTCAATTAATGACAGGCCAACAGCTATTCTTGACAGAGGATGATTTTCTATTCAGAACCAGAGAATAAAACACAAGATTTTTGAATCTCTCACATAACACACAACACAGATAAGCAGAACAAGAAGAACAAGAAGAAAACATTCTCTGAACAACATCTTTCTCAACACCAACTGTTCACAAGAGAAAGTGTTGTAGATATTCTCTGTCAAAAAAAAATTCATACAAGAACACACACCAAAGGAGATCAACAAAATCTGAAATCGTCAGATCCCCTTTTGATTCAAGTGTTTAAGGCCAACATCTTTCAAGACTCCAGACACCTAACATTTCAGCTGTTGCTGAAATCATCATTTGCTGGAGATCAAATTTCTGAAGGCCTATCACCCTCAGCAAAGCTTCATTTCCTGAACATCTCAAGAACTCAGGGGAGCTTTGACAACATCTAAATCCACATAGTCTTCTCAGCTGCTTTGAGAAAGAGAAGACTTCCATCATTCTCTCATCCCCATCTCTGTAAAGGGTTTTTCAAACTCCCTTCAAAAGTTTGTGCTTGGTTTTTGAGCACCTTGTCAAAAGCTCATTGGTGGCAAGACACCTGATCAAAAAATCTGATTTGGTTTTTGAGCACCTTATCAAAAGCTCATTGGTGCCCAGGACACCTGATCAACCCATCCTGCAGTGGATTCCTACCTAGGGTGGTAGAAGAGTGGATGTACCCAAGCTTAGGGGAACCACTATAGCTCCTTGTGTCATCTGGCTTGCTTGTCTTTATTTTTGTTTCTGGCTGTGATTGTTTTGTGATTAGTTAAGATCTGTGATTAGTTTCTTTTGTAGGTTGTAATTAACTATCTGCTGTGTTTAGATTTATTATTTGCTTCCCTGTTCACTCAGATTACAACAACTGTTGTAAAAAGTTTTTAAGCACCATACTCTATTCACCCCCTCTAGAGTATTTCAGATCTAGCTGCACTTTCACTTACAGTAGCTTAGAACCCAAACAAGGCTCCAACAACTAAGAGTGAGTCCACACTCCTACAGCTCAGGAAATTTGCCCTACCTCAGCCTTCAACAAGGCCTACAACTCAGAGATAATAATCTCCTACAACTCAGGCTCACAGCCCTACTTCAGTCTTCAACAAGTCCTACCACTCGGAGTAAATAATCTCCTACAACTCAGCCTTTATAAACACAGGCTTACAACTCAGATCTTATATAGATCCTACAAAAAATAGATTTAACAATGTATTTTACCACCACCCTGGTAGAGAGAGAAAGGATGGATGACTTCTTGATCAGTTCTTGGAAGAACCTGATGGCAGAGAATAACCACTCTTAGCTTTCTTCAAAGTTTCTTGAATCTGAACTCATTATGGTTGATCTCCTTTGAAGTTGATCTTCAATCAGCTTCTTTCCTAAAATTCAGATCTCAATCTGAATCCTTCTTGGCAGACTGGTTCAGAATCTGCACTTGAGGAACTTGTTGATATAAGTCCCTTTCTTTACTTCAATAGATGGAGCTCTCTCTCTCCAACTTCTTCTTAGATCTTCTGACAAAAATCTTCTTCTATTTTTTAACTATATATGTTTATTCTTTCCTGTATTAGTTATTTCTTCTGTTGATGGAGAATGCCTTTATATAGTCTTCCTCCATGGTAACCGGCTGATCCGGTTTCTAACAAACTTTTGACAGCTCTGACAGTTGCAGTAGACCGGTTGGTAATGGCAGCTGTCAAGTCATCCAGTCACTTCTTGAAACTATGTCTCTGTCAGCAAAGTGTCGAGATTGAACTTCATCATGTGTCTACACAAGTAGACTAAGTGTCGACACAATCCTTGGTGGTGTCGACACAGCTTCCTTGGTGTTGACACTACTTCTCGACACAGCTTCTGTGATTGTGCCGACACTAGTTTCGTGGTGTCGACACAGTCACTTCTTTTCTTTACACAAATTGACTTTGTTGATATTCTATCATGTGTCAACACAAGTCCTGTGTGTCGACACAATTGATGTCGACAAAGTCTTCTATGTGTCTACACTGCCTCTGTGTATCGACACAGTTGATGTCGACTAAGTTTTCTCTGTGTGTCCACACTATCATTGTATGTCGACACAGTTTATTCAGGTGTCGACACAGTCATTTCAAGTGTCGACACAATTAACTCCAAGTGTCGACATAGCTTTTCTCCAGTGTCGACACAAGCCTTCATAAGTGTCGACACAACTTCTTCTGGTGTCACTCAGCTGGCTTATGCTTATTAGGTTATGTTTCAAACCCTTTACATAGGCCACTTGAGTGATTGTAATTGAGTGGTTAGAAATGTTACCAAAACCTTTGATGATTCCCTTTTCAGAACCACCAAAGATTACTTTAGGCCCATTCAGCATAGGTGAGTAGTCCTTCAGCAATCCGCTTGTTCCAGTCATGTGCCTGGAACATCCACTGTCCAAGTACCATATAGGGGCATGACAACTTGGACTTACCTGCAACAAAGATTACTTAACCTTAGAACCCAAATAACTTTTGGGTCCTTGGTTCAAGTTAGTCTGAAACCTAACAAATCTGCCTGCAGCTCTTCTAACAGGCAGACTGCTATTCTCCTTGACACTGGTATTGTGCCAACAGTGTAAGGCATAATGGCCTATCTTGCCACAGCACCAGCACTCAAACTTATTATACCTCTTTTTAGGTATAATCTTAGTTGTATTGTTTACAGCAGGTCTTTTGTTTTGTGTTGGGGTTTTGCCTTTCTTATTGGACTGTGCAGCCCATGCAGTGCTCTTAAAGCCTATTCCTGCCTTACCCTTTTGTGACACAAAGTCATCTATTAAGGGTAGGATAGACTTTGGCTTAGAGAAACTTGCCACAATCTCCTTCTCTTTCTGAAGTCTATTTTCTAGACTTTTTATCTGATCATTTTTGAAAGTGATTGTTCCCATTTGAATAACAGTTATGTTCTTCAATTTGACAATCTCATTCATCTTTTGATCCAGCAGCTTCTCTGAATCAGATGCAGCCAACTTAAGAACTGCAATTTCCTTAGCCTGATTTTTGGCCAGGTTTTTGCTTCTCTTAAGTGCCTGCAATAAATCTCCATATTCATCTATCAGCTGATGAATATCTCCTTCAGAGTCAGACCCATCTTCATCTCTTGATGGAGATGCATCTGATTCTGACCCAGTGAAGTAATTAGAATCGATAGATACACTTTTTACCTTACTGGGGCCAGGCTGATCCTGGCACTGGTCTTCTTCAAATACTGTCATCAGTCCTTTGCACTGATGGTCTTCCTGCTCATAGATAGAGTCCAGTAACTGCATGAACTCATCCTCTTCTTCTGCAAATAAACTAATATATGCCTCAGCCTCAGATTCAGATTCTGAAGTAGATTGATCTGTCAAACTTTTCTCTTTCTCAGCAACCAAGGATTTCTCCTTCTTGCTCTTGTGCTGAAACTTCTTTCTATTAGAAGACTCCTTCCTCTTGTCTGGACAGTCAGCCACAACATGTTCAGCTTTGTTGCAGCAATAACATATAAACTTGGATGTAGTTGACTTGCTAGGCTTTGTCTCATTCCTATCCTTCCTGGATGATTTTCTCTTCTAATAATAGTCATCCTTGGACTGACATGTAGATGACTTTGATTTCCACTGCTTCTTCTTTAAGAACCTCTAGAACTGCCTTGTGAATACTGCAAAGTCTTCATCTGAATTACTGCTATTTGTACTGTGATTATCAGAATTTTCTGAAATCACTTCTGCATCTTTCTTAGGAGATGATGGAGACATTCTCCTATTCTTCCTTGTGACTTCTACCTTGAAGGCCACTGAATTTTCTCTGTAGTCACCATTTGTATTTTTCTCTTCCTCCTTTCTGACTGACAGCTGCATCTCATAAGACAGCAATTTTCCAAACAGTGTTGGAGGAGAAATCTCACCCAGTCTGGCCACTTCCCTTATGACACAGATCTTAGTATCCCAATCCTTAGTCAAAGACCTAAGGAATTTGTCATTCATCTCATAAGTACTGAATATTCTTCCATAAGACATTAGTTCCTTGACAATCCTATAGAACTTCTTATAACATCCAGTTATACTTTCAGACTTAGCTTGTCTGAAACTCTCATATTCTTGATTAAGCATAGACTTTCTATCTTGCCTAACCTCTTCAGAACCCTCCATGTAGACAATCAATGTGTCCCACATCTCCTTGGAGGTTTTGCAGCGAATTAGATTCTGGAATGTTGAATCATCAATGACACTTACTATAATATTTTGTGCTCTTTTATCCATTGTTGCCAAGATGATCTCATCTTTAGTCATCTTAGAAAAATACTTAGGAATCCTTTGATTGGCATCTAGAACAAAAATCTTCATTGGAACATATGGTCCTTCCTTAACTGTTATATAGATTCTGGGATCAGATGCCTCCATGAATAATCTGACCCTTTCTTTCCATATTCCAAATATTTCTTTCCTGCAGATGAGCAATTTCATTGAGCCAAGTTCTTTATAGTTTTCTCCTGAACCCATTTTCTTGAACTTATTTCTACCTTACAGATCTCACACAGATTGTTAAGTCTAACTTTGAGGAACCTGGCTCTGATACCACTTGAAAGAATTAGTTCCTAAACACCTAGAGGGGGGGGGGTGAATATGTGTAATTCCTTTTTCTTCTAAGACAGAATATCTATTCAGTTAATTACTCAGAAACAGTTAATTCTAAAGCTAACACAACACAGAATTCACAGAATCATACAATCACAGATTGCACACAGATTTTATAGTGGTTCCCCAAGGTCTGGGTACATCCACTTTCCCCCTTCACCTATCTAGCAGTGTGTTAGATTCTGCCTAACTTCTTTCCTTCACCTCAGATCCTCAGATCTTACAGCAGCTCAGAACCCAAACAAGGCTCCTACAACTCAGACTGAGTCCACACTCCTACAGCTCAGGCAATCTGCCCTACCTCAGCCTTCAACAAGGCCTACAACTCAGAGATAACAATCTCCTACAACTCAGGCTCACAGCCCTATCTCATCCTTCAAAAAGGCCTACCACTCAGAGAAAATAATCTCATACAACTCAGCCTTTATAAACACAGGCTTACAACTCAGATCTTATATAGATCCTACAGAAAATAGATTTAACAATGTATTTTACCACCACCCTGATAGAGAGAGAAAGGATGGGTGGCTTCTTGATCAGTTGTTGGAAGAATCTGATGGCAGAGAACAACCACTCTTAGCTTTCTTCAAAGCTTCTTGAATCTGAACTTAGTAGGGTTGATCTCCTTTGAAGTTGATCTTCAATCAGCTTCTTTTCTGAAATTCAGATCTCAATCTGAATCCTTCTTGGCAGACTGGTTCAGAATCTGCACTTGAGGAACTTGTTGATATAAGTCCCTTTCTTCACTTCAATAGATGGAGCTCTCTCTCTCCAACTTCTTCTTAGATCTTCTGACGAAAATCTTCTTCTGTTTTTTTTAACTGTATATGTTTATTCTTTCCTGTATTAGTTATTTCTTCTGTTGATGGAGAATGCCTTTTTATAGTCTTCCTCCATGGTAACCGGCTGATCCGATTTCTAACAAACTTCTGACAACTCTGACAGTTGTAGTAGACCGGTTGGTAATGGCAGCAGTCAAGTCATCCATTCACTTCTTGAAACTCTGTCTCTGTCAGCAAAGTGTCGAGACTGAACTTCATCATGTGTCGATACAAGTACACTAAGTGTCGACACAAGCCTTGGTGGTGTCGACACAGCTTCCTTGGTGTTGACACTACTTCTCGACACAACTTCTGTAGATTGTGTCGACACTAGTTTCGTGGTGTCGACACAGTCACTTCTTTTCTTTACACAAATTGACTTTGTTGAGATTCTGCCATGTGTCGACACAAGTCTTGTGTGTCGACACAGTTGATGTCGACAAAGTCTTCTGTGTGTCGACACTGCCTCTATGTGTCGACACAGTTGATGTCGACTAAGCTTTGTCTGTGTGTCGACACTGCCACTGTATGTCGACACAGTTTCTTCAGGTGTCGACACAGCCATTTCAAGTGTCGACACAATTAACTCCAAGTGTCGACACAACTTTTCTCTAGTGTCGACACAAGCCTTCATAAGTGTCGACACAGCTTCTTATGGTGTCGACTCATGGACTTAGAAACTTTTTCTTGCATTCTTGTATTTTCTTAACCTGCACATATAAACTCAAAACAACATCAAATACACCTTGATGCATATCATTGAGCAATGTGAGGCTTCTTCAAATCTGGTACACATTTTCCAATGTACCCAACAGGTTTTGATGCTAAAGATCACGACAGTGAACCGGTCGCACAAGTAATATAAAATGAGCGAGTTTTCCCAAGTACCGATCTCTCAAGGAACACAGTAAGGTGGAGTTAATTTCGAGGAGGACTTGAGATTGAAGTCCTTAGGTCGGAGTTAACTAAGGGGGTTTGAAATATATGGTACCTAAACACCTAGAGGGGGGGGGGGGGGGGGTGAATAGGTGACCTAATCCTTTTCTAACTTTACTGGCAGCAAACAGTTTATTATCACAGATTTGTAACTTTTGCACAGCAATCACAAAGTATTCACAGCATACACAACACAATCACAGCACAACACAGTGGTTTATAGTGGTTCCCCAAGATATGGGTACATCCACTTTCCCCCTTCGCCTATCTAGCAGTGTACTAGATTCGGCCAAACTCCTCCTCTGTCTCAGAACCCAAATTGGTTCCTACACCTCAGGCCCAAAGCCTTACAACTCAGCTTTATCCCAAAGCCTACACTCAGCCAATCAAGGCCTACACTCAGCCAACCAAGGCCTACACTCAGCCAACAAGGCCTACACTCAGAGATCTCTATCTCCTACACTCAGGCTAACAAGCCCTACCCTCAGCCTTTATAGTTATAGGCTTACAAATCACTCAGATCCAAAGGATCCTACAAGTTAAAATGTATTACAAAAATTAACTCAACAACTCAGAAATGAAAGAGGGGAGTTGAGGGTTTCTTGATGAGTTCTTGGAAGAACTCAGCTGGATTCACTCTGACTTAGCTTTCTTCAAAGCTTCTTGAGTAGAACTGAATAAGACTGAATCCTCCTGCAGTAGATCCTTGACCTCTGCTACTTAAGATCCAGAATTGTTTCAGAATCCTTCTTCTCAGCCTAGTTCCAGAGGCTGATTTCTTGGAAGGAGCCCTCTCTCTCCAACTTCTTAGATCTGCACTTACACTGCAAGATCTTCTTGTGTTGATACTCTTGGTACCACTTCAATAATTTGTTTTTCAACAAACTGAACTTTTGAACAATAATCTGATCCACTTGATCTTTTAACCACAGTTTCTGTAAACTGTAGGTGCCTATTTATAGGCCTTCTTCATGGTAACCGGCTGATCCGGTTCATAACTGTCTTATGACATCTCTGACAGGTGCTGTAGACCGGCTGGAACGGCAGCTGTCAAGTCATCCAGTCATTTCTTGAAAATCTCTAACTGTCTGTAAGTGTCGAGACTTTCTGTCTTTAAGTGTCGACACTTATAGTCCAAATGTCGACACATGTTGTGTAAGTGTCGACACAAGTCTACAAGGTGTCGACACATTTCCTTGTATGTCTCGGCACAGATTCTTCTGCATGTGTCGACACTGAAATTGAGTGTCGACACAAGTACTTGTTCTTCTAGCTTTTGCTGAATTCTTCTAAGTGTCGACACATCTCCTTTGTGTCGACACAACTTCTTGTGTTGTATCTGTTAAGTGTCGACACTGCTTCTTGGTGTCGACACATAGTCTTCTATGTTGATTCTTGCTGAGTGTCGACACAGCTCCTTGTGTCGACACTTGATTCTTCTGTTGAGACTTCAGCTGAGTGTCGACACATTCCTTTAGTGTCGACACTTGTACTTAGAATATTTTGGAAATAATTCTGTTCTTTGCCAAGTGTCGACACAGCTCCTTGTGTCGACACTTTCTTCAAGTGTTGAGTCTTCAGCTATGTGTCGACACATTGTTCTAGGTGTCGACACATACTTCAAATGCTGACTCTTCTGTTGAGTGTCGACATATTGTGCTGGGTGTCGACACTTACTTCAAGTGCTGACTCTTCTGCTTAGTGTTGACACATTGTGTTGAGTGCCGACACATGTACTTAGTCTCTGCAGACTTTTGCTGAGTGTCGACACAACTCCAAGTGTCAACACTTTCTAGTGTAGACACAACTTCACTGGGTGTCGACACAGCTCCTTGTGTCGACACATTCTGTCTGCACTTTTCTTCACTGAGTGTCGACACAGCTCCAAGTGTCGACACTTTCTGTCTGGTGTCGACTCTGCATCCAGGTGTCGACACAATGACTCCAAGTGTCGACACTGCTTGTCTGGGTGTCGACACAAGTCTTCTTAAGTGTCGACTCTTTCCCTCTGGGTGTCGACACATGGACTTAGAAACTTTTTACTTCAGTCCAGTGATTTCTTAACCTGCACAAGTAAACTCAACATACATCAAATACATTATGATGTATATCATTGAGTTGGGTGAAGCTTCTTCAAATCAGGTACATTTGACCAATGTACCCAACAATCTCCCCTTATTTGGAGAAGTCATAACCCTTAGTCAATGATATACACCATTCATAATTAAAGATTACAAAATGATGTAAATCAGATTATTTACAGCAGGGTAAACATAAACATGTAATAATTCACACATTCATCATTTCAGAACAAGAAATAGACACATTCACAGAACAATCATGAAATATATTTATCATATATTGTTCTAACATTTTTCTAATACACCTTCAATGGTTTACAAAAATGTTTTACATTTAAAAGATTACAAAATAATCTTCAAGTAATTTCTTAATCTATTTCTGGTCTGGTTCTTTGATAACTATGCCTTTGCCAGGTTGGACTTGAGCTTTGACAGTGGCTTCAGCAGTTTCAGCAATAGCAGACTTCTTGCCTTTTAGATCTTTCTGTTTGAGTGCTTCTGCCTTGATCTTCTGCCTCTCAAAGTAGTGATATGGCTTGGGGAAGTACTTGCTAGGCTCCACTACAGTAGGAGGTAGCTTTCCCATCTTAGCCTTCCTTCTGAATTGAACAATGACCTCTTGTCTTATTTCATGTTTTCTCCATTCAGCTTCAGAGAACCATTTGTTCCTGTCATGTGTATTGTCCTTGGCAGCTTTCCAGGCAGTTAAAATTATATTCCTAGAGGTAGGGCTCCACTGTTCAAAATCTGGCTTTTGTTCTGCTTGTTCCCTAAACCTCTTCTTGGACAACCTTGTCTCTTCCTCTTTTTGTAGAGCCTCTTGCATAGCTTCAGATATAGGTTGAACAACCTTGTCAATGTGGACATTGTCCTTGCCCTTAAGTGGGCTATACATTGTGCTCACATCTGCTTGAATCATTTCAAAATCTGGAGGTGGATAAATGACCTGAGCTACTTCTGGTTGCTCACCTCCAAAATAGGCAGGGTTAATGCCTGATTCAGCAACTTCTTGGTCATCACACAGAGGAGGGTATCCAAGTGTAGCCCGGATTGAATTTGATATCCATTTGGCATGCTCAGAACTTGCCTTGACTAACACTCTCTCCCCCTTTATGACTTCTCTGGCCATGTGATCTCTGACATCATCCTTTTGAAATCTGATCTGTGCATCCAAGTATCTGATTCCTTCTTTAAAGTAAGGTTTAAGCTTTGTAAGTTGTTCAGATATGACCTTCTGGGAGTCTTGGATAGCAGTCTTGACAGCAGAAATTTCTTGTTGAAAGGCTTTGTCAAATTCTATTTTAGCAGCAGCAGCAGATGTAGAAGGTTCAGCACCCTTGGTCTTCAACTCAGTGACTATAGCATTATGTGAAGCAGTCAAATTGTCATTCATTCTTATCTGATTTTCCAGGATATTCCCTTGCTTCAATGCTATATCATCTACCTGTGCCTTGATCTTCTCTTGCTGTGTGGCCAAATACACCACTGCATTTCCACCCTTGTGGAAGCATTCTGTCATCTCCTTCTTGTTGAGATTCATCTCAAACCTTATAGATTTTATATCTTGGGCCAGATCAAATTGTAAAGTCTTCTGCCCTTCATCCACATAAGCCTCTATAGCCTTTCTTTGTTCATCAAGTTTTATCTGCATGGCAATCATTAAGGCACTATAATCGACAGTTGGGGCTTGTTGAATTATAGGCTGTGGGGCTACAGTTTGCAGAGCCTTCTTGTAACTCTGGCTCCTTCTCTTGAATACATAGAGTTTCTTTTTCCTTGCCCTTGCAGTCTCCTCATCTTCAGAGGCAGAAGTGCTGGCAATATCAACCCTCTCCTTAGGGCTTGGAGGCTTGTCAGCTTGCACATATTGTGCCTTCTCAGTTTCTTGCCTTATAGGCTCCTCCAGAACTTGCATTTGCTCCCCCTCAGCAGCAACAGTCTCTCCTTCAGCAGCTTCTTTGTCCATCTCAAAATCAACTTGATCTAGATTGAGAAATAAATCTTCCATGGTGAACTCTTGAGGTGATTGAGCTGGAGACATTCTTTGTTCTTCAACTACTGGAGCAGGAATCTCTTCTTGTACAACAGATGTGTCCTCTCTAACAACATCTGGAACTTGACTAGGCAGCTGTGTTTGATGAGGAACATCAGACAAATCAGCATCTTCTATAAGATATTCTAAAGTTTTTAGGTCAGTGAGTACCTCTTGGATGATGATGGTGGCTTGCTCACTGTCCAGTGTAGATGATTCTTCTACAACTGGAGGCTCCCCCTGGCTTTGATCCCTGTGGATGGGGCTAGCTGGAGGCAGCTCCCCCTGGATCTCAGCAATATCTTGAGCAGCAGGGGTCTTCTCTGCAGCCACTTCCTCTTGGTCATCAGGAGTGAAAACAATATGTTCTTCACTCCCTGAACTGCTGGAGGACTCTTGTTCAACTGGAGCAGTTTTTCTCTTTTTCTTAGGAGGAATCTCCTTCTCAGTAATTGTCTTCTCAGGGGTTGGCATGTCCTTTGACAACACCCTGTCCCATCTTGAAAAGATCCTTAGATCCATCTTCCTCATGTGGTTTATTTTGCTGCCTACAGCAGTATTCATTACCTCTGGTATGGTACCAGCTAGGTAGAGACTAATGATCCTGCCCAGATTGGGCTTCTTCAAGCTCTCCTTAATCTTGTTAAATACTATGATTGACCAATCAGTTCTTAGATTAAAGATAATTCTTATCATTACTCCAAACATATTGGCAGACACTCTGTCATGCCCTCCTGGCTTACTGAGTAAGACTTTTCCCACAATCTCAGACATGAATTTTCCTTGAGTATTCATGCCTTTCCTGTTAAAGACAGAACCTATCTTCATCTTTGAATCAAGACCACACCAGGTTAAAGCTTCCCTGGTCTTTGAAGCAGTAACCTCTTCTTCATCTTGAATTTTTGGTAGCTGAAGTACCTTCCTCAGACTCTTAGGTGAAACCTTAATCTTAGTTCCATGAACTCTGGATTTGATTCTGAATCCAGATTCATCTACGGCAGCTCCATTAAGAAATTCAAGTACTTCCTTCTTCCAAATCTTTGTAGGTTCAGACAAGAGATATTCTAGTCCAGGATCGGCGACTAGGGTTACCACTGCCTGAATTTCTTGATCTGCATCGTCGAATGCGCCGCGCACAAGCTCATAACCCTCGTTAATGTTCTCCTCAAGCTTAGGAGCCATTAGGGTTTGTAGAATTTGTCTGTAGAAAAGAGAGGTGTCGACACAGTAGTTTTGGTCTCGAAACTTTGAAAGCGTGTCGACAAACAAAGATAGAACCCTATTTATACCTGTCTGATTTTGAAGATGAACAGGCGGGACAGCTAACTTAAAATGTGTCGATACTGGCAATAAGTGTCGACACTGACTTATAATGTCTCGACACATATGTGTCGACACAAGTTTAGTCAACAGATTTTATGTGTCGACACTTGATTATGTGTCGACACAACATAACTCGACACATTGTCGAGACTTTACTTAGAAAAATTCTGAGTAAAACTTAAGTGTCGACACCATATTGGATGTGTCGACACCTACTTGACATGTGTCGACACTAACATTCTGAAGTGTCGACACCACATTCCTAGATGTGTCGACACCTTTTTCCCGAAGTGTCGACACCACTATTCTGTGTCGACATAGACTTGTCTATGTGTCGACACCTTTTGACTTAGTCATTTTCAAATCTGTAAACTTACTCTAAGTTTATCATGCCTAGTTCAATTTTGAATCTATTGAACTTAGCTTCTTCTAGTGGCTTAGTAAACATATCAGCTACTTGTTCATTTGTTTTAACATATTCTAATAAAATATCTTCTCTTTCTACATGCTCCCTAAGAAAATGATATTTAATCTCAATATGTTTTGTCCTACTATGGGATACAGGGCTATTAGCTATTGAAATAGCACTTGTAGAATCACAAAAAAGTGGAGTTTTACTTACCTGAAATCCATAGTCCTCTAGCTGATGTTGAATCCACAGAAGTTGAGCACAGCAACTTCCTGCAGCCACATACTCTGACTCAGCTGTGGAGATAGCCACACTGGTTTGCTTCTTGCTACTCCATGAAATTAGTCTCCCACCTAGGAATTGACAGGTTCCAGTAGTGCTCTTTCTATCCTCTTTGCATCCTGCAAAGTCTGCATCTGAATAACCTGTTAGATCAAAATCTCCATTCCTAGGGTACCAGAGGCCTAGATAGGGAGTGCCCTTTAGATATCTCAATATTCTTTTGACTGCAGTCAAATGAGACTCTTTAGGGCAGTCTTGATACCTTGCACAAACACATGTAGCATACATGATGTCTGGTCTAGTAGCAGTCAAGTATAATAGGGAGCCAACTATCCCTCTATACAAGGTTTCATCTACAGGTTTCCCTGCATCATCCTTGCTAAGAGACATACTTGACCCCATAGGAGTCTTCATGGTACTGGATGAATCCATACCATACTTCCTTATGAGTTCTAGGGTGAACTTTGACTGATAAATGGACAAACCACTCTCAGTCTGTTTAACTTGGAGACCCAAGAAAAACTTCAGCTCTCCCATACTACTCATCTCAAACTGACCTTGCATAAGTTTTGCAAACCTTTTGCAAAGGCTGCTTTCAGTAGACCCAAATATAATGTCATCTACATATATTTGGACTAGTATGACTTTGCCTCTAGATTCCCTAAGGAATAGAGTCTTATCTATTTTCCCCCTTGAGAACTTGTTCTCAATGAGAAAACTAGATAGGGTTTCATACCAAGCCCTAGGGGCTTGCTTTAACCCATATAAAGCTTTCCTAAGTCTATAGACATGATGAGGTAGAGTTGGATCAACAAAACCTGAAGGCTGCTCCACATAGACTTCTTCTTTCAAATTGCCATTTAGGAATGCTGACTTGACATCCATTTGGTATACCTTGAATCCTTGATAGGTTGCATAGGCCAAGAACATTCTTATGGCTTCCAGTCTGGCTACTGGAGCAAAGGTTTGATCAAAGTCAATACCTTCTTCTTGCCTATATCCTTTAACAACCAGTCTAGCCTTATTCTTAATGATGACCCCTTGTTCATCCATCTTATTCCTGTAGATCCACTTAGTTCCTATTACATTGTGGTCTTTAGGTTTAGGAACCAATTCCCAGACCTTGCACCTATTGAACTGATTAAGCTCTTCTTGCATTGCTTCAGTCCATTGTGGATCTTGTATTGCTTCTTCAAACTTTTTAGGTTCAACTTGTGACAGAAAGCTAGAGTAGATTGCTGCATTCATGTTTCTACTCCTGGTTTGTACTCCTTGTCTTGGATCTCCAATAATCAGCTCTACTGGATGATCTCCAAGATGCCTGTGAGCTGGAGGCAACCTAACCTCTAGTTGAACCACTTCAGCATCTGCTTCATGCTGTACACCTTGTATTTCTTCAGCAACTGACACATGTAGTTCTCCCCCTGGACAACAGCTACTCTCTTCTCCTTGCTGTCTTGCAGCAGGCACTTCTTCTATAGTAAGCTTGTCCATTTTCTTTGATAAACCTGTGGGGCTGCATACACTGCTAGACAACTCATTATTAATAAGTTTAGTCTCATCAAAAACTACATGCACAGATTCTTCTACAACTTGTGTAGTCAAGTTGTAGACTCTATAAGCCTTACTTTTATTGCTGTACCCAACAAAAATTCCCTCTTTGGACTTGGCAGCAAACTTAGTTAAGTAAGACTTCCCATTGTTAAGTATGAAGCATTTGCAACCAAAGATCCTGAAGTAGGATAGGTTTGGTTTCCTGCCTTTCACAACTTCATAGGGGGTCTTGTTTAGCCCTTTAGTGATGGTAGCCCTATTTATAACATGGCATGCAGTGTTAACTGCTTCAGCTCAGAAATACTCAGGCAGTGATGTATCACTTAGTAGGGTTCTACCAGCCTCTATCAAGGTCCTATTCTTCCTCTCAGCAATGCCATTTTGCTGAGGTGTTCTAGGTGAAGAGAATTCTTGAAATAACCCAAAATCTTCACATAGTTTTGTCATGCTTTCAGACTGAAACTCAGTACCATGATCACTTCTAATTTTGACCACAGTACTATTTAGTTCATTCTGAATTTGCTTGACAAAGCTGTAGAAGACACTAGGTGTTTCAGATTTCTGTCTTAAGAAGAACACCCAGGAAAACCTTGAGTAGTCATCTACAACTACAAGGGTATAGACCTTCCTACCTAAGCTGTGAACTGACATTGGACCAAAGAGATCCAAATGCAAGAGGTACAAACACCTTACAACATCTTTGTTTTCTATGCTTTTAAAGGTGGATTTAGTCTGCTTGCTCTTTTGACAAGCTGAGCAAATACCATCTTTGACACACTTAACTTGAGGACCATTCCTCACTAACTCTTTGCTAAAGAGTTTGCTAATAGTCTTGTAGTTAAGATGGGCTAGCCTCTTGTGCCATTTGACACAATGAGAGACTGTCTCATCAGCTACAAGACAAACTGGAGAACCATTGTTCTCAATCATAATGTCTAGGCAGTAGACATTCCTCTTCCTATAACCTGTCAAAATGATCTCTTGATCACTTGACCTCTTGATATGACAACCATTTTTAGCAAATGAGATGTCATACCCTACATCACTTAATTGACTTATACTTATTAGGTTGTGTTTCAACCCTTTAACATAAGCCACTTGAGTAATGGTAACTAAGTTTGTAGAAATGTTACCAAATCCTTTGATGATTCCTTTTTCAGAACCACCAAAGGTTACTTTTGGACCATCTTTTACTGGAATGTAGTCCTTTAGTAATCTTCTTGTTCCAGTCATGTGTCTGGAACATCCACTGTCCAAGTACCATGTTGGGGTGTTGCCACTTGGACTTACCTGCAAAACAGATTAATTGACCTTAGAACCCAAAGAATTCTTGGGTCCTTGGTATTTGTTAGTCTGCAATCTGACAAAGCTCCCTACAGGCTTTCCAACAGGTAGCTTGCTACTCACCTTGGCACTGGTATTGTGCCAACAGTCCACTGCAAAGTGGCCAATTTTGCCACAGCACCAACATTCAAACTTGTTGTACCTTTGCTTAGGTACAGCCTTTGCTGTATTATCTACAGCAGTCTTATTGAATGCTGGGGCTTTGCCCTTGGACTTAGACTTGGACTGCTCAGTCCTTGCAGGTCTAATAAAGCCCAACCCAGCCTTGCCTTTATGATGAACAAAATCATCAATTAAAGGTAACACTGACTTAGGTTTAGAAAACCTAGCAACTAAGTCCTTCTCCTTCTGAAGATTGATCTCCAGACTCTTAATTTGATCATTCTTAAATGATATAATACCCATCTGAATCACTGTTATGTGTTTCAGCCTAGCTATCTCATTCAGCTTTTGATCAAATTGCTTCTCAAAATCTGTTGCAGCAGCTTTAAGATCAGCAATTTCATTTGCCTGACTTTTGGCTAAGGACTTGCTTTTCTTGTAAACTTGCAACAGCACCTTATATTCATCTATAAGTTGATGAATATCATCCTCAGACTCAGATACACTTTCATCACTTGATGAAGATGAATCTGATTCTGAACTAGAACAAGAAACTGAATTTAAACTTGAACCTTGTACCTGACTGGGTCCTGACTGCTCCAGGATTTTGGCACTGTCTGTCAAAGCCATTAGTCCTTGGCATTGACTGTCTTCTTGTTCATAAATAGACTCCATGATCTGCATGAATTCTTCCTCTTCTTCTCCAGCAAACAGCCCTATGTAGGCTTCAGCCTCAGACTCAGTTTCTGAAGAAGAAATGTCTGATAGAGTCTTCTCCTTCTTGGCAACAAAAGACTTCTCTTTCTTACCTTTGAAGTGAGCCTTTTTCCTGTCACCAGATTCCTTTCTCTTCTCTGGACAATCTGCAATAACATGGCCCTGTCTATTGCAGCAATAGCACACTATCTTTGAATTAGTTGCCTTGCTAGATTTTGTCCTTTTCTTGTCATTCTTTGAAGACCTCTTTTTCTGATAAGAGTCTTCCTTTCCATGTGATGTAGAAGGCCTTGACCTCCACTGTTTCTTTTTCAAAAACTTCTGAAAGTGTCTAGTGAAAGCAGCAAAGTCTTCATCACTTTCACTGCTTTCTGACTTGGTGCTGACTGTTTCATCTGACTCTGATTCAGCACTCTTTGGAGGTGGAGTTGGTGATTTATGCCTGCACTTCCTGGGGACATCTGCCTTGAAAGCAACTGATCTTTCCTTGTGCTCAGTCCTTGTTGATTTCTCCTCCTCTTTTCTCACTGTCAACTGCATCTCATATGACAATAACTTGCCAAACAGTGTAGGGGGAGGAATTTCCCCCAACTTAGCCATTTCTCTTATGGCACAGATCTTTGTGTCCCAATCTTTGGTTAGGGACCTTAAGAACTTATCATTTAGTTCATAGTTACTGAACTCTCTTCCATAAGACATGAGTTCATTAACTATTCTGTAGAACTTCTTGTAGCACTCAGTTATGCTATCACCTTTACCTTGTCTAAAGCTCTCATACTCCTGATTTAGCAAGGATTTTCTATCTTGCCTAACTTCTTCAGATCCTTCCATATACACTATAAGAGTGTCCCACATCTCCTTGGCTGTCTTACAGTGTATAAGATTCTGAAAAGTTGCATCATCTATGGCACTTACAATAATGTTTTGTACTCTCTTGTCCATTGTAGCTAGGACAATCTCATCCTTAGTCATCTCAGAGAAATCCTTTGGAGTTCTCTGATTTGCATCCAAAATTGAAATCTTCATTGGCACATAAGGCCCTTCCTTTACTGTGATGTAGATTCTAGGGTCAGAGGCTTCCATAAATAGCCTTACCCTTTCTTTCCAGATCCCAAAGATCTCTTTCCTGCATATGGGTAATTTCATGGAACCCAATTCCTTGTGATTCTCAGAAGAACCCATGTTTCTTGATTTTCTTGAATTTCTTGAAACTGTGTTTTGTCTTACACTGAATCTGCCAAACAGGATCTCCTCAGACTGTTAGTCCTTTTTGAGGAACCTCCCTCTGATACCACTTGAAAGATATGGTACCTAAACACCTAGAGGGGGGGGGGGGTGAATAGGTGACCTAATCCTTTTCTAACTTTACTGTCAGCAAACAGTTTATTATCACAGATTTGTAACTTTTGCACAGCAATCACAAAGTATTCACAGCATACACAGCACAATCACAGCACAACACAGTGGTTTATAGTGGTTCCCCAAGATATGGGTACATCCACTTTCCCCCTTCGCCTATCTAGCAGTGTACTAGATTCGGCCAAACTCCTCCTCTGTCTCAGAACCCAAATTGGTTCCTACACCTCAGGCCCAAAGCCTTACAACTCAGCTTTATCCCAAAGCCTACACTCAGCCAATCAAGGCCTACACTCAGCCAACCAAGGCCTACACTCAGCCAACAAGGCCTACACTCAGAGATCTCTATCTCCTACACTCCGGCTAACAAGCCCTACCCTCAGCCTTTATAGTTATAGGCTTACAAATCACTCAGATCCAAAGGATCCTACAAGTTAAAATGTATTACAAAAATTAACTCAACAACTCAGAAATGAAAGAGGGGAGTTGAGGGTTTCTTGATGAGTTCTTGGAAGAACTCAGCTGGATTCACTCTGACTTAGCTTTCTTCAAAGCTTCTTGAGTAGAACTGAATAAGACTGAATCCTCCTGCAGTAGATCCTTGACCTCTGCTACTTAAGATCCAGAATTGTTTCTGAATCCTTCTTCTCAGCCTAGTTCCAGAGGCTGATTTCTTGGAAGGAGCCCTCTCTCTCCAACTTCTTAGATCTGCACTTGGACTGCAAGATCTTCTTGTGTTGATACTCTTGGTACCACTTCAATAATTTGTTTTTCAACAAACTGAACTTTTGAACAATAATCTGATCCACTTGATCTTTTAACCACAGTTTCTGTAAACTATAGGTGCCTATTTATAGGCCTTCTTCATGGTAACCGGCTGATCCGGTTCATAATTGTCTTCTGACATCTCTGACAGGTGCTGTAGACCGGCTGGAACGACAGCTGTCAAGTCATCCAGTCATTTCTTGAAAATCTCTAACTGTCTGTAAGTGTCGAGACTTTCTGTCTTTAAGTGTCGACACTTATAGTCCAAGTGTCGACACATGTTGTGTAAGTGTCGACACAAGTCTACAAGGTGTCGACACATTTCCTTGTATGTCTCGACACAGATTCTTCTGCATGTGTCGACACTGAAATTGAGTGTCGACACAAGTACTTGTTCTTCTAGCTTTTGCTGAATTCTTCTAAGTGTCGACACATCTCCTTTGTGTCGACACAACTTCTTGTGTTGTATCTGTTAAGTGTCGACACTGCTTCTTGGTGTCGACACATAGTCTTCTATGTTGATTCTTGTTGAGTGTCGACACAGCTCCTTGTGTCGACACTTGATTCTTCTGTTGAGACTTCAGCTGAGTGTCGACACATTCCTTTAGTGTCGACACTTGTACTTAGAATATTTTGGAAATAATTCTGTTCTTTGCCAAGTGTCGACACAGCTCCTTGTGTCGACACTTTCTTCAAGTGTTGAGTCTTCAGCTGTGTGTCGACACATTGTTCTGGGTGTTGACACATACTTCAAATGCTGACTCTTCTGTTGAGTGTCGACACATTGTGCTGGGTGTCGACACTTACTTCAAGTGCTGACTCTTCTGCTTAGTGTTGACATATTATGTTGAGTGTCGACACATATACTTAGTCTATGCAGACTTTTGCTGAGTGTCGACACAACTCCAAGTGTCAACACTTTCTGGTGTAGACACAGCTTCACTGGGTGTCGACACAGCTACTTGTGTCGACACATTCTGTCTGCACTTTTCTTCACTGAGTGTCGACACAGCTCCAAGTGTCGACACTTTCTGTCTGGTGTCGACTCTGCATCCAGGTGTCGACACAATGACTCCAAGTGTCGACACTGCTTGTCTGGGTGTCGACACATGTCTTCTTAAGTGTCGACTCTTTCCCTCTGGGTGTCGACACATGGACTTAGAAACTTTTTTGCTTCAGTCCAGTGATTTCTTAACCTGCACAAGTAAACTCAACATACATCAAATACATTATGATGTATATCATTGAGTTGGGTGAGGCTTCTTCAAATCAGGTACATTTGACCAATGTACCCAACATGGTTTTTGATATTTGCGATAAAAAGAAGTAAAAATCTAACAACTACTCTTATGCAATGCCGCTATGCGATGCTTCGCCAGGCGGGATGGAAAACTAGTCGGGCCGCTATGCACCGAATCACTGGGCAGATGGGCGAGTAGGCTTGCGGATGAGGTGGTTAGAACGGAGGAATGAGGGTCGTGAGCACCTCTTCACTACGCACGCCACTAGCAATTGCTAGTGTGGCAAGGGCATATGGATGGTGGATGAAATATGGCGCACCTCAAGTAAATAATGAAAACATATAATCACATAGACATGATTACACATAAACATATATTACACTAAGCATAACTTCATCAAATATAAAGAGTTCAACTAAACCATCAACAACAAGAGAATAAAAGTGTGCGAAATCGACCGAATCTGAAGTCTTGCTGAGGATTCATGGTTGGAATCGTCGGGTTGTCAATCCGCGTCCAAGCTCGGTCCTCAACTATGTCCGGGGTAGAGAAGTGCTGTCACCACTTTCCAATGGCCCGTCTTCTTCGTGTCACGATCCAGTGGAGGATGACACAACTTCTCTTAGCTTGATGGAGAAAGCTAGGTCAAGCTCTTCTTGAAGCTCAAAGATGGAGGAGGAGGCTGAGAGGAAGCTCCGGCTTGGATTTGGCGGTGAAAGCTTTCCCAGAGCACCTCCTTATGGTGGAAGATTAAGGACGACAGCGGAATCCCTCCTCGGAGATGAAAACGGCAGAGAAATATCGAGCGATCCGAATTAGGGCGAGACCTGCGATATTTATACAAAGCAGAATTGAACAATGCGCACGATCACGGGCGCACGACCAGTGGTTGTGCGTACTATGTCCAGTGATAGTGCGCACTAGCATGGCAGATTAGGAAGAAGAACAGGGATAACGCGCACGAGCAGTGACGCACGACCAGTGGTCGTGCGCACTAAGTCCAATGGTCGTGCGATTACCCCAGACAGAACTCCAGAAAAAGAGGAATCAATGCACACGATCAGTGGCGCACGACCGATGGTCGTGCGCACTGTGTCTAGTGGTCGTGCGATTACCCCAGGCTGATTCTGGAAAATGAAGAGTAGTCCGCACGATCAGGGGCGCACGACCAGTGGTCATGCGCATTAGATCCCATGATCGTGTGCAGTATTCCTGTTTCACAACCATCCCGGAACATGCACACGACCCATGTATCGATAGGAAAAACAAATCACTAATCTGTGCAGACATTCCAGACAAAAACAAAAAGGAGAACAGACTATATAAATAACAAAATACACAACCACGGGCATAAATGTACACTTCCTATGGAAATATAGACAAGATGAAATATATACGATAATGAACTAAAAGTGAAGTGCAAGTGAAGGAAAACAAGCTCAGATGAGTCCGAACATAGGTATAAAAATGGACTCATCACACCCCCAGACTTAACTGGTTGCGCATCCCGAGCAAACAAAATCTAAAGAAGAAATGGAAAATGATTTAGCTAATAAGGAAATTGCGATACAGAGTACCATGTGAAGTCGCATGCTTGCACGCATAAAAATATAATACAAGAAATTTCTAAGTATACAAAATAGTTTATACTTTTCACAATGCGTATCAACATTTTATTATTACTCAAAAATGAAATCACGGTGAATCATCCGGTCACGCGTAGGGAGAAAGTAGACTAATCGCTAGGCGAGCATTGCCAAAGATCAGGGCTCAGGACAACCTCCAAAGGAATCCACCAATGTCGATGACTATATGCTTGCCCTTTCGCATTCTCTCCACGGCACTGGTTTGGTTTACACACGAATCAGTAGGACTTTAGGTGAAGAGATGAGGCTTGGGTTTCGGTGAGGTAAACAATGATAAATAAGAATGGCTATGCACCAAACCCAAATGAGCTAGTATAAAATGAATCCATCAGCTAACCACGTCTCCCTCTCCAGAAACTCACATAACTGTGTTCCCCTGTTGGGTATTGTATCCACAACGTACCTGTTTTGAAGAAGCCCCTGAACAAGCTAAGGTAAATAGACAATGTATTTGATGAAATCTTTTAAGTTGTGCTTGCAGTTATTTCATGCTAAGTACACACCAATGTCAGGGTGCAGTAGGTCAATATACACGGGTCTGCACGACGTAATCCCTCGTTGAGCAGATCAGTGTGTTGGCCTACGTGTACTCTCTCTATTGGAGTGTACTTATTTTCAAGTACAGAGCTGTGATAATGCAAGAGCAGACAAGGAGCAAGGATGGGTCAAAGAGCAGCTCATGGGTGGAAAGACGAAAAATCGTCCAAGTAATAATCGACGAGAATAACTAGTGATTCTCGCCGAATCATCGAGAATCACTGGCTGATTCTCGCCGAATCGTCGAGAATCACTGGCTGATTCTCGCCGTCTCTATCCGGCTAAATCAGAGCGTGCAAATCTGTCGGTAAGTCAAAATCGTCGAGAATCACTGGCTGATTCTCGCCGAATCTTTGATTGATGATCGTCGAGCTCAATTGGCATAATTCCTTCGACGAGAATGACCTTCTGATTCTCGCCGAATCGACGAGAATCACCTTCGATTCTCGTCGATTTTGCCTTAGGCGAATTTCTGGAACCCGATGGACCGGACTCAGCCGCTGGCGCTGTTTTGAACCGGTTTTAGGGTTTCTTCTGGTGGGACCCACAACGGTCATAAAGAAGTATTCTACTGTATAAATACTCGCGTATTTTTGAACAGTCGACAGAGAAGAAATTTGAAAAGAAGCCGAGCCGCCGACGTGACCTAGATCGCGAAACTTGCTCCGCCGCCGTCGCCGCTCGTGCCAGTGGATCGCCGTCTTTGATCGTGGTTTCTTCCAGATCTCCCGGCGACAGAAACTCAACCAAGCACAACATCTCACGCGTCTAACCAGAGATCCTTTGTCTCTTGATTCGTTGATCGGGAAAACCTTCCCCTTCCGAATCGATCGAGAAGATCGATCCTAGTGTGACCGTTGGAAGATCTTGCTAGCTTTGCTACGAAGATTGAATCTCTAAAGAACAGCCGCAGCACGCCGTTGTCGCCGCTGATCCCGAGAACCAAGCCGCTGCCTTTCTTGACGCCGCCGGTTTCGGGAGAGATTCTCTCTAAGTAAGATTTAGGGTTGTGGACTCTTCGTTGACTTCAAGAACACGTCATCGAACGAAGAGGGACACCTTAGTCTCCAAAAGTTGTTTGTATTTCTTATACAATCTATTTTCATTTTCCTTGTAACGGACCGATCGGTCCCTAATTGTAAGGGTTGGGTGCAACCCGTGTTGTGAGAGTGGTGACTCCTACGTGTGGAAGGGTTCCTTCCGTTAGTGCAAGGATTGGATTTCAATCCTGTTGGTGAAGTGACCGAGTCGTCCCTGGTTGGGAGATAGGTCGAAGGGGGAAAGTGGACGTACCCAAATCGGGGAACCACTATAAATTGCTTGTGTCCTTTCTGTGCTGTGTTGTTTTGTTTTCTTGTGCAGGTACGATTTTAATTCCGCAAAAACGCTGCAAGACACCTATTCCCCCCAATAGGTGAAGGTAGTTGACACTAAGTGGACTTTCAAGTGGTATTAGAGCCAGGTTACTCAACAAATAGGTTAACGCCTTGAGTAAGTTCCTGCCACTAGTATCAAGAAGAAGACAGACTTCTACTATGGACGGACTCAAGTACACAGGCAAGATCCCAGTGTGCACCAGGCTAAACTTTTCTATCTGGAAGGAAAGGATTAGGTTCTACATGGAAGCGATCGATCCCCGACTCTTCATGATCGTGGAGGAGGGACATTATGTCCCCACTAAGGCCTCCACCATTGATCCTACCAAGAAAGTGCCAAAGAAAATTTCTGAAATGGACAAGGACGAGATGGTGCTGGTGGGACTTGACAAGAAGGTGCAGAACATTCTGGTCAGCGCGGTGATGACTCAATGATGCAGAACTTCTGCAACTGCAGGACAGCAAAGGAGATCTGGCACTGCCTGATTATCCTAATGGAGGGCACTGATGAAGTGAGGGATGATCGGAGATCCCTCCTGAACCAAAAATATGAGGCCTTCAGACAAGGGCCTAAGGAAGAGATCGGAGTCACCTTCGAGAACTTCCTCAAGATTGTCAATGCCCTCAAAGGATATGAAAGAGTGTTCACTGATGGTGAACTTAATGATAAATTCCTTAGGTCCCTTACTAAGGAATGAGACACAAAGATCTGCGCCATCCGAGAGTTTGGCAGACTTGCTGAAACAGACCCGCAAATTCTGTTTGGGAAGCTGATGTCCTATGAGCTTCAACTGAACACCAGGAAAGCAGAAGAAGAAGCAGAGAAGGCTGCAGCCAAGGAAAAGACTGTGGCCCTAAAAGCCATTCACTCCAGGAAGGGCAAGGGTGCGGTTTCATACCGTGCCGGGAAAAAGGATGAGGAGGAGGACTCCGAGCTATGCTCCTCCAGCTCAGAGTTGTCTGAGGAAGATTTCTCCCTCATCACCTGAGAATTCAAGAAGTTCCTCAAGATGAGGAATCAAAGAAAGAGAGACGGCTCCTCCTCCAGGCATCAGAATAAAAATTATTCTTCTGACAGGTATGCTTCTAAACCGAACAAACATCGCTCCTCTGACATTATTTGTTTTGGATGCAATAAGACAGGACACGTCGTGGCCGACTGCCACCAAGGCAAGAGAGAAAAGGGGAAAGGAGAGGAGCACAAGTCCTCTAGAGATAAGAAGAAAGAGAGGAGCTACATCGCCAAAAAGCTAAAGACACTGAGTGAGTCTGATTCCTCAGACTCCAGTGATGATGAGGAAGCCTACTTCGGGCTGGTGGGTCGCCCCGACTCAGAAGGAGAATGCCCCCCATTTACTGGGAAGGTAAAAGCTCACACCCCTCTCTCCGACTCTGAATCTGATCCTGAGTCTCAGGATGATGAGCCTGAGGATAGCCCTTCGGCCCGTGAAGCGGAGCTCCTCGAGAAGTATGAGCTTCTGCTCAACACTTTCGAGGAGTGCCGTAAGAGATTGAAGGCTGAGAAAAAGGAAGTGAAATTCCTTAAGGGTGAGAGTGTCTCCCTAAGGGAAGAGATCATCAGTTTGATCTCTCTCCGACAGGAGCACCTAGACCTGACTTCAAAGCATTTAGAGTCTCTTAAGCTCCTTGATCTTAAGCAGGAGGAAGTCGACAAGTTGGAAGAACAACTTGCGGCAGAAAGGAAGATCGTCAAGAGCTTCTCTATGCCAAAAACAATTCTTCCATTATTTGATACCTTCTCTGATCAGGCCAAAGAAGCTGGCTTGGGGCATGTAGGGGTATCTGGTTCCTCATCCAGGAGAAACAGGAACCAGAGAAAGAATAAGGCCGCCAAGAAGGCCTCTGCTGCTGAAAAGGGAAAGGCCCCACTCAGTCCTGTTGCGTTCAGAAAGCCTAGCTTTCCCTGCAACCAACATGACTTTGAGTCAACCTTTGGTCATCATTTCCGGCCCTCGGTTGTAAAACCAAAGAGCCGATATGATGGTTGGACTTTTCCTCGCAACTTCGGTGAGAGTGTCTTCAAGGCACCTTATGAGGAAATCCACATGGGAAATTATGGTCAATTCTCTACCGGCCATAATAGAAAGCAGGCACCAAAAGCCAAACCTGTTATACTGAAGGAACAAAAGGTGAAGAAATCATGTGACTGCAATCACTATGATACCTCCACGTCCAGATCCAAGGCCCCGGCTGTACCCACCATTCCCAGGGTAAAGCAGGAGCCTAGGAAGAGGTACAACTGTAAGACCCCCCTCCCCCTTACCAAGGAGGGCTACCGGATCTTATGCCCAGAACCGCCGTCTTACGGTGGCACTAACACACGGGTTAGTCGACACCGCAACACGCCGATCCTGCCGGCTAGTACGATCATAAACCTGTAGGCCAATAAGAGAAGAAAGAAGTAAAACTGTATATGTAAAAATACCAGTCCACAAGCCACTGTATAATCATGAAAAAGAGATGAATAGTACATCATATAGTCCACAAATAAGTACAACTGAAAGAGTAAAAAGGGCTTATGCCCAGTACATCAAATCTCTCTCTCTCTCACAAAATAGTAAATGCGGAAGCTAAACTAGAACATCAAGACTCGTCCCACCTGAGGACGCACAGAAGTAGTGGTAGCCTGCTGAAGCGGTATCTGCTCCTCATGTCCTGCCTCCTCGACGTGCTGGTGCTCCATCTCCACGGGCTCCTAAAAATAGTTGGTCACCGACCATTAGTCAAAAAGACTAAGTCGTTTCCTCCGCACCTCGCCCCGCAGCTCCTAGGCACCGAGCGGGAGGACGAAGCGGAGGACAACAAGGGGTAGCAAAATGGAAGCAGGTGATAATATCTATCTAAAGTGGTACTAAGTAATGAAATTCTACACTAGCAATGCTAAGTACAGTACAAGTAGTAAGTAAGTAAGTGCGGTGCAGTAAAGGAGAGTAAAGAAGCAGCAGTATAATCAATAAATAAACTAAGCTACCACTAAGCTATCATCCAAACGTACCCTAACTTATATAAGTGCCCATACAAATATATAAGTTAGGATTTCCGGAAAATTTAACTTATCATATAAAAGAGCCCATACTAATTTATATGATAAGGATCTATGAAGCGTATGACCTAATATGAATGAATGATATGATGCAATTTTATGCGCAGGCAAGTGCAACTCACACACAACGACTCTGTGATCACAGACCTTTAGTTCCCACTTTTTGAGAGCTAGCATCACTCTCGGGTACCACCGCTGTGGCTACGGCAGCAGCGGAGCGGGCGTCTCCGCTTCTAGACCGGTATGCACACTACCAAGCCTTAGACCCCTCTCATACGCCTCTGTACACGTCCAAGGTGCACTCTAGAGTCTCGCGTACGTACTTTGCTGACAAACCCGTCAGTCTTGTTGGGTCGGATGTGTGTTATCGGGGGTCGTCCTCCAGACCGCAGTGTAAAACAACCCACTGGCCCCTCTAACTCCCACAACCGCCTGGTGCACCGTACTGCCATCGGTGTGACGATCGGCCAGTACCGCATGCCCCGCCACGATATTTATGCACATACAAGTAATTCATACCGAGCCTCCCGCTCGCAGGACCAAAACCCGTCCTGAAACCCTCAAACCCAAACCCGGGTGAGAACGCACATCAGTGCCTTTATGTCAATTCCCTCCAACCCTAAACGGGTGAGCATATATCATGAAACTCTCCAACCCCAAACACGGGCGAGAAGGTACAACCATGTCCTAACCTATTAAGCTACTCTTGTCTACGGTTTATTATACTTAGAGATTTAAGGTTAATCCCAGGACTGCCCCCGGTATTCCCTGTGAAGGGCTCTCAAGGGGCACTAGGAACTGTGTTGGGATTACGCCCAGCGTTCCCTTTCGCAAGGATACTTATTTTAGTTGATGACTACCCATGTATCTCCCCAGCTCTCCTTATTGCTTAAGTATAACCCTAGTGACTTAAGGTATTACCGGGAACCGACGGTCTTCCGCCGATCCCCCACTCCAGTTGATGACCAAGACTTGCACTTTTGATCCCTCACTAAGACAAATCTACGCACCAGGGTTACTCATGTTGAACTCTCTCTTATTTCTGCCGATAATCAATCCCCTGGTAATTCCCCTAAGGTAAGACCTATTTGTGTTATATGCAGACCATGACCTATGTTTACCCTAGAAATGTGATCTTCCAAAACTTAAGGTATCTTGCCTCTAATTAATTATCCTAAGGTATTATGGACTAAGGGAACTACCCTAAGGATTCTCATAATTTTTCCTGGCCAAATGGTCATTTAATTAATTCTTTTAATTTAAATGCTCGGCCACTTTACACATGAAGTGATTTAATTAAGCATCCTCTGACTTAGGAAATTTTTCCTGAGATGTATATTAACCAAATATCACTGCCTTCAGAATTTCATAATTTTCCTTAAATTATTTATTGTCATTTTCTATTTAATACCAATCCCGTATAAATTCCATTTTACACATGAAGTATAAGCATTATATTCTCAAAAATTCCAGAAAAATTACAGAGCTTTTAAGACACTAAATTATGGCGATTGGCAGAGAATCATCAAAATTGAATGTAAGATGGCCTATGGGGTTCCATTATAAGTTATTTACCAAAATGCCATTGTACTAATTTAACACAAGTAATGCATCCAATAAATTCTGAGAAATTCATGAAAAACTCATAACAACATTTTATGACAGTAGAATAAATCCCAAATTTTTCAGAGGTATAAATATATCATTTCAAGAATTATCATGATAAGGGTAAAATGGGAAATTTAGGGTATCTACTCCAAGGTTCTTCAAAACAGAGAAATCATAATTTTCCTAAGTCAAATGTGATGTAATCTATGCCTTGACAAAGTTGTTTGGATTTGTACTTGAATAAATCCCATTTTCCAATTTTTAATTCCAAAATAGCTATTTTAAAATAAATTCCAATAAATGGAATTTTGATTCCAAAAATTCCCTTATTAATTTGAGGAGTGAAATTTACCCTAATGAACCACTGTAAATAATTTCATGACTCATGCATGTAACTATTAGGCTAAATTCACCAAATTGCATTTTTACTATTTGCACACCAAGCCTTAACATAGGCTAGCACATGCAAGTGGATTCTCCCACATGCAGTGATCCTAAGGTTCTGAACATTTTATCATGCACCAAGGGTGACCTCACTGACCCACCACCAAAATTTGGGGCCATGGGGAGGAGTAGGACTCCATATATGCCATTAATTTAAATTTTGATATTTTACAAAAAACTATAGGAAAATGTTTTCTAAAAATTCCTAAATTTTGGCAGGAGGTAGGTAAGCCCTAATCATGCATGAGCCCAAAATTTGGGATCATGGTGACTAATATTGAGACCAGGGCATCCATTATAATTTTTGTCCTAGTCTAGGACCAATCCTAAGAGAAATGTCCTACAGGGCTGTATACTACTCCAAAATGTATGTTTAGGGTGACATTTTAAAGGTAAGACACTAGGCTACATTTTTCATTGAGGGTCTAAGGTCTGAAAATGCCTCTAGGAGGCCTAAATTTAACATGCAAGAGGGCTGAATATATGTGACAGAAATGTTACTATTCATTTATTAAACTGATTTATATTAAAATCGGCGCACGAATCTTAAAGCAATAATTGACGGGATCGGGTCATCGTCTACCTCCAGCCAACGGCTGAGATCGAGCCGACCTGGAACGATTTTGCCGGCGGTTTCCGGCCAGCTGAGACGTCGCCACCTCCGGCCAATGGTGCCATCACCTTCACGGTGGTGGTGGCTATCGTTTCCCGGCGATGGGGCGGCGGGAGACGGCGGCGACGGCGATCCCGAGCGGTTTCAGAAACTTAGGATTTTCTAGATTTTCTCACATGGCATCGGGCTCAATTGAGCCCGATCTCTCGCCTATTTGATCTAAGAAGCTAGTGCGGGTAGAGGTGAAGTGAAACGCACCATAATCGGGGCTTGGCTGCGGGTCAGGCGGCGGTTTGCCGTGGTGGTGGTGCGCCGGCGAGCTCCTCCCCGAAAGTTGCATTCTCCACCGTTCTCCATGTGTAAGTAGTCGAATTCCACTCCTCTCGGCCTTCTGAAGCTGATGGTGAGCTCTGTTTGGACTGAGGTGGGCTATAAGTGGAGATATCTCCAATGCTAGCTCGGTTTTGGGCTTTGGAGATTTCACCCAGCTGCCATGTGGCTCTCAGCTCTGGAATTCTGCTGGAAATGAAGAGGGGAGGTCAGCCACTTGGTTTTGGGCAGCCTAAGTCAGCTGATGGGGTGGCCATGTGGCCACCATTTCCTTCATTCCTCTTTCTCTCTCCTCTTCTCCTAAAATTTCCAAATTTACCCCCTTGCATGCATTCTCTCTCCTGATTTAGAGGGGTAGGGTTGGTCTTGTTCACTTGGGCTGACTATGGGCCAATTTTGGTGGGCTTGGTCCAAGGGGAAATGACTTGGCCTTCATTTCATTCCTTAGGTCAAATTGTTGACCAATTTGACTTTTGGGGTTGACTGGTCAACTATGGTGGGTGGACTGGCCCCACCTGGTGGAAATGGGTCTAGTGGCACAACCCAACTTGGTTTGGGTCAAGGGGGTGCCCCACTTAGATTAATTAGGCCTATGGGTGTGGGTTTGACCAAATTAAGCCCAAGGTTGACCTTGGTCAACTGGGGTCAAAATGTTGACCCAGTGACATACCCTAGGGGCCACTTAGATTGTTTTTAGGGTTAGGGCAATGTGGTGGGGTCATGGTGTGGCTAGGGTCCCCACTTAGGCTAGTTTGACCTAGTTTGACTATGGTCTTATAGTGGGCCCCACATGGCTACCACCCACTACCTGGGGTCAAACCTAGCTGGTCTCCTCAAATCTCACCCCATGCCTAACCCAATCTAAGTTGAGGGGTCTAGAAGTAACATGGGATGTTACAAATTCCAATAAACAAGAAAATAATTTCGTCCCCGAAATTCAAGTTCGGGTCTACGGGGTTCTAATTGCAAGAATTATCAAGAATCTTAAAAGCATAACTTAAATGTACCTGATGCGAATAGCTCCGGGTGTTGCTCCAGCATCAGATCTCTCGGCTCCCAAGTGTGCTCTTCCCGTCCATGGTTGGACCACAGCACCTTCACAAGGGGAACCTTCTTCTTCCGCAACACTCGGATGGCTGTATCGTCAATCCGGATCGGTTCCAATCTCACTGATCTGTCAGGCTCTACTGGTCCGGCTGTAGTAGTAATGTGCTGCTCCGGCCGAAGGAGAGCTCTCCGTAAGGAAGATACATGGAAGACGTCATGTAGTGCACCCAACTCCGGTGGCAGCTGCAGTCGGTAAGCTAAGGGGCCGATCCGCTCCAGGATCAGGTAGGGCCCCATGTATCGTGGACTGAGCTTCTTGTGCCTCCGCACCTGTGAAACACCGTGTACCGGACGTATCTTCAAGAATACCCTGTCTCCAACCTGGAACTCCACCTGCCGGTGCCGAGCATCATAATACTTTGCCTGTCTGCTCTGGGCCTCCAGTAGCCGATCCCTGATCAATCGAATCTGAGCCTCAGTGTCCTCTATATAATCGGATCCCAGAGCCCTGGTGTCCACATCCTGTACCCATGATAGCGGTGTCCGGCATCTCCTCCCATAGAGCACCTCGTACGGAGCCATCCTGATGCTAGCCTGGTGGCTGTTATTATACGAGAACTCGATCAATGGTAGCAGCCTCTCCCAAGGCCTCCCCGTATCCAATATGCATAATCTGAGCAGGTCCTCCATGGTCCGGATGGTCCGCTCGGTCTGTCCGTCGGTCTGCGGGTGGAAGGCGGTACTAAAGGTAAGCCGAGATCCCAAGTGAGCATGCACGGCCCTCCACTCGCTCGAAGTGAACCGACCATCACGGTCCGAAACAATAGTCCTGGGGATACCATGATATCTGACGTAGTGCTCCACAAATAGTCTCACCAGAACTGCAACTGGGGCATCCTTCCGAACTGGAATAAACCGCGCTACTTTGGTCAATCTGTCCACTATAACCCAAATAGAATCATGCCCAGAGTGGGAGCGAGGCAATCCGTGTACAAAGTCCATAGCAATGTCCTCGAACTTCCACTCTGGAACTGGCAGTGGCTGTAGTAAACCTCCCGGGCTCTTGCATTCTGCCTTCACACGCTGGCAGGTCTCGCAATGGGTCACAAAATCCGTGATCTCCCTCTTCATCCCGGGCCAATACATAGATCTCCGCAAATCTGCCCACATCTTGGTGATGCCGGGGTGCACTGAATATCTCGAGCAATGTGCCTCTCGGAGTATGTCATCTCGAATACTGCCCCCTGCTGGTATGTAGATGCGCCCCCGGAACCGAAGAAGATCATCCTGTAGTGTGTAGTCCTCGACCTTGCCCCTCTCTAGGGCACTGAAAACCGGCTGTAACGTAGCATCCAGCCTCTGATGCGCTCGGATGCGCTCCTGTATATCATCGCAGCTGATCACTGAGCTCAAATACTCTCTATATACCACTGGCTCGGTCTCGGACACCACGGTAATGTGCATGTCCTCCATCATCTGAAGTAGCTCCATGGACATCAATCGGGGCTCCGGTCCAGAAGTGCCGGCCCTCCTGCTCAAAGCATCCGCAACCGTGTTCGCTTTTCCCGGATGATAGTGGATCTTGTAATCATAATCACAGAGAAACTCCAGCCACCTCCTCTGTCTCAGGTTTAGGTCCTTCTGAGTATCGATATACTTGAGATTCTTGTGATCTGAAAAGATGTCACAATGAATCCCATACAAGTAATGCCTCCATATTTTCAGGGCGAAAACCACAGCCCCGAGCTCTAGATCATGTACTGGATAGTTATGCTCATGCTTCTTCAACTGTCGCGAAGCATAAGCGATAACGTGTCCATGCTGCATCAAAACTGCACCCATCCCCTGGTAAGAGGCGTCCGTGTAGATCTGGAATCCTTCGCTCCCGGATGGAAGCGCAAGAATAGGGGATGAGATGAGCCTGTCCTTCAGCTCCTGAAAAGCCGTCTCACACCGCTCTGACCAAACAAAATCTGCATCCTTCTTCGTCAAGGACGTGAGGGGGAGTGCTATCCTCGAGAACCCCTCCACGAACTTGCGGTAATAGCCGGCTAGTCCCAAGAAACTGCGGATGTCAGATGCGGTCTTCGGCCGTGGCCAATCCCTCACCGTCTCTATCTTGGCTGGGTCCACAGCCAACCCAGCCCCACTGATCGTGTGCCCCAGGAATGCCACCTCCTGCAACCAGAACTGGCACTTCGAAAATTTTGCGTACATCTGCGTCTCCCTCAACCTCTGCAGGACCTGTGCTAAGTGCTCCGTATGCTCCTCCTGAGTCCGAGAATAAATGAGGATGTCGTCGATGAATACTATCACGAAGCGATCCAAGAAAGGCTCGAAGACACGGTTCATCAGACTCATGAATGCAGCAGGAGCATTCGTGAGCCCAAAAGGCATCACCGTGAATTCGTATAGTCCATAGCGCAAACTGAAAGCCGTCTTCGGTATGTCTTCTTCCCTGATACGGAGCTGATAGTAGCCGGATCGCAGATCTAACTTGGAGAACCAGAATGCTCCCTGTAGCTGGTCAAATAACTCATCTATCCGAGGCAAAGGATAGGTGTTGCGGACCGTCAACCGGTTCAGCTCCCGGTAATCTATACATAATCGCAGTGATCCGTCCTTCTTCTTCACAAATAGAACTGGCGCTCCCCATGGCGATGAACTAGGCCGTACAAATCCTGACTCGACTAGCTCCTGCAGTTGAGTTCTGAACTCTGCTAACTCTCTAGGAGCCATCCTGTAGGGTGCTCGGGACACCGGCTTCGCTCCCGGCACTAGCTGAATCCTGAAATCCAAGTCTCTAGCAGGCGGTAGCCCGGGCAATTTCTCCGGGAATACGTCGGAGAAATCCCGAACCACCGGAATATCTGAGATAGTCGCCTCTGTCCCCACCATCTCGAAGCAGACAATATAGACTTCTTCACCCTGCTCATGGGCCTTCACAGCATGTATAGAAGATAATAGTAGGTGGCAGACAGGCTGGATACCTTCAACGATAACATGAGAGTCGCCATGTCTCAGCGTGATCCTCCTGGACGGACAATCTATCTGGGCATGGTTCCGGTGCAACCAGGCCATGCCCAAGATCAAGTCAAAGTCCTGCAGCTTCAGAATAGTCGCCGGCGCCTCAAAAGCCTTGCCGCCAATCTCGGCCTCCATGTCGCAATGTGCAGTAGTCCGCAGCTCCGACCCATCGGGTAGGCGTACCCTCATCTCTAGTCCAGGGAACCTCTCCACGCCTTCGAGTCCGTCGATGAAGGCCTCGGATACGAACGAGTGTGACGCACCCGTGTCGAAAAGAGTATGGGCAGGCTTGCCGCTGATCATGACTATGCCTGAGGTTTGTTTATGTGAAGGTTAATTGTTATCCTATGGTTCCAGGTACTATATATATATCATTGGAAAAATTTAAGGAAACTCAAAACTAACTTCAAGTACCTGTAATGACCTCCTCGGGATTCCTCGGCTCTGTGAGGTCCAAGGCGTAAATCTGTTCCTGCTCGCGCCTCCTGCCATGATATCCCCGGCCTCGGCCTCGTCCTCGGCCTCGTCCTCGGCCCTGCTGTACGGGGGCCACTGGAGGTGGAGGAGGAGGAGGGGGATGGAATCGATGCGGGCACTCCGACCTGATGTGCCCTGGCTGGCGGCATCCATAACAAACCACTTGTCGGTGGCCTCGGTCATCCTGTCTCCTCGGATCGGGCATCTGTAGAGGTGGGGGAGCCAAAGCTGGAGGAGGCCCCTGCTCCTGCCTGAAGTTGGGACGACGACGTCCCCCACCCCTCCTGTATCCAATGGTCCTGCCCCTCTGAGAGCCCCTACTGCTCTCACCTGATGTCGATCCATCAAATGGTCTCTTCCCTCCGGCTCGCACCATCAGCTGGTCAGCCTCCAGCTTCTTTGCCATCTCGATGATCTGCCTGGATGTGCCATGTGAAATGAATAACAGAGCCTGCCTCAGATCATCCCTGAGGCCCCGGTAGAACCTCTTTGCGTACCTTCTGTCGTCGGTGTCCTGAATCCCCGCGAACCTGGCCAAGTGGGAGAACTCCCTCTGGTACTCTATCACAGATCTGGTCCCCTGCTTGAGGTTCAAAAACCTCTCCTCCAAGGCATCCCTGTCCGTAGCAGAGACGAAGTGCTCCAGGAACACATCGCCAAACTCCTCCCAAGAAATCTCTGACAACTCAAAGTCCGCATAAGTAGTCTCGCGGACTGACTTCCACCATCTCTTCGCGTGGGCCTCTAGCACGGAGGTGGCTAGAGGTACTGCCTGGCCGACTGGGCAGCTGATGCCCGCTAAGATCTCGTGTATGGCCTCCAGCCATTCTTCCGTCTTCACTGCATCCTCTGTCCCACGGTACGTCGGTGGGGACAGGCTCTTGAATGCACTCAGCCAGCTCGACCCCGGATTTGGCTGTGGAGCCGGGACTTGCTGGGCTTTAAAGGCATCCAAAATCGCCGTCAGGGTCTGCCCCATCTCCGTATGTAGGAATGGAGTGGCAGCTGGAGGGGGAGGAGCCACATTTTGCGGCGCTGCGACCTGTGGAGGTTGCATAAAGGTAAGGTTAAAGCAAAATTGGCCTATCAAATTGTACTTTGTGGACCATTTCTGTGACTTTTGTACATGGGCACACCACTGCTTCCGCTGCATAGTTTGTCCGCAAACTAATGCTGGGGCGGGGGTGGTCCCATGTTGTGGACTTCTTTCTCATATGATCGTTGTTCAAGTGATACCAGTTTGTAAGACCCCCCTCCCCCTTACCAAGGAGGGCTACCAGATCTTATGCCCAGAACCGCCGTCTTACGGTGGCACTAACACACGGGTTAGTCGACACCGCAACACGCCGATCCTGCCGGCTAGTACGATCATAAACCTGTAGGCCAATAAGAGAAGAAAGAAGTAAAACTGTATATGTAAAAATACCAGTCCACAAGCCACTGTATAATCATGAAAAAGAGATGAATAGTACATCATATAGTCCACAAATAAGTACAACTGAAAGAGTAAAAAGGGCTTATGCCCAGTACATCAAATCTCTCTCTCTCTCACAAAATAGTAAATGCGGAAGCTAAACTAGAACATCAAGACTCGTCCCACCTGAGGACGCACAGTAGTAGTGGTAGCCTGCTGAAGCGGTATCTGCTCCTCATGTCCTGCCTCCTCGACGTGCTGGTGCTCCATCTCCACGGGCTCCTAAAAATAGTTGGTCACCGACCATTAGTCAAAAAGACTAAGTCGTTTCCTCCGCACCTCGCCCCGCAGCTCCTAGGCACCGAGCGGGAGGACGAAGCGGAGGACAACAAGGGGTAGCAAAATGGAAGCAGGTGACAATATCTATCTAAAGTGGTACTAAGTAATGAAATTCTACACTAGCAATGCTAAGTACAGTACAAGTAGTAAGTAAGTAAGTGCGGTGCAGTAAAGGAGAGTAAAGAAGCAGCAGTATAATCAATAAATAAACTAAGCTACCACTAAGCTATCATCCAAACGTACCCTAACTTATATAAGTGCCCATACAAATATATAAGTTAGGATTTCCGGAAAATTTAACTTATCATATAAAAGAGCCCATACTAATTTATATGATAAGGATCTATGAAGCGTATGACCTAATATGAATGAATGATATGATGCAATTTTATGCGCAGGCAAGTGCAACTCACACACAACGACTCTGTGATCACAGACCTTTAGTTCCCACTTTTTGAGAGCTAGCATCACTCTCGGGTACCACCGCTGTGGCTACGGCAGCAGCGGAGCGGGCGTCTCCGCTTCTAGACCGGTATGCACACTACCAAGCCTTAGACCCCTCTCATACGCCTCTGTACACGTCCAAGGTGCACTCTAGAGTCTCGCGTACGTACTTTGCTGACAAACCCGTCAGTCTTGTTGGGTCGGATGTGTGTTATCGGGGGTCGTCCTCCAGACCGCAGTGTAAAACAACCCACTGGCCCCTCTAACTCCCACAACCGCCTGGTGCACCGTACTGCCATCGGTGTGACGATCGGCCAGTACCGCATGCCCCGCCACGATATTTATGCACATACAAGTAATTCATACCGAGCCTCCCGCTCGCAGGACCAAAACCCGTCCTGAAACCCTCAAACCCAAACCCGGGTGAGAACGCACATCAGTGCCTTTATGTCAATTCCCTCCAACCCTAAACGGGTGAGCATATATCATGAAACTCTCCAACCCCAAACACGGGCGAGAAGGTACAACCATGTCCTAACCTATTAAGCTACTCTTGTCTACGGTTTATTATACTTAGAGATTTAAGGTTAATCCCAGGACTGCCCCCGGTATTCCCTGTGAAGGGCTCTCAAGGGGCACTAGGAACTGTGTTGGGATTACGCCCAGCGTTCCCTTTCGCAAGGATACTTATTTTAGTTGATGACTACCCATGTATCTCCCCAGCTCTCCTTATTGCTTAAGTATAACCCTAGTGACTTAAGGTATTACCGGGAACCGACGGTCTTCCGCCGATCCCCCACTCCAGTTGATGACCAAGACTTGCACTTTTGATCCCTCACTAAGACAAATCTACGCACCAGGGTTACTCATGTTGAACTCCCTCTTATTTCTGCCGATAATCAATCCCCTGGTAATTCCCCTAAGGTAAGACCTATTTGTGTTATATGCAGACCATGACCTATGTTTACCCTAGAAATGTGATCTTCCAAAACTTAAGGTATCTTGCCTCTAATTAATTATCCTAAGGTATTATGGACTAAGGGAACTACCCTAAGGATTCTCATAATTTTTCCTGGCCAAATGGTCATTTAATTAATTCTTTTAATTTAAATGCTCGGCCACTTTACACATGAAGTGATTTAATTAAGCATCCTCTGACTTAGGAAATTTTTCCTGAGATGTATATTAACCAAATATCACTGCCTTCAGAATTTCATAATTTTCCTTAAATTATTTATTGTCATTTTCTATTTAATACCAATCCCGTATAAATTCCATTTTACACATGAAGTATAAGCATTATATTCTCAAAAATTCCAGAAAAATTACAGAGCCTTTAAGACACTAAATTATGGCTATTGGCAGAGAATCATCAAAATTGAATGTAAGATGGCCTATGGGGTTCCATTATAAGTTATTTACCAAAATGCCATTGTACTAATTTAACACAAGTAATGCATCCAATAAATTCTGAGAAATTCATGAAAAACTCATAACAACATTTTATGACAGTAGAATAAATCCCAAATTTTTCAGAGGTATAAATATATCATTTCAAGAATTATCATGATAAGGGTAAAATGGGAAATTTAGGGTATCTACTCCAAGGTTCTTCAAAACAGAGAAATCATAATTTTCCTAAGTCAAATGTGATGTAATCTATGCCTTGGCAAAGTTGTTTGGATTTGTACTTGAATAAATCCCATTTTCCAATTTTTAATTCCAAAATAGCTATTTTAAAATAAATTCCAATAAATGGAATTTTGATTCCAAAAATTCCCTTATTAATTTGAGGAGTGAAATTTACCCTAATGAACCACTGTAAATAATTTCATGACTCATGCATGTAACTATTAGGCTAAATTCACCAAATTGCATTTTTACTATTTGCACACCAAGCCTTAACATAGGCTAGCACATGCAAGTGGATTCTCCCACATGCAGTGATCCCAAGGTGCTGAAAATTTTATCATGCACCAAGGGTGACCTCACTGACCCACCACCAAAATTTGGGGCCATGGGGAGGAGTAGGACTCCATATATGCCATTAATTTAAATTTTGATATTTTACAAAAAACTATAGGAAAATGTTTTCTAAAAATTCCTAAATTTTAACAGGAGGTAGGTAAGCCCTAATCATGCATGAGCCCAAAATTTGGGATCATGGTGACTAATATTGAGACCAGGGCATCCATTATAATTTTTGTCCTAGTCTAGGACCAATCCTAAGAGAAATGTCCTACAGGGCTGTATACTACTCCAAAATGTATGTTTAGGGTGGCATTTTAAAGGTAAGACCCTAGGATACATTTTTCATTGAGGGTCTAAGGTCTGAAAATGCATCTAGGAGGCCTAAATTTAACATGCAAGAGGGCTGAATATATGTGACAGAAATGTTACTATTCATTTATTAAACTGATTTATATTAAAATCGGCGCACGAATCTTAAAGCAATAATTGACGGGATCGGGTCATCGTCTACCTCCAGCCAACGGCTGAGATCGAGCCGACCTGGAACGATTTTGCCGGCGGTTTCCGGCCAGCTGAGACGTCGCCACCTCCGGCCAATGGTGCCATCACCTTCACGGTGGTGGTGGCTATCGTTTCCCGGCGATGGGGCGGCGGGAGACGGCGGCGACGGCGATCCCGAGCGGTTTCAGAAACTTAGGATTTTCTAGATTTTCTCACATGGCATCGGGCTCAATTGAGCCCGATCTCTCGCCTATTTGATCTAAGAAGCTAGTGCGGGTAGAGGTGAAGTGAAACGCACCATAATCGGGGCTTGGCTGCGGGTCAGGCGGCGGTTTGCCGTGGTGGTGGTGCGCCGGCGAGCTCCTCCCCGAAAGTTGCATTCTCCACCGTTCTCCATGTGTAAGTAGTCGAATTCCACTCCTCTCGGCCTTCTGAAGCTGATGGTGAGCTCTGTTTGGACTGAGGTGGGCTATAAGTGGAGATATCTCCAATGCTAGCTCGGTTTTGGGCTTTGGAGATTTCACCCAGCTGCCATGTGGCTCTCAGCTCTGGAATTCTGCTGGAAATGAAGAGGGGAGGTCAGCCACTTGGTTTTGGGCAGCCTAAGTCAGCTGATGGGGTGGCCATGTGGCCACCATTTCCTTCATTCCTCTTTCTCTCTCCTCTTCTCCTAAAATTTCCAAATTTACCCCCTTGCATGCATTCTCTCTCCTGATTTAGAGGGGTAGGGTTGGTCTTGTTCACTTGGGCTGACTATGGGCCAATTTTGGTGGGCTTGGTCCAAGGGGAAATGACTTGGCCTTCATTTCATTCCTTAGGTCAAATTGTTGACCAATTTGACTTTTGGGGTTGACTGGTCAACTATGGTGGGTGGACTGGCCCCACCTGGTGGAAATGGGTCTAGTGGCACAACCCAACTTGGTTTGGGTCAAGGGGGTGCCCCACTTAGATTAATTAGGCCTATGGGTGTGGGTTTGACCAAATTAAGCCCAAGGTTGACCTTGGTCAACTGGGGTCAAAATGTTGACCCAGTGACATACCCTAGGGGCCACTTAGACTATTTTTAGGGTTAGGGCAATGTGGTGGGGTCATGGTGTGGCTAGGGTCCCCACTTAGGCTAGTTTGACCTAGTTTGACTATGGTCTTATAGTGGGCCCCACATGGCTACCACCCACTACCTGGGGTCAAACCTAGCTGGTCTCCTCAAATCTCACCCCATGCCTAACCCAATCTAAGTTGAGGGGTCTAGAAGTAACATGGGATGTTACAACAACAGATTTGACTATTGGTGTTGTGGCAAAGTCGGTCACTTTGCCGTGGATTGTTGGTTTAATCCGAGGTATAACGAGACTCCTTATGTTAGCAATGCGAGGCCGACCACTCGCAGGGTTAACCACCCGAGGGGGAGTATGCTAACCAAGAATCTAGGACCCAAGTTCGATTGGGTTCCTAAGGGAAATTAATTTTGTTTTGCAGGAATGTCCAAAGGCCACCAAAACTCCATTATGGTACTTGGACAGTGGATGCTCCCGGCATATGACTGGGACAAGAAGCCTGCTGCGTGATTACACTCCAGTCGAGAATGGACCCAAAGTCATCTTTGGGGGGTCAGATCGAGGAGTCACCAGAGGTTACGGTATGATTTTCAACGGTATAATCTCTATCACCGACGTGGCTTATGTTGAAGGGTTAAACCATAACCTGATCAGTGTAAGTCAGTTATGTGATAAAGGTTATGACGTTAAGTTCTGCAAGGATAAATGCCTGATAATATCATGTGCCTCTTCTGAGACGGTATTAACAGGCATTAGGAGCAGAAATATCTTCTGCTTATATTTTCTTAGCTTAGATTCATCTACCCCGTTATGCCTAGTAGCAAAAGGCAGTGCATCTCTTTGTGAACAATGACACAAGAGATTGGCATATATTAATTACAAGACAATTAATATGCTATTTTCCAAAGATTTAGTGAGGGATGCTCCCATTATTAAGTGTATCAAAGATAGTCCCTGTCCTGCATGCCAGATGGGCAAACAGACTCGGGCTACCTTTAAGGGCATCTCAGACAAAGACTCCTCCAGATGTCTTTATCTTCTGCACATGGATTTGTTTGGTCCAATGCAAGTTCATAGCTTAGGAGGGAAGTCTTATACGCTCGTGATTGTAGATGATCACTCTTGGTTTACATGGGTGTTCTTTTTAAAACGCAAGTCTGATACGTTTGACATCTTCACCAGCTTTGTCAAGCAGATCCAGAATGAACTTAACTGCTCTGTGGTCAAAATCAGAAGTGACCATGGAACAGAGTTCGAGTCTGGTGCTATGACAGAGTTCTGTGAAGAACTTGGTATCTTTCATGAGTTTTCCTCCCCGCGCACTCCTCAACAAAACGGAGTCGCGGAGAGGAGAAATAGAACACTCATTGAAGCCTGCACGACAATGTTGAATGACGCTTCACTCCCAGAATACTTCTGGGCTGAGGCGGTCAATACAACTTGTCATGTTCAAAATCGGGCATTGATCAACAAAAGTCATCGTAAGACGCCCTACGAACTACTGAAAGGCAAGAAACCAACCATGTCCTATTTGAGGATCTTTGGTTGCAGATATTATGTACTGAATAATGGGAAGTACCCGCGTACTAAATTTGGTGAAAAATGCTTCGAAGGCATATTCATGGGCTATAGTACCCACAGTCGGGCATATAGGGTCTTCAATAAGAAAACCCTAGTGGTAGAAGAATCAATTAATGTTGTATTTGATGAAGGAATCTTGCTTAACAGCAATTCTTCCAGCGGTATTCTTGAAGATGCAGGTGCACGACTTGAACAGCTGAGTCTCGGTGAGACCGCTAAAGATGAAACTCCTAAGTACGTCAAAGTTTCCACCTCAACGTCAACTGGGAATGTTGAAGATCAAAATGGAGCAAATCTCTTAAAAGAAGGAGAAGCCCAAGAAGTAGTCGAAGCTCCAGACGCCAGACTTCTAGAGCTCCGACACGTGAGGGATCATCCTAGAGATCAGATCATCGGAGATCCTCGTGACGGTGTCAGAACTCGAAGAGGTACTATTAACGAGATTTTGCATCTTAGCTTCCTGTCACAGGTTGAGCCAAAGAAGTTCGACGAGGCGAACAAAGATGCGGCATGGATTTTGGCCATGCAAGATGAACTACATTTATTCGAACGATGCAACGTTTGGACGCTAGTTCCCAGACCACAAAAGCAAAATGTGATTGGCACCAAGTGGATCTTCAGAAACAAACTGGATGAACATGGTGTCATCATAAAGAACAAGGCCAGGCTGGTGGCTCAATGTTACAGACAGGAGGAGGGGATTGACTTCGACTAGACCTTTGCACCAGTGGCAAGGCTCGAGGCAATCAGATTGTTCCTGGCGTATGCTTCGCATAAAAGATTCACAGTCTATCAAATGGATGTGAAATCAACATTCTTGAACAGAGACCTGAAATAGAAAGTATACGTCGCTCAACCCCCAGGTTTTTTCAATCCTACTTATCCCAATCATGTATATTTTCTTAATAAAGCTCTATATGGTTTAAAACAAGCTCCACGAGCTTGGTATGAGACTTTATCTAGTTTTCTTCTTGAGAACAAGTTCTCTAGAGGTAAAATAGATAAGACATTGTTTCTCAGGGAAGTCAAAGGCAAAATTTTGCTGCTGCAAATCTATGTCGATGACATTATATTCGGCTCAACGGACAACAATCTTTGCAAAAAGTTTTCTAAACTTATGCAAGAAAAGTTTGAAATGAGCAGTATGAGTGAGCTAAAGTATTTCTTGGGACTTCAAGTGAAACAGTCTGAGGATGGAATCTTCATCTCTCAGACGAAGTTCACAAATGAACTCCTCAAGAAATTCGGTATGGAGAATGCAACCTCTATGAGGACTCCAATGGGATCCACTATGTCTCTGGATAAGGATGAGAAAGGTAAACCTTTCGATGAAAACAAATACATAAGCATCATTGGATCCCTGCTCTACCTTACTGCCAGTAGACCGGATATCATGTTCTCCACATGTGTCTGTGCCAGATATCAGGTGAACACTAAGGAATCTCACTATGTCGCTGCAAAGCGAATTCTAAGATACCTTAAAGGTACTCCCAATCTTTGCTTGTGGTACCCGAGAAACAATATTGTCGAGCTAATAGGTTTTTCAGATGCTGATTTTGCAGGGAGTAGGGATGACAGGAAAAGCACTTCCGAGACGTGTTAATTCCTCGGAAGAAGGCTTATCTCATGGAACAGTAGGAAGCAGAATTATGTAGCAACCTCCACAGCAGAGTCTGAGTACATCTCGGCAGGCAGCTGTTGCGCACAACTCCTATGGATCAGAAACCAGTTAGCCGACTACGACCTTCAGTTCAAGGAAGTACCAATGTACTGCGACTCCTCCAGTGCAATTGCAATTGCCAACAATCCGGTATCGCACAGCAGAACGAAGCATATTGAAGTGCGCTACCACTTCATTCGGGAGCACGTGGAGAACAAGGACATCTCTCTCTGTTATGTCCCCATGGACAAGTAGATTGCAGATATTTTCACAAAGCCCTTAGACGAAGCCAAGTTCAGTCTTTTCAAAACTGAATTGGGGATGCTAAACTATGAGGAATGAAGACTACAGAAGCTCCAGGCTCATGCATCTAGAGGGAGCCTCTGCCAGGAACTCAAGTGTGAGTACATGTGCAAGAACTGAGGGGGAGCAAGGGGTCAAATGCAACAGACCCAGATTTGTAGAAGCCGAAAAGGGGGAGATTACCCTCTTGGCTAAGGCTAAGGTGGCTCCAAGTTTGCTCTCAAGAAATTGGTATTGGTAATGAATCTCTGTCTCAACTCAATTTTAAGTTTATGATTTTCATTCTCATACGCTCTATTCACCTTAGCTTGTAGGGTTTAGGCTTCTTCAAATAGGGGGAGATTGTTGGGTATTGTGTCCACAACGTACCTGATTTGAAGAAGCCCCTGAACAAGCTAATGTAAATAGAAAATGTATTTGATGAAATCTTTTAAGTTGTGCTTGCAGTTATTCCACGCTAAGTACACACCAATGTCAGGGTGCAGTAGGTCAATATACACGGGTCTGCGCGGCGTAATCCCTCGTTGAGCAGATCAGTGTGTTGGCCTACGTGTACTCTCTCTATTGGAGTGTACTTATTTTCAAGTACAGGGCTGTGATAATACAAGAGCAGATAAGGAGCAAGGATGGGTCAAAGAGCAGCTCATGGGTGGAAAGACGAAAAATCGTCCAAGTAATAATCGACGAGAATCACTAAGTGATTCTCGCCGATTCGGTAAGAATCACTAGCGATTCTCGCCGAATCATCGAGAATCACTGGCTGATTCTCGCCGAATCGTCGAGAATCACTGGCTGATTCTCGCCGTCTCTATCCGGCTAAATCAGAGCATGCAAATCTGTCGCTAAGTCAAAATCGTCGAGAATCACTGGATGATTCTCGCCGAATCTTTGATTGATGATCGTCGAGCTCAATTGGCATAATTCGTTCGACGAGAATGACCTTCTGATTCTCGCCGAATCGACGAGAATCACCTTCGATTCTCGCCGATTTTGCCTTAGGCGAATTTCTGGAACCCGATGGACCGGACTCAGCCGCTGACGCTGTTTTGAACCGGTTTTAGGGTTTCTTCTGGTGGGACCCACAACGGCCATAAAGAAGTATTTTACTGTATAAATACTCGCGTATTTTTGAACAGTCGACAGAGAATAAATTTGAAAAGAAGCCGAGCCGCCGACGTGACCCAGATCGCGAAACTTGCTCCGCCGCCGTCGCCGCTCGTGCCAGTGGATCGCCGTCTTTGATCGTGGTTTCTTCCAGATCTCCCGGCGACAGAAGCTCAGCCAAGCACAGCGTCTCACGCGTCTAACCAGAGATCCTTTGTCTCTTGATTCGTTGATCGGGAAAACCTTCCCCTTCCGAATCGATCGAGAAGATCGATCCTTGTGTGACCGTTGGAAGATCTTGCTAGCTTTGCTACGAAGATTGAATCTCTAAAGAACAGCCGCAGCACGCCGTTGTTGCCGCCGATCCTGAGAACCAAGCCGCCGCCTTTCTTGACGCCGCCGGTTTCGGGAGAGATTCTCTCTAAGTGAGATTTAGGGTTGTGGACTCTTCGTTGACTTCAAGAACACGTCATCGAACGAAGAGGGACACCTTAGTCTCCAAAAGTTGTTTGTATTTCTTATACAATCTATTTTCATTTTCCTTGTAACGGACCGATTGGTCCCTAGTTGTAAGGGTTGGGTGCAACCCGTGTTGTGGGAGTGGTGACTCCTACGTGTGGAAGGGTTCCTTCCGTTAGTGCAAGGATTGGATTTCAATCCTGTTGGTGAAGTGACCGAGTCGTCCCTGGTTGGGAGATAGGTCGAAGGGGGAAAGTGGACGTACCCAAATCGTGGAACCACTATAAATTGCTTGTGTCCTTTCTGTGTTGTGTTGTTTTGTTTTCTTGTGCAGGTACGATTTTAATTCCGCAAAAACGCTGCAAGAAACCTATTCCCCCATAGGTGAAGGTAGTTGACACTAAGTGGACTTTCAAGTTGTATCAGAGCCAGGTTACTCAACAAATAGGTTAACGCCTTGAGTAAGTTCCTGACACTAGTATCAAGAAGAAGGCAGACTTCTACTATGGACGGACTCAAGTACACAGGCAAGATCCCAGTGTGCACCAGGCTAAACTTTCCTATCTGGAAGGAAAGGATTAGGTTCTACATGGAAGCGGTCGATCCCCGACTCTTCATGATCGTAGAGGAGGGACCTTAAGTCCCCACTAAGGCCTCCACCATTGATCCTACCAAGAAAGTGCCAAAGAAAATTTCTGAAATGGACAAGGACGAGATGGTGCTGGTGGGACTTGACAAGAAGGCGCAGAACATTCTGGTCAGCGCGGTCGATGACTCAATGATGCAGAACTTCTGCAACTGCAGGACAGCAAAGGAGATCTGGCACTGCCTGATTATCCTAATGGAGGGCACTGATGAAGTGAGGGATGATCGGAAATCCCTCCTGAACCAGAAATATGAGGCCTTCAGACAGGGGCCTAAGGAAGAGATCAGAGTCACCTTCGAGAACTTCCTCAAGATTGTCAATGCCCTCAAAGGATATGGAAGAGTGTTCACTGATGGTGAACTTAATGATAAATTCCTTAGGTCCCTTACTAAGGAATGGGACACAAAGATCTGCGTCATCCGAGAGTTTGGCAGACCTGCTGAAACAGACCCGCAAATTCTGTTTGGGAAGCTGATGTCCTATGAGCTTCAACTGAACACCAGGAAAGCAGAAGAAGAAGCAGAGAAGGCTGCAGCCAAGGAAAAGACTGTGGCCCTAAAAGCCATTCACTCCAGGAAGGGCAAGGGTGCGGTTTCATATCGTGCCGGGAAAAAGGATGAGGAGGAGCACTCCGAGCCATGCTCCTCCAGCTCAGAGTTGTCTGAGGAAGATTTCTCCCTCATCACCCGAGAATTCAAGAAGTTCCTCAAGATGAGGAATCAAAGAAAGAGAGACGGCTCCTCCTCCAGGCATCAGAAGAAAAATAATTCTTCTGACAGGTATGCTTCTAAACCGAACAAACATCGCTCCTCTGACATTATTTGTTTTGGATGCAATAAGCCAGGACACGTCGTGGCCGACTGCCACCAAGGCAAGAGAGAAAAGGGGAAAGGAGAGGAGCACAAGTCCTCTAGAGATAATAAGAAAGAGAGGAGTTACATCGCCAAAAAGCCAAAGACACTGAGTGAGTCTGATTCCTCAGACTCTAGTGATGATAAGGAAGCCTACTTCGGGCTGGTGGGTCACTCCGACTCAGAAGGAGAATGCCCCCCATTTACTGGGAAGGTAAAAGCTCACACCCCTCTCTCCGACTCTGAATCTGATCCTGAGTCTCAGGATGATGACCCTGAGGATAGCCCTTCGGCCCGTGAAGCGGAGCTCCTCGAGAAGTATGAGCTTCTGCTCAACACTTTCGAGGAGTGCCGTAAGAGATTGAAGGCTGAGAAAAAGGAAGTGAAATTCCTTAAGGGTGAGAGTGTCTCCCTAAGGGAAGAGATCACCAGTTTGATCTCTCTCCGACAGGAGCACCTAGACCTGACTTCAAAGCATTCAGAGTCTCTTAAGCTCCTTGATCTTAAGCAGGAGGAAGTCGACAAGTTGGAAGAACAACTTGCGGCAGAAAGGAAGATCGTCAAGAGCTTCTCTATGCCAAAAACAGTTCTTCCATTAGTTGATACCTTCTCTGCTCAGGCCAAAGAAGCTGGCTTGGGGCATAAAGGGGTATCTGGTTCCTCATCCAGGAGAAACAGGAACCAGAGAAAGAATAAGGCCGCCAAGAAGGCCTCTGCTGCTGAAAAGGGAAAGGCCCCACTCAGTCCTGTTGCGTTCAGAAAGCTTAGCTTTCCCTGCAACCAACATGACTTTGAGTCAACCTTTGGTCATCATTTCCGGCCCTCGGTTGCAAAGCCAAAGAGCCGATATGATGGTTGGACTTTTCCTCGCAACTTCGGTGAGAGTGTCTTCAAGGCACCTTATGAGGAAATACACATGGGAAATTATGGTCAATTCTCTAGCGGCCATAATAGAAAGCAGGCACCAAAAGCCAAGCCTGTTATACTGAAGGAACAGAAGGTGAAGAAATCATGTGACTGCAATCACTATGATACCTCCACCTCCAGATCCAAGGCCCCGGCTGTACCTACCATTCCCAGGGTAAAGCAGGAGCCTAGGAAGAGGTACAACAGATTTGACTGTTGGTGTTGTGGCAAAGTCGGTCACTTTGCCGTGGATTGTTGGTTTAATCCGAGGTATAACGAGACTCCTTATGTTAGCAATGCGAGGCCAACCACTCGCAGGGTTAACCACCCAAGGGGGAGTATGCTAACCAAGAATCTAGGACCCAAGTTCGATTGGGTTCCTAAGGGAAATTAATTTTATTTTGCATGAATGTCCAAAGGACACCAAAACTCCAATATGGTACTTGGACAGTGGATGCTCCCGACATATGACTGGGACAAGAAGCCTGCTGCGTGATTACACTCCAGTCGAGAATGGACCCAAAGTCATCTTTGGGGGGTCAGATCGAGGAGTCACCAGAGGTTACGGTATGATTTCCAACGGTATAATCTCTATCACCGACGTGGCTTATGTTGAAGGGTTAAACCATAACCTGATCAGTGTAAGTCAGTTATGTGATAAAGGTTATGACGTTAAGTTCTGCAAGGATAAATGCCTGATAATATCATGTGCCTCTTCTGAGACGGTATTAACCGGCACTAGGAGCAGAAATATCTTCTGCTTAGATTTTCTTAGCTTAGATTCATCTACCACCTTATGCCTAGTAGCAAAAGGCAGTGCATCTCTTTGTGAACAATGACACAAGAGATTGGCACATATTAATTACAAGACAATTAATATGCTATTTTCCAAAGATTTAGTGAGGGATGCTCCAATTATTAAGTGTATCAAAGATAGTCCCTGTCCTGCATGCCAGATGGGCAAACAGACTCGGGCTACCTTTAAGGGCATCTCAGACAAAGACTCCTCCAGATGTCTTTATCTTCTGCACATGGATTTGTTTGGTCCAATACAATTTCATAACTTAGGAGGGAAGTCTTATACGCTCGTGATTGTAGATGATCACTCTCGGTTTACCTGGGTGTTCTTTTTAAAACGCAAGTCTGATACGTTTGACATCTTCACCAGCTTTGTCAAGCCGATCCAGAACGAACTTAACTGCTCAGTGGTCAAAATTAGAAGTGACCATGGAACAGAGTTCGAGTCTGGTGCTATGACAGAGTTATGTGAAGAACTTGGTATCTTTCATGAGTTTTCCTCCCCGCGCACTCCTCAACAAAACGGAGTGGTGGAGAGGAGAAATAGAACACTCATTGAAGCCTGCACTACAATATTGAATGATGCTTCACTCCCAGAATACTTCTGGGCTGAGGCGGTCAATACGGCTTGTCATGTTCAAAACCGGTCATTGATCAACAAAAGTCATCGTAAGACGCCCTACGAACTACTGAAAGGCAGGAAACCAACCATATCCTATTTGAGGATCTTTGGTTGCAGATGTTATTTACTGAATAATGGGAAGTACCCGCGTACTAAATTTGGTGAAAAATGCTTTGAAGGCATATTCATGGGCTATAGTACCCACAGTCGGGCATATAGGGTCTTCAATAAGAAAACCCTAGTGGTAGAAGAATCAATTAATGTTGTATTTGATGAAGGAAGCTTGCTTAACAACAATTCTTCCAGCGGTATTCTTGAAGATGCAGGTGCACGACTTGAACAGCTGAGTCTCGGTGAGACCGCTAAAGATGAAACTCCTAAGTACGTCAAAGTTTCCACCTCAACGTCAACTGGGAATGTTGAAGATCAAAATGGATCAAATCTCTTAAAAGAAGGAGAAGCCCAAGAAGTAGTCGAAGCTCCAGACGCCAGACTTCTAAAGCTCTGGCACGTGAGGGATCATCCTAGAGATCAGATCATCGGAGATCCTCGTGATGGTGTCAAAACTCGAAGAGGTACTATTAACGAGATTTTGCATCTTAACTTCCTGTCACAGGTTGAGCCAAAGAAGTTCGACGAGGCGAACAAAGATGCGGCATGGATTTTGGCCATGCAAGATGAACTGCATCAATTCGAACGATGCAACGTTCGGACGCTGGTTCCCAGACCACAAAAGCAAAATGTGATTGGCACCAAGTGGATCTTCAGAAACAAACTGGATGAACATGGTGTCATCATAAAGAACAAGGCCAGGCTGGTGGCTCAAGGTTACAGACAGGAGGAGGGGATTGACTTCGACCAGACCTTTGCACCAGTGGCAAGGCTCGAGGCAATCAGATTGTTCCTGGCGTATGCTTCGCACAAAGGATTCACAGTCTATCAAATGGATGTGAAATTAGCATTCTTGAACGGAGACCTGAAAGTGGAAGTATACGTCTCTCAACCCCTAGGTTGTGTCAATCCTACTTATCCCAATCATGTATATTTTCTTAATAAAGCTCTATATGGTTTAAAACAAGCTCCACGAGCTTGGTATGAGACTTTATCTAGTTTTCTTCTTGAGAACAAGTTCTCTAGAGGTAAAATAGATAAGACATTGTTTCTCAGGGAAGTCAAAGGCAAGATTTTGCTGGTGCAAATCTATGTCGATGACATTATATTCGGCTCAACGGGCAACAATCTTTGCAAAAAGTTTTCTAAACTTATGCAAGGAAAGTTTGAAATGAGCAGTATGGGAGAGCTAAAGTATTTCTTGGGACTTCATGTGAAACAGTCTGAGGATGGAATCTTCATCTCTCAGACGAAGTTCACAAATGAACTCCTCAAGAAATTTGGTATGGAGAATGCAACCTCTATGAGGACTCCAATGGAATCCACTATGTCTCTAGATAAGGATGAGAAAGGTAAACCTTTCGATGAAACCAAATACAGAAGCATCATTGGATCCATGCTCTACCTTTCTGCCAGTAGACCGGATATCATGTTCTCCACATGTGTCTGTGCCAGATATCAGGTGAACACTAAGGAATCTCACTATGTCGCTGCAAAGCGAATTCTAAGATACCTTAAAGGTACTCCCAATCTTGGCTTGTGGTACCCGAGAAACAATGATGTCGAGCTAATAGGTTTTTCAGATGCTGATTTTGCAGGGAGTATGGATGACAGGAAAAGCACTTCCGGGACGTGTCAATTCCTCGGAAGAAGGCTTATCTCATGGAACAGCGAGAAGCAGAATTGTGTAGCAACCTCCACAGCAGAGTCTGAGTACATCTCGGCAGGCAGCTGTTGCACACAACTCCTATGGATCAGAAACCAGTTAGCCGACTACGACCTTCAGTTCGAGGAAGTACCAATGTATTGTGACTCCTCCTGTGCAATTGCAATTGCCAACAATCCGGTATCGCACAGCAGAACGAAGCATATTGAAGTGCGCTACCACTTCATTCGGTAGCACGTGGAGAACAAGGACATCTCTCTCTATTATGTCCCCACGGACAAGTAGATTGCAGATATTTTCACAAAGCCCTTAGACGAAGCCAAGTTCAGTCTTTTCAAAACTGAATTGGGGATGCTAAACTATGAGGAATGAAGACTACAGAAGCTCCAGGCTCATGCATCTAGGGGGAGCCTCTGCCAGGAACTCAAGTGTGAGCACATGTGCAAGAACTGAGGGGGAGCAAGGGGTCAAATGCAACATACCCAGATTTGCAGAAGCCGAAAAGGGGGAGATTACCCTCTCGGCTAAGGCTAAGGTGGCTCCAAGTTTGCTCTCAAGAAATTGGTATTGGTAATGAATCTCTCTCTCAACTCAATTTTAAGTTTATGATTTTCATTCCCATACGCTCTATTCACCTTAACTTGTAGGGTTTAGGCTTCTTCAAATAGGGGGAGATTGTTGGGTATTGTATCCACAACGTACCTGATTTGAAGAAGTCCCTGAACAAGCTAAGGTAAATAGACAATGTATTTGATGAAATCTTTTAAGTTGTGCTTGCAGTTATTCCACGCTAAGTACACACCAATGTCAGGGTGCAGCAGGTCAATATACATAAGTCTGTGCGACGTAATCCATCATTGAGCAGATCAGTGTGTTGGCCTACGTGTACTCTCTCTATTGGAGTGTACTTATTTTCAAGTACAGGGCTGTGATAATGCAAGAGCAGACAAGGAGCAAGGATGGGTCAAAGAGCAGCTCATGGGTGGAAAGACGAAAAATCGTCCAAGTAATAATCACTGGCTGATTATTACCGAATCATCGAGAATCACTGGCTGATTCTCGCCGAATCGTCGAGAATCGCTGGCTGATTCTCGCCGTCTCTATCCGGCTAAATCAGAGCGTGCAAATCTGTCGCTAAGTCAAAATCGTCGAGAATCACTGGCTGATTCTCGCCGAATCTTTGATTGATGATCGTCGAGCTCAATTGGCATAATTCCTTCGACGAGAATGACCTTCTGATTCTCGCCGAATCGACGAGAATCACCTTCGATTCTCGCCGATTTTGCCTTAGGTGAATTTCTGGAACCCGCTGGACCGGACTCAGCCGATGACGCTGTTTTGAACCGGTTTTAGGGTTTCTTCTGGTGGGACCCACAACGGTCATAAAGAAGTATTCTACTGTATAAATAATCGCGTATTTTTGAACAGTCGACAGAGAAGAAATTTGAAAAGAAGCGGAGCCGCCGACGTGACCTAGATCGCGAAACTTGCTCCGCCGCCGTCGCCGCTCGTGCCAGTGGATCGCCGTCTTTGATCGTGGTTTCTTCCATATCTCCCGACGACAGAAGATCAGCCAAGCACAGCGTCTCACGCATCTAACCAGAGATCCTTTGTCTCTTGATTCGTTGATCGGGAAAACCTTCCCCTTCCGAATCGATCGAGACGATCGATCCTAGTGTGACCGTTGGAAGATCTTGCTAGCTTTGCTACGAAGATTGAATCTCCAAAGAACAGCCGCAGCACGCCATTGTCGCCACCGATCCCGAGAACTAAGCCGCCGCCTTTCTTGCCGCCGCCGGTTTCGACAGAGATTCTCTCTAAGTGAGATTTAGGGTTGTGGACTCTTCGTTGACTTCAAGAACACGTCATCGAACGAAGTGGGACACCTTATTCTCCAAAAGTTGTTTGTATTTCTTATACAATCTATTTTCATTTTCCTTGTAACGGACCGATCGGTCCCTAGTTGTAAGGGTTGGGTGCAACCCGTGTTGTGGGAGTGGTGACTCCTACGTGTGGAAGGGTTCCTTCCGTTAGTGCAAGGATTGGATTTCAATCCTGTTGGTGAAGTGACCGAGTCGTCCCTGGTTGGGAGATAGGTCGAAGGGGGAAAGTGGACGTACCCAAATCGGGGAACCACTATAAATTGCTTGTGTCCTTTCTGTGCTGTGTTGTTTTGTTTTCTTGTGCAGGTACGATTTTAATTACACAAAAATGCTGCAAGACACCTATTCCCCCCCATAGGTGAAGGTAGTTGACACTAAGTGGACTTTCATCCCCGACAACGACGCCAAAAACTTGATGCTAAATATCACGGCAGTGAACCGGTCGTACAAGTAATATAAAATGGGTGAGTTTTCCCAAGTATCGATCTCTCAAGGAACACAGTAAGGTGGAGTTAATTTCTAGTAGGACTTGAGATTGAAGTCCTTAGGTCGGAGTTAACTAAGGGGGGTTTTGATATTTGCGATAAAAAGAAAGTAAAAATCTAATAACTACTCCTATACAATATCGCTATGCGATTCTTCGCCAGGCGGGATGGAAGACTAGTCGGGCCGCTATTCACCGAATCACTAGGCGGATGGGCGAGTAGGCTTGCAGATAAGGTGGTTAGAACGGAGGAATGAGGGTCGTGAGCACCTCTTCACTATGCACGCCACTAGCAATTGCTAGTGCGACAAGGGTATATGGATGGTGGATGAAATATGACGCACCTCAAGTAAATAATGAAAACATATAATCACATAGACATGATTACACATAAACGTATATTACACTAAGCATAACTTCATCAAATACAAAGGGTTCAACTAAACCATCAACAACAAGAGAAGAAAAGTGTGCGAAATAGACCAATCTGACGTCTTGCTGAGGATTCACGGTTGGAATCGTCGGGTTGTCAATCCGCGTCCAAGCTCGGTCCTCAACTATGTCCGGGGTAGAGAAGGGCTGTCACCACCTTCCAATGGCCCGTCTTCTTCGTGTCACGATCCGATGGAGGATGGCACAACTTCTCCTAGCTTGATGGAGAAAGCTAGGTCAAGCTCTTCTTGAAGCTCAAAGATGAAGGAGGAGGCCGAGAGGAAGCTCCGGGTTTGATTTGGCGGTGAAAGCTTTCCCGGAGCACCTCCCTATGGTGGAAGATGAATGAGGACGGTGGAATCCCTCCTCGGAGACGAAAACGGTGGAGAAATGTCGAGCAATCCGAATTAGGGCGAGACCTGCGATATTTATACAAAGCAGAATTGAACAATGCGCACGATCACGGGCGCACGACCAGTGGTCGTGCGCACTATGTCTAGTGATCGTGCGCACTGGCATGGCAGATTAGGAAGAAGAACATGGATAACGCGCACGAGCAGTGGCGCACGACCAGTGGTCGTGCGCACTAAGTCCAATAGTCGTGCGATTACCCCAGACATAACTCCAGAAAAAGAGGAATCAATGCACACGATCAGTGGCGCACGACTGATGGTCGTGCACACTATGTCCAGTGGTCGTGCGATTACCCTAGGCTGATTCTAGAAAATGAAGAGTAGGGGGCACGATCAGGGGCGCATGACCAGTGGTTGTGCGCATTAGATTCCATGATCGTGCACAATATTCCTGTTTCACAACCATCCAGGAACACGCACACGACCCCTGTACCGATAGGAAAAACAAATCACTAATCTGTACAGACATTCCAGGTAAAAACAAAAAGGAGAACAGACTATAAAAATAACAAAATACACAACCATGGGCATAAATGTGCACTTCCTATGGAAATATAGACAAGATGAAATATATACAATAATGAACTAAAAGTGGAGTGCAAGCGAATGAAAACAAGCCCAGATGAGTCCGAAAATAGGTATAAAAATGGACTCATCAGGTTTCTTCACGCTAATTTCTTAATTAGTGGGGCTCAATGCTAGGCAATGTGGAACAGTGTTGTGCTCAGCGCAGTGGTCTGCACTTCAGATGCCAGATTATATTTATTAATGTACTTGCACTCCTTACTGGCATTCAAAAATCCACCAACACTCCGATCTCATCGAGCTAATCCTACAAGATCATTCAGGAGTCTCTTGTCCATTGTGTCGGAAGCGCCGCTACCATTGTAGAATGTCGTGTGAGATTATTGTCATGTTTCTCCACTATAGATGTTGGGAATGCGGCAAATCCGGGCGAAAATAGAGTGAATACTAGGAAGTAGATGTACCTAGGCATTTATATGTGTGTTAGTAAGTAGATATACCAATTATCTTAATACATAAATTGGTTTTATATTAATCTTCCGAGCACAATAAAAAAATTGTATACCCTGCCATTGTAGAAGTCGTCGGAGTCTGTCGCATCAAGATTGTCGCAAGAGAAAAAATGGTATGGGAGCCAGCGATGGCGAGCATCGTCGGACGGTTTCATATTTGTTGAAATGACAAGTAAAGTAGAAACCCCATGGTAAAAGTGGAATGTGGAATTTTGAGGAAAGCAGACCAAGACGATGGAATAATCATACAACTCTCGATGGGCAACTCCCATACTACATGCTTCATGTAGGCTGTGCTCGCATCCATAGTGAGAGGGCGGCAATATTGAGCGGATGCGTTATTCGATAGGGTGTGATATTCGGTTGGATGGCAATATTCGGCAGAGCGACGATATTTGGCGGCGCAGCAGCATTCGGCGGGCCAACAACATTCCGTGTGGCGACGACATTCAGTGGTCGGAGAAATTCATCGAGCGGGAACATTCGGCGGTGCGGTTACATTCGCACAAGTTATGCATGTTATTGATGCTCCCCCTGAGGGTAGTGCTCGCAGACACATTCGGGGGGCAACATTTACTGAAAATCAACATTTAGCGGGCGGCATCATTCGGCGGGCGGCAAGATTTAGTAGATGACAACATTCAATGGGTGACATCATTCAACGACAAAATTATGTGATGAGAGCTGACGATGATGGAAAGCATGCCTTCGCTTTGGTTATAGGGAGATTGCGAGTTCCGTGAGTTTGGTTTGGACAAAGAACAAATTGTGAACATTCACTCGTTGCTCTATTGACAGGACTCAAGGTTACACATGTGTTCATTGCTCCTCTACGAGCTTCACCTGGAGGCAGGCATGACAAAATTTGTGAAAAGCGGAAAATGGGAAACCAGACGCAGAAACACTCAACCAATCCGAGCCCTAGTAAGCCAGATGCAACCAGAAGGGTAAGAATCTTGTACTATAAAAAAAACTTTACTAGGCGAGGCATACATGGTGAGACATGATTCGCCATGTACCCGATGACAGAAAAAATACAAGGCAAAGAAAACAAGTCGCGCGGACTCGAAGAGTAACTGTCGGCTATACTACTAACCGATACGGAGTCCACTGAAACTGTTATTTCACCAAATCGTCCAATGCTGAACTCTATCCGCCGATCTGCAAGCCGCCTAACCGCACGGTTGCCTAGCACCAGATCGTGCGAACTGCTGCTGCCGAATTGAACCAAGCCGCCATAAGCGGATAGCTTATTGAACTGGGAAACAAGTTGCAGAAGAGAAGACAGCCAGGTCGCAAACCGCGACCTGCTGCTAACCGATGGTTGCTAACCGCAGAGTCTGTATTGTCCCTGACCGAAGTCAGAACCAAGTCCCTAGCTTTCCAGCGCTATCCTCATAACCTGCACAGCATAACCCGATCAGACTCTAAACCGTGCAATAAGAAAAATCTGTCTGTAGCAACTATCCGCGAGTCCACTTACTGTTCAATTTGTTCTTTTTGATGTGATAGGGGGGGGGGGGGGTCCTATTTATAGGCGCGAAGAAGAGTGTGATCACTGCTCTAGGTTATAGGATAACCGCCCTATCTCGCGGTGAGCACCAAGTGTATCTGCCAATCCGCAGATACACAACCAGACCGCCGCGATGAGGCAAGACATCCAGTCCGCCAAGGTCGCACCACCAAGGCCAGATACCAAGCCTATTCGCCTTGTCGTCAAGGCCCAGCCAGACTTGATCGCCATACATATGGACTCTACAAATATTGCCCCAGTTCGCCTACCTGCGGAAAGCTCCAGTCTGTATGCTCATGCGGACATCACTGCAGTCCACATACCCGGAGCTCACAGCCAAAGCACCCAAGCCTAATAGATGCCAAACTCGGCAGACCGAAATATCAGTCCGTTCAGACCGCGCGACCTCCCGGACTAAGCCAGTTTGCACAACCCGACGAACTCCAGCACCAGTCCGCTTTAACTGGCAAAATTCGCAGTTACCACCAACCGCGCCACCAGAGCTAGACCAAGGCACACGTCATACCGATCTCACGAGCTTTAGTCCAGCTCGCAACCCGGACTCCGCGAACCCCACACGAGTCCGTACCTCGCTAGTCTTGGCGAGCACCACGAATAGCCACTCTATCCGCCCAGTTACATTATGGGAATCAACTGCCTGCTAATCACAAGCTGGCCTGGCCAGCCGCCTCCTCTGTCCGCACAGACCGCGTGAAGAGACCACTCAGGCAGCCGGAGCACGAATTGACTACAACACTTTTGCCGATCTTGCTAATCGCCAGTCCTGTCCGCATAGGCCGTGAGGACAGGTTGCCCAATCCACCACTTTCACTTCATGATTTTCAACACTCCCACTTGAAGTGAGAAGTGATGACCAGCCCCAGCAGTTCCCATAACCATGAACATGACCTTTACAATAGAGGCCGCAAGAAGATGTCTGCAACATGTGTAACACCCCGAAGTAGATCGACCCACACCATGTGGTGTTGCAAGCCGGGTTTATCCAAGCTCCCCAAGCATTACCACCCATCGACCCCCCTCCTATTCCGATCGACCCACCCATGTGGTGCAGCAAGCCAGGTTTAACTCGGCTCCCCAAGCATTGCCACCAATCGATCCCTACCTAACTAGATCAACATGGTCCTCATTCTGCATATACTAGACCATAAGGGATCCCTCCAGCACCTCCTGAAAGGATTCATGCTTCCCTCTGCCTTCTTCTCCAGCTTTAACACCCACTTTTATGTCACATGAGTAATATAACACCCCCATCTGTCGCATGGGATATTACAGAAGGTCCGACCGAGACCCCACGCCATATTCCACGGACAGTTAGTGGGGTTACATATTAATACCAAAACACTATGAAACCATATCAAAACCTAACACAGAGCATTCTAGCGGAAGCTTTTTAATATGTTAGAAGAACTCATCACATAACATGAATGTCCACTATAGCCCAAAGTAGGAATGAAAGGACAAATACACATACAGTCTTGGCCTTATGGCCTTATAACGTTTTCTTAAACAAAAGTGTTTTATATACTTCAGCACGCGGGCCGGCCATACATGAAAATAACAAAGTAAACACTCTGCTTTGGCCTTCAAGGGCCAACACAGCATCAAGGGTTTTAGCCTGCTACTTGCCACTTGGCTCACCTGTTCCTGCAAGAACGATCCACCAAACAGTGGCAAAACAAGGCAACGGTCAGCTAAAGCTGAACAAATTATAATGATCTCGCCCCTTACTCGGGGCGGCGGAACTCCTTCCCTGCAAATTATTAGCAAAACCAAACATAGTAATGAAAGTGCAATTTAAGCACACTTCACCATAGGTATAGGCACGAACGACCACACACTCCGTGCTCTCAGGGAACATTCTCGGTGTCCGAACAAAAACCAGGGACTACCAGCTTTCTCCAAACGACAACCACATGAGCATTTTGGTAGTCGTTACGGCCTACGCAAGGCCTAAGACCCGTAATTATGCCAATGACAAGTAACACTACCCACGGACACACCACATAGCTACTGGGTAGTTTCGGCCATTTCCCGTTGTAACAACCCCATCCATTCATATGGTATATACTAGAAGGTCCGGTCGGGGCCCCACAACATATATCACAAAACAGGAGGTGATGGTACGAGATGATACCAGAGTAGCACAGCGCATCTTAACACATTGCATTCTAGCGGAATCCTATACTAACACTTGAACTCCACACTTGAATGTCCAACATATAAAACAACTCCACATTGTATATATATAATAGGAATGTCTTACAACAACACGAAAGTTGGCCTTATGGCCTTACAAGGCTATCAAACAGTGGCCCAAACATTGGCACGCATGCCGGCCACATCAAAGAAAACATAACATGTACATTCACAATAGCCTTCGAGGGCTAGCAGCGGCAACAACAAAAGCAGTAGGGACTTCAACCCTTATGCGTCCCGCTCGGTTCTCCAGCACCTGCACATAGACATTCCACCAAAGGGTGGCAAACAGAGGCAACAGTCAGCATTCAGTTGACCAAATTATAACGACCCTACCCCTTTTCTCGGGGCAGCAGTAATCTTTCCTGCATGCATATCATATCACAAGCATGACAATATATCTCATATAATGTGCTTTCACGCACACATACCATCACAAACGTCAGCCACCCGACCCAACGGTCCGTGCACTCAGGGCACATTCTTGGTGTACTGGCAAATCAGTTGCCCACCACCGTATCAGGGTCATAGCCCCACGACAACTCACTTGAGCATTTACTCCATGGCGTGCATCCGGAGTTTTATACTCTTAGTGAACCGAGATTGGCCCGTAGCCCCCCATTGTCTCACGGCGCGTAGGCCTAAGACTCTTGTTATGCGCTCCAACAGACCGCACCTTCTAGTCTCATGTCGGACGAACATAACGCAAGTCGGATCCTCCACCCCCCGTTGCTCAAATAGCCTTGCCATCACCGAGCACGGCGTACTCGCAGCTAAAAAAAGGCGCGGGTAGGTCTCACCGATCCTGTTCTGGCATTCAAGCCTGGGTATTTCTATTACACCCATTCATCTCACAACATTAGCTGGTCTTTCCTGGGCACACCAGTACTTTCTGCTACTCTCTTCGCAGGTGGATGCCGCAAATATTACAAATGTCAGGGGTCTTTCCTGGCTACCATGCCAGTACTTCCTGTTACTCGCTTCACAGGTGGACTCCCCATTAACATTAAACATCACAAAGGGCCTTTCCTGGTCACACCAGTACTTCCTGTTACTCATTCACAGGTACGACCCAATAGCACAAGCATAACACGGATATTTTCCTGGACTACCACTCCAGTACTTCCTGCTACTTTCTTTCACAGGTCCAACCGTCGACTCCTAAACTGCACGTTTATCATGGAGTCTTCTCTGGTTCGTATGCAACATCACCAATCCAGACCAACATGTCCAGATGGGCTTCACACATCATGCCTATTCCGTACTCCATTTCCGGATCTATATGCCAACCAAGGGGATTCCATGAATCCACCCAAAGACTCCCAAAATCAACCACCTTTTGGTGGGGGAATCACATACTTATGCCAAAAGGAAGCCTTCACATGGCTAGGAAGAAAAGTCGTTACCCTTGAAGACCGCTTTGGTGCCATGAAGTTCCTAGCTGGCTCGGAAGAGCTTTTCCTCCGCAAAAATGGCCTCGGATCTTAGCTTGACACTCTCAAGCTCCACCAGCAAGCAGCCCTTCTTCTTCTTCCTCCTCCTTCCTCTCCCTTTCTCTCTCTAAACTTTTAGAAAGATGAAGGTAATAACAAAATGAGAATACGTTCTCTGTTTTCGACCTTAAGGAAGTAGGAAAAAAGCTCAGCTTTTGGATCTCAGCTAAAGGAAATGAACGACCACAAAAAACCCGCAAAACTGCTTTTCGGGTCCGACACGCCCGGTGACACGCCCGTATTACAGGTCGTGTCTCTAAGCGGTGCTCAAACCGCCTTATCCCCAAAACCGGTCATCGCCACGGGACACGCCCGTGTCAGCCAAGTCACGCCCGCGACTCAGGACTGCTCTCGACGATCTGCGTTCGACGATCAGGCAGCGATCGTCGAGCTCACCAGCGATTGTCGATCTCACCAACTATCGGCAAACAGCGCGTTCGACGATTTGCGCTCGACGATCAGCGCGTTCGATGATATCCGTTCGACGATCAGGAAGCGATCGTCGAGTTGGCCCATCGCTCGACGATTGGCCCAGCGTTCGACGATTTCTATTAGACGATTCCGCTCAGACATGCTCGTGTCTGTGGCCGTGTTCATCAGGCTGAAAAATCTCAAAATCACCCGAGACTCACACGGCCTGTGACACGCCCGTGTCCCAGGACGTGTGCCCATACACGACACTAGACATGCCCCAGCTCAAGGTCGTCGGGCTGAGTTCGTCGACCATGCTGACACGCCCTGACACGCCCGTGTCACAGGCCGTGTTCGAAGAACTCGATGATTGTCGACCAAATTGTGTCGACCACTCGTCGACTGTTCCTCCCGAACACTCGTCGAACGCAGGACACGCCCTGGGACACGCCCGTGTCCCAGGCCGTGTCACCCAAAATTTTGCATGCTGAAAATTGGGCTGTTACAATCCTCCCCTCCTACAAGAAATTTCGTCCTCGAAATTGGTATAGAGGTTGACAACCAGCAAGCAAAAGATTATAACATTACAATTGGCATGTTACAACAAAATTGTTTACTTTACAAAAATAGCTCAGGAAACTTAGCTCGCATGGTCTGCTCTCGCTCCCATGTAAGCTCCTCACGACCGAAATTGTCCCATAGGACTTTAACCATTCCGACCGTCTTGTTCCGCAACTATTTCTCGGCTCGATCCTCGATCTGAATGGGTGTAACCCTCGTTGTTAGCCCATACTCCACCGACACACAATCATTCGTGATCACTTGAGTTGGATCTTTAACAGCCTTCCGAAGCACCGAGATGTGAAACACATCATGTAGTCCACCCAAGTCTTCCGAAAGAGCTAGCCGATACGCAGCTTCTCCGATTCGCTCGACCACTTCAAATAGACCTAAATATCTAGGACTCAACTTTTTCAAACGTCGAATCCTGGATACACCTTTGAATGGTTTGATCTTCAAGTAGACCCAATCGCCAACTGCGAACTCCACGTTCCGGTACTTGGCGTTGTACTACTTTGCTTGACGATATTGGGCTATGAGTATCTTCTCCCGAATAGCACGAATGGTTGAATTTGCTTCATCGACTTCATTACGATTATAAACTCGAGCTTCGCCCGCTTCTACCCAAGCCAAGGGAGTACGACACTTCCTTCCATATAAAGCTTCATATGGTGCCATCCCGATGCTCGCCTGATAGCTGTTATTATACGCAAACTCCACCATGTAGAGATGATCTTCCCATCTCTTTCCGGAGTCTAGGTCACACATCCTGAGCATGTCCTCCATAGTTCTGTTGGTCCGTTCAGTTTGGCCATCCGTCTGGGGATGAAAGGCCGTACTGAATATCAACTTCGTGCCCAACAGTCGGTGAACTAGCCTCCAGTCATTTAATGTGAATCTCCCATCTCGATCACTTACGATGCTCCGAGGAACACCTTGCAGCCGCACAATCTGGTCAACATATAATTTTGCCAAACTTTCGACCGAATCATCCCGTCTGTTCGGGAGAAAATGTGCCACTTTAGTTAGCCGGTCATCAATCACCCAGATGGAATCATTTCCTCGCTGAGATCTCGGCAACCCGTGCACAAAATCCATGGAAATGTCATCAAACTTCCACTCTGGAATCGGCAGCAACTTCAAATAACCACCCGGCTTTTGGCATTCCGCCTTCACCATCGCACATGTTTGACATTTGGCCACATAGAGGGCAACATCTCTCTTTAGCCCTGACCACCAGAATAGCTTTTTCATATCTTTGAACATCTTCGTGCTCCCGGGGTGAATGAAATACTTTGTATAATGCGCTTCATACATCAGTTCTTCCCTCAATTTACCCACATTTGGGACGCACAAACGGCCCTCTTTCCGCAAAAGACCGTCATTCCAGGAGAATTTCCCTTTTGGCCCAGCTTTCGCATAGCGTAGGAGATCTTCATCTAACCCCGTTGCTCGTCGAATCCGGTCTGCAAGGTCACAGTGCACCTCCGTCCAGTTCAGACATGCATTGGCGAAAGAATTCTTGTCAACACAATAAATCTCTAATGCTTTTAGCTCCTGGATGAGACGTTCATCATGCCTTTGTAACCAACTCGCTCTAGCCGGAGCTCTCCGACTCAAGGCATCTACGACTATGTTTCCCTTCCCGGGAGTATAGTGGATCTCGAAAGTGTAGTCCCCAAGGAACTCCAACCACCTTCGTTGTCGCATGTTCAAGTCCTTCTGCTCTTGTGATCTGTATAGATCTCCACCTTCACTCCATAAAGGTAGTGAAGGTACTTTAAGATCTTGTGATCTGTATAGATCTCCACCTTCACTCCATAAAGATAGTGTCGCCACAACTTTAGTGCAAAAATCACCGCCGCCAACTCTAAGTCATGGACGGGATAATTTCGCTCATGCACCTTCAGCTGGCGTGAGCCATAAGCAATTATCTTTCCATTCTGCAGAAGAACGCAGCCTAAGCCGCTCCCTGAGGCATCACTATAAATAACAAATCCATCGGTCCCACTTGGCGAAGACAACACCGGCACTGTGGTCAGCCGAACCTTCAGCTCTTCAAAAGCTCGTGCGCACTCTGGCGTCCAAACGAACTTCTGATCTTTTCTCGTCAGCATGGTTAGCGGCAAAGCAATCCGCGAGAAATTCTCAACAAATCTTTGATAGTAGCCTGCAAGTCCAAGGAAGCTCCTAACCTCGGCCACTGAAGACAACACCGGCCACTCTTGTATGGCCCTTATCTTCGCTGGATCCACAGCTATGCCCGCTCCACTCACCACATGGCCCAGAAAAGCCACTGACGATAGCCAAAACTCGCACTTCGAGAACTTGGCATAGAGCTGATTTTGCCTCAATATATTCAACACCAACCGCAAATGTTTCTCATGATCGGCTTCCGATCTCGAGTACACTAGGATATCATCAATAAACACTATCACGAACAGATCCAGGTACTCACGGAATATTCGGTGCATCAAGTCCATAAATACCGAAGGTGCATTGCACAGTCCAAACGGCATGACCGTGAACTCATAGTGCCCGTAACGCGTTCCAAACACGGTTTTGGGAAAGTCACCTTCCCGAATTCTCAACTGGTAATAACCAGACTTCAAGTCCAACTTCGAATAGACGGTCGAGCCCACCAGCTTATCGAACAATTCATCAATCCGGGGTATCAGATATTTATTCTTCTCGGTCAGCTTATTCAGTTCACGGTAGTGAATACATAACCGCAACCCACCGTCTTTCTTCTTCACAAAAATCACAGGTGTGCTCCAAGGTGACATGCTTGGGCGTATATAACCTTGCTCCAGTAATTCTTGTAGTTGGACCTTCAACTCAGCTATCTCCTTTTGCACGGCGCGATATGGCGAGCGGGCCACAGGTTTCGCACCTGGCACCAACTCGATCGTGAAGTCAATCTCACGCTGGGGTGGTAGCCCAGGGAGATCCTTGGGAAACACATCTGCAAAGTCCAACACAATCGGAACATCACCCACACTGGCCTTAGGCTCAACAGCCTGAATTAAGGCGAAGTAGCACTCCGCACCCTTCCGAACAACCTTTAAGACTTGGAGTGCAGACAACAACGTCCCGCCCACTCCTCGCATACCCGCGAACTTTGTCTCCTGTTCGGTATTCTGGCCCAACATGATTTCTTTGGACTGACAATCAATCATAGCATGCTGCTCCGCAAGCCAATCCATACCAAATATCACGTCGAATTTCGATATCGGCAATACAGATGCAGTCAAACTGAAATCCTGACTTCCTATTTGGACCGCCACATCGCAAGCTTGATCCGCAAGCATCCAACAGCCATTCGGCAACACCACTCTGACGCTATCTGTCTTCACACTACTAGGTATCCCAAGCCGCGCTATAAACTCGCGAGACAAAAAAGAATGCAATGCACCTGTATCAAACAGTGCTCGCGCAATCGTGTCCCGAATCATCACAAAACCTGTGACAATCATGTCACACACACAAGCCGCATCCACATAGGCATTAAGCAAAACATACAAGCAATACAATACTCAAACACTAAACTCGTACCTGTGACGACGTCACTCTGCTTGATGGCCTCCTGCATGCCAAGATTGTAGACCCGGGGCTGCGCTTGAGGGGTAGAGGAGTCCACCACCGCCTTTCCTTTTTCCGCATATGACGCTCCCGCCTTCTTTTCACTCATTGGCGGCACCCGACAATCTCGAGCGATATGCCCCACCCAGCCACAATTGAAGCATGTACGAGTATCAGACTTGGAGGTGGCCCCCGACATTGCTCCCGATGCAACAGAAGAAGGAGCTTGTCCCGCCGTCTTGGGCCTCTTGCCCCATTTCTTCTTATAGAATGACTTCATCGGTCGGGGCACTTTAAACTCTGGCTGTGACACAGCCAATGCCCTCTTCCCTTGCACTCTATTCATGTCTTTTTCCAGCGCGCTTGCAGTGTCGACCAATGCCTGGAAGCCTTGGTTCACCGAACTAGAAAGCAGAAACCTCATCTCGTCCTGCAGTCCTTCGTAGTACCTATTTGTCTTTCTCTGCTCATCAGCAAATATCGAACCCGCATACCGCCCTAAGCGTGTAAACTCATGCAGGTAAGCTTCCACACTGCCATCACCTTGCGTCAGCCTTTGGAATTTATTCTCCATGGCAATCCGTTGCGCCGCAGGAAGGTGTTTCGCTAGGAAGAGTCGAGAGAATTCTTCCATCGATACTTATGTTAAGGGACGACCCGCCAAGTGATGCAGCTCCATCTCGTCCCACCACAGTCTAGCCTCTCCTTCAAGAAGGAAAGTCGCTAAGGTGACTTTCTGATGCTCCTCCGTTCCAATCGCCATCATGATCCGCTTGACGCGCGATAACCAATCCTCAGCCTGTGCAGCAGCTCCCACTCCTGAGAATGTTGGCGTGTGAAAACTCATAAACCTCGTCAACTGCTTCTCCGCGGTTCGAGGATTCACAACCACAATAGGTTCTGGCCTCTCCGCCACCTGTTCTGGCCGCACGGCCGGCTGCGCCTGCCCAACCGGATGTCCGTGAACCATCGTAAACAAAGCCTCAGCAATTTGTCGCACGGTTTCTGCAGATGGCGGAGGTATAGGCACCTCAATTGGTGCCGTACTTTCATCCGAACGCTGGGGCTCCGATTGCCCCGCACCACTCGGAGTCACTTAAAGGGGACAAGACACACACATTAGCGGCCTTACACAAGCAAACAACACAAAATAGGAACACACATGTTCCTCAAACACAAGAATTTGCATTCCTCTCATGGACATTCAGGAGTTCAAACGTGTTAACGTGGTTTGCACAGACACGTGCTCGCCACCCCACAAAAGAAGTCGACCACGACTTTGAGAGGGAAAGACCAAGACAGCTGATACCAAAAATGTAACAACCCCATCCGTTCATATGGTATATACTAGAAGGTCCGGCCGGGGCCCCACAGCATATATCACAAAACATGCGGTGAAGGTACGGGATGATACCAGAGTAGCGCAGCGCACCTTAACACAGTGCATTCTAGAGGAAGCCTATACTAACACTTGAACTCCACACTTGAATGTCCAACATATAAAATAACTCCACATTGTATATATATAATAGGAATGTCTTACAACAACACGAAAGTTGGCCTTATGACCTTACAAGGCTATCAAACAGTGACCCAAACATTGGTACGCAGGCCGGCCACATCAAAGAAAACATAACATGTACATTCACAATAGCCTTCGAGGGCTAGCAGCGGCAGCAACAAAAGCAGCATGGATTTCAACCCTTATGCGTCCCGCTCGGTTCTCCAGCACTTGCACAGGGACATTCCACCCAAGGGTGGCAAACAGAGGCAACAATCAGCATTCAACTGACCAAATTATAACGACCCTACACCTTTTCTCGGGGCAGCGATAATCTTCCCTGCAGGCATATCATATCACAAGCATGACAATATATCTCATATAATGTGCTTTCACGCACACATGCCATCACAACCGTCAGCCAACCGGCCCAACGGTCCGTGCACTCAGGGCACATTCTTGGTGTACTGGCAAATCAGTTGCCCACCACCGTATCAAGGTCATAGCCCCACGACAACTCACTTGAGCATTTACTCCATGGCGTGCAGCCGAAGTTTTATAGTCTTAGTGAACCGGGATTGGCCCGTAGCCCCCCATTGTCTCACGGTGCGTAGGCCTAAGACTCTTGCTATGCGCTCCAACAGACCACACCTTCTGGTCTCACGTCGGACGGATATAATGCAGGTCGAATCCTCCACCCCCCGTTGCTCAAATCACCTTGCCATCACCGAGCACGGCATACTTGCGACTAAAAAAAGGCGCGGGTAGGTCTCACCGATCCTGTTCTGGCATTCAAGCCTGGGTATTTCTATTACACCCATTCATCTCACTTTATTAGCGGGTCTTTCCTGGGCACACCAGTACTTCCTTCTACTCTCTTTACAGGTGGACGCCGCAAATATTACAAATGTCAGGGGTCTTTCCTGGCTACCATGCCAGTACTTCCTGTTGCTCGCTTCACAGGTGGACTCCCCATGAACATTAAACATCACAAAGGGCCTTTCCTGGTCACACAAGTACTTCCTGTTACTCATTCACAGGTACAACCCAATAGCACAAGCATAACACGGATATTTTCCTGGACTACCACTCCAGTACTTCCTGCTACTTTCTTTCACAGGTCCAACCCGTCAACTCCTAAATAACATGTTTATCACAGAGTCTTCTCCGGTTCGTATGCAACATCACCAATGCAGACCAACCTGTCCAGATGGGCTTCACACAACATGCCTATTCCGTACTCCATTTCCGGATCTATATGCCAACCAAGGTGATTCCATGAATCCACCCAAAGACTCCCAAAATCAACCACCTTTTGGTGGGGGAATCACATACTTATGCCAAAAGGAAGCCTTCACATGGCTAGGAAGAAAATTCGTTACCCTTGAAGACCGCTTTGGTGCCATGAATTTCCTAGCTGGCTCGGAAGAGCTTTTCCTCCGCAAAAATGGCCTCAGATCTTAGCTTGACACTCTCAAGCTCCACCAGTAAGCAACCCTTCTTCTTCTTCCTATTCCTTCCTCTCCCTTTCTCTCTCTAAACTTTTAGAAAGATGAAGGCAATAACAAAATGAGAATACGTTCTCTGTTTTCGGCCTTAAGGAAGTAGGAAAGAAGCTCAGCCTTTGGATCTTAGCTGAAGGAAATGAACGGCCACGAAAAACCCGCAAAACCGCTTTTCGGGTCCGACACGCCCTGTGACACGCCCGTGTCACAGGCCATGTCTCTAAGCGGTGCTCAACCCGCCTTATCCCCAAAACAGGTCACCGCCACGGGACACGCCCGTGTCAGCCAAGTCACGCCCATGACACAGGTCTGCGTGCGACGATCTGCGTTCGACGATCAGGCAGCGATCGTCGAGCTCGCCAACGATGGTCTATCTCACCAACGATCGACAAACAGCGCGTTCGACGATTTGCACTCGACGATCAGCGCGTTCAACGATATCCGTTCGACGATTAGGCAGCAATCATCGAGTTGGCCCAGCTCTCGACGATTGGCCCAGCGTTCGACGATTTCTGTTCGACGATTCCGCTCAAACATGCCCGTGTCTGTGGCCGTGTTCAACAGGCTGAAAAATCTCAAAATCACCAGAGACTCACACGGCCTGTGACACGCCCGTGTCCCAGGCCGTGTGCCCATACACGGCACTAGACACGCCCCAGCTCAAGGTCGTCAGGCTGAGTTCGTCGACCGTGCTGACATGCCCTGGGACACGCCCGTGTCACAGGCCGTGTCCGAAGCACTCGACGATCGTCGACCAAATTTTGTCGACCACTCGTCGTCTGTTCCTCCCGAACACTCGTCAAACGCAAGACACGCCCTGGGACATGCCCGTGTCCCAGGCCGTGTCACCCAAAATTATGCCTGCTGAAAATTGGGCTGTTACACCCGTTGCTCATATCGCCGGGCAAAAACTACCACGACCCAGGTCGGCCTCCCCATTCTCATTCCTCCAATCATTACATAACCCCATTATGATATACGGGTGGTTCGCAGACCACCTGGCTGGGCTCCCAGAGCTCTCAGCCCCATATCTCAGGCCTCAGGTCTCCACGACACAGGCCACAAACAAAGCTCCCAAGGAGCTACCACCCACAGTATCACTACCGCCGCGCGGTATCTGACAGAAATATGATTCTGCCCAGTTTTTCGGGTGCTCCTTAGAGTTAGTCCTCGAAGTTCCCTGCTGCAATATACCGTGTAGAAACCCGAATAACAAACATCACGGAGTCTTCTCCGGCCAATACAAGCATAATGAAAACATCACCAATCCAGAACAACCTGTCCAAATGGGCTTCACACACCAAGCCTACGTTTGTACTTCGATTCCAAATTCTATATGCAAAACTATGGAGATATACTGTATCTATCCGAAGGAAAACATCACGCTCACCGCACCCTAGCGGGAGAGGGATTCCTATGCAAACGTAAGCGGACTTCATATGTCCAAGTTGAGATTCGTTTCCCTTTCTGTTCTCTTTGGTGTCATGCCAAAGATCTAGACAGATGAACGCGGCCGTAACGATCTTGTCTCCACCAATTTAGACTCGTCTTGCGAATCGGATCTTCGGAACTCCAATGACGACGAGATTTACCCTCCGGAACTGCTGCTCCTCCTCTAGGAACTCAGGACAACTCCAAATCCAGAAGAAAATGAAGTAAAAAGGCCAAACCAGGTATATAAACCAAGCTACCGCTGCGCGGTACCTTAATTCAACGCCTCGTTTCGAGCGCAATCACCCGAACCCTCCAATCACAGGCCGATACGTGGCCACGTCATTTTGAATACGCTACCATCGCGTGATAGGATGCTAATGCCACGCGATAGAGTACGATGGTTACGACACGACACCAGTCGATATCGCCTCACGCTAACTTCTACCGCCACGCGGTAGGATCCCGAGGACCAAATCAATTAATTTGGCACAACTATCGCCAGCGGTAACACTATCGTCGGACGATAGATTCTCAAGGGGTCTGCCTGATTAATTCCCCCTGCTACCACGGTGCAGTAACAACTTTTCGCCTCGCAGTAAAATCTTTCTCGAGAGCTCGACATTTTCTCGAGAACTCCACGCGTTCGACGCAAACCCTGGAGCTACCGCCGCACGATAACTAACTACCACCGAGCAATAACCCCCGGAGAAGCATCTTCCGCGCAGCAGAAATAAGGAAACAAGAAACCCCAATGGAAATTATGGATCTTGCGATGATAATTAATCAAGAAGTAATGTTGCAATAAATAAATTTATACCTTTACGGGATTGAGTCGATACTCAACCTAGGTGCTTCGAAGAAATCCAACGAATGGCAATGGTCGGAATTCAAGCGTAGAATCATATCCACGCCTCTACGGGTATCCACACGAGCACAGAGAACCCTAGACTCTTGTAAAATAAGACCTAGGTCGGATGAAAGCTTGCCCTCAACGTCTCCTTGGATTACTAGATCCGTTCAAGGAGAGGTGGAAACGACGAAGACGACGCCTAGGAAACTCTTTCACTTGGTGTCTAGGGACAGCGGACAGTCAGCGGTCGGCAGAAGCGACGGTGACAGTCGCGGATGCAGAACAGTTCCGTCGCGAGGAGATCGTCGCTGTCGGCTTCGCAATTTAGGTCTGGAATGAACAGTCGCTTATTCGGTTCAACAGTAAAATCCCATTTATACCTTGAACCGAACCAGACAATGCCAACAAAGAACGGCTGAATCGGACTTAGAATAAATAAACCATCGAGACTGAATTCGGTGAGTATCAGGTCGATACATGACGAATCGGCGAATGGTCACGATGAATCGAATAGTAGTCATGACGATACATGACGAATTGTCGAGTATTACTTCAATACTCGATGAAACGTTTAATGGTCATGACGATACCCGACGAATCCATCCCATTCGTCGAAACCCCTTACCCATACTCGATGAATTTCCCTTAGCTTCTACCGACTACATACCGGGTCAATCCATATTCACAATACAGGTCCTGGAATGAAATTCCACCATGTCAAGAACGTCATAGGCTTGGTACTTCACTCATATCACATATGAGCAAGACCAACACAAACCTATCTAACTTCCCCAAAAATCTTATGTGCGACCTCATAGACTCATACTGTGTTGGCAGTGAGGCTACATTCTTGATCACTTCCAGATCACCATGGTAGTACCAACAGTCTCTCACTTGATCTAGAAAGTATCAAACAAAAGCTTCACAAACAATGAGCGGAATCTAGCAATGCATCATTGCTCCCCAAGCAATAAGAGTTTAAATCTCGAAAGCCATTGTGACCAATGTATCAGTGTTGTCATGTCCCTTCGTCCCTTACATCCGGATAGAACTAGAGGTACAGACCGTGTCACCCTCATAATTATTCAATCCTAGTTTTCTTGATCTAGAATGGACTTCCAGAAATTGGTGAGTCCAATATCACATATTGACTCAACCAAGAATGACCATGCATTTCTCAGTTATATTCCATCAAGGGTCCCATGAATGTAACTCCTGTCATATATGAGGACAAATCACATCTCTGCTCACACGCAAACACCCAAATGATTTGTAACGTACCAAATAACCATCTCTATTATCCAACATTCTTAAGACTGGACTTTTGACAACATCAAAACACGCTCTTCCTCACTTAGTAAGTGTTGTGACTTCAGGTCAAAGGACCACAAACACCATTGCCACTTGAGCCATACTTGTGACACGTTTATATAATAATCCACAAAATATTCTCACGGGGGGTCTGTCCAGTACAACTTGTTCATAACAAGTACCCATGTAATGACTTGATATTACAATATCATGACCTGTGAGGACGGGTCATCAGTCAATGCACATGCTAATCTTAAAGGTATCATCATTACCCTTAGCTTATAAGATGATACAACGACCAGTGACCTTTAAGATTGAATCTTCTGGGATCATAGGTTCTCATATCAAGTCACTAATTGACCTATGAAAGCAAACACTTTAAGGGCATTTATACAGTTAACTACTCTATTACAATAGAAATAATAACACAATAAGAGAACTTGCCAAAATATATAAATGAAATGCATATAGTACATTATTCATCAAATGAAAAACTACAGCCAACAAACATACAATTCACAAGACTCATACTAGGTTGATCATTTAGGTACAGTATACCCATAGATCTAACATAATCATCATGTTTTATACGTGCAAGAGGCTTTGTCAGTGGATCCACAATTTTTTCTTCAGTCGGCACTCTGCTAATGCTCACATCTCCTAAATCGACAATCTCTCGAATTAGATGGAACTGCCGAAGTATGTGTTTGGAGCGCTGATGAGATCTAGGTTCCGAAGCAAGTGCAATTGCACCTTTGTTGTCACAGTAGAGATCTACGGGACGAACAATGCTAGGAACTACATCTAACTCGCCGATCAATTTCCTAATCCAAACAGCCTCCTTCGCTGCATTTGCAGCGGCGATATACTCGACCTCAGTTATAGAATCGTCAACTGTATCCTGCTTGGTACTCTTCCAGCTAACAACACCTCCATTTATGCAAAACACACACCCTAACTGAGACTTTGAGTCGTCACTATCAGTCTGGAAGCTAGCATCCGTGTAACCCCTTACAACGAGCTTTTCCTCTCCACCAAATACCAAGAATGTATCCTTAGTCCTTCACAAGTATTTTAGGATATTCTTGACGACAATCCAGTGAATTTCACCAGGACCAGACTGATATCTTCTAGTCATGCTCAAGGCATAATAGACATCGGGTATAGTACATATTATTGCATACATGATTGACCCAATCGCCAAAGCATATGGAATCAACTTCATGCGGTCTTTATCTTCACAATACTTAGGATATTAGTCCTTAGAGAGACTCACACCATGAGACATGAGTAAGAATCCTTTCTTGGACTCAAGCATGTTGAACCGTTTCAACACCTTGTCAATGTACGTACTTTGGGCCAAACCCAGCAACTTCTTCGATCTATCTCTATAGATCTTAATACCTAGTATATAAGTCTTATCACCCAAGTCCTTCATTGAAAAGCAGCCCCTAGGTTTTTCTTAACAATTGTAGGGTCGGTTTGTCATTATCGATAAGCCGTATGTCATCTACATACAATATCAGAAAGATAACTATGCTCCCACTAATTCGTTTGTAAACACACGGTGCATCCTCGTTTTTAACAAAAACAATCTCTTTGATCTTTTCATTAAAACGAAGATTCCAACTTTGAGAAGCCTATTTTAATCCATAAATGGATCCCTACAGCTTGCATATTTTAGTGGCTTCACTTGGAGATATAAAACCCTCGGGTTGTGTCATATACACTTTCCCAAGAAGATTTCCATTTAGAAAAGCCGTTTTGACATCCATCTGCCAGATCTCGTAGTCATAATACACAGCAATAAGAAGCAGAATTCTGATGGACTTAACCATGGCGAAAGGGGAAGATGCCTCACCATAGTCAATGCCATAAATTTGCTTGAAACCTCTAGCCACAAGTTGCCCTTTGAATGTCTGTACATTCCCATCCATGTCAGTCTTCTTCTTGAAGACCCACTTGCACCCTATGGGTCTTACCCCTTCAGGTGGTTCCACCAAGGTCCAAACTTGGTTTTCGTACATGGAGTCCATTTCAGATTTCAAGGCCTCAAGCCACTTCTCGGAGTCCAGTCCACTCATAGCCTCTAGGTAGGTTGCTGACTCATTATCATGATCCATAAACAACACATTACCTATTTGAGACATGGGAAATCTATATCTCTCAGGATCAAGCCTTAGTCTACCAGTTCTACATGAAACTTGTGTTTCTTGAGCAGGCTCTCCAACTATAATAACTTGTAGTCCTAACTCAGATTCCAATTCTGATTCATTCACGGTTTGTGGTTCTTGAACTTCTTCAAGTTCTACCTTAGCAGGCTTTCTACTTATGAACTCTTTCTCAAGAAAGACACATGTCCTTGCAACAAACACTTTGCCCTCATACGGTAGGTAGAAATAGTACCCTTTAATTTCCTTAGAATACCCCATAAGATAACACTTATCTGATTTGGGTTCCAGCTTGTCAGGCATTTGACGTCGCATGTATGCCTCACAACCCCAAATCTTAATGAACAACATACCAGGACGCTTCCCAGTCCATATCTCATATGGTTTCTTTAGAACCGCTTTTTTTGGAGCATGATTTAGTGTTAAAGTAGTAGTTTCTAGAGCAAAAACCCAAAAGGAAACAGGCAGATCTGCACGACTCATCATCGGTCGCACTATGTTTAACAAAGTATGATTCCTCCGCTCAGAAACACCATTATGCTGTGGTGTTCTAGGTGGAGTGATTTGTGATACAATACCACACTCTTGTAGAAGATCACGAAACCCATGACTTAGGTATTCGCCACCTCGATCAGATCAGAGAACTTTAACCTTCTTACCCAATTGGTTCACTACTTCATTTTTAAACACTTTGAACTTTTCAAAGGTTTCAGATTTGCACTTTATAAGATACACATATCTGTATCTACTAAAATCATTAGTACGTAAATGTAATAAAGTAGAAGTGCCCACCTCTAGCCATAGAACTCATGGGTCCACATACATCATTATGTACTATACCCAAGAGATCATCAACCCTCTCATTGAAGCCAGTGAAAGGGACCTTAGTCATCTTGCCTTATAAACAAGATTCACATCTCTCAAATGATTCGTAATCAAATGAGTCCAGTAGCCCATCTTTATGGAGCTTGGAAATACGTTTCTCATTTATATGGCCCAAACGACAATACCAAAGGTACGTATGGTTCGAGTCATTTGTTCTTAGTCTTTTAGTATTTTCTATGTTATAGATCTGATGGTCTAAGTTAAAAACATATAAACCATTAAACATTTGAGCTACAACATAACAAACATCATTCTTAAATATGTAACAACAATTGTTCTTAATAAGAAAAGAAAATCCAATCATGTCTAAACATGAAATAGAAATAATGTTTCTAGTTATTACAGGAACATAATAACAGTAATCAAGTTCCAAAATAAGCCCACTAGGCAAAGAAATACGGTAAACCCACACGGTGACAGTAGCAACGCTTGCTCCACTGCCAATACGTAGGTCCACCTCTCCTTTACTCAGCATTCTTCTCCTTCACAGTTCCTGAACATTTATACGGATGTGAGAACCACATCCAGTATCTAATATCCATGATGAAGGAGCAGAAAAGTTTATCTCTATAACATAAATCCTGAAGCGGAAGTCATACCTCCCCTCATATTTTGTTGACCCTCAATGTACGAAGGACAATTCCTCCTCCAATGACCAGCCTTGCTACAGTGGTGTTACTTTTCCTCTTCCTCTGAGCCTTTCTTTTTCAGTACAGAAGTTTTGAGCTCCAGAGCTGACTTAGGTCCTACCTTCGTCTTCTTGAAGCCCTTGGCCATGCCCTTGTCTTTATGCACCATTAGTATGGGGCTAACAGCCTTAGCCTTCTTCATATTTATCTCGGTAGTTCACAACATGCCTAGGATCTCAGGCAGTGTCTTATCTATCTCATTCATGTTATAGTTTAAGAAAAACTGCTCATAACTGTCCGACAACGATTGTAGGATAAGGTCTGTGACGAACTCTTGGCCCAGATGGAACCCTAGTCCTTCAATGTTCTTGATATACCCAAGCATCTTGAGAATGTGAGTGCCTACTAGGTCCCGAGCTCCCATCTTGAACTGGAACAATGCCTTAGTGACATCGAATCTCTCTTGACAAGCTTGTTCATGAAACATTTTCTTGAGATGCTCGTCAATTTCCTTGCAACCCATGCCCTCGTGTTACTTTTGGAGCTCAGAGTTCATAGTCGCAAGCATGAGACATTCGACGTTTTAGGAGTTATCGAGGTACTTCTTGTAAACATCTTTATCAGCATGGGATGCATTCCCGACAGGCTCATCAGGGGATACCTCTTCCAAAACATAGAACTTGTGCTCTTACCTGAGAACAATTCTCAAGTTCCTGTACCAGTCCAAATAATTTGTTCCACTCAGCTTTTCCTTCTCAAGGATCGCTCTGAGGGACAGGGTGGAGTGTGAGGCACTTGCTATGGAAAAGTCTACAAGGATCAATGCAAAGTAAAATTAGTACTACATTTCATAAATATAATTTTTCTTTCAATTAGGACTTCAATCAAAATAACTCTCACTATTTTATCAAACTGATAACCCTCGATATCAATTCAAAGAGTTTATGCGAGTAACTCTCTTAGTGGATAAGATCCATAGTTCACTTACACTGTGAGTCAGCTTTGGCTTTTCTCTCACAATGCAGCTATTTAGGTAGACAACACTTGCTAATTGCATCACAACACAACTCTTGTATGGCTGGTGAATAACTCTTTATTCACATCCATCATATGGTGCTTGCCAACCCTATGCCTCTGGGCACTCAACCTTTGAGGTCACCCAATTAAGCTTGACTTGATGTTGACAGTGGGATATCACAATTATCCACTCACACTCTTACCAAGATAGATTAATGCATCTTGCTTTGGCAAGCCCACACTTCATCGATCGAGGAAGGAAGAGTGTCATTCATCGGAAGGCATCCGAATACTTAATATTGCTTAAGAGATTTTGATATTCGATTAACTCTTTAATCATGGTTAACATTTAACCAATGTGCACATCCATAAATATTAAACAACATACAAAATCCAAATGCATCCCAGATGTGCACGAGATGATCATCAACACTTGATGAACTGGGCTAAATCTGAACATCTAGAACAATTCTAAATTTTCAGATCCACATACACTGGACATAAGCAACACCAACTCCACTTACACAGTAGACAAGCTCGTCACTCTATGTGTGAGATACAAAATCTACCACATCCCTGGATTTACAAACCAACAAAAGTGACGGTTACTGTTAAGGAGTAGCAACAAAGAAATCACATGCGTTCTTGGTGGGTTTCCAAGAATAGATTTAGAACTTTTAGAACACTTCTAAAATTTCCAAATCTACACGCCATGGATTTAGCAACTTTTGAAATAATGATCATCGCACAACCTCCCTATGTTACCACTGTTGTGTTTTAGTGGGTGGCACAACAGTGGTGCGCTCAGCGAAAATAAGGAAACAAGAAAAACCCAAAAGGAAATTGTGGATCTTGCGATGACCATTAATCAAGAAGTAATGTTGTAATAAATAAATGTGTACCTTTGCGGGATTGAGTCGATACTCAACCAAGGTGCTCCGAAGAAATCCAACAAACGATAATGGTCGGAGTTCGAGCATAAAATAGTATACACGCCTCTACGAGTATCCACACGAGCATGGAGAACCCTAGACTCTTGTCACACAAGATCTAGGTCGGATGAAAGCTTGCCCTCAACATCTCCATGAATTACTAGATCCGTTCAAGGAGAGGTGGCAGCGATGAAGACGATGCATAGGAAACTCTTTCCTGCAGCGGCTAGGGACGATAAACAGTCAGCGACGACAAGCGGCGATCGGCGGAAGTGGCGGCGACGGTCGCGGATGCGGAATAGTTCTATCGCGAGGAGATCATCGTTGTCGGCTTCGTGATTTAGGTCTGGAATGAACAATCACTAATTCAGTTCAATAGTAAAATCTCATTTATACCTTGAACCGAACCGGCCAATGCCAACAAAGAACGACCGAACCAGACCTAGAATAAATAAATCGTTGAGACAAAATTTGGTGAGTATCTGGTCGATACACGACAAATAGGCAAATGGTCACAACGAAACACGACAAATCAAAGAGTAGTCACGACGATACACGACAAATCGTCGAGTATCACTTCAATACTCGACGAATCGTTGAATGGTCATGACGATACTCGACGAATCCAACCCATTTGTCGAAACCCCTTATCCATACTCGACGAATTTCCCTTAGCTTCTACCAACTACATATCGAGTTAACTCATATTCACGATACAGGTCCCAGAATGAAATTCCACCATGTCCAGAACGTCATATGCTTGGTTCTTCACTCATATCACAAATGAGCAAGGCCAACACAAACCTATCCAACTTCTCCAAAACTCTTATGTGCGAGCTCATAGGCTCATACTGCGTTGGCAGTGAGGCTACATGCTTTATCACTTCCAGATCACCATGGTAGCACCAACAACTTCCTCATCCTTGATTCTTTCCCACTCCTTGAGTACAGTGGTGCCTTCACAGCTAGAAGGCTCTTGCTTGACCAGAGGGCCTGCAAAGAAATAAGAGACTGAGCTCACCGTGTTTCCTTCACAAAATCGAGTTAGTGGGTTGTTGATCCTCTTAGATCTCTAAAGAGCCTGATCACGACTAACCACCTTTGCTGCTTCTTCTGAACTAGCTCCATTCCCGAGCAAACCTGGAGCATCACTCCCCTTGATTACTGAAGAAGAAGCCTTCACCCTGGAACTAGAAGTACCTAGAGCATCTCTACCCCTGCTTCCTGAACCAGAAGCCCTTGCTCCAGAGCTACAACAACCTAGAGCTCCTAGTGACACAAGTAGCTCCAACAAAAGATCCTTAGTAGCCTCCTTCTGCCTGCCATCCGACCTGCTCTCCTGCAGCTCCACAGAGGAGCCACCTCCATATGACAAGCAGCTATTCGGCCCATGATGGGGTGCGGTAGCCTCTGTGCTCTAGGCCGGGCCGTTACAACGTCTCCCAAAACAATGAACTTCTTCATCACTGGATCCATATATTTCCACCCCTTCTTCCACTCGTCATAGCCCACAAAGACAAACTTCCTTGCTTTTGCGTCCAGCTTTATCCTAAGAGCTTCTGGGATGTGTACATAGCAGGTCGATACAAACACCCAAAGGTGTTCCACGCTGGGCTTCTCTTTGAACATCAACTCGTGAGGACACTTCATGTTGATCGGACTCAGAGGCATCCGATTGATGACATACACCACGCAAGCCATCACTTACACCCAAGAGGTCTTAGGAATGCCTTTGTCATGAAGCCAACACTTGTAGGTCTCCATCAGATGACAAATCTTACGCTCTGCTACACCAGTGTATTGTAGAGTATGCCCACAAGAAGTTTTATCTGAATTCCGTGCTTCCTGCAAAAGTTAGAGAACACGGTTGAACCGAATTCTCCTCCATTTCCCATTATCAACTTCTTGATTTGCAGGCCAAGACTACCCGTCATAAGATTCTTGAACTCCACAAACAAATAGAATGCATCTGACTCCTCCTTCATGAAGTACACTCAAGTGTACCTCGTATAGTCTTCAATCAACACCAGCAAATATCTGCTACCTCCAAGATTGGCGGTGACGGTCGGTCCCAACAGCTCACCATGTATGCACTCTAATGGTTGTGAACACCCGATCTGCAAATTATCAAACATGAAGTGATAAGCCTCACCATATTAACATCCCATGCAAACATGACCATCGCCGAAAAGATGACAACCTAGGCAAGCTTTTCACAAGGCTCCTCAACGCCATCGCTTTCAACTTGACCATCCCGACATGTCTTAGTCTTTCATGCCAGATAGCTGCACTATCATTTGCCCTCATCCGATCAACATAAGAACTTGTTGAAGCCACAACCAAGTACTCATCCTTTCCCCCTATATGAGCAATATTCACCGACTAAAGGTTTACCTTACAGTCCTTCTTGAAGTGGCCAGACTAGTTGCATTTATAGCACCTTGGCCCTTCCATCCTCTTCCCATCACGCTTAGGAGATACACTACTCTTTTGCTGATATAAAGTAGAAGGACCATCACTAGCAACCGACTTCTTCTTCTTATCCTATCTACTTTTCTTCCTTGAGAAGGGCGCCTCGCCATCTCCTCTAGAGATGGTGAGTCCAGTCATCTGACTTACTAAGCTCTCCTGTAAAGCCAGCAGGTTCTCCAGATCCAGCAAATATGGCATATAGGCCCAGCCTTGAATGGATGTGACAAAGGCCACAATTCCTTCCGCAAACCGCAGATTATGTGCCTCTTCAGCTTCACCTCTAAAATAGGCTCATCAGGGTCCAATGTTGAAATCTCAGTGCACAAATTCTTCATCTTCAGGAAAAATGTTGAGATGGACAAAACTCCCTCATTTTCTCTAGCCAAATCATTCTCTAGGAATTGTAGTTGAGCTACATTCTTCCTGTTGAACAACCCATCGAGGGAAGTCTAAATCTCTGCAGCTGACCGACATCCAATGATGTGGTCAAAGAGTTCCAATGAGATATCCCCTTTGAGAGTAAACTACGCCTTCGCGTTTGTCTTCCTCCAAGCTCTCACCGCATCAGCACCAACAGCAGCAACCACCTCTTGCCTTTCATCACCACAGACGACCTCCCAAAGGTCCTCGCCCTAAAGATAGCTTTCCATACATGACTTCCACTTTTTATAGTTGGTCGATGTAAGAAGCTCAATTCCAAGACCTCTTGTCATTTCACCTTCCAGTGCACTATCCCTAGTTACTGCGACTCCCAGGAGCAATTAGGCAAATTGATGGTTGATCACTGCTCAGCCTCTGATCCCTATAATACCATGTAGAAATTTGTGATAACCGAAAAACAGGAAACCAGGGGCAGGAACACTCAACTTATCCGAGCCCAAGTAAGCCAGATGCAACCAGAAGAGCAAGAATCTTGTACTATAAAGAAACTTTGCAAGGTGAGGCATACATGGCAAGACATGATTCGCCAATGTACTCGATGGCAAAAAAAGTACAAGGCAAAGAAAATAAGCCGCACAGACTTGAAGTGTAACCGCCGGCAATGCTGCTAACCGCTATGGAGTCCGCTGAAACTACTAAGTTGCCAAACCATGACCTGACCGCGTGGGCTGCCCGTTATTCCAATACTGCACTCTATCTGCCGATCTGCATGCTGTATAACCGCATGGTTGTCTAGCCGCCATATTGCGTGAACTGCTGCTGCCAAACTGAACCAAGCCGCCAGAAGCAGATAACTTATTGAACTGGGAGACAAGTTGCAGAAGAGAAGACTGCCAGGTCACAAATCACGACCTGCTGCTAACCATTAGTTGCTAACTGCAGAGTCTGCACTGTCCCTGACAGAAGTCGGAACTAAGTCCCTGGCTTTCCAGCGCTACCAGTACAACCTGCACAACACATCTCGGTCCACACTCCAAACCACGCAACTAGAAAAATCTGTCCGCAACAACTATCCGCGAGTTTACTTACTGTTCAGTTGGTTTTTTTGATGTGATAGGGAGGTCCTATTTATAGGTATAGTGAGGAGTGTGGTCACCACCCTAGCTGATAGGATAATCACCATATCTTGCGAAGAACACCAAGTGTATTCGCCAATCCGCAGATACACAACCAGACCGCCTCAACTAGGCAAGACATCCAGTCTGCCAAGGTCGCACCACCAAGGATGGATACCAAGCCTATCTTCCTTATCGCCAAGGCCCAGCCTGACTTGATCGCCATATAGGAGGACTCTACCAATATTTCCCCAATCCGCCTACCTGCGGACCGCTCCAGTCCACATGCGCATGTGGACATCACTCAAGTATGCATACCTCGGCTCGCAACAAAAGCACATAAGGCTGACAGCTACCGAACTCGGCGGATAGAAATATCAGTCCGTGTAGACTACGCGACCTCCCGGAATAAGCTAGTCTGCACAACATGACGAACTCCAGCACCAGTCTACTCTAACCGGCAAACTCCGCGGTTACCCCTAACCGCTATACTAGAGCTAGACCAAGGCATACGTCATGCCGATCTCACGAGCTCTAGTCTAGCCCACAACCCGGACTCCGCAAATTCCACACGAATCTGCTCCTCGCCTGTCTTGGTGAACTTCACGAATAACCACCCTATCCACCCGGTTACATTCTAGGAATCAACTGCCTTCTAATCACAAGACGGCCTGGCTAGCCGTCTGCTCTGTCCGTATAGACAGCGAGAACATGTAAGACCCCTTTTCTTTGCTACGCTACTGGGTCTTACGCCCAAAACAGCCACTTTACGGTGACACCGTCACTCGCGAGGGTTGCCACTACAAAACACTGACTCTGCCAACAATGATGATCATCAAGAAGTAGAAGTACAAATGAGATTAAGTCCACAATCCCCACATATATAAATATGAGTATAAATCACAGCAGGTCCACAAGGATAAAGTGCTGACACAGAATAATAATACAGAAATATAAACGGGCTCATGCCCATTACATCATATCCTCACTACAACACTCTCTTGCGGAAGCTATGTAAATAATACTCACGGAGCCAGAAGCTGGTGCCCCAGTGCTAGACTGGCCCACCTCCATGTGCACTAGGCTCTGTTGGGGCTGCCTCTCTTGCTGCTACTCCCTGTCTCCCATCCAGAGACCCCAAAATGTTTGGTCCACTAACCGTTAGTCATAAAGACTAAGCCAACTCTCATCCCCGCCTCGCCCCCATGACTCCTAGGCACCGTACGGGAGGAGAGATAGGGAAGCTTATGAGGATGGAGAGAAAATAAAATTGGTGACGACAGAACTATCTAGCAGTTAAATAGTATACTTATGCAGGAGTCTAAACTAACAGTTCTATAAGTCTAAACTAGCAATTCTATAGCAAGTAAGCAGTAACAAAGGGCATAAGTAATGTAACAAGTAAATAATTTAACCTTAACTTATATGGATGCCCATACAAACTTATAAGTTAAGAGATCTTTTGCATGGCTCCCATCGTATAAGTTATCACATACTAGTTTATACGATGGGGTGTCAGGTTTTATGCAGGTATGAGTGTAGTGATATGTTATGCCATGATTCATACAAGTGCAACACACACACACACACATTTCTATGCGCACAGACCTTTAGTTCCCCCATTTTGGAAGCTAGCTTCACTCCGAGGATCCTCTGTAATGGCCAGCGGATATAGTGGGTCGGGCCACCCAACTCCTAGACGGGTATTGACACTACCAGGCCTAGACCTTACCTATGCCTTTGAAGGACACACCAGAGTCTCCACGTACTATACTGACCCACCGCTAGACTTTCCCTTGGCTATGTGTAAACCATACCCGCCGAGTCAATGTACCGACGTCGGTGTGAATGATCGTAAAATACTGAAGACCCACCACTTTATGCACATGCAACCATGAATTTTCGAGCCATCGGCTTCCCGAACTAACCCGTCCGTCACAAAAACCTACCGAGTCACTGGCTCCTCAGGCTAACTTGCCCGTTTCCACAACCACCGAGCCTACCACTCGAATAACCAAACCAAACCAAAACTCTCGAGCCATCGGGGTGAGTGAAAGTGAAGTGCTAGTATATACTAGTTGCTCTTTAATATTTTAATCCTATGGTTTAAGGTTAACCTTGGACTACCCAGGGCATTCCCTATGAAGGGCTATTGAGGGTACTAGGAACTACGATGGGCTAAAGCCCAAAGCTCCCTTTCACAAGGTACTTATTATTATTGGTAACTACCCATGTCCCCAAACTCTCCTGATTTTTACACTTGATCTAAACCTAAGTGTATTTAGACATCTCCCTCGAGGGAAAGACAATCCACCATCTATCCCGAGCACAACCTTGTCCCTAATCAACCAGGCTCTCACTACCTTCCTTCATTGGCAACCTATATCATTCACAACCAGACCAGGAACACCAACTACCACATACCAAAGTTCACTTGTTTCCCTAAGTCTACAATTTTGGTTTTGTGCAGACCTAATGGACTATAAGATGTGCAAGAATGTTGACCTTCCAAATAATCATCTGAATGACCTAAGATTTTTACTGTACGTTTATCATGATATTATAAGGTTAAATACAAAAGATAACATTTTTCCTAATTAATTTGCAATTATTGTATTTTCTGCAAAATCAGGCCTTTTGTGCTTTTGAACAACAAGTACACTTTTATCTCTAGGTATGACCTTTGCAAAATTATGTCAGGTGTATCTCATCAAAATAACAATAAATACTGAATTTCATAATTTTCCAAAAAGGTTTTCAGCTCCAAATAATCATTAACTAAATAGCCACATTAATAGGGAAAACAGGAAATAATAAAGAAATTATACGAAAATAACCAGATGACATACATAAACAGAAAGGACTACTAATGAAGAATTATTATTTTCCAAGCTTATTTGGTTACACAATTAATTCATCTAATAATCTTCTACATGAGGAACTTGTGAAATAACTTGTATAAAAAGACTTCCAATAATTATATAAAAATTCACAGAGCTTAGAAATGTCCAAAAAAGTCCTCTGCCCAAGTTTCATGAATTTTTAGTGAATAAATAGCTCATAATAATTTCTTAAGTGATTAGGGCAACTATTGAGATTGTGAAGGAAGTACCATAAATACTAACCCAAAATATACACTAAAATTTCCAGAGCTTTTTAGCAACAATATATGATCAGTGCCTAACTTTCATGATCATTCAAGATCCTATGATTAAGTAATAAAATCATGACAAAAAGTGCACTATTTGGTCCTATGTTAATCTAAGAGGGATGTGAGTTCTAAAAGGTCCTAACATTGCTTCTTAGGGTTAAATTACACCTTAGATACATTTCTATCAAGTTACAAGGCCTTCCAAGGACATGTAGTGCCATGTCCTTCATTGGGCCCAAACACCACTCATAGGGTTTACACTAGGGTCTTAGGGTATCTCCACCCCAAACCACTCAATTTCTCTTGAGGGGGTGTTTTAGATGACTTTGAGGCACTGGCCAAGATTTCATCACCTTTGGATGAGTGTTAGACACTCTACCTATCAAACACACATTTGCCCTAATTTTACCTTAAGTGGCCAATTTTGGTTGCATCAATACCTAACCAAATCAACCCAGAATAGGCTTAAATTTTTATCAGTGACCTATCATAACCCTAAGGGTCATTCACCAAAATTTTTGGTGGTTATGAGATATTTAGGCCCCTTAATTAATTCATATATAAATTATTAAATTATTTACAAAACTATAGAAAAATATTTTACAAAAATCCCATTTTTGGATATATCAGAGGTATATGTAATAGTGACCTCCAGTACAAATCTCAAGTCAATTGGGATGGCTGGATTGATGGGGGTATTCAAATTAGTCTCTGGTCAAGCCTATTCATAGGCTGCACCATATTGAGTGTTGTGCTCAAACCACTGACCCAAATGGTTGAAATCAATTTTTAAATAAACTAGACCTTAAGGGATACAATATTAATATTGACCATTTCTCCAGCAGATGGCTCTTAGTATTTTTAATATTTAATTTAAAACACTGCAGAAATGTGACATAAAAATAATTTAAAATGAAATTAATTACAGATCCAACACAAATCTTGGCGCGATCCAGCGGCTGCCCGTCATCATCCCCAACATGCCAACGGTCTAGATTGACCCATCTTGGGGCCACTTCCAGCCCAATTTCCCAGCCACCCAACCACCTCCCTGGCCGGCCACCGCCATCACCACCTCCATTGAGGTGGGGGCTATCGATGGTTGGCGACACGGCCGCCGGAGTGGCCATTTCCGGCGAACCTACAGCCCCTCATTTTCATGGAGTTTCTTCAGGATTTTCTCATAGGATCGGGCTCAATTGAGCCTGATATCACCCCTAGTCGATCTAAGAAGCTAGCATAGAGGGAGAGGGGGAGAAGTAGACCTTTTGGGAGGACTGAATCCTTGTCGATCTTTGGGATGCCATTTCCGGTGGTGGTTCGTTTGGGTGCTCTACAACAGTACTACCAGAGAGCCTAATTTCTTCAGGGAATTGGTGGAAAAGACTGCTGGGGGTCTTAGAATGCTTTTAAGATGATCAAATGGGGGGAGGGGAGAAGTCAAACTTCAAGGCCATTAATGGCCATGAAGGGAGATATCAGCCAATGGTGGTTTAGTGCACCCAGCCACTAAAAGGGCCTGGAAAACCCCTTTATGTGCTCATAACTGATGGGGGAATGTATCAAGCCATTGGAATGAAGAGAGGAGACCTCTTGGCCTTTCAAGCCATGAATGACCATTTCATCTCTCCTCCATTAAAGGGAAGTGGAGGTTTCTCTCTCCTAGTCACTATTTCAAGAAAATGAGTGGTATTTTGGATAATTCTCAGCCTCCTAAGGTTAATGTGCCACTCAAATTGGGCTTAGCCCAAATGGATTGGGCTAGGTTAGGCCAACTTGAGTTAATTTGACCTAAGCTTGGGTTGAGTTGACTTGGGTCAAATTGGCCTTTTGGGTTGCCCTCAATGGGTCCTTGGTGAGCCATTGGCCTGCCCTAAGGTCTAGAAAGGGTTGCGTAGGGTTGGTTTGGCACCTTGGAGGTGACTTGATCCTTAGTTAGGGCACTTTGACAATTTTGGGGTTAGAGTTGACTTTAGTCAACTTGACCTCTTAAGTTGACCTCAATGAATCCTTAGTGACCCTATGGACCTCTTAAAGGGTTAGAAGAGTTATGGTGGGGTCTTGGAGTCAAGTTAAAGCCCTAAGGTCAAACCCTATAGGTGGTTCTGAAATGAACTAATTACAGACCAAGGTGATCTCACCTTCATTCCCAGGTTCACTTGGTCTTCTTGGGCCTCCTAGGGTTTGTCATGACCTAGTCATCACAAAACCACTCTTAAGGGTCTAGTAGTTTGAGGGATGTTATAGAACAGACTACCTAGGCCGCCAAAGTATGAGCTCACTGCAACACCTTTGCCGACCTGACTAGCCGCCAGTCCTGAACACATAGGTCACGCGGACAGGTCGCCCAGTCCACCACTTTCATTCATAATTTTCAACAGAGTGGGCTATGCCCACTGGCAAATCGGTGTTGATTTTTCTAGGGTACATGGGCTACGCACCTGCAAGAGACATGGCTCGCAAGAGAAAACTACCAAAAAACCCAAACGACTGTTAATTTTCCCTCCAATAATACTCAGCAAAAAATAAACCCATGTACAATGATCTGTGGAAGCGCGTGTGTTTTCTTCTTGCAAAGCGTGATCAATGCTCACCTACAGGCTGTACTCGCATGCACATTCGGCGGGCGCCAATATTCGGCGGGCGCTAACAATTGACAGGCAGTAATATTCATTGGGCGACAACAATCTTTTGTGCTGATACTCCCCTGCAAGCATCAACCGCATACACATTCAGTGGGCGATAATGTTAGGCTGGCGACAACATTCTGTGGGATCATCATGCATCCTTAAAGGGAGGGGTGAATAAGGGTATTATAAAAATTCTTTTGTAGACAATCAGCTCTTATAAAATATTAAATTGCATCGTAACAAAATACAAAAATAATTGGTTGATAACTGAAAACAAAGAGACAAGATTTTTATGTCATCAAAAACAATTACAAAATTATGATTTCAATATTGCTAGAAATCAAGGCAATGATTTTTTTACTTTTCGGTTTTCTATATCAACCTTTTTCTCTAAGGACCGGTTGGTCGTATCCTATCTCTCCTTAGATAGAACTCAGGCTGCCCCTTAGACCTACTCCCTTAACCTAGTTGCCTAACTCATAAGGCAAATCTCTTCCTAAGCCACATAAGGACCTAATCGCCATCACAGGAAAATTTCTTTAGTGTTACGCAAAAGTAGTCACAAAAAGAAAAACAAAAATACATGGTAAGAGAAATAAAATATTTGTAGTAAAACTCCCTAAAGAGAAATCTGAAGGTGATGGTGAAGACACGGGAAAGATAAGAGTTGTAGTCGCGTTCGTGCTTCATGTAGAGTGAGCATTGACGAACTCTGCCTTCAAGTTCTCTTTTGGATCTTCAAGAATGTTGTATGGAATTCTTTGAATATATTAGACGAGGCCTCACACAAATATCTTCAGAGTTGTAGCTTGATCATTTTTAATGAATGAGCATAGCGGCCTTTTAAATAGATATTGTGAGTTAGTGCCCTTGGTAGGTAATACCATCCCATGGTACCCATAATGGAAGGAGTTTTGCGTGTTGGCCATCCAGAAATGGTCTGTGCATTTCATTCTTTACGCTATCGCTATCGCACCTCGATAGAGTTACCACGTCAGGACAATGCAATATATACTCCCCCCATCAGATGGATCTCATGCTACATTTGGCTCTTCAATCAATACATGACTATCAGACTTGCCATTCAATACTGTCGCGCGTTAGCCTCTTTACAAATTAGCTCTGCATCTCCCACAAATGTTATCATTTGAATGTCTTGTGTCAGTTATCCCATTGTCATTATGTCTATCGCTAGCAGTAGATGCTACCGCCCCGTGGTAGGACAAAATTCAGAGCACAATATCCATTTTATGCATCACATATACACATTAAGAATGGCATTGTACTTGTATTGTTTGTACACTATAAACACAAAAAACAGGCTTTATAAAATATATAATGAGATCGGTTATTTTCAAAACAAGAGATGCAGAATGCATGTTCCAACAAACTCTCTATTTTGATAATAACAGATCCTCCAATGAGAAATCAATCATTTTTAAATTAGAGTTGTTTTTATAGAATTGTGATGTAAGTGATAATCGTGATAAAAAGGTTTATAGAATAATGGGCAAGTACATTAATAAAAAAACTCATTCTAAGTGTGTGCTCCCCCTACATATGTGCTCTCCCCTACATATATGCTCCCCTACACAATGTGGTGTTATAATTTACTCCCCCTAGAAGTTTAGATTTCTCAATTTATTCTCCCCCTTTTTGTTATATCAAAAGAGGATTGAGGTGAGTTTAGTCAAATTTATTTTTCCCCCTTTGTTATGAAATAAAGGACCACTTGTAAAGATAATAATGATCGATTGAAAAGAGTGTATGTAGCAGAAAATAATTCTGAAAAAATTACTAGATAAGGGAAATGAACTTGCAAAAAATAATCATGAAATCGCCAGCAACCTAACTTAATCTCCATCTTTAAAAGGTAATCTTGTTGAACCAAAGAACTAACATGAATGATAATGAAAATGTGATTCATAAAGGTAAATACAATGAATGGCAAGAGAAAAGATATATTTATATGATCATGTAAATATGCGATCACAACATTAGAGAGAATAAATGTACAAATAAAGTAGATCTTTGGAAAGATTAGCAATTTACAGTAATAACCCTCAAAAGATAGTCATGAATAAGTAAGAAGAAAGCGCAAAAAGGAGTCAACATGTAAGAGATAAGCATGAAAATTAAAAGATCATACACTAGATATCATAAAAAAGTATAAGTATGAAAAATCTAATATGATAAATAATTACTCGTAATGAAATGTGTGATTAATAATATAAAGATAGTGATCATATGAGCAGAAACGAGTAAGAATGTACAGAAGATGTCATATTAAGTGATTTTAAAATTAAGGCTTCAGAATTGAAATGATTGTAAGAATTACCAATTTAGTTCAAGATTTTGCATTATAAGCCAAGTACCTAATATAAAGATTAATGTTGATGAACCAAAAGATGTTATTTTGTAGAAGATAATAATTATAGTTGAATTTTATGTTGGGTATTGTATCCACACTAACCCAGATTTGATGAAGTCACCCTTGAACTAAGATGAATTAAGTTGTATTTGATGCTTGGTTTGAGTTATGTGTTTGCAGGATTCTAATGTGAAGTGTAGACCAATGTCAGTCTACAATGGGTCACGAAACACAGGACCATACAATGTAATCCCTAATTGTGTGTTCCAAAGTGTTGACTCATGTGTAGTCTCTCTATTGGGATACATTTCATATTCAAGCTCTAGGACTATGTGAAAAGACTTGATGCTGGTCATCCCTTAGTAGAAGAAAAAATCAGTCAAGAAAATTTTCCTAAGTACTCGAGTAGTTCTTTACTTACTCGAGTAAGTTACTGAATTCATACTCGAGTAATAATACTATTACTCGAGTTGATAAGATCTATCTCGAGTAGTTACATCAACTACTCGAGTAGTTCCCTTTCTTCTCTCGAGTCTACAGAAACTCTCTTCTCAAATTTTTCTAAGTTAAATACTCGAGTAGTACTATATCGTACTCGAGTAGTTCTATCTTCTGTCTCGAGTAATTGGACTCTGACTCTCATGTAGTTCTCACTTACTCGAGTAGTCTAAGTCATGTACTCGAGTAGTTCCTCTACTACTCGAGAAGTCCAGTGTTTATACTCGAGTAATACAGAATTCCTTTCCAGAAAATTTCTCTAAGTGAATTACTCGAGTAGTTCATGTTATATACTCGAGTAGTTCTTTTTGTCTCGAGTAGTTCATGCTATATACTCGAGTAGTTCTTTGTGTCTCGAGTAGTTTATCTTCTATACTCGAGTAGTCATGTTTTCCAGTTACAGAAATTTTCTAAGTCTTTATCTCGAGTAGTTTCTTATATACTCGAGTAGTTCATTCTTATATACTCGAGTAGTATTTCTTTTACTCGAGTAATATACTCCACCTCTCGTGCATGTACTCAAGTACTCGAGTAAGTCATTTTGTTACTCGAGTAGCAGAGTCTTTCTCATTCTTATTTACTCGAGTAGTTGACTCTATGTACTCGAGTAATCATCTCTCTTTCTCTCGAGTAGTTTTTCTCATGTACTCGAGTAGTCATCTTCTACCTACTCGAGTAGTGCTGCATATACTCGAGTAGTCTATTACATCTCGAGTAATTTACTTTGACTTTTCAGAAAATTCTTTAAATCCAGACTTAACGGTCATATTCATAAACTCTGACGTGATTGGTCCACGTGTCTTTCTCAAAATGACTCAATTAATTCTAATCTTTTCCGATCCTATAAAAGGACTTGTCTAAACCGAAAAACTCCGAGTGTAGGAGTTTTAAACTCCGAGATTGTAGGAAGTTTTGCCTTCCGAGTGTAGATCCGTTGTATGGATTGGGTTTGTAGGAACGTTGTTTCGAGGGTAGGATTGATTTCCAATCCGAGATAGTGGAGTAGCCGAGTCTAATGTATTGCTAGATCGGTGAGGGAAAGTGGATGTACCCAAGGTTGGGGAACCACTATAAATCTTGCCTCGTCTGTGTTTGATTGGTAGATTGTTCTGTGCTTTGGTTTGAAATTTTTTATTCCGCAAAAAGATACACATATCACCTATTCACCCCTCTAGGTGATTTTGGTAGGCAACTATTAACTTTCAATTGGTATCAGAGCGAGGTTGATCATTAAAAGGTTAACACCTTGATCAGATCCTTCAATAGTTGTCTTTTGAGATCTACCAAAAATAGACAAGGCTAAAGATTTTGCCAAGCTTCCTTTGTGCAACAAAAATAATTTTCCCATGTGGAAAGAGAGAATCAAGTTCTTCATGGAAGCTGTGGATCCAAGGATCTTCATGATAGTTGAAGAAGGTCCTTACATTCCCATGACCGTCTCCACTATAGATCCAACTAAGAAAGTCCCTAAGAAACTTATGGATCTAGATAAGGATGAGATTGCACTTGTTTCATTGGACAAAAAGGCAAAAAATATTATAGCAAGTGCAGTCGATGATTCAATGCTGCAAAACCTTATTCACTGCCAGTCTGCAAAGGAGATGTGACAGTCATTAGTTACCTTAATGGAAGGTACAAAAGAAGTAAGGGATGATAGAAGATCCCTTCTTAATCAGAAGTATGAAGCTTTCCGATAGGGAAACAAAGATACCATTGCTGACACCTTTGAGAACTTCTTCAAGATAGTGAATGGGCTAAGGGTCTATGACAGAGTCTTCACTAATGGAGAATTAAATGATAAGTTCTTGAGATCCCTGACTAAGGAATGAGATAACAAGGTCTGTGCTATAAGGGAGTTTAGAAAACTGGCCGAGACAGATCCTCAGAATCTCTTCGGGAAGCTGATGTCATATGAGCTTCAACTCAACACCAGAAAGGCTGAAGAAGAGAAAAGCAGGTCTGGATTCAAAGAGAAGTCTGTTGCTTTAAAGGCATACACCTCTAAGAAGACAAAGGTTATTTCTCCTACTCCAGCACAAGAAGTTAGTGAAGAAGAAACCTTAGAGCCAAGCACCTCAGGCTATGAACTATCAGAAGGAGAGTTCTCACTACTCTCTCGACAGTTCAAGAAATTCTTGAACAATAAGAAGCAATGGAAAGGCATGGATGCCTCCTATAGAAGATCACGATACGATGGTGATCGTCAACGAAAAGGCTCAAGCATCCATGACAGGTACAATTCTAAATAGAACAAACATGTTTCGACTGACATTAGTTGTTATTGTTGTAATAGGCCAGGACACGTAATCACTGACTGCCCTCACAAGAAGAAGGAGGGTGGTAGAAGAGAGGAAAATAAGTCCTCGTACAATAAGAAGAGGATAGAGAAGAGCTTGATGGCCAAAAAAGGCAAGACTCTTAGTGACTCTGATTCATCTGAGTCGAGTGAGGAAGAAGAAGCCTTTTTGGACTCATGGCTCAAACTGATGATGAAAAAGAGCCCCAGTTCACTGGGAAGGTAAACTCTCACACTCCTCACTCTGATTCTGAATTTTCTGAACATGATTGTAAGGATAGATCTTATGACGATGAGTTAGAACTCATGGCCCAATATAAGGAGTTAATCATGGCTTACGACAAATGTCGCCGAGTCGTGAAATCTCATGCTAAAGAGATAAAGTCTCTCAAAGCTGAAGAGAGCATCTTGAGAGAGAAAGTCGCAAAGACTGACTCGCTCAAAGAGAACTTCAATAATGTTATTGAAGAATATAACAAAGCTCTTGAGCATCTTGATCTTAAAGAGAAAATCATCAAAGAACTGGAAGCCCAACTTGCTGCTGAAAAGAAACTTGTTGAAAATTTCTCGAAGCCCAAGACAGTTCTTCTATTCATTGCTGAATTCTCAGCCAAGGCCAAAGGTGCTGTACTAGGCCATGAAGAACCTCCTAGTAAGTCTTCTAGGAGAAATAAGGCTCAACGAAAGAATAATGCCGCCAAAAAGGCTTTAGCCAAAGAGAAGGGAAAAGCCCCTCAAGATCAGACCATGTTCAAGAAGGTTATATTTCCTTCAAATGAGTTTGATCTTGACTCATCCTACAGACACTTTGCTAGGCCTACCTATGTAGAGCCAAAGTCCCGTTATCAAGGATGGACTCAACCCAGAAACTTTGGCGAAAGTGTCTTTAAGGCACCTTATGAAGAAGTCATTCTTCAGAGCTATGACCCTTTCAATCATGGCCATAACTTCAAGAAGGCACCAAAGACAAAGCCTGTTGTAGAAAAGCCAGTGAAGGAGAAGAAAACATGTGATTGTCATCATCGTGAAGCTTCTTCCTCCAGGAATGCTGCCCCTGCTAGACCTCATTTCTAAAAGGCCAAGAAGGGAACATAAGGCGAAGATACAACAGATTTCACTGTTGGTGTTGTGGCAGAATTGGTCACTTTGCCATTGATTGCTTGTTTAATCCCAAAAATGCTGCAACCCCACATGTTGGAAATATGAGGAAGACCACTCCTAATGCTAATATTCGTAAGGGGAGTGTTCTAACCCGAGACCAAGGACCCAAACATATTTGGGTTCCTAAGGCAAACTGATTGTGATTGCAGGTACGTCCAAAGGCCACCAAAATGCCAATCTGGTATTTGGACAGTGGATGCTCTCAGCATATGACCGAGACAAGAAGCCTTATTCAGAACTTTACTCCAGTTGTGAACGGACCGAAGGTCATCTTTGGAGGTTCAGACCGTGGAATTACTAAAGGCTACGGTATGATTACAAATGGTAATGTATCCTTCTTAGATGTGGCTTACGTTGAAGGTTTGGAACATAACCTAATAAGCATAAGCCAACTCTGCAATAAAGGATACATAGTTGAGTTTCACGCTGATAAGTGCTTGATAAAATCTGTTGACAACATGGAAACGATTCTATCTGACACTCGAAGCAGAAACATTTTATTTTTAAATTTCATTTGTATAGATTCTTCGACACCAGTGTGCTTTTTAGCAAAAGATAGTGCATCTACTGGTGACCAATGGCACAGGAGACTAGCACATATTAATTTCAATGCTATTAATAAATTATTTTCAATGAACTTAGTACGTGATGCCCCAAATGTCAAGTACGTCAAAGATAGACCTTGTCATGCATGTGTGAAAGGCAAGTAAATAAGGGCTACCTTTAAAAGCATTATAAGCAAGGATTCCAATAGATGTCTTCATCTACTGCATATGGACTTGTTTGGTATACTGCAAATTAGAAGTTTGGGAGGTAAGGATTATACGTTGGTAATTGTTGATGATTACTCGCACTTTGCGTGGGTGTTCTTTCTGAAACACAAGTCAGATACCTTCGACATCTTTACTAATTTTGTCAGGCAAGTTCAGAACGAGTACAACTGCTCCATAGTCAAAATCAGAAGTGACAATGGAACAGAGTTTAATTCTGGGGCCATGACAGAATTTTGTGAAAGCCTGGGTATCTTTCATGATTTTTCCTCTCCTCGTACTCCTCAACAAAATGGAGTGGCCTAGAGAAGGAATAGAACACTCATAGAGGCCTGCATGACCATGTTGAGTGATGCTTCACTTACGAAATATTTCTGGGCTGAAGCCGTAAACACTGCATGTCACTTGCAAAATCAAGCCCTCATAAATAAAAACCACGATAAGACACCTTACGAACTTCTGAAGGGCAGAAAACCAACAGTCTCATATTTTAGAATTTTTGGCTGTAAATGCTTCATGCTAAACAATGACAAGTATCATACTACTAAATTTAGCGAAAAGCGTTTTGAAGGTATTTTTGTAGGTTATAGTAGCCATAGTAAGGCATATAGGATTTCTAATAGAAAAACCCTAGGGGTAGAAGAATCGATACATGTTGTATTTGATGAGACGAGTTTGCTGCAGAGCAACTCTTCTAGTGTGCTAATTGAAGATGCAGGTGCAAAGATGAAAGAAGTTAGCATGGATGGACCGTCCGAAGACAAAGGTGAAAAGTTCATCAAGATCACCACTCCAACCCCTATTGGAGAGGCTAATGATCAAGATGAAGAAGTCACTCCGGTGATAGAAGATAATCTAGATGCAAGGACTCGAGAGCTCAGACATCTAACGGATCACCCCATGGACCAGATCATAGGAGATCCCCGAGATGGTGTCAGAACTCGTAGAGGTACAACTAATGAGAATCTATATTTAAGTTTTCTCTCGCAGGTTGAACCAAAGAAGTTTGAGGAAGCAAACTCAGACGCATCGTGGATAATGGCGATGGAAGAAGAACTAAACCAGTTCAAGTGCTGCAAAGTATGGAAGCTTGTTCCAAGACCCAAAGGTAAGAATGTCATTGGGACAAAATGGGTCTACAGGAACAAGATGGACGAGGATGGAACAATTATAAAGAACAAGGCAAGACTTGTCGCAAAAGGTTATCGTCAAGAAGAAGGAATCGACTTCGACCAGACGTACACTCCAGTGGCTAGGCTGGAGGCAAAAAGGTTATTCCTAGCATATGCTGCACTCAAAGGCTTCACTGTCTACCAGATGGACGTGAAGTCTGCCTTCCTTAATGATGACATAAAGGAAGAGGTGTATGTGGAACAACCTCCAGGTTTCGTTGATTCTAACTTTCCTGATTATGTTTACTTACTGCATAAAGCTTTATATGGTCTGAAACAAGGTCCTTGAGCTTGGTATGAGACGCTGTCTAGCTTTCTACTTGAGAACAAGTTCAGAAGGGGAAAGATAGACAAGACATTATTTCTTAGGGAAATTAAAGGCAAGATTCTGCTAGTGCAAATCTATGTCGATGATATTATATTTGGATCTACTGATGACAACCACTGCAAGAAGTTTTCAAAACTTATGCAAGAGAAGTTTGAAATGAGCAGTATGGGCGAACAGAAGTATTTCTTAGGGCTTCAGGTGAAACAATCTGAAGATGGAATTTTCATCTCGCAGACAAAGTTTACCAAAGAGCTAATTAAGAAATTCGGAATGGAGAACGCAACCTCGATGAGGACTCCAATGGGTTCAACAATGTCTCTGGACAAGGATGAAAAAGGGAAACCTTTTGATGAAACCAAGTACAGAAGAATTATTGGATCCTTGCTCTACCTTACTACAAGTAGACCTGACATAATGTTCTCAACATGTGTCTATGCTAGATTTCAGGTGAACTCTAAGGAATCTCACTACGCTACTGCGAAGCGAATTTTGAGATACCTTAAAGGTACACCAAATCTTGGCTTATGGTACCCAAGAAGTAATGATAGCGAACTAATAGGTTTTTCAGATGCAGATTTTGCAGGGAGCAAAGACGACAGGAAAAGCACTTTAGGGACATGTCAATTCTTTGGAAGAAGACTTATCTCCTGGAGTAGCAAGAAGCAGAACTGTGTGGCAATTTCAATGGCTGAGTCAGAGTACATCTCTATAGGCAGTTGCTGTGCACAGTTACTTTGGATAAAGAATCAGTTTGAGGACGACAACATGAAGTTTCAAAACATCCCTTTGTTTTGTGACTCTTCCAGCGCAATTGCAATAGCCAACAACCCAGTCCCGCACAGCCGGACAAAGCATATAGAGCTAAGGTATCACTTCATCTGGGAGCATGTGGAGCATGGGGACATAGATCTTCAATATGTCTCTACATATAGGAAAATTGCAGACATTTTCACGAAGCCGATGGACAAGACCAAGTTCTCGTTCTTCAAAATAGAACTTGGGATACTCAACAAAGAAGACTAGAGAAGATGGATTCTCAAGAAGGCTCAAGGCTCAAAGATGGAATTGGACAAAAGAGCTGAAGCAACCAAGGTAAAGATTTGTGAAGAAGTTGGTCTCTTCAAAGAAGATGCTATTACCAAGCTATCTGTTGAAGTTAGAAAGGGGGAGAAATTGGTAAAAGAATATTTTCATAGTCTTTTGCTTGCTAACACTGCCTTATTATTTAGCATTCTTTTTATGTCCATAATTCACCTTAGTGTAAAGGGTTCTGACTTCTACAAATAGGGGGAGATTGTTGGGTATTGTATCCACACTAACCCAAATTTGATGAAGTCACCCTTGAACTAAGATGAATTAAGTTGTATTTGATGCTTGGTTTGAGTTATGTGTTTGCAGGATTCAAATGGGAAGTGTAGACCAATGTCAGTCTACAATGGGTCACCAAACACAGGACCATACAATGTAATCCCTCATTGTGTGTTCCAAAGTGTTGACTCATGTGTAGCCTCTCTATTAGGATACACTTCATATTCAAGCTCTAGGACTATGTGAAAATACTTGATGCTGGTCATCCCTTAGAAGAAGAAAAAATCAGTCAAGAAAATTTTCCTAAGTAAAGTACTCGAGTAGTTCTTTACTTACTCGAGTAAGTTACTGAATTCATACTCGAGTAACAATACTCTTACTCGAGTAGATAAGATGTATCTCGAGTAGTTACATCAACTACTCTAGTAGTTCCCTTTCTTCTCTCGAGTCTACATAAATTCTCTTCGCAAATTTTTCTAAGTTAAATACTCGAGTAGTACTATATCGTACTCGAGTAGTTCTATCTTCTGTCTCGAGTAATTGACTCTGACTCTCGTGTAATTCACACTTACTCGAGTAGTCTAAGTCATCTACTCGAGTAGTTCGTCTACTACTCGAGTAGTCCAGTGTTTATACTCGAGTAATCCAGAATTTCTTTCCAGAAAATTTCTCTAAGTGAATTACTCGAGTAGTTCATGTTATATACTCGAGTAGTTCTTTTTGTCTCGAGTAGTTCATGTTATATACTCGAGTAGTTCTTTGTGTCTCGAGTAGTTTATCTTCTATACTCGAGTAGTCATGTTTTCCAGTTCTAGAAATTTTCTAAGTCTTTGTCTCGAGTACTTTCTTATATACTCAAGTAGTTTATTCTTATATACTCGAGTAGTATTTCTTTTACTCGAGTAATATACTCCACCTCTCGTGTATGTACTCAAGTACTCGAGTAAGTCATTTTGTTACTCGAGTAGCTGAGTCTTTCTCATTCTTATTTACTCGAGTAGTTGACTCCATGTACTCGAGTAATCATCTCACTTTCTCTCGAGTAGTTTTTCTCATGTACTCGAGTAGTCATCTTCTACCTACTCGAGTAATGTTGCATATACTCGAGTAGACTATTACATCTCGAGTAATTTACTTTGACTTTTCAGAAAATTCTTTAAGTCCAGACTTAACGGTCATATTCATAAACTCTGACGTGATTGGTCCACGTGTCTTTCTCAAAATGACTCAATTAAGTCTAGTCTTTTCTGATCCTATAAAAGGTCTTGTCTAAACCGACAAACCCTAATTATTCAAAGATTATTCAAAGAAAGTTTTTGCACTCGTACTCTCAAAAAAATTCTATCTCCTCTTTCTCTCTCCAAGAAACGGAAACTCGCCGCCGCCGCCGTCGCAGATTTTCGACCGGCTAGGGTTTTCATCTTTTGAGGATTCAGATCAAGAAGGCTTTCCAGATCGAGATTCGCTCAACTCCGTATTTTCTGATTAGATCGATCGTGAGAAGCCAATGAAGTTCAGATCCATTCTTGCCGAGATTCTTCTTCAATATTCTGATAAAGTCGCACGCCTAGAATAAGGAATTTCTGATTTACTATTGCAGATCTGAACAAGAAGATTACTGTTTGTATTTCTGTACAACTTTATTTCTTTATTGTAGGAGAAGTTTTCTCCGAGTGTAGGAGTTTTCAACTCCGAGATTGTAGGAAGTTTTGCCTTCCGAGTGTAGATACGTTGTGTGGATCAAGTTTGTAGGAACGTTGTTCCGAGGGTAGGATTGATTTCCAATCCGAGATAGTGGAGTAGCCGAGTCTAGTGTATTGCTAGATCAGTGAGGGAAAGTGGATGTACCCAAGGTTGGGGAACCACTATAAATCTTGCCTCGTCTGTGTTTGATTGGTAGATTGTTCTGTGCTTTGGTTTGAATTTTTTTATTCTGCAAAAAGACGCACATCTCACCTATTCACCCCCTCTAGGTGATTTAGGTAGGCAACTATTAACTTTCATTTTATTTTGTTAAGCATGAAATACATAACTATAAAGAGACTAAAGTAATTCAATGTGAAAAGAATTATAATTCAAGCTTTAATAAATTTTGCAGTGTTCATATTTAGTTATTTAGTATGTTTACTCATTTATGTAAGAAGTTATGTATTTGTACTTAAGCATCCAATTCTCATGAGTGAAAAATTTATGAAAGATAATAATGTGTACACTATGCGCTTTAATAAGATATTCATATGCAATCATAAAGACAAATGTAAAGCATAATGTAATGTGCACAATATTATCAATATACAAATTATAAATTACTTTCACTAATTCTAATGCACAATAAAATAGTACAACTACCAATGTGTTTTGCACACACAATGCTTATTAAGAGTTATCAGTAAGTGAAGTAGTGATTTATGGATAACAAAATATTATTTTAATTTTTTTACTTTGGTGATTCAGTGTACATAAAAAGAAATATAACTATATGGTGTTTTAGGTTCTTTGCTCATATCACTTTACAATTCTTTTCAAGTTATCCAAGCTCACAATGCTTATGAAGACTTATCAATTGAAGAATTAGTGCTTGATGGAGTTATCTTTATCATTTATTTATTTGATTTTTTAGTGACAAAAGTCTCTGGATTCACGTATATACAGACAATTAAAATTTTATTCACCTACACTTCTCAAATGTGAGTGCATGAATATTTATAGATCTCATGTGGAAATCCAATGGTGTGTAGATAATTTTATCCATACATATTAACTAGTTATGTCATTACACTACATATATATGTATAGTCAAGACGATAAGTGTTAGGAAAATTTCCCATAATGTTCCTGATTTGAAGAAGTCATCACAATGAAGATGAACACATAATGTATTTGATAAATGTAATTGATTGTGTTGATTTCCAGTATTAGATAGTGCAAGCCTAGTATAAGGTTAGACTTAGTGTCACTAGATATAGTTTTTTTAATGTAATCCCTCATTCTGCAAAACACAATGTCGAACTATGATATAGACTATGTTGGACTTGTCAATCACTCATAAACATCAGTATGTAAAGTCTATAAGGTTGGTTAGAGCAAAGGAATTAAATTCAAGAAGTTCAAAATTTATCTAAGTAAAATGCCAGTTAGACATCTAGCTGATCGGCTAGAAGACTATCCAATCGTGGATAATTATCAGGACGAATCACCTAGATGTTACCTGAAGTTCAAGAATCTGTTAGTAAAATATCAGCTAAACATCTAGCTAATCGCTTAGAAAACTGTCTATAATGCAGAGAAGATCTCAAATTTTGCTAGATGAGTGGAGAATCAATTAGAAGATGTAATATAAGGTAGACTTAGCTGAATCCCCTAGAAGTACTACATATCGCCTAGAAGGTCTATATCTCCTAGAAGGGCTTCTGAAGGAGAGTTAACTTGAAGAAATTAAAGCTGGAAAATATTCTAAGTGTTTTACCATCTAGACAATGAGCATATCAGCTAGATATATTTATATTGGCTAGATCAAAGCTACATTGACTAGATCACTTCCATATCGCCTAGAAAGGATCAACAAAGCTTGAATCATGCAGACAACATCTGAATCGTGTGGAGAAGAGCTATATCATGCTGAAACCAACTAAATCGTATAAAGAAGAGCTATATCGTGTAGATAATAGCTATATCATATATACACCTTCTATATCGCGAAGATATCTTCCATATTGTCTAGAGGCGTGGTTTTGATTTTGAATTACGTGCTTGACGGATTTAATGCCAGACTTTATGATAATATCTACAGTTGTATTTGAAACATGTCTGCCTCTAAGAAAGGTCACTAATAGCTGTTTAAAGTTGTGGTTAAAATAAAAAGGAGATTGTGTTGATGGCTAACCCTAATCAATCAGATCAAATCAAATTAGGCTTTCACCGCCTTCAATTTTTTGTATGATTCTTCTGTATGAAAGCAAAAGAAGGAGAAGATAATCTTTGAAGAAAAATCTTAAATCTTCTTAAGTAAGATCGATTTGAGGCTGCTGATTTTTTCAAGGGCTTAATCAACAATAGTAATCCTTTTGGTCTTCAAGCGTTCAGATATGTATTCTTCAACTGAAGCCATTGTTTAAGATCACTAATAAAAGACCAAGTAGAAGTTAATCTCCATCAAGCTTCAAGAATAATATACTCCTCAAGATTTATTCTTTAGAGTCAAAATAAAGTTGTAATAAAACTTTAAAATATTCTTTTCTATAGGATTTCTCTGAAATCCGAGTGCAGGGGCTTGTGTGACCTTAGTGTAGGTTTCTGGGCTGAACCTAAGATAGGATTCCAGTTGTGAATTTGAGTGTAGGATCTTGAGATAGGAGATCTGAGGTAGTGGATCTAAGGTAGTAGATCTAAGTTAGGGGATCAGTTAGCATCCTTGAGGTAGGATTGTTGACTTTGAGTTGTAAGATCTACTAATCTGAGTTAATTTGGTTGAAGTTGTCGAGACTAGCACACTGCTTGATAGGAGAAGGGGGAAAGTGGATGCACCCAACTCGAGGAATCACTATATCTTTCTGTGTTTAAGGTGTTTGGTGTGATAGTCTCACTTATACTTTTATTATTTCACAAATATTTCAGAAAAAATGACATACCCTATTCACTCCCTCCCTTTTAAGTGAAGATAGACATCCCATAAATTATAAGTGGTATTGGAGGGAGGTTATTCAAAAAGTGCCTAATAGCATGAACAAATTTTCCCTTGGATTATCAGTCTATTCATCATGTCTGTTGGAGAGAAGTAGTGGTATGAAGCTGTCTATCAGAAGTAAAAACAGTTAAAATTTGGAAGGAGTGAATAAAGTTATTCGTGGAAACTTCAGATCCAATCATCTCTATTACTATTAAAGATAAATACCAAGATGACTCTCATTCTGCCAAGATGGGCATAAGGGCACCTTGAGATGATTCATATCCTGCCAAAGACTATCGAAAGGCCAACAAAAATCTAATATGGTACTTGGATAGTGGATGTTCCAGGCATATGACTAGAGTAAGAAGCCTACTTAAGAAGTTCACCTCTGTTGAAGATGGACCCAACGTCATCTTTGGTGGATCTTATAAAGGGCTATCAAAAGGTTATGGTATGATCACCAATGGTATAGTATCCTTGATAAAAGTGGCTTATGTAGATGGATTGCACCACAATTTGATAAGCAAAAGCCAACTATGTGATCTAGGCTATGTTGTTGAATTCAACAAGAACAAGTGCCCAATAAAGAGATTTACAGACTCTGGAATAATGTTAACATGCACTATGAGTGTAAATATTTAGTACTTAAATTTTCTATGTTTAAATTCCTCTTCACTTATATGTTTACTAACAAACAATGGATCATCTCTTTATGTACAATGACACAAGAGACTAGCTCCTATAAATTATAATATTATAAAACAAAAAATTTGGTCAGGTATGGACCCAAATGGAAATGAATTAAAGATGGCTCATGTCATGCAAGCAAAATGGGCAATCAAACAAGTGCTTCCTTTAAGAGTATATGTTCTAAAGATTTGACAAGATGCATATATTTTTTTCATATGAACTTGTTTGGTCTCATGCCAATTCGTAGTCTAGGAAGTAAATCATAAACCTTTGTGATTGTTAATGTTTTTTCTAGATTTGCATGGGCATTCTTTCTAAAAAGAATGTCAGATGAGTGAGACATCTTTAATTCTTTTGACAAGCAAATCCAGAATGAAAAGAGTTATTTTATTGTCAAAATTATAAGTGACAACCGTAGAGAATTTCAATTTGGAGCTATGACAAAATTTTATAATGGTCTAGGTATCTTTAAAGAATTTTTCTCTCCTAGAACTCCACAACAAAATGAAGTTGTTGAGAAAAAGAAAAGGAAACTTATTGAGGCTAGCATAACCATGTTGAGTTAGTCTTCATGATTAGAATATTTTGGGTTGGAGCAGTCAATACAGATTGCTATGTACAAAATATAGCCTTAATTAACAAGAATTACAGTAACACTTCTTATGAGCTAATGAAAGACAGAAAACCAGTAAAGTCCAACTTTAAAATCTTTGGGAGCAAATATTATATGTTGAATTATTGGGAACATTGTGCTTAATATTCCATGATTTGAAGAAGCATCACTTGCAATGATAAGTACATACTGTATTAGATGATATATCTATTTTATATCCATGCAAAAATTATTTGTTGTCTTTAAAACATGTTTAGAGAAGAGTTAGTGGAGATGGAGAATACTGTTGAGATTGGTATATGGTTCTCCACGGTAATGGCATGATCGTGGAAATCTTAAAGACGATATTATGGAGAAGACACAAAGAGAGGTAGATTTCAACTCTAAGAGTGATAACATTGAAAAAGAAGAATTTTCTCAATGATATCATGCTGACAGGGTTTTGTTATCATTGAGCATGCACAGTGGCAGGATTTCAAATTTGGCAGTGGTGCATAAAGACTTGTCAGTTCTTTCTATTCCCGCCTAAATTTTGATAGGAATTATTTTAATAAAACGATCGTTAGAAAAGTCAAAGGTATATAAGGAAGAGTTAGTGTAATGGAAAAATACTGAGATGCTACCGATTGTTGCTCAATCTTGTTGTATCAAAAACACAAGCAGCGACACAATCTATCTTTACTGAGTAAGCTTTCTATGAAATGATTCAGATAGAGCAAGGAGGATTCAAGCTTCACGACTTCAATTAGGTCTTCTTACCGGAGAAGAATATCAAAAAGGAGAGCCCCAAATCTACTCTACCTGAAGATGTTCTCAAATCAGGGGTTGCTTCAAAAAGATTGCTTTCACAGCTAAGATAACCGAAGACTCAAAAAACATCAAGGTCCAATTTGTAGATTCTTTAGTTATATTCATTTACAAACTTTCATTTGTAGGATCTAGTGATAGATCTGAGTTGTAGGGCTATTTCCTGAGTTATAGAACCATTTCCTGAGGTAGGGATGTTGAGTCTGAGGTAGGGTTGTTGCCTGAGGTTGAGCTATTATGCCTGAGGTAGGATCTTTATATAAATCTGATATTGGAGCTCAACTAGGTCTCTGAGCTATAGGAGTTGGATAACTCTGAGTTGTAGGCCTTTTGTGCCTAAGGTATGGTCTTGGAGTAGACTTGAGAGATTCTAAGGAATCTGAGATGTAAGCTCTTGGAGTTGAGTATTAGAGAAGTTTGCTGAGTTTAACACACTGCTAGATTGATGCAGAGGGACAGTAGATGTACCCAGACCCTAAGGAACCACTATAAATTGGTGTGTAATGTGTGATGTGCTTATTTTGATTTACTTTATATTTCTTATAACCGTTGAAAACTAAAAAGGAACCAACAAGTTGTTCGACCACCTATTCACCCCCTCTAGGTGAGTTAAACTACCATTAATAATAATCTTTCAAGTGGTATCATGGGCAGGTTGGTAAAAATAAGACTTAACAGTCTGACCAAGATCTTATAAGGGTAGTCAATTATTTCCCCATGGCTTCAGCTGATAGCCATAAGGAGCTGAGCTCAATAAAGCTCCCCATATGCAGAATGGAGAACTTTGGCACATGAAAGCAAATGGTAAAGATGTTCATGGAAGCCTCAGACCCTAGGATTTATATCACAGTTGAGGAGGGGCCATTCATCACCATGAAGGCCTCTACAACTTACCTAATCTGTTGGTCCCAATGAGATATGCTGACATGACTAGGGATGGAAATTATACTTGCTACCATAAATAAGAGAGCCAAAAATATAATAGTAAGTGCAATTGATGATTCCACCTTCCAAAATCTGATTCACTATCATACATCAAAGGAAATGTGGAGTACACTTATTGTGTATATATAAGGGACTGAGGAAGTCAGGTATGACATAAAATCCCGCTCAACCAATAGTATGAAGCCTTCAGACAGGGCAGTAAGGATAACAAAGCTGAGTGCTATGAGAAGTTCTTTAAAATAGTGAATGGGTTGAAGATATATGGAAGGGTATTCATAGATTATGAGCCAAATGACAAGTTTCTTAGGTATCTAACTAGAGACTAGAATACTAAAATATATGCCATCAGGGAGATGGAGAACCCGACCAACATTCTTCCCCACACTCTTTTTGGGAAGCTGCTCTCCTATAAGATGCAACTAAATGCAAGAAAGGAGGAGGAGGTTACTGTTAGGTCTCACCAGAAGGAGAAGAATATGGCCCTCAAGGTTATGGGCTCCAGGAAGAATAAGGAGAGAATCTTCTCTCCTCCCAGGAAAGTGACTGAGTCAGAGTCTTCTAAACCAAGCACTTTAGATTCTGATATGACTGATGGGGAGTTTGCTGGCTTCTTAAGGCAATTTAAAAAGATGATGACTAGGAGGAAGAAGTGGAATGGCAGACCTTCCTTCTCCTCCAACTACAAGAAGGAGAGCAGTAAACCTGAAAGAGCCAAGAATGACCCCAAATGGGACAGGTATGGTTCTAAACATAATAAATAGGTTTCTACTGATATTGTTTGTTATTGTTGCAACAGACCTGAACATGTTATAGCTGTCTGCCCAGTCAAAAGGAAAGAGAAAGCTGTTGCAGGTGAGAAGAAGCACTACAAGGTCAAGAAGTTTGAAAAGACATTCCTTGCCAATAAGGAGAGTTAACTTGAAGAAGGAATATTGCTTGCACTCACTTTCCCATGTGCATATTAAGAAGCTCCACATTCACGAACACCGCGGGGTTTGAGGTGTCCATTGCTTTTGAAGACATCGAAAGTTACTAGCATCTCCTTACCGCGACAAGGAGAGATTATTATATTTAAATTGCTAGGGCTTCGATGCAACCAAAAAACCCTTTACAGCGAGGGCTTGTACGTGCAGCCTAATTTTAGCTAGGTGCAAATCATAAAAAAAACCAAAAAAAATTCAAAAGACAATATTCCTACTATCCTCTAAAAGATTAGGTGAAGCTCAATGCTAAAAACAATTTTCTCCAACCAGTCAAACATTCACTATTTTTTGATTCGCGTCAGGGGTTTCTTCATGTAAATTTCTTAATTGGAGGGTCTCAATGCTAGGCAATGTCGAATAGTGTTGTGCTCAGCACAATGGTCTGCACTCCAGATGCTAGATTGTATTTATTAATGTACTTGCACTCCTCACCTGCATTCAAAAATCCACCAACACTCTGATCTCATTGAGCGAATCCTACAAGATCATTCAGGAGTTTCTTGTCCATTGTGTCGGAAGCGCCGCTACCATTGTAGAAGGCCGTGTGAGATTATTGTCATGTTTCGCCACTATAGATGTTGGGAATGCGGCCAAATCTGGGTGAAAATAGAGTGAATACTAGAAAGTAGATGTACCAAGGCATTTTTAGGTGTTAGTAAGTAGATATACCAATTTTCTTAATGCATAAATTGATTTCATATTAATCTTCCAAGCACAGTACAAAATTGTTTACCCTGCCATTGCAGAAGTCGTCGGAGTCTATCACATCAAGATTGTCGCGGGAAAAATAGATGGTATGGGAGCCAACAATGGTGAGCATCGTCGGGCGGTTTCATATTTGTTGAAATGACAAATAAAGTAGAAACCCCATGGTAAAAGTGAAATGTGAAATTTTGAGGAAAGTAGAGCTAGACAATGGAATAATTAGACAACTCTCGATGGGCAACTCCCATACTTAATGCTTTGTATAGGCTGTTCTCGCATGCATAGTGAGAGGGAGGCAATATTGAGCGGGTGCGTTATTCGATAGGGTGTGATATTCGGTTGGACGACAATATTCGACAGAGCGATGATATTTTGCAATGCGGCAGCATTCGGCGGGGCAATGACATTCAGCGTGGCGAAGACATTAAATGGTTGGAGAAATTCATCAGGCGGGAACATTAAACGAGGCGGTTACATTCTCACAAGTTATGCATGTTCTTGATGCTTTACCCGAGGGTTGTACTCGCAGACACATTCTGGGGGGGGGGGGAATTTATTGAAAAGCAACATTTAGCGCGCGACATCATTTGGCATGCAGAAAGATTCAGTAGATGACAACATTCAATGTGTAACATTATTTAGCGACAAAATTATGTGATGAGAGATGCTGATGATGGAGCATGCCTTCGGTTTGGTTATATGGAGATTGGGAGTTCTGTGAGTTTGGTTTGGACAAAGAACTCTTTGTGAACATTCACTCGTCTCTCTATTGACAGGAATCAATTAAGGATATGCCTATGTTCGTTGCTCCTCTGTGAGCTTCGCCTGGAGGCGAGTAGGCTATGCCCAAAGGCAAATCATCATTGATTGTGCTATGGTACATAGGCTACGCCCCTGCAAGACAAGTGGCCCGTAAGCGAAAACTACCAAAAAACCCAAACGATTATTATTTTTCCCTCCAATAATACTCAACAAAAAATGAACCCATGTGCAATGATATGTGGATGCACGTGTGTTTTCTTCTTGCAAACGTGATCAATGCTCTCCCGCAGGTTGTACTCGCATGCACATTCAGTGGGCGCTAACAATCAACAGACGGTAATATTCATTGGGTGGCAACAATCTTTTGTGCTTGATGCTCCCCTGCAAGCATCACCCGCATACACATTGAGTGGGCGACAACATTCTATTAGATCATCATGCATCCTTAAAAGGGAGGGGTGAATAAGAGTATTATAAAATTATTTTATAGACAATCGTCTCATATAAAATATTAAATTGCTTCATAACAAAGTTCATAAATAATTGTTTTATAACTGAAAACAAAGACACATGATTTTTATGTCATCAAAAACAATTACAAAATTATGATTTCAATATCACTAGAAATCAAGGCGATGATTTTTTTACTTAATTTTAGGTTTTTTATATCGACATTTTTCCCTAAGGACCGGTTGGTCATATCATATCTCTCCTTAGATAGAACTCAGGCTGCCCCTAGACCTACTCCCTTAACCTAGTTACCTAACTCACAAGGTGAATCTCTTCCTAAGCAACAAACAAACCAAATCGCCATCACGGGTAAATTTATTTAGTGTTACACAAAAGTAGTCATTAAAAGAAAAACAAAAATACATGGTAAGAGAAATAAAATATTTGTAGTAAAACTCCCTATAGAGAAATCTGAAGGTGGTAATGAAGACACGCGAATCATCGGATTTGTATTCGCGTTTGTGCCTCATGTAGAGTGAGCATTGATGAACTCCGCCTTCAAGTTCTCTTTTGAATCTTCAAGATTATCATAGGGAATTCTCTGAACATATGGGACGAGGCCTCACACTAATGGAAGAGTGGCATTTTAAATAGATCTTGTGAGCTAGTGCTCGTGGTAGGTATTACCGTCCCGCAGTACCCATAATGGAAGGAGTTTCATGTGTTGGCCATCCAGAAATGGTCAGTGCATTTCATTCTTTAGGCTACCATTATCACAGCTCGATAGAGTTACCACGTTGTGTTAGTGCAATATACACTCCCTCCAACAAATGGATCTCATGCTATATTTTGCACTTCAATCAATAGATGATTGTTGGAATTCCCATTCAATTACTGTCATGTGTTAGCCTCTTTACAAGTTAGCTCTGCATCTCCCAAAAATGTTTTCATTTGAATGTCTTTTGTCGGTTATCCTACTGTTATGACCTCTACTGCTAGAAGAAGATGCTACCGCCCCATGGTAGGACATACTTTAGAGCACAATATCCATTTTCGCATCACATTTAGTCATACACATTCAGAATGACATTGTACTAGTATTGTTTGTAAACTATTTACACAAAAACAAGCTTTGTCAAATATTTAATGAGATTGGTTATTCTCAAAGTAAGAGATGCGAATGCATGTTCTAACAAACTCTCCATTTTGATAATAACAGATCCTCCAATGAGAAATCAGTCATTTTTAAATTAGAGATGTTTTTATAGAATTGTGCAGTAAGTGATAATCCTGGAAAAAAGTGAAAGTCCACCTAGTGTCGACTATCTTCACCTATGGGGGGGGGGGAATAGGTGACGTGCAGCGTTTTTGCGGAATTTAAAATTGTACCTGCACAATAAAAATAAACAGCACAGCACACAGAATACACAAGCTATTTATAGTGGTTCCCCGATTTGGGTACATCCACTTTCCCCCTTTGACCTATCTCCCAACAAGGGACGACTCGGTCTCTTCTCCAACAGGATTGAAATCCAATCCTTGCACTATCGGAAGGAACCCTTCCACACGTAGGAGTCAACACTCCCACAACACGGGTTGCACCCAACCCTTACAACTAGGAACCAACGTTCCTTTACAACAAAAGTAAAACTATAATGTACAAGAGATACAAACTACGTTTGGAGACTAAGGTGTCCCTCTTCGTTGACGACGTGTTTTTGAAGTCCACGAAGAGTCCACAACCCTAGATCTCTCTTGGAGAGAATCTCCCCGGAACCGGCGGCGGCAAGATGGGCGGCGACTTGGTTCACGGGATCGGCGGCGACAACAATGTGCTGCTGCTGAACTTTGGAGATCCAAAATTCGTAGCGAAGCTAGCTAGGTCTTCCAACGGTCACTCTAGGATCGATCGTCTCGATCGATTCGGACGAGGAAGTTTTTCCCGATCAACAAATCGAGAGACAAGGGATCTATGGATAGACGCGTGAGACTCTAAGCTTGGCTAAGCTTCTGTCGCCGGAAGATCAGGAAGAATCGCTATCAACAGCGGCGACCAACTAGCGCGAGCGGCAACGGCGGCGGCGGAGCAGTTTCGCGATTTTAGGTCATGATCGTCGCTCAGCTTCTTTCTGTGTATTTTTCTTTACTGTTCAAAAATACCCGTATATATATATACACAAGTAAACACCTTCATGACCGTTGTGGGTCCCACAAGAAGAAACCCTAAATCCCGGTCCAGAACAGTGTCAGCGGCAGAATCCGGTTCAGGGAGTTCCAGAAAATCGCCCAAGTCAAAATCGGCGAGAATCGAAAGTGAATCTCGTCGAATCGTCGAGAATCAAAGGTGATTCTCGACGATTCGGCGAGAATCAAAGATGATTCTCGTCGAAGTTGACTTGGTTGCACGCACTGATTCAGCCGGGTCGAGACGGCGAGAATCAGCCAGTGATTCTCGACGAATCGGCGAGAATCACTAGTGATTCTCGCCGAATCGGCGAGAATCACTTGGTGAATCTCGTCGATTCTTACTTAGAATCAGAGTTGCTTGCTTTGAAGTAGCTGGATCGAGTCGGCGAGAATCAGCCACTGATTCTCGACGATTCGGCAAGAATCACTAGTGATTCTCGTCGATTTACACTTAGACGAATTTTCGTCTTTTCGTCTTTCCACCCATGATGTGCTCCTTGACCCATCCTTGTTCCTTGTCTGCTCTTGCAAGATCACAGCCCTGTACTTGAAAGTAAGTGCACTCCAATAGAGAGAGTACACGTAGGCCAACACACTGATCTGCTCAACGAGGGATTACGTCATGCAGACCCGTGTATATTGACCTACTGCACCCTGACATTGGTGTGCACTTAGCGTGGAATAACTGCAAGCACAACTTGAAATATTTTGTCAAATACATTGTCTATTTACCTTAGCTTGTCCAGGGGCTTCTTCAAATCAGGTACGTTGTGGATACAATACCAAACAATATCCCCCTATTTGAAGAAGCCTAAACCCTACAAGCTAAGGTGAATAGAGCATATGGGAATGAAAATCATAAACTTGAAATTGAGTTGAGTGAGTTAGTCATTACCAAAACCAATTTCTTGGGAGCAAATTTGGAGCCACTGTAGAAACCAATTTCTTGGGAGCAAACTTGGAGCCACCTTAGCCACCTTAGCCTTAGCCGAGAGACATGGAGCCACCTTAGCCACCTTAGCCTTAGCCGAGAGGGTAATCTCCCCCTTTTCGGCTTCTGCAAATCTGGGTCTGTAGCATTTGACCCCTTGATCCCCATCAGTTCTTGCACCTGTGCTCACAATGGAGTTCCTGGCAGAGGCTCCCCCTAGAGGCATGATCCTGGAGCTTCTGTAGTGTTCATTCCTCATAATTTAGCATTCCCAATTCAGTTTTGAAAAGACTGAACTTGGCCTTGTCTTAGGGCTTTGTGAATATATCTGCAATCTGCTTGTCCGTAGGGGACATAACAGAGAGAGATGTCCTTGTTCTCCACGTGCTCCCGAATGAAGTGGTAGCGCACTTCAATATGCTTCGTTCTGCTGTGCGATACCGGATTGTTGGCAATTGCAATTGCACTGGAGGAATCGCAGTACATTGGTACTTCCTTGAACTGAAGGTCGTAGTCGGCTAGCTGGTTTCTGATCCATAGGAGTTGTGCGCAACAGCTGCCAGCCGAGATGTACTCAAACTCTGCTGTGGAGGTTGCAACACAATTCTGTTTCTTGCTATTCCATGAAATAAGCCTTCGTCCGAGGAATTGACACGTCCCGGAGGTGCTTTTCCTGTCATCCATACTCCCTGCAAAATCAGCATCTGAAAAACCTATTAGCTCGACATCATTGTTTCTCGGGTACCACAAGCCAAGATTGGGAGTACCTTTAAGGTATCTTAGAATTCGCTTCACAGCGACATAGTGAGATTCCTTAGTGTTCACCTGATATCTGGCACAGACACATGTGGAGAACATGATATCCGGTCTACTGGCAGTAAGGTAGAGCAGGGATCCAATGATGCTTCTGTATTTGGTTTCATCGAAAGGTTTACCTTTCTCATCCTTATCCAGAGACATAGTGGATCCCATTGGAGTCCTCATAGTGGTTGCACTCTCCATGCCGAATTTCTTGAGGATTTCATTTGTGAACTTCGTCTGAGAGATGAAGATTCCATCCTCAGACTGTTTCACTTGAAGTCCCAAGAAATACTTGAGCTCTCCCATACTGCTCATTTCAAACTTTCCTTGCATAAGTTTAGAAAACGTTTTGCAAAGATTGTTGTCCGTTGAGCCGAATATAATGTCATCGACATAGATTTGCACCAGCAAAATCTTGTCTTTGACTTCCCTGAGAAACAATGTTTTATCTATTTTACCTCTAGAGAACTTGTTCTCAAGAAGAAAACTAGATAAAGTCTCATACCAAGATCGTGGAGCTTGTTTTAAACCATATAGAGCTTTTTTAAGGAGGTATACATGATTGGGATAAGTAGGATTGACAAAACCTGGGGGTTGAGCGACGTATACTTCCTCCTTCAGGTCTCCATTCAAGAAAGCTGATTTCACATCCATTTGATAGACTGTGAATCCTTTGTGCGAAGCATACGCCAGGAACAATCTGATTGCCTGGAGCCTTGCCACTGGTGCGAAGGTCTGGTCGAAGTCAATCCCCTCCTCCTGTCTGTAACCTTGAGCCACCAGCCTGGCCTTGTTCTTTACGATGACACCATGTTCATCCAGTTTGTTTCTGAAGATCCACTTGGTGCCAATCACATTCTGCTTGTGTGGTCTGGGAACCAGCGTCCACACGTTGCATCGTTCGAATTGATGTAGTTCATCTTGCATGGCCAAAATCCATGCCGCGTCTTTGTTCGCCTCGTCGAACTTCTTTGGCTCAACCTGTGACAGGAAGCTAAGATGCAATACTTCGTTAATAGTACCTCTTCGAGTTCTGACACCGACACGAGGGTCTCCGATGATCTGATCTCTAGGATGATCCCTCACGTGCCGGAGCTCTAGAAGTCTGGCGTCTGGAGCTTTGATTACTTCTTGGGCTTCTCCTTCTTCTAAGATATTTGTTCCATTTTGATCTTCAACATTCCCCGATGACGTGGAGGTGGAAACTTTGACGTACTTAGGAGTATCATCTTTAGCGATCTTATTGAGATCCAGCTGTTCAAGTCGTGCACCTGCATCTTCAAGAATACCACTGGAAGAATTGCTGTTAAGCAAACTTCCTTCATCAAATACAACATTTATTGATTCTTCTACCACTAGGGTTTTCTTATTGAAGACCCTATATGCCCGACTGTGGGAACTATAGCCCATGAATATGCCTTCGAAGCATTTTTCACCAAATTTAGTACGTGGGTACTTCCCATTATTCAGTACATAGCATCTGCAACCAAAGATCCTCAAGTAGGACATGGTTGGTTTCCTGCCTTTCAGTAGCTCGTAAGGCGTCTTACGATGATGCTTGTTGATCAATGCTCGGTTTTGTACATGACAAGCTGTATTGACCGCCTCTGCCCAGAAGTATTCTGGGAGATAAGCGTCTTTCAACATTATCGTTCAGGCTTCAATGAGAATTCTATTTCTCCTCTCCGCAACTCCATTTTGCTGAGGAGTGCGCGGGAAGGAAAACTCATGAAAGATACCTTGTTCTTCACAAAACTCTGTCATAGCATCAGATTCGAATTCTGTTCCATGGTCACTTCTGATTTTGACCACTGAGCAGTTAAGTTCGTTCTGAACTTGCTTGACAAAGCTAGTGAAGATGTCAAACGTATCTGACTTTCGTTTTAAGAAGAACACCCATGTAAACCGAGAATGATCATCAACTATCACTAGCGTATAAGACTTGCCTCCCAAGCTATGAACTTGCATTGGACCAAACAAGTCCATATGTAGAAGATAAAGACACCGGGAAGAGTCTTTGTCTGCAATGCTCTTAAAGGTAGCCTGAGTCTGTTTGCCCATCTGGCATGCAGGACAGGGGCTATCTTTGATGCACTTGATAATGGGCACATCCCTTACTAAGTTCTTAGAAAACAGCATACTAATTGTCTTGAAATTAATGTGTGCCAATCTCTTGTGCCATTGATCACAAAGAGATGCACTGCCTGTTGCCACAAGGCATACGGGGGTAGATGAATCTACACTGAGAAAATCTAAGCAGAAGATATTTCTACTCCTAATGCCTGATAATACCGTCTCAGAAGAGGTACGCGAAATTATCAGACATTTATCCTTGCAGAACTTAACGTCATAACCTTTGTCACATAACTGACTTACACTGATCAGGTTATGGTTTAACCCTTCAACGTAAGCCACGTCGGTGATAGAGATTATACCGTTGGAAATCATACCGTAACCTCTGGTGACTCCTCGATCTGACCCTCCAAAGATGACTTTGGGTCCATTCTCGACTGGAGTGTAATCACGCAGCAGGCTTCTTGTCCCAGTCATATGCCGGGAGCATCCACTGTCCAACTACCAGATCGAAGTTTTGGTGGCCTTTGGACATTCCTGCAAAACAAAATTAATTTCCCTTAGGAACCCAATCGAACTTGGGTCCTAGATTCCTGGTTAGCATACTCCCCCTCGGTTGGTTAACCTTACGAGTGGTCGGCCTCGCAGTGCTAACATAGGGAGTCTCGTTATACCTTGGATTAAACCAACAATCCACGGCAAAGTGACCGACTTTGCCACAACACCAACAGTCGAATCTGTTGTACCTCTTCCTAGGCTCCTGCCTTACCCTGGGAATGGTGGGTGCAGCCGGGGCCTTGGATCTGGAGGTGGAGGCCTCATAGTGATTGCAGTGACATGACTTCTTCACCTTCTGTTTCGTCAGTATAACAGGCTTGACTCTTGGTGCCTGCTTTCCATTATGGCCGCTAGAGAATTGACCATAATTTCCCATGTGGATTTCCTCATAAGGTGCCTTGAAGGCACTCTCACCGAAGTTCCGGGGAAAGGTCCAACCATCATATCGGCTCTTTGGCTTTGCAACCGAGGGCCGGAAATGATGACCAAAGGTTGATTCAAAGTCATGTTGGTTGCAAGGAAAGCTAGGCTTTCTGAACGCAACAGGACTGAGCGGAGCCTTTCCCTTTTCATCAGCAGAGGCCTTCTTGGTGGCCTTATTCTTCCTCTGGTTCCTGTTTCTCCTGGATGAGGAACCAGATACCCCTACATGCCCCAAGCTAGCTCCTTTGGCCTAAGCAGAGAAGTTATCAACTACTGGAAGAACAGTTTTTGGCATAGAGAAGCTCTTGACGATCTTCCTTTCTACCACAAGTTGTTCTTCCAACTTGTCGACTTCCTCCTGCTTAAGATCAAGGAGTTTAAGAGACTCTGAGTGCTTTGAATTCAGGTCAAGGTGCTCCTGTCGGAGAGAAATCAAACTGGTGACCTCTTCCCTTAGGGAGACACACTCACCCTTAAGGAATTTAACTTCCTTTTTCTCAGCCTTCAATCTCTTACGGCACTCCTCGAAAGTGTTTAGCAAAAGCTCATACTTCTCGAGGAGCTCCGCTTCACGGGCCGAAAGGCTATGTTCAGGTTCATCATCCTGAGACTCAGGATCAGATTCAGAGTCGGAGAGAGGGGTGTGAGCTTTTACCTTCCCAGTAAATGGGGGGCATTCTCCTTCTGAGTCGGAGCGACCCACCAACCCGAAGTAGGCTTCCTCATCATCACTGGATTCTGAGGAATCAGACTCACTCAGTGTCTTTGGCCTTTTGGCGATGTAGCTCCGCTCTTTCTTCTTATCTCTAGAGGATTTGTGCTCCTCTCCTTTCCCTTTTTCTCTCTTGCCTTGATAGCAGTCGGCCACGACGTGTCCTGGCTTATTGCATCCAAAGCAAATAATGTCAGAGGAGCGATGTTTGTTCGGTTTAGAAGCATACCTGTCAGAAGAATAATTTTTCTTCTGATGTCTGGAGGAGGATCCGTCTTTCTTTCTTTGATTCCTCATCTTGAGGAACTTCTTGAACTCTCGGGTGATGAGGGAGAAATCCTCCTCCGATAGCTCTGAGCTGGAGGAGCATGGCTCGGAGTCCTCCTCCTCATCCTTATTCCTGGCACGGTATGAAACCGCACCCTTGCCTTTTCTGGAGTGAATGGCTTTTAGAGCCACAGTCTTTTCTTTGGCTGCAGCCTTCTCTGCTTCTTCTTCTGCTTTCCTGGTGTTCAGTTGAAGCTCATAGGACATTAGCTTCCCAAACAGAATTTGTGGGTCTGTTTCAGCTAGTCTGCCAAACTCTCGGATGGCGCAGATATTTGTGTCCCATTCCTTAGTAAGGGACCTAAAGAATTTATCATTGAGTTCACCATTAGTGAACACTCTTCCGTATCCTTTGAGGGCGTTGACAATCTTGAGGAAGTTCTCGTAGGTGACTCCGATCTCTTCCTTAGGCCCTTGTCTAAAGGACTCATATTTCTAGTTCAGGAGGGATCTCCGATCATCACTCACTTCATCAGTGCCCTCCATTAGGATGATCAGGCAATGCCAGATCTCCTGTGCTGTCCTGCAGTTGCAGAAGTTCTGCATCATTGAGTCATCAACCGCGCTGACCAGAATGTTCTGCGCCTTCTTGTCAAGTCCCACTAGCACCATCTCGTCCTTGTCCATTTCAGAAAGTTTCTTCGGCACTTTCTTGGTAGGATCAATGGTGGAGACCTTAGTGGGGACATAAGGTCCCTCCTCCACGATCATGAAGACTCGAGGATCAACTGCTTCCATGTAGAACCTGATCCTTTCCTTCCAGATAGGAAAGTTGAGCCTGGTGCACACTGGGATCTTGCCTGTGAACTTGAGCCCATCCATAGTAGATGTTTGCCTCCTTCTTGACACTAGCGGCAGGATTCAACTCAAGGTGTTAACCTTTTTGATGAGGAACCTCCCTATGATACCACTTGAAAGTCCACCTAGTGTCGACTATCTTCACCTATGGGGGGGGGGGGGAATAGGTGACGTGCAGCGTTTTTGCGGAATTTAAAATTGTACCTGCACAATAAAAATAAACAACACAACACACAGAATACACAAGCTATTTATAGTGGTTCCCCGATTTGGGTACATCCACTTTCCCCCTTCGACCTATCTCCCAACAAGGGATGACTCGGTCTCTTCTCCAACAGGATTGAAATCCAATCCTTGCACTATCGGAAGGAACCCTTCCACACGTAGGAGTCAACACTCCCACAACACGGGTTGCACCCAACCATTACAACTAGGAACCAACGTTCCTTTATAACAAAAGTAAAACTAGAATGTACAAGAGATACAAACTACGTTTGGAGACTAAGGTGTCCCTCTTCGTTGACGACGTGTTTTTGAAGTCCATGAAGAGTCCACAACCCTAGATCTCTCTTGGAGAGAATCTCCCCGGAACCGGCGGCGGCAAGATGGGCGGCGGCTTGGTTCACGGGATCGGCTGTGACAACGATGTGCGGCTGATGAACTTTGGAGATCCAAACTTCGTAGCGAAGCTAGCTAGCTCTTCCAACGGTCACTCTAGGATCGATCGTCTCGATCGATTCTTACGGGGAAGTTTTTCCCGATCAACAAATCGAGAGACAAGGGATCTCTGGATAGACGGGTGAGACTCTAAGCTTGGCTAAGCTTCTGTCGCCGGAAGATCAGGAAGAATCGCTATCAACAGCGGCGACCAACTAGCGCGAGCGGCGACGGCGGCGGCGGAGCAGTTTCGCGATTTTAGGTCAAGATCGTCGCTCGGCTTCTTTCTGTGTATTTTTCTTTACTGTTCAAAAATACCCGTATATATATACACAAGTAAACACCTTTATGACCGTTGTGGGTCCCAAAAGAAGAAACCCTAAATCCCGGTCCAGAACAGTGTCAGCGGCAGAATCCGGTTCAGGGAGTTCCAGAAAATCGCCCAAGTCAAAATTGGCGAGAATCGAAAGTGAATCTCGTCGAATCGTCGAGAATCAAAGGTGATTCTCGACGATTCGGCGAGAATCAAAGATGATTCTCGTCGAAGTTGACTTGGTTGCACGCACTGATTCAGCCGGGTCGAGACGGCGAGAATCAGCCAGTGATTCTCGACGATTCGGCGAGAATCACTTGGTGATTCTCGTCGATTCTTACTTAGAATCAGAGTTACTTGCTTTGAAGTAGCTGGATCGAGTCGGCGAGAATCAGCCACTGATTCTCGACGATTCGGCGAGAATCACTAGTGATCCTCGTCGATTTACACTTAGACGAATTTTCGAATTTTTTGGCATTCCACCCATGATGTGCTCCTTGACCCATCCTTGCTCCTTGTCTGCTCTTGCAAGATCACAGCCCTGTACTTGAAAGTAAGTGCACTCCAATAGAGAGAGTACACGTAGGCCAACACACTGATCTGCTCAACGAGGGATTACGTCGTGCAGACCCGTGTATATTGACCTACTGCACCCTGACATTGGTGTGCACTTAGCGTGGAATAACTGCAAGCACAACTTGAAATATTTTGTCAAATACATTGTCTATTTACCTTAGCTTGTCCAGAGGCTTCTTCAAATCAGGTACGTTGTGGATACAATACCCAACAAAAAGGTTTACAGAATAATGGGAAAGTACAATAATATATTACTCATTCTAAGTTTGGGCTCCCCCTACATATGAGCTCTCCCCTACATATATGCTCCCCTACACAATGTGGTGTTTAATTTACTCCCGCCAGAAGTTTAGATTTCTCAATTTATTCTCCCCCTTTTGGTTATATCAAAAGTGGTTTGAGGTGAGTTTAGTCAAATTTATTTTCCCCCTTTATTATGAAATAAAGGACTCTTGTAAAGATAATAATGATCGAACGAAAAGAGTGTTTGTAGCAGAAAATAGTTCTAAAAATATGGATAGATAAGGGAAATGCACTTGCAAAAAATAATCATGAAATTGTCAGCAACCTAACTTAATCTCCATCTTTAAAAGGTAATCTTGTTGAACCAAAGAACTAACATGATTGATAAGGAAAATCTGATTCATAAAGGTAAATACAATGAGTAGCAAAAGAAAAGTTATATTTATATGATCATGTAAATATGCGAGCGCAACATCAGAAAGAATAAGTGTACAAATCAAGTAGATCACTGGAAAGATTAGCAATTTACAGTAATAACCCTCAAAACGATAGTCATGAAAAAGTAAGAAGCGTAATAAAGAGTCATCATGTAAAAGAAAAGCATGATAAATCAAAGATCAAACCCTAGATATCATAAAAGAAAGTATAAGTATGAAAAATCTAATATGATAAATAATTACTCGTATTGAAATGTGTGATTAGTAATATTAAGATAATGATCATATAAGCAGAAACGAGTAAGAATGTATAAAAAATGTCATATTAAGTGATTTTAAAATTAAGGCTTGATAATTGAAATGATCGTAAGAATTAACAATTTGTTCAAGATTTTGCATTATAAGCCAATTACCTAATATAAAGATTAATGTTGACGAACCAAAAGATGTTATTTTGTAAAAGATAATCATTATTGTTGAATTTCATTTTGTCAAGCATGAAAGACATAACTATAAAGAGACTAAAGCAATACAATGTGAAAAGAATTATAATTCAAGCTTTAATAAAATTTGTAGCGTTCATATTTAGTTATCTAGTATGTTTACTCATTTACGTAAGAAGTTATGTATTTGTACTTAAGCATCCAATTCTCATTAGTGAAAAATTTACGAAAGACAATAATATGTGCAATATGTGTTTTAATAAGATATTCATACACAATAATAAAGACACATGAAAAGAATAATATAATGTGCACATTATTATCAATATACAAATTATAAATTACTTTCACTAATTCTAATGCACAATAAAATAGTACAACTACCAATGTGTTTTACACACACAATGATCATTAAGATTTATCAGTGAGTGAAGTAGTAATTGATGGATCACATAATATTATTTTAATTTCTTTACTTTGGTGATTCAGTGTACATAAAAAGAAATAGAACTATATGGTGTTTTTAGGTTCTTTGCTCACATCACTTAACAATTCTTTTCAAGGTGTTCAAGCTCACAATACTTATGAAGACTTATCAATAGGAGAATTTGTGCTTGATGGAATTATCTTTATCATTTATTTATTTGATTTTCTTAGTGATAAAAGTCTCTAGATTCACGTGTATTCAAACAATCAATTTATTATTCACCTACACTTCTCAAATGCGAGTTCATGAATATCTATAGATATCATGTGGAAATCCAACGGTGTGTATATAATTTTATCCATGCATATTAACTAGTTATGTCATTACACTACATACATATGCATAATCAAGACTATATGTGTTAGGAAAATTCCCCACAATGTTCCTAATTTGAATAAGTCATCACAATTAAGATGAACACATGATGTATTAGATAAATATAATTAATTGTGTTGATTTTCGGTATTAGATAGTGCAAGCCTAGTATAAGGTTAGACTTAGTGTCACTAGATACAGTTTTGTCAATGTAATCCCACATTCTGCAAAACACCATGTAGACTTATGATATTGACTATAGTTTTATCAAGGAAACTATACCATTGGTAATTCTTCTATCTGAAAGAAAAAGAAGAAGATAGAAGATAATCTTTGAAGCAAAATTTTTAAATCTTCTTAAGTAAGATCGATTCAAGGCTACTGATTTTTCCAAGGGCTTAATCAACAATAGTAAGCCTTTTGGTCCTCAAGCTTTCAGATAAGTATTCTTCAATTGAGGCCATTATTTAAGATCTATAATAAAAGATCAAGTAGAAGTTAATCTCCATCAAGCTTCAAGAATACTATACTCCTCAAGATTTATTCTTTAGAGTCAAAATAAAGTTGTAATAAAACCTTAAAATATTCTTTTCTATAGGATTTCTATGAAATTCGAGTGTAGGGGCTTGTGTGAACTTAGTGTTGGTTTCTATGCTGAACCAAAGACATGATTCCAGTTGTGAATTTGAGTGTAGGATCATGAGCTAGGAGATTTAAGGTAGTGGATATAAGGTAGTGGATCTAAGTTAGGGGTTCAGTTAGCATCCCTGAGGTAGGAGTGTTGACTTCGAGTTGCAAGATCTACAAATCTGAGTTAGTTTGGTTGAAGTTGTCGAGGCTAGCACATTGCTAGATATGCAAAAGGGGAAAGTGGATGCACCCAACTCAAGGAATCACAATAGCTTTTTGTGTTTGAGGTGCTTGGTGTTATTGTCTCTCTTATAATTTTATTATTTCGCAAATATTTCAAAAAAAAAAAGTCATCACCTATTCACCCCCTCCCTTCTAAGTGAACAGATTTGTGGTTGGGATTATCAGTCTATTCATCATGTCTATTGGAGTGAAGTAGTGGTATGAAGTTGCCTATCAAAAGTAGACATCCTATAACTTATAAGTGGTATTTATGTGAGGTTGTTCAAAAAGAGCCTAACAACTTGAACAGATTTGGAAGGAGTGAATAAAGATGTTCATGGAAGCTTCCGATCCAATCATCTCTAGTACTATTGAAGATAATTGTCAGGATGAATCTCATTCTGCCAAGATGGGCATAAGGGCACCTTTATCCATATCAGGCAGTGAATCTAAAGAGGAGGATTGCTTTGGGCTTATGGCCAGGATAAAGGAAGTAAGTTGAGATGATTCATATCCTGCCAAAGACTATCCAAAAGCCAACACAAATATAATATGGTACTTGGATAGTGGAGGTTCCAGACATATGACTAATGTAAGAAGCCTACTCAAGGAGTTCACCTCTATTGAAGATAGACCCAAAGTCATCTTTGGTGTATCTTATAGAGGGTTGACAAAAGGTTATAGTATGATCACCAATGGTATAGTCGCCTTGATAAAACTGGCTTATGTAGAAGGATTGCAACACAATCTGATATGCATGAGCCAACAATATGATCTAAGCTATGCTGTTGAATTCTACAAGGACAAGTGCCTGATCAATAGATTTATAGACTCTGAAATAATGTTAATAGGCACTTGGAGTGTAAATATTTAGTACTTAAATTTTCTATGTTTAAATTCCCCCTCACTTTTATGTTTAGTAACAAATGATAGAACATCTCTTATTGTCCAATGGCACAAGAGACTAGCTCCTATAAATTATAGTACTATAAATAAACCACTAACAAAAAATTTGGTCAGACATGGACGCAAATAGAAATGCATTAAAGATGGATCATGTCATGCAAGCCAAATGGGCAAACAAACAAGTGCTTCCTTTAAGAACATATGTTCCAAAGATTTGACAAGATGCATATATATTTTGCATATGAACTTGTTTGGTCCCATGCCAATTCATAGTCTAGGAAGGGAATCACATACCTTTGTGACTGTTAAAGATTTTTATAGATTTGCATGGGCATTCTTTCTAAAAAGAAAGTCAGATATATGAGACATCTTTAATTCTTTTGACAAGTAAATCCAGAATGAAACGAGTTATTTTATGGTCAAAATTAGAAGTGACAACACTAGGGAATTTCAATATGGAGCTATGACAAAATTCTATAAAGGTCTAGGATCTTTCAAGAATTTTTCTCTCCTAGAACTCCACATCAAAATGAAGTTGTTGAGAGAAAGAATAGAAAACTTATTGAGGCTAGCATAACCATGTTGAGTGACTCTTCACGATTATAATATTTTTGGGTTGGAGCAGTCAACACAGATTGCCATGTGCAAAATAGAGCCTTAATTAACAAGAATCACAATAACACTCCTTATGAGCTAATAAAAGGCAGAAAACCAACACAGTCCAACTTTAAAATCTTTGGGAACAAATGTTATGTGTTGAATTGTTGGGAATATTATTCTCAATATTCCAGGATTTGAATAAGCATCACTTGTAATGATAAGTGCCTACTGCATTTGATGGCATATCTATTTTATATCTATGCAAGAATTATTTGCTATCTTTAAAACATGTTTAAAGAAGAGTTAGTGGAGATGAAGAACACTATTGAGATCGGTATATGGTTCTCCACAGTATTGGCGTGATCGTTGAAAGCTTCAAGACAGTATTGTGGTGAAGACGCAGAGAGAGGCAGACTTCAGCCCTAAGGGTGATACCATTGAGAAATAAGAATTTTCTCAATGATATCATGCTGACAGGGTTTTTGTTATTGTTGAGCATGCGCTGTGGTGGGATTTCAAATTTGGCGGTGGCACATAATGACCTATCAATTCTATCTATTCCTGCCCATACTTTGACATGACTTATTTAAATCAAACGACCGTTAGAAAAGTCAAATGTATATAAGGAAGAGTTAGGGCAATTGAACAGTACACAGATGCTACCCATTGTTGCTCAATCTTGCTGTATCAAAAAATACAAGTAGCGGCGCAATCTGTCTTTATTGAGCAAGCTTTCTCTGATGTGATTCAGATAGATCAAGGAGGAGTCAAGCTTCCTGACTTCAATTAGGTCTTCTTCCTGGAGAAGAAGATCAAAAAGAAGAGCCCCTAATCTACTCTATCTAAAGATTTTCTCAAATCAGGGACTGCTTTGAAAAGATTACTTTCATAGCTAAGACAACTGAAGACTCAAAAACATCAACACCCATTTTGTAGAGTCTTTAGTTGTATTCATTTACAAACGTCCATTTGTAGGATCTAGTGATAGATCTGAGTTGTAGGGCTATTACCTGAGTTATAGGACTGTTTCCTGAGCTAGGGCTGTTGAGGTTGAGGTAGGGTTGTTGCTTGAGGTAGGGCTATTGTACTAGAGGTAGGATCTATGTATAAATCTGAGGTAGGAGACCAACTCGGTCTCTGAGTTGTAGGATTTGGATAATTCTGAGCTGTAGGACTTTTGTGCCTAAGATATGCTCTTGGAGTAGACTTGATAGATTCAGAGGAATCTGAATTATAAGCTCTTAGGGTTGAGTATTGGAGAAGTTTGATGAGTCGAGCACACTGCTAGATAGGTGCAAAGGGACAGTGGATATACCAATACCCTGGGGAACCACGATAAATTGTTGTGTAATGTGTGTTGTACTTGTTTGGTTTTACATAATATTTCTAAGAGCTACTGAAAACTAAAAAGAAACCAACAAGTTGTTAGACCACCTATTCACCCCCCTCTAGGTGAGTTAGACTACCAACAACAACAATATTTCAATTAAGACTAAACAGTCTGACCAAGATCCTATTAGGGTAGTCAATTATTTCCCCATGGCTCTAGCTGATAGCCATAATGTGCTGAGATCAATGAAGCCCCCCATATGAAGAAAGGAGAACTTTGGCACATGGAAGCAGAAGGTAAAGATGTTTATGGAAGCCTCATACCCTAGGATTTATATTATAGTTGAGGAGGGTCATTCATCTTCATGAAGGCCTCTACCATTGATCCTAATTTATAGGTCCCAAAGAATTATGCTGACATGACTAGGGATGAAATTGTACTGGCTACCGTGGATAAGAGAGCCAAAAATATAATAGTAAGTGTAATTGATGATTTCACCTTCCAAAACTTCATTCACTGCCAGACATCAAAGGAAATGTGTACACTTATTGTGTACATAGAAGGGACTGAGGAAGTCAGGGATGACATGAAATCCTTGTTCAACCAAGAGTATGAAGCCATCCTGCAGGGTAGTAAGGATAGTATAGCTGAGTGCTATGAGAAGTTATTTAAAATAATGAATGAGTTGAAGACATATGGAAGTGTCTTCATAGATTATGAGCTAAATGACAGGTTCTATTTGTCTTTAACTAGAGACTAAACAATAAAATATGTGCCATCAGGGAGATGGGGAACCCGACTAACATTCCTCTCTAAAAGTGTCTAGTAGTCAACCAAAGTCATCTAGAAGGGGGTGAATAGGTGAGTTCTGCGTCTTATAGTGGAATAAAAATTGTACAAAAATAAGCACACAGAAACACAAAATTTTTAGTGGTTCCCCGAGTTGGGTATGTCCACTATCCCGCCTCACCAATCTACCATGAATGACTAGATTTAGCTACTTCACCTTTATCTCAGATTGAAAACAATCTTACACATCATAGTCTCAACTCTTACCACTCGAAGATAACTCGTAACACCCCCATCCGTCGCATGGCATATAACAGAAAGTCCAGCTGGAACCCGACGCCATATACCACAGACAGTCGGAAGGGTTACATAAGAATATACAAACTATCCAATTAAAACTACTCGTCCTACACAGAGCATTCTAGCGGAAGCTTTTAAAGTTGAAAGAACCCAGAACTTAAATCCAATAAACATGAATGTACACAACATACTACAGGAATGAAACCCAAAATACACTGAAAGGGTACATGGCCTTATGGCCTTACAATAGTTCACTTAATAAATAGTGTTTTCCATACTTCGGCTCGCAGGCCGGCCACACATGACAAAAGTAAAGTACATGTAACACCCTGAAGTTCTGGGTCAATTTGGGCCAAGTTGGGTTCAGGCATGGGTGACACGGCCTGGGACACGGGCGTGTTCCAGGGCGTGTCATGCCTGGGTTGTGTCGAGTCATGAGGTCGACGAATTTTGCTCGACGATCGTCGAGTGTCGAGTGTCGAGTGAGGACACGGCCTGTGACACGGGCGTGTCACAGGGCGTGTTAGTGGTCGTCTAACTCAGCTCGACGTATTGAGCTAGGGCGTGTTTGCGGGACACGGGTGTGTCTAGGTGCACACGGCCTGGAACACGGGCGTGTGCCAGGGCCGTGTGAGTCTCGAGTGCTTTTGCGGGTGTGCAGCCTGGTGCACACGACCTCTGACACGGGCGTGTCCTGGACACGGCACGTGACACGAGTGTGTCAGACCGTCGTATATTGGCTGGACTGAGTCGGTTGACTGCCGCTTAAGGGGATACGGCCTGTGACACGGGCGTGTCACAGGGCGTGTCGGGCCGTGTTCAAGCTTTTCTGGCCAAATCTGAGATGTTTGTTTCCCTTTTCCTGGATCCACTGGTTGGGCTCTGTCCAGGTGTTTAGAAGGCCGAGAAAAAGGGGATATAACCCTCTTTTCTTCTTCTTCTTCTTCTTCATCTTATTCCACGAGAGAGGAAGAAAGTCCTAAGGGAAAGAGAGAAGGGAGGAGACTACCAGCTGCTGGAGGAGCTGTGGAGTGCAGAGTGAAGATCCACGAGCGGATTAATGAAGGTAGAGCAGAAGCGGTAATTTCCATCCGGCTACTTCATGGCACCAAAGCGATCTTCAAGGGTAACGATCTCCTTCTTGGACATCGAAGTCCTTCCTTTATGCATGTTCTTGGAATCCTCCACCAAGAGGTGGATCGCGGAAGTGATTCCTTTGTTGAGTCTGCATCTAGAGCCGGAAATAGGAGTACGACATAGACATGCTGTGTGAAGCCCATCTGGACCGGTAGTCTGGATTGGTGATGTTCATGGGTAATCCGGAGAAGACTCTGTGGATTTGATGAGATGTAAATGGATTTCTATTGTGATGACTGTATGGCTGTGATGCTGAATGTGAGGAGGCTTTGGTGAAGCTCCTGGTTATGATATGATCAATTGGTAGCACACTTGGGGAGCTCGAGATAAACCCGGCCTGTTACACCACTAGGGTGGGTTGATCTAGTTAGGTAGGGATCAATTGGTGGCAATGCTTGGGCAGCCGAGTTAAACCCGGCTTGCTGCACCACATGGGTGGGTCGATCGGAATAGGAGGGGGGGGGGGGGGGTCGATGGGTGGTAATGCTTGGGGAGCTTGGATAAACCCGGCTTGCCACACCACATGGTGTGGGTCGATCTACTCTGGTTGTTTATGGATGCTGTGAGGTTGTACCTCTGATTGGTTTGGGCGGAATATCGCCAGCTTGCGAGACTGGTGGGCTAGGTCCGGTCAACCAACAAGTTAAAACCTCTGATCGGCGGTGTACGACTGGTGGATTCCGGTATGCCAAGAAGGTGCCCTGAGTGCACGGAGCGTCTGGTGGATTCCAGCATTTGTGATGTAATGTGTTTGCTAGTGTTGCTAGTGGGATAAAGAAAATGATATATGCTTGATGATACTTGATGATAGATGATGGCACTGTGTACAGGGGAGGAACCACTACCCCGGGTAGGGGGTAGGGTCATTATAATGGGTCAGCCAAATGCTGACCGTTACTTTGTTTTCTGTGTTGGCTTGGATGGCAAAATACAGGTGGAGCAAATAAGAGGAATGGCTAGCTTGTTGCTATCGGCCCTTGAAGGCCATGCGAAGAATTGTGTTTGGATTTCATGTGTGGCCGGCTTGCGTGCCGATGTACGAAATTGTTGATGTGTAAAAGAGGAACCTGTAAGGCCATAAGGTCAGGGTGTGTGAGTTATATACATTCCTGGTGTTATTATATATATAAATGTGATATTTATGTATTGGTGGACATTCTGGTTTGAGTTCATGCTAACATAAAAATGCTGCGCTAGAATGACTGAGTTAAGGATACACATAGATTTTGATTTCCCACAAGTAATTCCTTTGCTTGTCTGTGATATATGGCGTGGGGCCCCAGCCAGACCCACCGTTATATGCCATGCGACAGGTGGGGGCATTACAAAGTGGTATCAGAGTGAGGTTTAGATTGTTTGGGAGGAGAGAACATCCTTGAACTCATGAATGTCCACTAGGAATGTATGTCATGCACATGATGTGCGTGAGTGTGTAGTCAATGTAGCAGTACCGTTATGATTTGAAGTATTAATGGTGTTCTGTACATTGAGAGGTGGCGAGGGATGGAGCTGGGCCATCTGAGCCCCAGCGGTCTGATGAGAGTGCAGCACCCGTGGAAGCGTCTATGCCTCCCCCGGCAGAAGCCATACGGGTGGTGACGGAGACAGTGCTTGCAGTGTTACAAGCACAACCTACTGGATAGGCAAGACCTGGTGGAAGGCAAGAGCATGCTGCAGTGGTGGTGGAGGCGCAAGCAAGTGACGAGTCACTGACACGTTTTATGCACTTTCATCCACCGACGTTTGGTGGAGCGCTTTCCCCAACGCAGGCGGAAGATTGTTGGCAAGGGTAAAAAGGATCCTAACTGCAATCCGAACGGGAGAGGAGCAGAAAGTGACGTTGGCCACTTTTCTGTTGGAAGGCGATGCGAGATTATGGTGGGATGAGATCGAAGTGCATCACTTGGCAGGTCGAGGTTTAACGGACGTTTCCATGGATGATTTCTCCCGAATATTTTTAGCCAAGTATGTGCTGGTGTCGCAGCAGATTGCAATGGAAAATGAGTTTCTCCGTTTGGTGCAGGGTGAGCGAGATATTGATACCTACCTGCATGAGTTTATGAGACTGGGGAGATATGCGGGATCTACCTTCGCGGAGGAAGCGCGAAAGACAAATCAGTTTTATGAAGGACTGCGGGATGAATTGAGGTTGACACTTCCGAGTTCGGTGAGCCAAGGCTTCCAAGCGTTGGTAGACACAGCTCGTGCATTGGAAAAGGATATGAAGCGGGTACAAGCAAATAAGAGACTGACAGCGGAAAAGTCAGAGTTTAAAGTGCCGCAATCGGATCAAACAGAGTTTAGGCGACGAGAGAAGAAAAGATTTAGGTCTGCGGAATCAGCTCCGTCGACTGTTTCTTCAGGGGCGACTTATGGGCCAGGACGTGTTGATACGCATATATGCTATAAATGTGGGCAGCAAGGAAACAACAAAATTTTGTTGGAATGCCCCTCTAGGGAGTGAGAAAAAGACAGGTGCGTCATATGAAGAAAAGGGTAAAGTAGTGGCCGAGTCATCTGCACCCCGGACGCAACCTCGATTGCATGCGATGGAAGTGCAAGAACCGCAAAGCTCAGTTGGTGAAATTCAGACTCGAGTGTTTAATTTGTCGCTTAATCGCGAATTTCAAAATCGGGAGGCTGAGCGGAAGTGAAGCGTGATGTGAATCACTTCGATGCTAGGACTGAATCAGAATTTGATGGATCGTCCATGGTGGTGTATGTACCCTATGTTTAGATATAGTTGTGATGAATAAAAGATGGTGTACATAGCTATAAAAGCTTGGTGAACTTGTGATTGTGCACAAGTGAAAGTTAGGGATGTATGTTTGTGTTGTATGTTTATTAGTTTGTGCGGTGGCTTGGGGTGTAAGATTTTGTGATTTTGTGGCAAATTTCGCGGACGAAATTATTTGAAGGAGGGGAGGATTGTAACACCCTGAAGTTCTGGGTCAATTTGGGCCAAGTTGTGTTCAGGCATGGGTGATACAGCCTGGGACACAAGCGTGTCCCAGGGCGTGTCATGCCTGGGTTGTGTCGAGTCATGAGGTCGACGAATTTTGCTCGACGATCGTCGAGTGTCGTGTGTCGAGTGAGGACACGGCCTGTGACACTGGCGTGCCAGTGGTTTTCGAACTCAGCTCGACGTGTTGAGCTAGGGCATGTTTGCAGGACACGGGTGTGTCCAGGTGCATACGGCCTGGAACACGGGCGTGTGCCAGGGCCGTGTGAGTCTCGGGTGCTTTTGCGGGTGTGCAGCCTGGTGCACACGGCCTCAGACACGGGCGTCTCTGAGGGCGTGTCGTGGACACGACACGTGACACGGGTGTGTCAGACTGCCGTGTATTGGCTGGACTGAGTCGGTTGACTGCCGCTTAAGGGGACACGGCCTGTGACACGGGCGTGTCACAGGGCGTGTCGCGTCGTGTTCAAGCTTTTCTGGCCAAATCTGAGCCGTTTGTTTCCCTTTTCCTGGATCCACTGGTTGGGCTCTGTCCAGGTGTTTAGAAGGCTGAGAAAAAGGGGATATAACCCTCTTTTCTTCTTCTTCTTCTTCTTCTTCTTCATCTTATTCCACGAGAGAGGAAGAAAGGCCTAAGGGAAAGAGAGAAGGGAGGAGACTACCAGCTGCTGGAGGAGCTGTGGAGTGCGTAGCGAAGATCCGAGAGAGGATTCATGAAGGCAGAGCCAAAGCGGTGATTTCCATCCGGCTACTTCATGGCACCGAAGCGATCTTCAAGGGTAACGATCTCCTTCTTGGACATCGAAGTCCTTCCTTTATGCATGTGCTTGGAATCCTCCACCAAGAGGTGGATCACGGAAGTGATTCCTTTGTTGAGTCTGCATCTAGAGCCGGAAATAGGAGTACGACATAGGCATGCTGTGTGAAGCCCATCTGGACCGGTAGTCTGGATTGGTGATGTTCATGGGTAAACCAGAGAAGACTCCGTGGATTTGATGAGATGTAAATGGATTTCTATTATGATGACTGTATGACTGTGATGCTGAATGTGAGGAGGCTTTGGTGAAGCTCCTGGTTATGATATGATCAATTGGTAGCACGCCTGGGAAGCTCGAGATAAACCCGACCTATTACACCACTAGGGTGGGTTGATCTAGTTAGGTAGGGATCGATTGGTGGCAATGCTTGGGGAGCCGAGTTAAACCCGGCTTGCTGCACCATATGGGTGGGTCGATCGGAATAGGAGGGGGGTCGATGGGTGGTAATGCTTGGGGAGCTTGGATAAACCCGGCTTGCCACACCACATGGTGTGGGTCGATCTACTCTGGTTGTTTATGGATGCTGTGAGGTTGTACCTCTGATTGGTTTGGGTGGGATGTCGCCAGCTTGCGAGACTGGTGGGCTAGGTCCGGTCAACCAACAAGTTAAAACCTCTGATCGGCGGTATACGACTGGTGGATTCCGGTACGCCAAGAAGGTGCCCTGAGTGCACAGAGCGTCTGGTGGATTCCAGCGTTTGTGATATAATGTGTTTGCTAGTGTTGCTAGTGAGATAAAGAAAATGATATATGCTTGATGATACTTGATGATAGATGATGGCACTGTGTACAGGGAAGGAACCACTACCCCGGGTAGGGGGTATGGTCATTATAATGGGTCAGCCAAATGCTGACCGTTACTTTGTTTTCTGTGTTGGCTTGGATGACAAAATATAGGTGGAGCAAACAAGAGGAATGGCTAGCTTGTTGCTATCGGCCCTTGAAGGCCATGCGAAGAATTGTGTTTGGATTTCATGTGTGGCCGGCCTGCGTGCCGATGTACGAAATTGTTGATGTGTAAACGAGGAACCTGTAAGGCCATAAGGCCAGGGTGTGTGAGTTGTATACATTCCTGGTGTTGTTATATATATAAATGTGATATTTATGTATTGGTGGACATTCTGGTTTGAGTTCATGCTAACATAAAAATGCTGCGCTAGAATGAATGAGTTAAGGATATGCATAGATTTTGATTTCCCACAAGTAATTCCTTCGCTTGTCTGTGATATATGGCGTGGGGCCCCGGCCGGACCCACCGTTATATGCCATGTGACAGGTGGGGGCGTTACAGTACAACTATTCTTTACGGCCTTCTAGGGCCAGCACAGCAACATGGGCTCCAGTCCGCTATTTGGTACTCGGCTCCGCAGCACCTGCAAGCACATTCCGCCGCACGGTGGCAAACAAAGCAACGGTCAGCCAAAAGCCGACCAAATTATAACGACCCCGCCCCTAACTCGGGACGGCGGTGCTCTTTCCCTGCATACCATTAGCCCAATAAAATAATAAAGCGTAACTATACTACGCCATAGGTGTAGGCTCGCACGGCCTAACACCCCGTGCACTCAGGGAACATTAACGGTGAATCCTGACATATCAGTGTCTTCACCACCATCCCAAAGATGGCAACCAAGTGAGCATTTTAGCCTTTCTGACCCTGTCTAGTCTAAGGCTCCCGACTATGCCAACGGCCAGTGCCCTTTTTGGATTTCTCGCACCATTCCACATAGCCTAGGTCAAATTCCACTTGCCCGTTGCTCACGCCGCATATACACTTTAAGTCCTACACGCGGGCCAAGCTTCTCTCGGATCCCAAAATTTTCCAAACAATCTTGATGAATTGTAAATATACCTATTTTTCTGTACATTAATTTAGTCGTTTTCCTTTCTTTTTGTGGTTTTTACTTATTTTTATTCAATAAAATGCTCCTATTTTTGTAAATATTATACTAACTTATTTTATTTTATTTTTCAGGAAAAAATGAAAATCTGCCAAAAATTGACCTGTCACGCCCGTGACATGTTGGTCACGCCCGTGACCATGGCGTGACACGTCAAAAGCCGTGAAATCTGCGAATTTTGAAGACCAAAGCCTGACACGCCCGGGGTCACGCCCGTGTCACCCGACACGGGGCGTGACCCAAGCCCGTGTTCACTCCACTCGACGAATTCATCTCGACGATCGTCGAGTGTCGACACCCGCCTGTCACGCCCAGAGTCACGCCCGTGACCTGGGGCGTGACCTTTCCAGCTAGCCCGACAAGACCCGCGCGACGACTTTTTGGCGCACCGCGCCCAGATCCACCTGCCTGTCACGCCCCCTGTCACGCCCGTGACCAAGGGCGTGACCTCTGCGAGACCGACACGTGTCCAGCCCGAAGTCCACATTCCCGTCAAATCGCCGGCCGCCATCCAAATAGTACTGTCACGCCCCCTGTCACGCCCGTGACCAAGGGCGTGACCCATGAAAATTTTTTCTATAAATTCAGAGGTTCTGCTCTGAATTCCTGTTCCACTTTTTTGAACCATTTTGTATACGGGAGATGCTGTTTAGATGATTCCAAGGGTTATGTATAGGGGAGATGCGTATGGACAGATCACCCCTTGGCAAAGAGAGTTCCGCACTAACCCTCGAGAGAGGAGGCACGCCAACTCTACCGGATTGGGTTCCCCACCCAATAGCGGGGTTCTTAGCGTAATGCGGGCGTTAAGAGGAATCCTTCGTCGGACGAGAGCCCGGTCGAATAGTCTTAGCGTTCAGGTGAGCGATAGTCCTAGAGATAGGTGAGCTCATTTTAGTGGAACCTCCACGGCCAAGTCTCCGCCTTAATTAATTAGAAATTTAGGAGCTCTTTTTATTTAAAGTCTATTTTAGTTCAATTGTTTTTTCGGTGCCATCGAGCTAAGCTCTTCATCGGCACCACCTTCAAGCTTTCTTTTTATTGCTTTCATTTTCTTTCCGCCATTTTCTGTATTTTTATATAAAATATCCCGACAAGATAATTATCGGTAAAATAATAGTCCCCTCCAGGGAAGAGTAGAAATAATCGAACCGGACCCGAGAACAATACGACCTCGATATTCCACCCGGAATATCCTGTACTACTCACGATAGGTGCACTTGCCTCCTTTCGTTAAAACTCGATTTCTAAACCTTTTTTATATCCAAAATAAATAAATAAATACGCGCGACCCGTTTTCCTAAATAAAATCATTCCGCCTTTTTCTCAAATAAAACCGCCGGGGCGCCGCGCTTCATAAATAATTTTGGAGTTTTAACCTGCATCAAGTTTTTGGCGCCATTGCCGGGGAATTTTCGGTTCGTTATTTTAAACCCTGGAAATCTATTAATTTTACCTTATTATAAAAACCTATATATAATAATAATCATAAACTACTTAAAAAAAAAAAAAAAAAACTAACTTACAAAATATATATAATTATTATTATTATTCTTATTATTATTTATAAAATATTTTTTTGAAATGACGTCATTTTCTACTACCAAAACAAAACAACAGCAAAAAAAAAACTAACTTAAAAACCAAAAAACTCAAAAAACTTGAAAAGGTTTAAAACTTAAAAAATCTAAAAACTCTAAAAAACCTACAAATCCAAAAAACCAAAAATCAACTAAAAACTAAAAACCAACTAAAAAATAAAAAAAAATCTACTTAAAAACACAAAAAATATATATATATAATTTGCTATTAATAAATGTATCTATGTTTTATTTAACTTCTTTTATTTTCTTTGATTTCATTTTGCTTCGGCGCGCTTCCATTATTGTGCGCTCTAGGGGATCACATATTTATCACGCAATGGTCGCTAAGGCCTTAGCTACCTTCCGAGTCACCCACGCACATACCCCCTACCGCCCGCACTCTTTAGGCCGAGTTTATCCTTTTTTTGTTTTTTCTGTTTCTTTTTGCTTTTTTCTTCTAAATAATGCAGGGTTTCGACCTGCGCCTTCCCGGACTTGTCTAAGGGAAGCTCCTTCCCTCCCTTTTTCTTTTTGTACTTATTTTATTTTGTATATTATCTGTTCCGCATACTTAGATTGCAACATTGGGGACAATGTTGGGTTTAAGTATGGGGGTGTTTTCCTATACTGCACTTTTTTTTTATTCTGTACTCATCAAAAATACAAAAAAAAATTTGCAAAACTTAAAACATAAAAAAAGAAATTTTTCCTTGTTTTATATAATAAAAAAAAAAAAAAAAAAACTCAAAAAAAATCATAAACCACAAACAAAAATCTCAAAAACTTATAAAACATCAAAAAATTCAACAACAAAAAAATTTGTTTTTACTTTGTAAATATTTTTCAAAAAAAAATCTCTCTTCCCCCCTCTTCTTCTTTTTTGTAAAAACTTGCGTCTTGCCTGCCCGCGACGGTCGACTCATCGAACTAACCATTCAAATAAGAGTCTGTTCGCGGGGCCGCAATCGAGTTTTTACTTTGCCTTTTTTTGTAAATATCTCTCTTTCCCCCCTATCTTCTTTGTAAATAACACTTCTTTCTCTCCTCTTTCTTGTAAATAACTTATCAAAATAACTCTAAAAAAAAATTAGAAAAACCCAAAAACCCCAAAAAAATAAAAAAATCTAAAAATCCTAAAAAGATAATAATTAAAACACAAAAAAATGATAAAAACTCTAAAAATTCAAAAAAAAAAAATGTTTTGATAAATTATGTAACAAAATAATTCGAATATATCATATCTTAACTCTTTTTGTTTTCCAAAAATCTAGTTTCGAGTTAATTTATATGCGAATTTTAGTTATTCTTTGCTTACTATTCGTTTATTAATTAAAGTTCGATAGATTTAAGTGTCTGGGGTTAAGATTTAAAGAATTTTTTATGTCTTTTCCTTATAATAGGGAACTTGTTTTTCACCACCACTTCTAATTTTATAAATAGAAGCTCGTTTTTTATGTTAGAAAATAACATCCATGGATTTCAATTATTTCAACTTCATGCTTTTAGAAACATTGGAACGTTCATTTTAAAAAGGTTGCTCTCAAAACTTTTTGATTAAAAGCTAGTTTTATTTTTGAAAAACTAAACCCACTTCCATTTTTTTTTCGTGTCTTAATTGACATGATTCCCCCCTATCCCTTAAAAGATCCTATGTCAATGGGAATAAGATTTCGTTCCGTAAACATAGGCACCCAATAATTTAAAAAGATTATATATGGAGTAAGAGGATAAAATTCATTACTCCTATAAATATACATTGGGTTAATTTTATCCTTATGAAGAAAGAAAAAAATTTTTGTGTTAGGAAAATAAGATTTCGTTTTCCTAACTATCCAAAAAGAAAAAAATTGGAGGTTCGAGAAAAAATTACCTCGCCTCAATATTCAAGCCTTCTTCATAAACCACCAAACCAGTTATCTCATTTCAATGATTCTAGACTTAATTTAAAATTTTTTGAGAGCATAATTTTTAAATTGCATTATTTCCTTTAAACTTCTTTTAAGCTAAAGTTTTTTGTATAAATCCAATCCATCTTTGTTAAACTAACAAAAATAAATTTTTGCTTTCTATTTTATTTTTTCTAGAAGTCTTTTTGAAACTGTTCCTCTATTCATAACATTTCATAAATTACGATTTAATTCTTTAACCCCAGATGTTTATTTTGATCTTCCTTTTAATTAATTCAAGCGATAGCTAAACTTAGGATTTCTTTTATTCCTTATAAGTTCATCTCCAACTTTTGCTCTGGAATAGCAAAAGCTTAAGTATGGGGGTATTTGATGAATTGTAAATATACCTATTTTTCTGTACATTAATTTAGTCGTTTTCCTTTCTTTTTGTCGTTTTTACTTATTTTTATTCAATAAAATGCTCCTATTTTTGTAAATATTATACTAACTTATTTTATTTTATTTTTCAGGAAAAAATGAAAATCTGCCAAAAATTGACCTGTCACGCCCGTGACATGTTGGTCACGCCCGTGACCAGGGCGTGACACGTCAAAAGCCGTGAAATCTGCGAATTTTGAAGACCAAAGCCTGACACGCCCGGGGTCACGCCCGTGTCACCCGACACGGGGCGTGACCCAAGCCCGTGTTCACTCCACTCGACGAATTCATCTCGACGATCGTCGAGTGTCGACACCCGCCTGTCACGCCCAGAGTCACGCCCGTGACCTGGGGCGTGACCTTTCCAGCTAGCCCGACAAGACCCGCGCGGCGACTTTTTGGCGCACCGCGCCCAGATCCACCTGCCTGTCACGCCCCCTGTCACGCCCGTGACCAAGGGCGTGACCTCTACGAGACCGACACGTGTCCAGCCCGAAGTCCACATTCCCGTCAAATCGCCGACCGCCATCCAAATAGTACTGTCACGCCCCCTGTCACGCCCGTGACCAAGGGCGTGACCCATGAAAATTTTTTCTATAAATTCAGAGGTTCTGCTCTGAATTCCTGTTCCCCTTTTGGGTACCATTTTGTAAGGGGAGGTGCTGCTCGGATGAGTTCCAAATGTGTTGTAAGGGATATTTTCTCCCTCTTTCTCTTTTTTTTTAGCTTTGTAATAACCTTTTTTATTAATGCAATTGTAGTTTTTTTTTCGTTACAACCCTTGGACTTCATCTATGTTTCATCCCTCATGCAATCTTATTTTTTCGTTTTTGTTTTAACTTAGTTTTTTTCGTCTTTTTAATACGTGTGTGTGTGTGTATGAGTATAACTTTTTAATTTTATGTTCTTTGTTTTGGTTAACTTAGAATTTTTATAGCTTTATTTGCATTCCTATAGATCCGTAAAAATGTTTTCAAAGTGATTTTAATTTTTTCTAACTTAGATTTTCGTGTTTTGATTGTAAAACTTTTTCGTTCTTTTCGTTTTATTTTCACTTTTTAATCGTTTTTACGGAGTTATAGGAATGATAATATAGTCGTTTTAATTTTTCGTGCACTTCGATTTTTCGTTTTAAACTTTTGTCCGTTTAATTTTTTCGTTCTCTTTTTATGCATTTCTACCGCATTCCAGCGGTAGAAATGTATTCGTTTTTATTTTTCGATCATTTTCATTTTGCGTTTATTTGCAAACTTTTTCGCTCCGTTTATTTTTATTTTTCCTTTTTATGCATTTCTACCGCATTCTAGCGGTAGAAATGCAGTTGTTTTATTTTTTCGGTAACTTAGTTTTTTGCAATTTTTTATGTGTGCGCATTTATTTCCGCCTACTCGTTAAGAGTTAAATGGCGCTTTGCTTTATTTCAATTCTGTCGTGTGTGTGAGTGTGTTTTATTTTCTTGTAGAGTGCGTGTGTTTTCATTTATGTCGAGAGAGAGTGTGTGTGCGTTGCATTTATTTTGTCCTACTCGGTTGAGTAGGACCCGTATTTATTTTCCCCTACTCATTTGAGTAGGATTTGCGTGTGTGCGTTTTACCGCTTTCTTTCTCCCGCCCACGCAGTTGCGCCGGGACTCGCAATTTACTGCTTTCTTCAGTCCTACTCGTTTGGGTAGGACTTGCAATTTTCAGCTTTCCTTTACTGCTTTCATTTACTGCTTTCATTTTCAGCTTTCTTTCCTGCTTTATTTATTGCTTTCCTCGCAAGCCGTCCCCATTCCGATGAGTGGCTAACAGTTCTTAGCCCTCGCCATCGAAGAGCATTGGGACAGATAAAGTAGCTTAAAATAACTAAAGGTCTAATTTTTCTAATTAATTAAAAGTACTTAAGGTTTGCCCGGGGTTAACGACGCGTAGGACCACATATCGATGTGTGGGCCCTATTTCCGTTTTCCATACGCTCGCCGAGAGGCCGTGCGTATGGACAGATCACCCCTTGGCAAAGAGAGTTCCGCACTAACCCTCGAGAGAGGAGGCGCGCCAACTCTACCGGATTGGGTTCCCCACCCAATAGCGGGGTTCTTAGCGTAATGCGGGCGTTAAGAGGAATCCTTCGTCGGACTAGCGTTCGGTCGAATAGTCTTAGCGTTCAGGTGAGCGATAGTCCTAGAGATAGGTGAGCTCATTTTAGTGGAACCTCCACGGCCAAGTCTCCGCCTTAATTAATTAGAAATTTAGGAGCTCTTTTTATTTAAAGTCTATTTTAGTTCAATTGTTTTTTCGGTGCCATCGAGCTAAGCTCTTCATCGGCACCACCTTCAAGCTTTCTTTTTATTGCTTTCATTTTCTTTCCGCCATTTTCTGTATTTTTATATAAAATATCCCGACAAGATAATTATCGGTAAAATAATAGTCCCCTCCAGGGAAGAGTAGAAATAATCGAACCGGACCCGAGAACAATACGACCTCGATATTCCACCCGGAATATCCTGTACTACTCACGATAGGTGCACTTGCCTCCTTTCGTTAAAACTCGATTTCTAAACCTTTTTTATATCCAAAATAAATAAATAAATACGCGCGACCCGTTTTCCTAAATAAAATCATTCCGCCTTTTTCTCAAATAAAACCGCCGGGGCGCCGCGCTTCATAAATAATTTTGGAGTTTTAACCATCAAATCTCATAACCCACTTATGATCAAGGCCGGTTCCCAGACCGCCAAGTTAGCAGAACACGTTTCTGCTCAGTTTTCTGGGTGCGCCTTGAAGCTAACCTCCAAGGATCCCTGTTGCAATCTACCGCGTAGAAACCCGAAAAACCCAAAGCACGGAGTATTCTCCGACAAAACATATCAAATGCAACATCACCGATCCAAACAATACACGTCAGGGTAGGCTTCACACACAATGCCTATGCCGGTACTTACGATTCCGGACTCTATATGCAACACAAGGGGGACTATTCACATCAACCCCAAGGAACACCACGCACTCACCGCACACTCGCGGGAGCGGGATTCCCTATGCAGAAAGAAAGAGCTTCACATGCTCAAGTAGAGAATCGTTACCCTTGTAGTCCGCTTTGGCGCCATGGAAAAACTACACGGATGGAAATCTTCGCAACGAACTTTCCTCCACAGATCCGCTCTCAGATTTCGAAATGGTGCTCCGATGCTCCGCCGGCGGCCGGAATCCCTTCCTTCTTCCTCCTCTTTCCAACTCCTTGAGAGAGAGAATGGTTGGAGAGAAATGAAGGATTAACTCCCCTATTCCCGGCCTTAACAGAGCAGGAAAACATCTGGGCCGTTGGATCTTAATTAAAGAAAATGAACGGCTCAGATCCGTTCAAAAATCTCCAGACCTGGGCCGAACACGGCTTGGCACACGGCCGTGTCCCAGGCCGTGTGCCTCGCTCCAGGCACGATCGTCGAATGGAGGAAAGACACTCGGGCAAAGACATGCCCGTGTCTCACCTGACACGCCCGTGTCGGGTTCCTCGACACGCCCGTGTTCGGGGGCGTGTCACGCATAACCGCCACGGCAACGGACACGACCCAAAGGAACACGGGTAGGCATACGCCCGTGTCTCATAACATGCCCGTGTCACTTAGCCGTGTTTCTAGCCATGTCCTTCTCAGGATGAAAACGACCAAAAACATCAGCCAGACACGGCCTTGGACACGCCCGTGTCCTAGGCCGTGTACCCCTATACAGGCATCAAAAATCCCTTTTTTCGCGACCGACTCAAATACAATTTTCGGGGCGTTACACCTACCACTCGGAGAATAACATCTCCTACAACTCAGAGAACAACCTCTCCTAAAACTCAGAGAACAACCTCTCCTACAACTCGGAGAACAATCTCTCCTACAACTAGATCTAAAAATAAGGATCTACAACTCGGAGGCAAAACCTTCTACAATAGTATACAAGATTTACACAAAAATAAATTAAAAATAATCTTCTTCAGATCTGAATTCTTCAGTCTTCCTTTCTTCTGAAATATAGAACTTGAGAGTCTTGAGGAGAAAGAGAATCTAAAATGTTTAAGGTCTTGATCTGAACACATGGATCAACTAGATCTGAGTAGTATGAGAACCTTCAGAGATCAAGGATCTAGTCGACACGCTTTATGATGAACGAATCGTGCGTCACGTCATTGTCGGCCGAGAAATTCGTGAAGAACGGAAACGAAGGCCGAAGAGAACTTTTCTTAGAGTTTCTTGATTTGAACTTGGAAATGCACGATTAGGGTTTCTCGAAATCCACCCTACGTATTTATAGGAACTTCTCTTCTCTAACGGCTAGAAGATTCCTTCCATACCGATAAATCCACGAGTTATTGTACACGGCGGTCTGGATGATCTGAGTCGGAAAATTGAAACAGGAAAAATAAACCCTAAGTATAATTCGTCGAGTATATACAGGTATACTCGTCGAACTGCTTCGAAACTCGACGGAAATAACTTAGACGATTCCAGAAAAATCCAACAGATAACTCAACGCTTTCCTGAAGAGATACTAGATGAATTCGACGAATATCGACTAGCTTACTCGATGAATTCGACAAGTATTGGCAGATACTCACAATGCATTCGATGTATAGGCAAAGTGATATCCGACAAATTTGACTAAGAGAAATCCAGATAAGTAAATTCGAGAACTCAGGGCATATCAATGAGTCTCTATGAATTCATCGTGTATCAACATATATATATATATTCGACAAATTCGATGAGTATCGATAAGTACACTCGACGAATTTGACGAGTATACATGACGATACTCGACGATTTTTTACATAACTAATTTCCAAGAACTCAGAGATTATTCTCTAAGTAAATACGATGAATTCGACGAGTGCCAGTAGGTATACACGATGAATTTGATGAGTGCCAGTAGGTATACATGACGAATTCGACGAGTATTCATGAGTATACTCGACGAATTCGACGAGTATTCACTACTATACTCAACAAATTTTACTTGGAGAAAAATTTTATTCTTCAGAATGCAGTAACTTGTCCTTCTTCTATTTTTCTAATGTACTTGAATCAGAAGTACACCCCAATAAATAAATTATACACGAGTCAACACATTGGCCTACATAATGGAGGATTACATTGTACAGTCCTGTGTTTCATGACCCACTGTAACCTGGCATTCATTTATACTTAGCAATATAGTCCTACAAGCTCATAACTAAAGAAGCAACATCATATACAATCTCAACTCATTTCTGTTCAAGGGACACTTCTTCAAATCAGGGTCATTGTGGATATAATACCCAACAATCTCCCCTATTTGAAGAAGTCAAAACCCTACAAACTAAGGTGAATTGTACACACAATAATCTTAAAGCATGAAAAGGAAAGGACGTATAAAATTAAGAAATAAACACATTCTCTGTCAAAACAATAAATTATATATAAAAGAAAGATCATTTGGGGCAAATTGTATCCACAATCATCAAATAACAAACATCAAGATTGTTTGCCCTGGGTATTCTGAAACTGTCTATCAAAGTAAGCCTTCTGCTTTAGAAAATACTTTGGCAGCGGAGGAGGGTATGCAGGATCATCTCTTTTAAAATTTCTGAAGTGAATCCTTCTCTGAACATTTACAACTTCATGCTTCTGCCACTCCTCTCTGCTATATTAAGTGTACATGTCTTCATGTCCTACATCGACCAATGTGATGGTGTTTAAGATAATACCTTTTGAGATCGAACTCCACACTTCACACAGTTCTCTGCTAGGATCAACCTGACAGCAGAAGGGACTTCACCATATCTCCTTCTCTTAGAAGCTGGTTGGGAGATATCCTCAACCACGTGAATCTATGGTTCAACAATAATAGCAGATTGATCTTGAGATTCTGTCCAATACTGAGTGTACTCCTGACCATGCTGAACAAAGTCATGTACAGGATCTGGTATCACCTGATTTGATATTCTGACTTCAGCAGACCCTGAAAATAGCTCTATATACAACCAATTGAAGTTATCATAGTAGTAGATGTTTGTAGCCTTGAACTGATCTTTAATTGAAGCTTCAAGCGCATTAACCTTAGTTTTCAATTTTTCCTCCCCCCTTTTTGACTTCTTTAAGTACTTATGAGGAAATAATATTACTATAGTAGACCATCTGAGCATCAAAATAATTCATCCCTACATTTTGAGCATTGATAACTGTCTTTGCATTTTCATCAACAATCTAGAGAACAATTCGGTTGTTTTTTAGACCAACCATAGTTAGATTTATTGCTTGTCCACTTTTAACAAACCAGCTGTCCAAGTATGATTCCATCTTATCAAAATGCACCTTGAATTCAGCAAGTCCGTTGTCCATATCTTGTTCTGTCACTTTTATTCTCTTCATAATGTTCTTCTGAAACTTCTTCAGAGATATATCAAAATGAGCTTGTTGCTTTACCATCATGGTTTCTATAGATTTTAGAATGGAACTATCTGAACTTGAACTTGGAATCTCTGTAGCAGGAACACTTGGTGGAGATGGAAGATCTACACTGGACTCAGAGTCACTGGATGACTCTGCCACTGGGGAGATATGTGCTTTCATTAATAGTTATGTATCTGGAGCCTCTAGGATAGGAGGATGCACCTTTGCATCTCCTTCCTCATTAGATATATCAAAAATATCTTCTTCCTCAACTAGAAGTCCACCTAGAATCTTTGCAATACTTTTCTATAGTTGTCTGATAAAATTGTCAACCTTGGTGTGAATAGATACTAAAGACTGAGCCTGCTCCCCCTCAGACACAATTGGGTGTATCTCTGAGAGACTTACGAGTAGATTTTCTGAAGGAGAAATAACAGTAGAATGATTTACATTATCAGCAATTCCAACCTTGTCTGTATCATTTACATTATCAGCAACCATATCCTGATTAGCAACCTCATCAAAATCAGCAGCATCCAACTCATCATCAACAACTATCTTAGCATCAGCAGCCTCATCAAACACAAACGCAGGAGCAGCAACCCTACCAATATCAGCAATCACAATATGTAGATTAACTGTCTCTTCAAATAAACTAGGTACTACTGTCTCTGGAACATCTGAAACTGCAGAAGAAGGAACAACCAAGGGCACTGGTACATTAGTAACCACTTGGGTTTCAACAGACTCCCTCTCTGCACATGAGCTTTCATGACTTTCACGAGGGGGGGGGGGGGGGAGGGTAGGAGTAGGAATTCTTTCCTCAGGAACTTCCTCCTCTACCTCAGGCAAGTCTTGGAGGCCACATTTCCTTGGGACTCTTCTTTCCCATCTAGAGAAGATAAAGGAATCAATTTTCTTCAGGTGGTGAATTGGAACTCCTTTGGACATGTCAAATGTGTCCCTGTCGAACTGATTCAAGTGTAGGCTGATTATCCATCCAAAGTTCGGTGCTCGCAGACTGTCCTTAATCCTTCCAAATAACATTGCATCCCAGTCTATTCTCTTTTGGCATATGATGGCGACTAGAATCTTGAACATGTTTGAGGACAAGTAGTTATGGGATCTAGTCTTACATAATAGAACTTTTCCAATGATATTATAATGAAGTTTTCCTTCGTCGTTCATCCCTTTTCGCTTGAATGCTTTTGTACCTCTTGGTTGTCCACAGAATAGCAGAGCCCTTGAGAAATTACTGTCTTCTAACTGATCTTCCTCTTCACACACTGGGAGCCGTAAATACCTTGTGAGTAGAGAAGCTTTCACTTTGAATTTGATGTGCCTGACTTTGCTCTTGATTACTATATCTTCCCTGCATAGTTTGGCATGTTGGAAGAACTCCAGAACCAGCTTGTCCAACACCTTAAAAGGTTGTTCGAGGACGATGGCAAGGCTGACCGATTCTAGCATTAGTATGACATTGCAGAATTCATCCGTGGTCGTAGCGAACCCTGTACGAACAAGATCTCCCCCTATGAGCAAGCCACTGGTACCTCTGGGAGCCATGAAGACACAAAAAAATCTAGAAGGTCGATGGAATCAGAGACGACAAAGTGTTGCAGTCGCGGTATCTGAAACGACGGAAGATACGACGGGAATCACACTCCGCTTTCGACAACGTGAAGTCATTTTGCCCGAGAACTTATATATATATATATATATATATATATATATATATATATATATATATATATATATATATATATATATATATATAAAGTTTCGAGAAGAGAAATCGACGTGTACCTTAAACCGACGACTCTTTAGATCCAATAAAAATTTTGACCCGAGTACAATTTGTCAAAATCCCATGAAAGCAGAGCAGAATTCATCTAAACCCCATGAAAGCAGAGCAGAATTTGTCGAATTTTGCCTAAATTCGTTAAATAGCAACGAATGATTTCGACGAATCACCGAGATTCCACGAGAGTGACTCGACAAATTTTACTTTATTTATTTGAGTGATTAGAGATGTACTTCACTGAGAAAATTTCTATCTCCTTAGCCATATTCAAGAGTCCTTGTTTAGCATGCCCAGTTCTATTTTGAAGAATGAGAACTTGGCCTCGTCCAGCAGCTTCGTGAATATGTCTGCGAATTGCTTATCCGTAGGGACATAGTTGAGAATTATGTACATGTTATCCACATGCTCCCGGATGAAATGATATCTGATTTCGATGTTCTTTGTCCGGCTGTGAGAGACTGGATTATTTACACTCGCAATTGCACTGGAGGAGTCGCAAAACATCGGAATCTCCTTAAATTGCAAGTTGTAGTCTTATAGTTGATTCTTAATCCATAGAAGCTATACACAACAACTACTAGTAGAGATATACTCTGACTCGGCAGTGGAGGTTGCCACACAATTTTGCTTCTTAATGCTCTATGAAATAAGCCTTCTTCCGAGGAATTGACAAGTCCCAGAAGTGCTTTTCCTGTCATCCCTGCTTCTTGCTAAATCAGTATTTGGGGGTTGTGCTACGTATACTTCATCTTTTAGATCATCATTGAGGAATTCTGACTTAATGTCCATTTGATAGACTTTGAAGCCTTTGTGAGCAGCATCCGCAAGGAACAACCTGATCACTTTTAGTCTGTCCACTAGAGGAAAGGACTGATCGAAGTCGATCCCTTCTTCTTGTCTGTACCCTTAAGCTACAAGCCTGGCTTTGTTCTTTATAATTTCTCCGTCCTCATCCAGCTTGTTTCTAAATTTCCATTTGGTACCGATAATGTTTTATCCTTTGGGCTTGGGCACCAACTCCCAAACCTTTCATCTTTAAAACTGATTGAGCTCTTCTTGCATAGCCATTATCCAAGAGGCATCCTTGTTTGCTTCTTCAAATTTGTTTGGCTCAACCTGAGAAAGAAAGCTAAGATGTAGAACTTTGTTAGTAGTACCTCTTCTGGTTCTTACACCGTCGCCTGGCTCTCCAATGATCAGATCAACAGGGTGATCTCTTTGGTGTCTGAATACTAGATTTCTTCCTCTCCCACCAGCAGGTTCTTCCATATTTGTTGCATCCCTTATAGGTTGAGGAAGTTCTTCATCTAGTAGTTCTTCTTCCACCACACTTGGATCGATGACTTTGACTGAGCTTGGAGCATCTTCCTTGAACGCTTCTTTCAAGCTTAGTTCCTTTAACCTGATACCTGCATCTACACTAATAACACTATACGAGCTACTATGGAGCATGCTTGTCTCATTAAATACAACATTTATATACTCTTCTACAACCAGAGCTTTCTTGTTAAAAATCATATACTATCAGTTTTCTGCCCATTATTGACTACTATAACCTACAAAAATACCTTCAAAATACTAGTTACTAAACTTCTTACGATAATACTTCCCATTATTGAGTATAGAGCATTTACTGCCAAAGATCCTAAAGTAGGATACAATCAGTTTTCTGCCCTTTAACAGTTCATAAGGAGTCTTATGATGGCTTTTGTTGATTAATGCTCTGTTTTGCACATGACAAGCTGTGTTGACTGCTTCAGACCAAAAGTACTCTGGTAGTGAAGCGTCATTCAACATAGTTGTGTATGCTTCAATGAGGGTTCTATTCCTTCTCTCGACAACTCCATTTTATTATGGAGTGTGTGGAGAGGAAAACTCATGAAAGATACCTTGGCTTCCATAGAATTCTATCATGGCACCAGACTCAAATTTTGTTTCATGATCACTTCTGATTTTATCAACAGAGCAGTTTAGCTTGTTCTGAATTTGCCTAACAAAATTAGTTAAAGCCTTGAAGGTGTCTGACTTGTGTTTTAGAAAGAATATCCAAGTAAAATGAGAGTAATCATCAATAATGACCAACGTATAGACTTTACCTCCTAAACTATGAGTTGGCATGGGACCGAATAAGTCCATGTGAAGTAAGTATAAACTTCTAGAAGAATCTTTTTCAGTAATGCCCTTAAAGGTAGCCCGTGTCTGCTTACCTATTTGGCATGTGTGACATGGACTTTATTTCAGGCACTTAATGCTGGGGGCATCACGCACTAAGTTTTGAGAGGATAGTGAAAGTTACTTAACTGAATGTTAGCTAATCACTTAGAGGAGGGGGGGGGGGGCATGAATAGGTCTTTGAGCTTTTATTATATCTTTTGCTGATTTTTAATTATACTAACTAAAGCTTGTCCTTAAATCCTGCAATAACAAATAAAAACAAGCACACAACCAACACAATGATTTATAGTGGTTCCCTAATTGGGTACATCCATTTTTCCTCATACCTATCCAACTTACTTGTTGGACTCGACCCAAACTCCTTCACTATGCTCCTCAGAGCTTACACCTCAGGCCCACAGCCTTATACATAGATTCTTCACAGAATCCAACCCAGAACCACAAAGGTTCCTACCTCAGAGCTCTGCAGAACTCCTACAGCTCAGTGATCCAGAGATTACCTACCTTAGCCTTATTTCTAAGGCCTACACTCAGGTTTTTTTGCCCTACAACTTCAGGCACACGACCCTACTCTCAGAGTACTACAACACTCCTACAACTCGGTGCCCTTTCAGGTATCTATAGCACAGCCTCCTCCAAGGCTGACAGTCTCAGTGACAAACTTGGCACATACGGCTCAGTGACTCTTCAGTCACCTACCTCAGGTACAAGGCCCTACACTAAGGCTGGGAGGATAGCCCTGCCTCAGATCTACACTTGATCCTACCTCATAGAGCAGCACTCTCCTACCTCAGGCACTTAAACCCTACAGCTCAGATCCTCACTTGGATCCTACCTTAGTGCCCCAACAGGGTACCTACCTTAGTGATAAATTTGTCACCTACCTCAGGCACAAAGTGCCCTACACTCAGATTAAAATATACTGAATCCTACAGGAAATTAATACAGTAAGTTGAAGAAAGTAAATAATAAATGACTCAGAGAAATATCTCTGAGTCAACTTTGCTGGACTGAGCAGATTTCAGTCCAGCTCACTTGCAGTAAAAGGAATCAGCCTTCTTTTATAGCTATCACTTTTTCCTGCTGCACAGATGAGCAGCTTCCACCTTGCTGATGAGATGAATCAGCTAAAATGTTCTATTGAGAACTAACTTGCTGAGCTTTGAAGTACTTCAGCTATCTCTCTTTGCCTTCAGGCTAACTTGGCTGGACTTCAGCTTTCAAGCTTGACGGGAAGAAAAAAATGTCCAGCCGCCTCTTTCAATTTCTCTTTCTGTATTCGTTTGATTCGTTAACCCTAATCCTTTTACATTTCCCCTTTTATATGCATTGATTTGAATCAATGACAGAATAATATGTGGGCCCACTAAGGATTGGTGAGTGCCATCTCCATTAGAAAGGGACAAAACATCTTTCGGCACTGTAACTGCTTTACCGCAATGGCTTCCTGTAATTTTGACTTTGATGATGTCAGCAGTGGTCTTCAACATCTGGACTTAGAAAATTTTCCAGAATTCCATCAAGCATTGAGTGATGTTAAGACACTCAATGCCATCAGCCTTGGCTCTCAGTGTTTCTGGACTTAGAAATTTCCTTGGCTTTGTCTCAGCAGTTTTGTCTCAGCGGTCTCAACGGTCTTAGCGGTAGCTGAGACAAGCCTTTGTCTCAGTGCTTCCTTCTTATCAGCTGTCTCAATGGTTTTTGCACTTAATTATCTCAGCGGTTTTTCATCATCAGCTGAGACAGACCCTTGTCTCAGCACTATCTTCTTTTCAGCTGTCTCAGCAGTTTTTGCTCTTAACTGTCTCAACGACTTTAGTCTCAGCGCTTCCTTCTTTATTAGAAGCGTTGAGTGAACCTGCTTCAATCAACGCTTCTCGACATAGAAAATTCCAGCCAGTTTTGTCTCAGCTATCTCAGCAGTTTCAAACCTTTCTTCTCAGCTATCTCAGCTGTCTCAGTGGTCTCAATGCCTTCTTCTCAGCGGTCTCAGCGCTTTTTGCCTTAAACAGATTTTCTATCTTTAGCTTTGATAAGCGTTGAGCTGAGCTCGACGAACTACAAACTGGGCTCGACAAACTTTGGTCTTCTCAGCGGTCTCAACACTTTTTGCCTTGGTCAATTTTTATCTTGCTTTAGCTTGACAAGCATTGAGTTGAGCTCGATGAACTGCAAACTGAGCTCGACAAACTTTGATCTTCTCAGCGGTCTCAATGTTTTTTGCCTTAGTCAATTTTTCTCTTGCTTTAGCTTGACAAGCGTTGAGCTGCCTTCGTCGATCTCTAAACTGAGCTCGATGAATTTCATGCTGAGCTCGACGAATTTCATGCTGAGTGTAACGCCCCCACTCGTCTCATGGGATATAACGGTGGGTCCGGCCGGGGCCCCACACCATATATCACAGACAAGCGGCGAATTACGTGTGGAAATCAAAATCTACTCGTATCCTAGCTCAAAACATTCTAGCGCAGCATTTTAAGTTATATGAACTCAGTACACTGAATGTCCACTAATATACAAACTCCACAGTTATATATCAAATCAGGAATGTATACAACACACACACTTATGGCCTTAAGGCCTTACAGGTTCCTCTTTACACATTTACAGCTTCATACATCGGCACGCAGGTCGGCCACACATGAAATCCAAACATGCTTCGCACGGCCTTCAAGGGCCTTTAGCGGTAATCCTTCATTCCGCTCAATTCAATTCAAGCATCAGTACCTGCAAATAGACATCCACCCAAGAGTGGTAAACAAAGTAACGGTCAGCATTAGCTGACCAATTACAACGACCCTATCCCTTACTCGGGGAAGCAGTTCCTTCCCTGTCGGCATTGCCATCATAATATCTATCAATCATGTCACAACCATGTCACAAATGCCGGTCTCCACCCGACGCTCCGTGCACTCAAGGCACCTTATCGGTGTACCAGATATACCCATCATCCACCGCCGATCCAGAGGTGTTTAACTTATTGGTTGGCCGGTCCTAGTCCACCAATCCTGCAGGATGACGACATTCCGTCCATCCAAATCAGAGGTACTAACCTCACAACAAACATGAGCAGATTGACCCACCTTAGTAGTGTAGCAAGACAGGTTTATCTGTGCTCCCCATGCATTACCACCAATCGACCTCCCATCCTAATACAGATCGACCCACCCTAGTGGAGTAGCAAGCCGGGTTTAACTCGGCTCCCTAGGTATTGCCACAAATCGACCCTTCAAATAATAGAGATCAACCCACCCTAGTGGTGTAGCAAGCCGGGTTTATCTCGCGCTCCCCAGGCATTGCTACCAATTGACCTCGCACAACAACCAGGAGCTTTCGCCAAGCACCCAAGATCACGTCCACACATCAAAAGTCATAGATCCATACATCCATACATCAAAGGCTACAAGCCTATATCTTACACAACATCAAATCCACAGAGTCTTCTCCGGTTTACCCAAAATCATCACCAATCCAGACTACCCGTCCAGATGGGCTTCACACAGCATGCTTATGTCGTACTCCACACTTCCGGCTCTAGATGCAGACTCAACCAGGGAATCACTCACGATGCCCACCTCTTGGTGGAGGATTCCATGCATATGCATAAAGAAAGGACTTCGATGTCCAAGAAGGAGATCGTTACCCTGGAAGATCATTTTGGAGCCATGAACTAGCCGGATGGAAATCACCGCCTCGGCTTTGCCTTCACGAATCCAAACTCGGATCTTGATTCCGTACTCCGCAGCTCCTCCAGCAGTTAGCTTTCTCCTTCCTCCTTTCCTTCCCTTGCTCCCTTGCTCTTCCTTTTTCTCTCTTTGTGAGAAGAAAGAATGAATGAAAGATGAAAGCTTCCAATTGTTTATATCAGCCAGGAAGGGCTTGGACCCTTGGGTTCAAGCTAAGGGAAATGAACGGCTCTGATTTACACCAAAATAGGCTGAACACGGCCTGACACGCCCTGTGACACGTCTATATCACAGGCCATGTTCCTTAAGCGGCATACAACCGACTCAAATCCATCCAGTACACGGCCGTGTGACATGCCCGTGTCTCACCTTACACGCCCGTGTCACACCCGGCTTGCCCGTGTTGATTAGCCGTGTATTTCACCCAACATAACATCACCTAGTGGGAGACGGCCCTGGGACACGCCCGTGTCCCAGGCCGTGTCCTCCAGGACACACCTGTGTCCTCAGGCACATGTATCCCTGGCTGAAACCCGCAAAGGACACACCCTGTGACACGCCCGTGTCACTGGCCGCGTACTCCCTTTGCTTGCTGCTCGACGATTGTCGAGCTCAGTTTGCCGACCCGAGCACGACACGCCCTGGGACACGCCCGTGTCCCAGGACGTGTCACTTAAGCTTTACCCAAATTGGGATTTGGGGTGTCACAATCCTCCACTCCTTCAAAAAAATTTCGTCCCAAAATTGTGCTCACCACAGCCACGCAGCTACGCACTTCTCGTTGCACCATCAGCAACCGATCACTCGAATCAAGCGAGCCAGGTTAGAGCTCAGAGGCCGCAGCTTGTCTCGCCCCAAGGTATCATACAAAACAAACATCACGTTTGGCGTATACAGACATACATATCTCTCTCATTGGTGCACATCCATCCACAATTTCATCTAATATCCAAAAACATTATATATCTATACCACGATTGATCGATCACTTACATGACACCAAATGTTCACCAATATTTACATGACATAGAACATCTATGTACACATAATAAAATTCACATCATCAATGTGAAACGAGTTACTTTTCTATATTTTCTTCCGCTCAGCTGCCTGATTTGGCATCAAGTTAAACACTCGAGGCTGTACTTCACCAATTGAGCTTTACGGCTCTTGCACTTCCAAATTATGCAGTCGAGGTTGCGTCCGGGATGCAGATGACTTGGCCACTGCTTTACCGTTTTCGTCATAATACGCACCTGCCATTTTCTCACTCCTTGAAGGGATATTCCAAAAATATCGGGCGATATGTCCTTGCTTTCCGTAGTTATAACATGTACGTGTCTCAACACGTCCTTGCTCATATGTTGCCCCCGAAGAGACAGTCGACGGAGTTGATTAATCAGGCCTAAACCTTTTCTTATCTCATCGCTTAAACTCTGACTGTTTCGACTGCAGAACTTTAAATTCTGACTTCGCCACCGTCAGGCTCCTCTTCTCTTGTACCTGCTTCAAATCCTTCTCCAGCACACAAGATGTATCGACCAATGCTTGGAAGCTTTGGTTCACCGAACTCGGGAGTGCCAACCTTAACTCATCCCGCAGTCCCTCATAAAATCGATTCGCCTTCCGTGCCTCTTCAGCAAAATTAGACCCCACATAGCGCCCCAGTCTGGTAAACTCATGCAGGTACGTATCAATATCAGTATCACCCTGCACCAGACATTGAAATTTGTTCTCCATCGTAAGTCGTTGCGACACTGACAAATACTTAGCAAGAAACAATCGTGTGAATTCATCCATTGAGACCTCCTCTAATCCTCGACCTGCCAAGTGATGCACTTCCACATCATCCCACCACAGTCTTGCATCTCCTTCCAAGAAGAAACGTGGATAAGGTCACTTTTTGCTCCTCCGCAGTCATGATTGCAGTCAGGATCTTTTTCACCCTTGCAAGCCAATCCTCCACCTGCGTTGGGGAAATCGCCTCACCAAACGTAGCTGGATGAAATTCCATAAACCTTTTCAACTGCTCATCCGTTGCTTGCTCGTCCACCATAACTTCAGCGCGCTCTTGCCTTACACTAGCCCGTACTGTCACCCCTGCAGGCCTTGCTTGCCCAGTAGGCCGTGCTTGTAATACTGCGAGCACCATCTCAGTCACCACACGTATGGTCTCCGCCGAGGGAGGTGTAGGCGCTTGAACTGGTGCCGCACTCTCGTCGAACCACTGGGGCTCAGACTGCCCAGCACCACTCCTCGCCACCTATCAATATACAAAACACCATTAAGCATGCAATTCATAATGGCAAATATACATTGACTTTACATTCATAGTGGACATTCCCGAGTTCAATTGTGTTCTCCCTACCATAAATCTCAAACCTGGCTCTGATACCACTTTGTAACGCCCCCAATCATCTCATGGTATATAACGGTGGGTCCGGCCGGGGCCCCATGCCATATGTCACAGACAAGCGGCAGAATTACGTGTGGAAATCAAAATCTACTCGTATCCTAGCTTAAAACATTCTAGCACAGTATTTTAAGTTATATGAACTTAGCACACCGAATGTCCACTAATATACAAACTCCACAGTTATATATCAAATCAAGAATGTATACAACACAAACACTTATGGCCTTAAGGCCTTACAGGTTCCTCTTTACACATTTATAGCTTCATACATCGGCACGCAGGCCAACCACACATGAAATCCAAACACGCTTCGCATGGCCTTCAAGGGCCTTTAGCGACAATCTTTCATTCCGCTCAATTCAATTCAAGCATCAGCACCTGCAAATAGACATCCACCCATGAGCGGTAAACAAAGTAACGGTCAGCATTAGCTGACAGATTATAATGACACTACCCCTTACCCGGGGCAGTGGTTCCTTCCCCGTCGGCATTTCCATCATAATATATATCAATCATGTCACAACCATGTCACAAATGCTGGTCTCCACCCGACGCTCCGTGCACTTAGGGCACCTTATTGGTGTACCGGATATACCCATCATCCACTGCCGATCCAGAGGTTTTTAACTTGTTGGTTGGCCAGTTCTAGTCCACCAATCCCGCAGGCTGACAACATTACGTCCATCCCACTCAGAGGTACTAACCTCAGAGAAAACAAGAGCAGATCGACCCACCCTAGTAGTGTAGTAAGCCGGGTGTATCTGTGCTCCCCAGGCATTACCACCAATCGATCTCACATCCTAATACAGATCGACCCACCCTAGTGGAGTAGCAAGTCGGGTTTAACTCGACTCCCCAGGCATTACCACATATCAACCCTTCAACTAATACAGATTAACCCACCCTAGTGGTATAGCAAGTCGGGTTTATCTCACACTCCCTAGGCGTTGCTACCAATTGACCTCACATAACAACCAGGAGCTTTCGCCAAGCACCCAAGATCACGTCCATACATCAACAGTCATAGATCCATACATCCATACATCAGAGGCTACAAGCCTATATCTTACACAACATCAAATCCACGGAGACTTCTCCGGTTTACCCAGAATCATCACCAATCCATACTACCTGTCCAGATAGGCTTCACACAGCATGCCTATGCCGTACTCCACACTTCCAGCTCTAGATGCAGACTCAACCAGGAAATCACTCACGATGCCCACCTCTTGGTGGAGGATTCCATGCATATGCATAAAGAAAGGACTTCGATGTCCAAAAAGGAGATCGTTACCCTTAAAGATCGTTTTGGAGCCATGAACTAGCCGGATGGAAATCACCGCCTCGGCTTTGCCTTCACGAATCCAAACTCAGATCTTGATTCCGCACTCCACAGCTCCTCCAGCAGTTGGCTTTCTCCTTCCTCCTTTCCTTCCATTGCTCCCTTGCTCTTCCTTTCTCTCTCTTTGTAAGAAGAAGGAATGAATGGAAGATGAAAGGTTCCAATCAATTATATCAGCTAGGAAGGGTTTGGACCCTTGGATCCAGGCTAAGGGAAACGAACGACTCTGATTTGCCCAAAAATAGGCTGAACACGGCCTAACACGCCTTGTGACACACCCGTGTCACAGGCCGTGTTCCTTAAGCGACACATAACTGACTCAAATCCATCCAGTACACGGCCATGTGACACGCCCGTGTCGCACCTTACACGCCCATGTCATGCCCGACACGCCCGTGTTGATCAGCCCTGTATTTCACCCAGCAAAATATCACCTAGCGAGACATGGCCATGGGACACACCCGTGTCCCAGGCCGTGTCCTCCAGGACACACCCGTGTCCTCAGGCATACATATCCCTGGCTGAAACCTGCAAAGGACACACCCTGTGACATGCCCGTGTCACAGGCAGTGTACTCCCTTTGCTTGCCGCTTGATGATTATTGAGTGCAGTTTGCCGACCTGAGCATGACATGCCCTGGGACACGCCCGTGTCCCAGGCCGTGTCACACTGAGCTCTTGTGCTTACCCCACAGAATGTTGAGTTTTGCTCGACGATCAGCGAGCGGAGTTCGACGAACTCTAAGCTGAGTTCGATGAAATTTGAATTTACAACTTAACTCATTTCTTCACCTGTCCAATCATGGAATACATGCATGCATGAACTAAAGCACACAACAAATACATTATCTGTGTATGTCATTGACCCGTTTGTCTTATTACAAATCTGAGATATTAGGATAAATAGACCCAACAATCTCCCCCTATTTGAAGAAATAAAAACACTACAGGTCATTGACAACACGACATATCATCATAACAAAATTTAATAGTAGTAGAGTGTGGAAGTGTTACCATTTCTACAGCCTGTGGAGAATAACTTACTCCCCCTAGAATGTTGTCATCCTTACTGTTCCACTTGTCTGTACTTCTCAGCCCTGGCATGCTGCCATCCTTATTATTCCACTTGTCTGTACTTCTCAACCCTTGACTTCTTTCCTCCCCCTTTTTGACTTCTATAATAGGTAGCATACTGATAGGTTTTTCTCCCCTATCTATCTCACTGTTACTGAAACTAGTTCAGCTGTTGGGCTAGCTCTCCCTCAATAGGTGCACACTATCTTCAGTACCTACAAAATGAACATCGCAACATATGGTAGTGGAGAGAATTGAAGCTACACAAGATTCAACATTCCTAATTCAAGTTTGAAGGTATTGAACTTGGCTTTATCTAGTGGCTTAGTGAAGATATCTGCCACTTGCTTGTCTGTGGAGACAAACTCAAGGGATATGTCTTCCCTTTCCACATATTCTCTAATGAAATGATACCTAATTTCTATATGCTTAGTCCTGCTATGGGAGACAGGATTCCTAGCTATAGAAATTGCACTAGTAGAATCACAAAAGAGTGGAGTTCTACTTATCTGAACATTGTAGTCCGAAAGTTAATGCTGGATCCATAGCAACTGAGCACAGCAGCTTCCAGCTGAAATATACTCTGACTCTGCTATTGAGATTGCAACAATTATCTGTTTCTTGCTGCTCCATGAGACAAGCCTTCAACCTAGAAATTGACAGGAGCTTGAAGTGCTCTTCATGTCCTCCTTGCAGCATGCAAAATCTGCATCTGAATAGCCAGTTAGTTCAAATTCCCTATTCCTGGGGTACCATAAGCCAAGATCTAGGGTGCCCTTAAGATATCTCAAGATTCTTTTCACAGCAGTATAGTGAGACTCTTTAGGGCAGACCTGATACCTAGCACAGACACATGTTGCATACATAATGTCAGGCCTACTTGCTGTGAGGTAGAGAAGAGAGCCAACTATACATCTATAAAGAGTTTGATCAACGAGCTTCCTTGGATCATCTTTGCTTATAGGCATACTTGAGCTCATGGGAGTTCTTATGGTGGAATCATTCTATGCCATATTTCTTGATAATCTCCCTGGTGAATATTGATTAGGATATGGATAGACAATCTTCAGTCTGTTTTACTTGGAGTCCCAAGAAAAACTTCAATTCACCCATACTACTCATCTCAAACTTCCCTTGCACAAGTTTTGCAAACTTCCTGCAGAGGTTGTCATCAGTAGAGACAAATATTATGTCATCAACATAAATCTAGACTAGGATGATCTTGCCCTTAGATTCCCTTAGGAATAGGGTCTTGTCTATCATCCCCATTGAGAATTTGTTCTCAATGAGGAAGGTATACAATGTCTCATGCAATGCTCTTGGGGCTTGCTTAAGCCCATAAAGAGCTTTCCTAAGTCTATATACAACAGAAGGATAGTTAGAATCAATTAAACCTTGAGGCTGCTCTACATAAACCTCTTCCTTCAAGTCTCCATTCAGAAAGGATGACTTGACATCCATCTGTAATACCTTGAATCCCTGGAAGGATGCAAATTCAAGGAAGAGTCTGATTGCTTCCAACCTTGCAACTAGGGTAAATATTTGATCATAATCAATCCCTTCTTCCTGTCAATACCCTTTGGCCACCAGTCTGGCTTTATTCTTAATTACAATGCCATTTTCAACAAGTTTATTTCTGAAAATCCACATGACTCCAATGATATTGTGTCCATCTAGTCTGGGAACCAGCTTCCAGACCTTGCACCTTCTAAACTGGCTCAGTTCTTCCTGCATTACACCAATCCAGAATTGGTCTTGATTTACATATCCAAATTTCTTGGGCTCTTCTTGTGATAGGAAGATGGAATAGATTGCTGTGTTGAGACTCCTGCTTCTGGTCTGTACACCTTAGGTACCCCCACCTATTATCTGCTATGGAGGATGATCTCTAAGAAAACTGACTGCTTGGGGCAGTCTGGCTGCTTCCTGCTGATTATCATTTTCTTCAGCAGGTTGGTCTTCATTTCCAACTTGACTGCCCTATGCTTCCTCTGGACGGCATCCCTCTCCACAATCTTCTTGCAAAGCTGGGTCTTTATCCTTGATGGAGAGCTTTTCCATCATGACATCTATTCCTGTAGAGCTAGGAAAAGAGTTTGACAGCTCACTGTCAATCATGCATGGCTCATCAAACACTACATGGATAGAATCTTCTACAACTTGATTTGTCAAGTTATAGACTCTATATTCCCTACTGTTATTACTATACCCAACAAATATCCCCTCATGGGATTTGATAGTAAACTTAGTCATTTTTGACTTACCATTGTCCAGGATGAAACACTTGCAACCAAAGATCCTGAAGTAGGATATGTTTGGTTTTCTGTCCTTCAAGATCTCATAGGGAGTCTTCTTATGACCTTTGGTGGTAGAAGCCCTATTGAGCATATGACATGCAGTGTTAACTGCCTCAGCCCAGAAATATTCAGGGAGAGAAGTGTCACTCAATAGTGTTCTCCTAACTTCTATGAGAGTCCTGTTTTTCCTCTCAGCTAACCCATTTTACTGCGGTGTTCTTGGAGAGGAGAACTCTTGATGAATCCCTTGCTCTTCACAGAATGTAGTCATAGTAGCAGACTGAAACTTAGTTCCATGGTCACTTCTCATTCTGACCATGGCACATGCAAGCTCATTCTGAATTTGCCTGACAAAATTTGTGAAGATTTCGAGGGTTTCATCCTTTCTTCTAAGGAAGAACACCCAAGTAAACCTGGAATAGTCATCAACCACCACAAGGGTGTAGGCATTCATACCTAGACTATGAACAGGCATAAGACCAAACAAGTCCATATACCGGAGATACAGGCATCTCATTGAATCCCTGGCCCCAATGCTCTTGAAGGAGGTCTTAGTTTGCTTGCCCTTTTGGCAAGCAGCACAGATACCCTCCTTGAAGCATTTTATTTGGGATCATTCCTAACAAGCTCATCACTGAAGAGCTCACCAATGGTCTTATAATTCAAATGAGCCAATCTCTTGTGCCACTGGACACAATATGAGACTTTCTCATCTACAACTAGGCATATAGTGGATCTTTTATCTAAACAAGAAAAATTTAAGCAATAAACATTCCCACTCCTAGTGCCTTTTAAGATGACACTTTGTTCACTTAACCTCTTGATGTGGCACTTATCCTTGTGGAAGGAAATGTCATAACCAAGATCACATAGTTGACTTATGCTTATGAGGTTGTGTTGCAACCCCTCCACATAAGCCACCTTTGTGATGGTGACTATACCATTTGAGATGTTACCATTGCCTATGGTTATCCACTTATCTGAGCCTCCAAAAATGACCTTGGGTACATTCTTTTCTAGAGTGTACTCCTTCAATAGCTCCTTTATTCCAGTCATGTGCCTGGAACATCTATTGTCCAAGTACCATTTAGGTGATTTGGTACTTAAACTAACCTGAAAAGAATGCAAGTCACCTTACCTTAGGACCCCAATTTCTGTTAGGTCCTAGGTTCACATTAGCCTTGAAATAAACATGCCTTCCTGCAAAATTCCTGACAGGTTGGCAACCTCTGGACACTGATAAATTATGCCAACAATCTACAACATAGTGGCCCACTTTGCCACAGCACCAACACTCATATATATTATATCTCCTTTTTTGTTTGGGACCAGCATTTGGCTGTACAGCTTCCTGAACAGTGGGGAGATGTGTTGCTCTATACTTTTGCCTTCTTTCAGCAGCAATTTGATTAAAGGACACTATTTCATCTGGCTGTGCTGGTCTTCTCTGAGAACCACCAGCTGCATGTCTCTTTTCAGCTAACATGCATCTGATAGCATCTGAGATTCCCATTCCAGCCCTGCCAGAAGAATTACCTTGCGTCACAACTTTTGCTGGATGATTTAGATTTTTAGCAGCAGCAATATCTTTGAGTTTTGGGGCTGGGGCTCCAAAAACAAATGGTCCAGGATGGACCATTTGGATTTCCTCATGGGCAGCCTTAAAATCTTTCACATGGCTGTACCTTCCACCATGGCTGAGGCCACCTTGGTCCATACCAGTGGATTTGCCGTTCTCCCAGTGACCATAACAACTTTCATGGTCATACCTATTAGAAGGAAACAACACTTTCTGAAAAGGAATTTGAGGAAGTGAGGCTAGAGGCACAACTAGTGCCTTCCCTTTTCCATTTCCTCTTATATTGGAAGGTCTAGCAGGTCCCTTAATCCCAACCCTTTCTTATCAGCTTGGGTAAGGTGGGTATCAATTAAGGGCAGCACAGTGCTTGGCTTAGAAAATTTTGTCACTAGCAATTTCTCATTAAGGAGATATTTTTCAAGGTTTTGGATAAGTTTCTCATTTGAGACTCTTATCATATACTCACTGTCAATGATCTCCTTGAGCTGGACTGCATGCGCAGCCATGTCAGTGAGGGCTTTTTCTTAGTCTTCACACTTGCTTTTAAGACTAAGAAGCTCTTTTGCCTGTCTCTTGGCAAGTAGCTTGCATTTTTTGAAGGCCTCAAGAAGTTCTTCATACTTGGAAATTATAGAGTTTACAACATCCTCAGAGTCTGAATGCCACAACATCCTCAGAGTCTGAATGCCCTTCATCTCTTAATGATTGAGCTTCAGAGACTGAGTCAGCCACATGACTAGAAATAAAAGAATGTGGTTTAGCATGTACCTGAGTCTGATCAGGCTGATCCTGGCTGCTTTCTTCATCTATCATTGCCATTAGTCCATGGAAATGAGCATCTTCTTCTTCATCTTCATCCGCCTCTGAGTCACTATCTGAGTGTGACAGAGGGGCCTTGATCCCTATTCTATCAGCAGGGAACTCTCCAGGTTCCTCTTCAGCAACAATAATAAGCCCAATGTAGGCTTCATCTTCTTCACTGTCTGACTCAGAGGAAGAGTCAGACAAGGTCTTCTCCTTCTTGGCCACAAGGTACTTCTCATTCTTCTTTCCCTTGTGGTGCTTCTTCACTCTTTCTTCTTTCCTCTTCACTGGGCAGTCAACAATTTTATGCCCAGGTTTGCTGCAACAAAAACAAATAATGTTAGAGGAAGATTGTTTATTAGAGTTAGGAGCATACCTGTCCTCCTTAGAGGATTTCCTTCTATGCTGAGAGGAGGAAGATGGCCTTCTATTCTTCCAATGCCCCTTCTTCATGAATTTCTGAAACTGCTTAGAGAAGGCAGCAAGGTCCTCATCAGATGTATGGTTGTCAGATGAGCTGGACCTTGAGCTCTCAGATTCTAATACAATAGTTCTCCTCAATGGAGACATCTTCCTTATGCTCTTGGTAGAAGCATCAGCTTTGAAAGCCACAGATTTATCCTTGCTCTGTGACTTGCTGCTCTTCTCTTCTTCCTCCTTTCTTGCAGCAAGCTGTATCTCATATTACAGTAGCTTTCCAAATAGGGTTAGAGGTGGTGTGTCAGCTAGCCTGCCTATCTCCCTGATGGCACAGATCTTTGTGTCCCAATCCTTGGCGCGGGACCTGAAAAATTTGTCATTCAGCTCATAGGTGCTGAAGACCCTTCCATAAGTTCTCAGTTCATTTATTGTTCTAAAAAATCTTTCAAAACTTTCAGCAATGCCCTCAGACTTTCCTTGTCTGAAGACCTCATACTCTTGGTTGAGCATGGATTTCCTGTCATCCCTCACCTCTTCTGAATCCTCCATGAACACCACTTGGGTGTACCACATCTCCTTGGAGGTCTTGTAGTGCACCAGATTCTGGAATGTAGAATCATCTACTGCACTGACAATGATATTCTGAGTTCTCTTGTACATGGAGGCAAGAAGGAGCTCATCCTTGTTCATTTCTTCATATGATTTGGGAGTCTGGATGTTGGCATCCAAAACAGAGATCTTCATGGGATGAAGGGTCCCTCTTGGACTGTGATATAGATCCTAGGGTCAGCAACTTCCATGAATAGCCTGACCCTTTCCTTCTAGAGCCAAACCTTTCCTTTCTGCAGATTGACAACTTCATGGCTCCCAATTCCTTATAGTTTACACCAGAGCCCATTACTTATCTTTTAGCTAACCTTGGAGGTATACTCAGATTGTTAAATCCTTTTTGAGTAACCTTCCTCTAATACCACTTGAAGGTTACTTAACTATAGGTTAGCTAATCACCTAGAGGGGGGGGGGGGTGAATAGGTCTTTGAGCTTTTATTATATCTTTTGTTGATTTCTAATTATACTAACTAGAGCTTATCCTTAAATCCTGCAATAACAAAGAAAAACAAGCACACAGTAAACAAAATGATTTATAGTGGTTCCCTAATTGAGTACACACTTTCCCTCCCACCTATCCAACTTACTTGTTGGAATCGACACAAACTCCTTCACTATGCTCCTCAGAGCTTACAACTCAGGCCTGCAGCCTTACACACAGATTCTTCACAGAATCCAACTCAGAATCACAAAGGTTCCTACCTCAAAGCTCTACAGAACTCCTGCAGCTCAGTGATCTAGAGATCACCTACCTCAACCTTATTTCTAGGCCTACACTCATACTTTCAACCCTATAGCTTCAGGTACACAACCCTACTCTCATAGTGCTGCACACTACTACAACTCAGTAGCCTTTAAGGTACCTACAGCTCAGCCTCCTCCAAGGCCTATAATCTCAGTGACAAACTTGTCACCTACAACTCAATGACTCTTCAATCACCTACCTCAGGCACAAGGCCCTACAGTCAGGCTGGGAGGACAGCCCTACCTCAGATCCACACTTGGATCCTACCTCAGAGAGCATCACTTTCCTACCTCAAGCACTTAAGCCCTACAACTGAGATTCTCACTTGGATCCTACCTTAGTGCCCCAACAGGGCACCTACCTTTGTGACAAATTTGTCACCTACCTCAGGCATAAAGTGTCCTACACTCAGATTCAGATCTACTGAATCCTATAGGAAATTAATACAGTAAGTTAAAAAAAGTAAAACAAATGACTCAGAGAAATATCTCTGAGTTAACTTTGCTGTACTGAGCAGATTTCGGTCCAGCTCTCTTGCTGTAGAAGGAATCAAACTTCTTCTACAACTATCACTTTTTCCTGCTGCACAAATGAACAGCTTCCATCTGCTGATGAGATCAGCTAAACTATTCTGTTGAGAACTAACTTGCTGAGCTTTGAAGTTCTTCAGCTATCTCTTTTTGCCTCAGGCTAACTTGGCTGGACTTCAGCTTTCAAGCTTGACGGGAAGAAAAAAATATCCAGCCGCCTCTTTTAATTTCTCTTTTTGTATTAGTTTGATTCGTTAACCCTAATCCCTTTTCTGTTTCCACTTTTATATGCGTTGATTTGAATCAACAACACAATAATATGTGGGCCCACCAAGGATTTGTCAGTGCCATCTCCATCAGAAAGGTATAAAACATCTTTCAGCACTGTAGCAACTTTCCCGCAACGGCTTCCTGCAATTTTGACTTTGATGACGTCAGCAGTGGTCATCAACATCTGGACTTAGAAAATTTTCCAGAATTCCAGTCAAGCGTTCAGTGATATTAAGACACTCAATGCCATTAGCCTTGGCTCTCAGCGTTTCTGGACTTAGAAATTTCCCTGGCTTTGTCTTAGCAGTTTTGTCTCAGCGGTCTCAGCGGACTCAGCGGTAGCTGAGACACGCCTTTATCTCAGCGCTTTCTTCTTATAAGCTGTCTCATCGATTTTTGCACTTAACTGTCTCAGCGGTTTTCATCATCACCTGAGATAGACCTTTGTCTCAGCGTTTTCTTCTTATCAGCTGTCTCAGTGGTTTTTGCTCTTAACTATCTCAGCGGCTTTAGTCTCCACACTTCCTTCTTTATTAGAAGCGTTTAGTGAAACCTACTTCACTCAACAGTTCTGGACTTAGAAAATTCCAACCAGTTTTGTCTCAGCTATCTCAGCGGTTTCAACCCTTTCTTCTCAGCTGTCTCAGCTGTCTCAGATGTCTCAGCGATCTCAACGCCTTCTTCTCAGCGAGCTCAGTGCTTTTTGCCTTAGACAGATTTTCTGTCTTTAGCTTTGACAAGCGTTGAGCTGAGCTCGACGAACTACAAACTGAGCTCAACAAACTTTGATCTTCTCAGCGGTCTCAGCGCTTTTTTCCTTGGTAAATTTTTCTCTTGCTTTAGCTTGACAAACATTGAGCTGAGCTCGATGAACTGCAAACTGAGCTCGACGAACTTTGATCTTCTCAGCCGTCTCAGCATTTTTGTCTTAGTCAATTTTTCTCTTGCTTTAGCTTGATAAGAGTTGAGCTGTGTTCGATGATCTCAAACTGAGCTCGAAAAATCTGTCTGCTGAGCTCGATGAACTTCAAGCTGAGCTAGATGAAAGTTGAAACCTGAACTCTTGTGCTTACCACACTGAATGTTGAGTTGTACTCGACGATCAATGAGCAGAGTTCGACAAACTCTGAGCTGAGTTCGACAAAATTTGAGTTTACTACTTAACTCATTTCTTCACCTGTCGAATCATGGACTACCTGCATGCATGAAGTAAAGCACACATCAAATACACTATCTGTATATGTCATTGACCCATTTGACTTCTTACAAATCTGGGATATTGGGATCAATAGACCCAGTAGATAGCATATTAATAGTTTTGAAATTAATATGTGCTAATCTCTTGTTCTATTGGTCACAAAGAAAGCACTAACTTTTACCAAAAACGCACTAGTGTAGAATTATCTAAACATAAAAAATTTAAGCAGAAAATTTTCTACTCCGAGTGCCTGTTAAGACTCTCACCAAATTGGCAGATGATTTTATCAGACACTTGTCCTTGTAGAACTCAACGATATAGCCTTTATCATATAATTAGCTTATGCTGATTAGATTATGTTATAATCCTTTAACATATGTCACTTCTGTGAAGGAGACTATACTGTTGGTAATCATACCATAGCCTTTTGTGATTCCCCGGTCAGACCCTCCAAATATGACTTTTGGACCGTCTTCGACTGGGGTATATTCTTGCAATAGGCTTCTTATTCTGGTCATGTGCCGAGAGCATCCACTGTCCAAATATCATATTGGAGTTTTGTTGGCCTTTGGACATACCTGTAATCATAAATCATTTTCCCTTAGGAACCCAAACAGATTTGGGTCCTTGGTTCCTTGTCAGTTTAACACCACTAGGAACATTAACATTACGAGTGGTCGGTCTCGCACTGTTAACTCGTGGAGTTTCAATTTTCATAGGATGAAGCCACAATCTACGACAAAATGACCAATCTTGTCGCAACATAACAGTCAAACTGTTGTACCTTCTCTTGTACTCCTGCTTTACCTTTGAATGGGAGGTCTAGCAGGTGCAATTGACTTGGAGGTGGCAGCCTCGTGATTACAACAAACACAAGGCTTCACTATCTCCTTTCCCTTGGGAACGACAATTTTGGCTTTGGGTGCTTTCTTAAAATTTGGTTCATGAACATATGGAACATACTCTTTGAGAGTTATTTCTTCATACGGTGCCTTGATTGCAATAGCACCAAAGTCTCGGGGACGGGTCAATCTTTGGTAGTTTTTTTAGGTTCCACATAAGTAGGCTTAGAAAGTGACCATAGGATGTCTCAAAGTCGTATTTATTTGTGGGAAAGATTACCTTCTTAAAAGAGGGGTTGTCTTTGAGGTGCCATCCCTTTGCCTTTGGTAGCGGCTATCTTAGCAGCCGTACCTTTCTCAGTTACGTGGCCAAGACCACTACCCTTCTTAGGAGCAGAAAATTCATCAAGGAGAGGAAGAATGTTCTTTGGCTTAGAGTAACTTTCAACAAGTTTCCTTTCCGCAAGAGTTTTTCTTCTAGCTCATCTAAGTATTTCTCCTTCTGACCTAATTGTTCATTAGAGCATTTTAATTCCTCTTTCATGAAGTGAACTTCATCTCTGAGAGGAATTAATTCAGTAATTTCCTCCTTCAGTTGTGATTCCACTGCCTTGAGAGAAGCAATCTCTTTATTGTTTTTTGACTACCTTACGACATTTGTCAAAGGCTATCAAAAGTTTTTGCTGCTGAGCTATCAAGTCAGAATCATTTTCCTCAAAAGAATAGTCTTCATGACGATTAGTTGAGGATTTCGATTCAGAGAGCATAGTGTGAGAGTTTACCTTCCCATGGAATTGGGAGTTGACTGCTTCCTCATCTGATTGAGCCATGAGCCCGAAGTAGGCTTCTTCTTTTCCTAGCTTGACTCACTTGAGTTACTGTCACTAAGAGTCTTTGACTTCTTTACAATGAAGCTCTTCTCTTCCTTCCTCTTACTTTTGAAGGATATCTTCTCTTCTTTCTTAGATCCTTCCTTCTTCATATACGGACACTTCACAATCACGTGTCCTGGCTTATTGCAACAATAACAAACTATCTCAGAAGAAGAATGTTTGTTCAGTTTAGACGTATACATGTCATCTCGGTTGTAGCTTTTCTTGGACCGATCACCATCACGATGTGATTTTCTAAAGTCAAAGGAGGAGGACTGATTTTTCATTTGCCTCCTCTTCATGAGAAGTCTTTTGACAACTTGAGATTAACTCGAGAATTCTCCTCGGTCACTTCACGAGCCTGAAATGGTTGGCTCAGAATTTTCTTGGTCATCAGAAGCTCATGTCCTTACAGGTGACACAACTTATATTTTTGAGACCCTTAACCTTTAGATCTATCGACTTCTCTTTGCTTGAAGTCTTGCTGGTTGCTCCTCTTTCTTTCGAGAATTCATTTGTAGTTCATAGGAGAGTATCTTTCCGAAAAGATTTTGGGAATCAATCTCAGGCACATTTCCAAATTCTCTAATGGCTACCACCTTGGTGCCCCAGTCTTTTGTTAGGGATCTTAGAAATTTGTCGTTGAGCTCACCATTAGTAAATGTACGACCATAGTTTCTGAGGCCATTTACGATCTTAAAGAATTTTTCAAAGTTGTCTGTGATTATATCAATTGAGCCTTGCTTGAACGTCTCATATTCTTGATTAAGTAGAGATCTCTGATCATCTCTATCTTCTTCAGTTCCTTCCATGAGAATGACGAGACAATCCCACATCTCCTTGGCAGATTTGCAGAGGAATAGATTTTGCAGTATTGAGTCGTCCACTGCACTTGCTATAATATTCTTTGCCTTTTATCCAAGAAGACTAGAGCTATTTCATCCTTGGTCAAGTCTATCATTTTCTTTGGAATCATAATAGTAGGATTCAAGGCAGATGACTATGTAGGAATGTGAGGTCCTTCTTCAACAATTTGAAAAAAATGCGCGGATCAGCAGCTTCCATATAGAATTTGACAATCTCCTTCCACATGGGGAAGTTCTCCTTGGTGCACACCGACAACTTAATTAAAGACATATCCTTGCTTCTGTCCATTATAGCTAAGCAGATTCTCTTGCCAACTAGACATAGATCTTGTTCAAGGTGTTAACCTTATATCGAACAACACCCTCTGATACTAATTGAAAGTGTCTAGTGGTCAACCTAAGCCACATAGGGGGGGGGGGTGTGAATAGGTGAGTTCCGTCTTATAGTGGAATAAATTTTTAAAAAATAAGCATATAGAAACACAGAGAATTTATAGTAGATTTCCGAGTTGGGTACATCCACTGTCCCACCTCGCCTATCTACCACGATGGGCTAGATTCGACTACTTCATCTTTATCTCAGATTGAAAACAATCTTACACCTCGAAGCCTCAACTCGTACAACTCCAAGACAACTCTCCTGCCACTTAAAGAACAACCTCTACTATAACTCGGAGAACAACCTCTCCTACAACTCGGTCCTAAAATAGGGATCTACATCTCGGAGGCAAAACCTCCTACAACAGTATAAAAGATTTACACAAAACTAGATAAAAAAATAATCTTCTTCAGATCTGAATTCTTCAGTCTTCCTTTCTTCTGAAATATAAAACTTGAGAGTCTTGAGGAGAAAGAGAATCCAAAATCTTTAAGGTCTTGATCTGAACACATGGATCAACTAGATCTGAGTAGTATGAGAACCTTTAAAGATCAAGGATCTAGTCAACATGCTTGATGAAGAACGAATCATGCGACACGTAGTTGTCGACCGAGATATTCGTGAAGAACTGAAATGAAGGCCGACGGGACATTTTCTTGGAGTTTCTCGATTTGAACTTGGAAATGCATGATTAGGGTTTCTCGAAATCCACCCTAGGTATTTATAGGAACTTCTCTTCTCTAATAGCTAGAAGATTCCTTCCATACCGAGAAATTTGCAAGTTACTGTACATGGCAGTCTGGACGATCAGAGTCAGAAAAATGAAAACATGAAAAATAAACCATAAGTATAATTCGTCACGTATCATCGAGTATATACGGGTATACTCGTCGAACTGATTCGAAACTCGATGAAAATAACTGAGATGATTCTTGACAAATCCAACAGATAATTCAACGCTTTCCTGATGAGTTACTCGTCGAATTCAACGAATATCGACTAGCTTACTCGACAAATTCAACGAGTATCGGCAGATACTCTCAACACATACGACGTGTAGGCAAAGTGATATCCGACGAATTTGACTAAGATACATCCAGAGAAATAAATTCAAGAACTCAAGGCATACCCAATGAGTCTCGATGAATTTGTCATGTATCGACATATATATTCGACGAATTCGCCGAGTATCGATAAATACACTCGACGAATTCGACGAGTATACATGACGATACTCGCCGATTTTTACTTAACTGATTTCCAAGAACTCATAGATTATTCCTTAAGTTAATACGACAAATTCGACGTGTTCCAGTAGGTATACACGATGAATTCGACGAGTATTCATGAGTATACTCGACGAATTTGACAATTATTCACTACTATACTTGAGGAATTTTACTTAGAGAAAAATTCTATCCTTCAGAATGCAACAACTTGTCATTCCTCGATTCTTCTAATGTACTTGAATCAGAAGTACATCATAATAGAGAGATTACACGTGAGTAAACACATTGACCTACATAATGAAGGATTATATTTTATAGTCCTTTGTTTCATGACCCACTGTAACCTGACATTGGGTTGTACTTAGCAATATAGTCCTTCAAGCACATAACTAAAGAAGCAACATCAAATTCAATCTCAATTCATCTTAGTTCAAGGGACACATTTTCAAATCAGGCTCATTGTGGATACAATACCCAACACTCTCCACACTCTTTTTTGGGAAGCTGCTCTCCTATGAGATAAAACTAATTACAAGAAAGGAGGAGGCTGCTGCCAGGTCTCAACAGAAGGAGAAGACTGTGGTCGTCAAGGATGTGGGATCTAGGAAGAATAAGGAGAAAATCCCTCTCCTCCCAAGAAAATGATCGAGGAGTTTGCTGTCTTCTCAAGGCAATTTAAATAGATGATGACTAGGAGGAAGAAGTGGATGGGCAGACCTTCCTTCTCCTCCAACTACAAGAAGGAGAGCAGTAAACCTGAAAGATCTTAGAACGACCCCAAAGGGGATAAGTATGGTTCTAAACCTAGTAAATATGTTTCTTCTGATATTTTTTTAATATTGTTGCAGCAGACCTGAGCATGTTATAGCTAACTGCCTAGTCAAAAGGAAAGATAAAGTTTTGTAGGTGAGAATAAGCACTACAAGGGCAAGAAGTTTGAAAATACTTTCCTTGCCAAGAAGGAGAAAAGTTGGAGTCAAAGTGACTCAAACTCTTCTAAGTTAGAAGAAGTTGAAGCCTACGTTGGTCTATTTGCTCAAGAGGAAGAAGAAGAGGCACCTACTGTAAAGATATGCATCAGGGCTCCTTGTCAAACTCAGATAGTGACAATGAGGAAGAAACAAAAAGTTATGGCTTGATGACCATAACAATTGAATATGGTCAGGAAGAATCTATTCCTGATGAGATAATAATTCTAAACTGTCCTCTTCTGATTCTTAGTATGAGATAGGTGTAGAATCTGAATCACCCTCATCATCCGATGAGGAGGATAATTCAGATTCTGATAATGATCTTGATCATATGATTGATAAATATGGTGCTCTTCTGGAAGCATTAAAGAAGAGCAAGAAGATTGCTAAGAAGCAAGCAAAGGAGATTGCTTCTCTCCAGCTGGCAAAATCTTAAAGCATTGAGTCTCCTAACCAGCTAACTCAAATGAGTAGAGAGATCAGCCAGCTGAAAGGGATGACAATCATCTAATTCTGCTCTATCAATCAGAAGAACAAAGTCATTAAGTATTGGAAGAGAGGATCCTTAAAGAGAGGATGCTAATGGCCAATTCTCTAAGCCACAGGTTGTGCTACTATTTTTGATAGCTTCTCTGCTCCACTCAGGAGTGGAGTAGGTTACAATAGGAGGAGAGCTATAGTAAGGGCTAAGGGAATGGTAGTCGCTGTTGGATCCCTAATTTGATTTGGGCTAGGTTCACTAAGTTAGGATCTTGTGACCCATCTTGTATAGCCAGGGGCATAGTTGTGTCCTAGAGTCTAGGCCAAGTCCTTAGTTTCAACATCTCATGGACTAGCCATCATCAGACTGCCAGAGACTGAAGACTTAGAAACTTTTCAAAGACTCAGTAAAATGAGTTCGACGTTCGTCGAACTCAAGTCGACGATTGTCGTGCTCAGCTCGACGATCTCAGAGAAAATTCTCTGAGCCGAGCTCGACAAACTTGATTCTCAGGTCGACGATCTTTGGACTCTACCTTCAACATTCCAAGTCCAGACTTTATTCTCAAGACTCCAGTCGATGAACTTAGTTCTCTGGTCGACGATTTCTGGATTCTCTACTTCAACTTATTAATCCAGAACCCTCTCAGTTTCCTAAGTCCAGAATCATCTCCAGTCGATGAATTCAAGATTCTCAGCTTGACGAACTTTGACCACTTTGGTAAGAGTTATGAGGCAGTAGTTAGTGGTCCTCAGCTCGACGAAACAAATTCTCAGGTCGATGATTTTTGGATACTTCACTTCAACACTTCATTCCAGAAGAATCTAAAATATTATAAGTCCAGAAATTCTTTGCTGAACTTTAGTCGACGAAACCAGTTATCAGCTCGACGAACTCCATACACAGAATTGTCAAAATTTCTAATCAATGCAATTCTACTCTCTGCTCGACGATCTTGGAACTCAGCTCGACGAACATAAGCCATCTGGTCGACGAACACAGCTTCTCAGCTCGATGAACTGTGGACTCAGCTCAATGATGTCTGTTCTCTGTTCGACGAATCCAGACTTAGTTATTTCCTTCAATATGTCCCCTTCCTATTGCAATAATTCCTGAGTAATCAATGCTAAAATATTCTCTGAATATAACCGTTAGATAGAGAATTGATTGTGGTTTTCTCCAGGATTATTGCTTGCCATTTTTCCATGGGACAGTTGGGGAAATAAATCAATGCAGTTTATTCTCAAGGCCGCCAGAAGTAATGCAGAGGAATTCAAATTTCAAAAGGAAGATAATCTGGAAAATAAAAAAAGGGATTTTTCTTCCTCCTCATAGCAGATAGACAGAGATAGACACACAGATAGTCAGTAACACAATCAGTCTGAATCAAGGATTTTCTCTGCTCGCTCTTAATACAGAACTCTGCAAAAGAAAAGAGCCCTAGACCAGAAGAACATCAGCTATCTGAAGAAGAAGAACACCAAATCAAAATCAAAAGTCTTCCTTCTTCAACACTTCAGGACACTTCAAAGGCAACAACAAATCCATCTGTCAAGAAGTTCTTGAATACTTTCTGGTCAAGGCTGATAAAGATTGAAGCCCTATCACCCTGAAGCAAAGCTCCAGTTTTTCCCTGAACCATTCTACATCTCAGGGGGGGGGGGATCTTTGCTAACATCATTCCACTTAAGTCTTCTCAGTTGTATATTGAGAAAGAGAAGACAATATCATCTCTCACCCTCACTATATAAAGGGTTATAACTCCCTTCAAAAGTTATTCCTGGTTGCAAGTCACCTGACCAAAAGACTTGAGGTTTGGTTTTGAGCACCTGATCAAAAGCTCATTGGTGTCAAGCATCTAATCAAAAATCTGAGTGGATTCCTACCAGGGTTGTAGAAGAGTGGATGTACCCAGGTGGGGAACCACTATAATTTCTTGTATTGTCTGGTTGCCCTTTCTTTTTGTTCTTGCTGTGTTTGTGTCTTTTAGGATTGTTGTGTTTATGCTTTATTAATTTTATTCTACAGTTTTTATTTACAACAAAAGCTATAAAGGATTTAAGAATACTCTTGATGGTCCCGCGAACAGACTCTTACTGTGGTTGGTTCGGTGAGTCGATCGCCGCGGGCTCGCTCGGGTAGGCAAGTGCATCTATCGCAAGTAATACTCGATATTCGGGGGAATACCGAGGTCGTATTGTTCTCGGGGTCGCGTTGACTATTCTTACTCCTCCGGGAGGACTATTATTTTACTGAAAGTAAGGTGGAATTTTTTACTTAATAAAAGGAGGAAAAGCAAAGGAGCGAAAAAACGATTTAGAAAATATTCGATGAAGGGTTAACGCTCGGCATCGAATCGGATTAAGACTAAAACAATTTTTAATAATAAAAAGACTTAGTTTTCAAATTAATAATAAGGCAACTTGGCCGTGGAGGTTCCACAAATGTGAGCTCACCTAGCTATAGGGATATCGCTCACCTAAACGTTAAGACTATTCGACCGAACGTTAGTCCGACGAAGGATTCCTCTTAACGTCCGCTTTACGCTAAGAACCCCGCTATTGGGTGGGGAACCCAATCCAGTAGAATTACGCTTGTCCTCTCTCGAGGGTATGCACGCAACTCTATTTACCCAGGGGTGATCGGTCCATATGCACGGCCTCTCGGCTAGCTAGCATATGGACTACGGAAATAGGGCCCACACATCGATATGTGGTCCTACGCGTCGTAAACCCGGGGTAAACCCTAAGTGCTTAAATTAAAATGAAAATAAAGAGCTTTAATTATTATAAATCATTTTAAATGTCCCAATGCTCTTCGATGCCGAGGCTAATAGCGATTAGCCACACATCGGTATGGGGACGGCTTATAATTTAGTGAGGCGCGAGTTCGAAATTAAACACTAAACGTTTATAAGAAAGGGACAAAAGAAAAATAACAACATTTAGAAAGCTAAAAAGTTAACTAAACGAGAACTCACGCACACTCCAAATTATAAATAAAAAAGAACTAAGTTACACATGAAAGAAAATTTGCATAATTCAAATTTGCGAGTCCCACTCAAACGAGTGGGGGCGGTAAATAAAGGCTGAAATTGCAAGTCCTACTCAAACGAGTAGGACTGAAATGAAAGCGAGTCCTACTCAAATGAGTAGGAGAAAATAAATGCGATTACAGGGCTAAAAAGTCCGGCCATTTAACTCAAGTGAGTAGGCGGAAAAAATAAAGAAAGAAAAATTGCAAGTCCTACTCAAACGAGTAGGACTGAAATAAAGTCCGGCCATTTAACTCAAGTGAGTAGGCGGAAAAATAAAGAAAGAAAAATACAAGTCCTACTCAAACGAGTAGGACTGAAATGAAAGCGATGCGCCATTTAACTCTTAACGAGTAGGCGGAAATAAATACACACAGACACACACACTCCATAAGCAATTCAAGAAAGCAATAAAGCTAACACCTACACTCACACACTCTACAAAATTGAACAAAGCATTAAAAGAAAGCGTTAAAACAAAGCATGAAAATTATACACCTACACTCACACACTCTACATAATTTAAATCAAAGCATAAAAGTTAACACACCTACACTCACACACACTTTTCATGAAAATCAAAGTTACCTAAAAATTAAAACTTATACTTTTTCATGCTTAGGTTTTGCCAAAAACAAATAAAAAGAAGAAATTTCAATTTTTAGAAGACAAAAGTTTTTCAAAACAAATTAAAAACCAAAGTTTTTGGAAATTAAAATGCCAACAATTTCATTCCTATGATTTTATAAAAGTGATAAAAAAGGTGAAAAAGAAGATGAAAAGAACAAAAAGGTTTTACAATTCTAAAAGAAAACTAAGTAAAAAAAAAACAAAAATCACTTTTTGAATCTCTTTTAAAATTCATGAGAATGAAATCAAAATCTAAGCATGAAAACTAGTTAAAGGAAAAAGACATGGTGAGAAAAAAAAAGAAAACTATCATGCCTAAGCATGAAGACAAGTAAAGACATGGAAAGTAAATACATTACACTCATACACACACACACCTTTCATAAATGAAGAACTAAGTGAAGAACAAGGATGAAACCAAGGATAAAAAGGGAAAGAGGTGAGCCATCCAAATGAATTTTTCATGCTAAATAAAGAGAGAAAATCTAACATTTTTATTAAAATTTTCAAGCTATTACAAAGCTAAAAGATAAAGCAAAACAAAGCATGAAATAAGAAGGGAGAAATCTCCTTACATAGCACTAGTATCCACGGATTAAGCCCACAAAAAGACACTAACTTGGCCCAAAAATCTGAACCCTTGGACCTTACAGAACTGGGCTATTTATAGGAAAAAATTTCTAAGTACACGCCCTCGGTCACGGGCGTGTAGGGGGGGCGTGACAGTACTATTCATGAAGGCGGCCGGCGATTGGACAGCAAAGTTGACTTCGGGCTGAGTTCGCAGCAGTCACGCCCCAGGTCACGGGCGTGACTCTGGGCGTGTCGGGGAGGTAGAACCGGGCGCGGGTTGCGTCAAATGTCCTCGGCAGCATCTTGTCGGGCCAGCTGGAAAGGTCACGCCCCATGTCACGGGCGTGACTATGGGCGTGACAGTTGGGGTCGACACTCGACGAATGTCGAGCGGAAAGTGTCGAGTCGAAATCGTTGAGCTGAAATTGGGTCACGCCCTTGGTCACGGGCGTGACACTGGGCGTGACTGTTGGTGTCGACACTCGACGATCGTCGAGCGGAATTCGTCGAGAGGAGAGGACACGGGCTTGGGTCACGCCCCGTGTCGGGTGACACGGGCGTGTCGCCAGGCGTGTCAAGCTTTAACTTCAGAAATTTTGTAATTTCACGGGAAATGCACAGTCACGGCTCGGTCACGGGCGTGACCAATGTGTCACGGGCGTGTACTTCCCAAATTTTGGCAGATTTTGGAATTTTTCTGCAAAATCAAATAAAACAAGTTAGAGAAAATTTACAAGAATAGGAGCATTTTATTGAACAAAAATAAGTAAAAACGACGAAAATAAATGAAAATGACTAAATTAATGTGCATAAAAATACGCATATTTACAGTTCATCAAATACCCCCATACTTAGGCTTTTGCTATTCCAGAGCAAAAGTTTGAGGTGAATCTATAAGGAATAAAAAAACTCTAAGTTTTGGCTATCGCTTAATCAATTATATGAGAGATCGAAATAAATATACGGGGTGTAAGAGTTAAGTCCTAAAATTATGTAGATGATTTAAATAGCGCAAAAGTTTTGGCCAAAAGACTTCTTGATGTAATCAAATAGAAGGCAACATTTGAAATGGTTAGATTAACGAAAATAGTTTGGAATTATAAGAACTCTAGCTTATACGAGTGCTACCGGAAATAATACAATTTACTAATTATGCTCTCAAAAAGATTTTTGAATTAATTCTAGAATCGTGTAATTGGCTAAGGGGGTAGTGTGGTTTATGAAGAGGGTTTTGATATTTGAGGTGAGGTAATTTTTCTCGAACCTCCATGTTTTTTTTTCTTTTGGATTATTAGGAAAACGAAATCTTATTTTCCTAATATGATTTTTGTTTTTCAACTTCATAAGAAAAATTAACCCAATGTATATTTGTAGGAGTAATGAATTTTATCCTCTTACTCCCTATATAATCTTTTAAAATTATTGGGTGCCTATGTTTACGGAACGAAATCTTATTCCCATTGACATAAGATCTTTTAAGGATAAAATTTTTCATGCCAAGTAGGTCATGAAAAGTAAGGGGAGAAAGGAAAACTAGATTGTAATCCTAAAAATTTTTGAGAGCAACCTTAATAATTTGTACGTTCCAATTTTTTTTCAGAAAGCTAAAAGTAAGTATAATTGAATTCTATAGTCGTTATTTCCTAACATAATATACGTGCTCCTATTAATGAAAAATTAGAAGTAGTGCCTAAAACGAGTCCGCTAGTTTTAACAAAGCATAAAAAATTCTTTAAAACTTAACCCCGGCTATTTAAATATTTCAATCAATAATTAACAAACGGGTAGCAAACAGAGAATTAATAGTATTCACATATAAATAAACTCAGAACAGAATTTTTGGATAGCAGAAAAGTTAAGTATGAATATTTAATTTATTTATTTCAAAACATTTTTTTTTGATTTTTATAGTTTTTGTTATCATTTTTTGTTTGTTTTTCATTTATTATCCTTTTTTTTGTATTTTTGTTTTTCTCAATTTTTTTTTGAAAATTTTTTGAACTATTATCTTTTTTTTGTATTTTTTAAGAGAATTTTCATAATATGTACAAAAATAAGGGAGAAAAGGAAAAAGGTTTGTACAAGAATGAGGAAGGGGGAGAGAGAAAAAACAAAAAATATATACAAAGTGAAACTAAACAAAATAATTTTTTTTGTTTTGTTTTTTGAGTTTTTGGAAAAGAGAAAGAGAACAAAACAAGAAAAAAATTTTTTGGATTTTTGTTTTTTCATTAAATTTTTTTTTTGTTTTTTTATTTAAAAATTTTTTGTTTCATTTTAAGATGTTTTTTAATTTTTTTGTTTTTGTTTTGTTGTTATATGTATTTTTTTGTATTTTTCTTTTTTGAAATGCAGAAAAATTGAAGTGCAGAAAGTAAAGCACGAAAATACCCCCATACTTAAGTCCAACATTGTCCCCAATGTTGTATCGTAAGTATGCGGAACAAAAAGGAAAGACAATATGTACAAAGAAAAGAAAGGGAAGGGGGTAGAAGCTTCCCTGAAACGCGTAGGGGGAGGCCGATCAGAAACCCTGCGTTTATTAGAAAAAGCAGCAAAGGTAATGAGGAAAGGGCGAAAAAGATAAGCGAGGGGTGCCTCCCAGGAGCGCTTTGTTTATAGTCGTGTAGCTTGACTATTTTGGCGGGTTTATAATGTGGAGGAAAGTTATGGTTTCGCTAAAACCGATCACTGGGTCGCCCGCGATGTAAGACTTTAACCGATGACCGTTTACTTTAAAAGAGCCCTTGTCCGGGTGGGAGATGAGTACGGTTCCATAAGGAAAAACTTCTTCAACTAGGAAGGGACCAGACCATCTAGATTTTAATTTACCTGGAAAAAGCCTAAGACGTGAATTGTAAAGAAGGACAAGATCGCCCGGAGAAAATAATTTTTGGGACTTGATTTTTTGATCGTGATATAACTTAGAGCGCTCCTTATAGAATTTATTGCTCTCGTAAGCGTTCGCACGCCATTCATCGAGCTCGTTTAGTTGCAGTTTTCTATTCTGAGCGGCTAAGTTGGAGTCGAGGTTTAAGAGTTTTAAAGCCCAAAGTGCGCGATGTTCTAATTCTACGGGTAAATGGCACGCTTTGCCGTAGACTAACCGGAACGGCGTACATCCAATAGCGGTTTTGTAAGCCGTCCGATACGCCCACAACGCATCGTCGAGTTTAACAGACCAATCTTTCCTATTTAGCGAAACAGTTTTTTCTAAAATTCGCTTAATCTCTCGATTTACTACCTCGACTTGGCCACTTGTTTGCGGGTGGTAGGGGGTGGCAAGCTTGTGCGTGACTCCGTATTTAGCTAACGTCTTAGCCATAAGAGCGTTACAGAAATGCGTTCCCCTATCACTAACAATTGCGCGAGGCGTGCCGAAGCGAGAAAATAATTTTTTAAGAAATGTAACGACGACTCGCGCATCGTTGGTGGGGAGATCTTGCGCTTCCGCCCACCTCGATACGTAGTCGACCGCCACTAAAATATACATATTTTTGAAAGACGGAGGTAGGGGGTCAACAAAATCTATGCCCCACAAATCGAAGACTTCGCACTCTAAAAACATGTTTTGGGGCATCTCGTCGCGACGAGAGATGTTACCCGACCGCTGACAGCTATCGCATGCGCGCACAAAATTATGCGCGTCTTTGAAGAGAGTGGGCCAAAAGTAGCCCGCCTCTAGCGCCTTCCGAGCGATCCGGTTGGCTTGATAATGCCCACCGGCTGGACCCTCGTGGCAGTGCTTAAGAATTTGTAAGCACTCCACACCCGCAACGCATCGTCGAACCGCTTGGTCCGCGCAGATACGAAAAAGAAATGGGTCCTCCCAAAAGAAATTTTTCAAGTCAGAAAAGAATTTCTTCTTTTGATGACTGGAAAATTCTTTTGGAAGGACCCGCGCTACTAAAAAATTTGCAAAATCTGCGAACCAAGGCGAAGATGACGAAGATTTATTAATTGCAAGAAGGCATTCCTCGGGGAATCTGTCATTTATTTCAGATTCGACGAGCGCTTCCGCACCCGGATTTTCTAAACGGGAGACGTGGTCTGCCGCTAGATTTTCCGCTCCCCGCTTATCTCGGATCTCCAAATCAAACTCTTGTAGGAGGAGAATCCATCGAAGAAGGCGGGGCTTCGCATCATTTTTAGCTAATAAATATTTAAGCGCGGAGTGATCGGTAAAAACGATAACTTTAGATAGCGTTATATACGAGCGAAACTTATCAAAAGCGAAAACGACGGCTAAGAGTTCCTTTTCCGTTGTCGTGTAATTTACTTGTGCGGAAGTGAGCGTCTTGCTAGCGTAATAAATAGGATGAAAATGTTTTTCTACGCGTTGGCCAAGAACGGCACCTAAGGCAATATCACTAGCGTCGCACATTATTTCGAACGGAAGGGACCAATTAGGGGCCACTAATATTGGTGAAGAGATAAGTTTTTGTTTTATCAAATTAAAGGCGGACTCGCATTTGCTACTAAAGATGAAACGTGATTCCTTTTCCAAGAGGTGAGTTAGCGGCTTTGTTATTTTTGAAAAATCTTGAATAAAGCGTCGGTAAAAGCCCGCATGGCCTAAGAAACTCCTAATAGATTTTACGTTTGTTGGATGCGGAAGTTTTTCTATAATTTCTATCTTTGCCTTATCCACCTCTATCCCCTTAGACGAAATCATATGGCCGAGGACCAAACCTCCTCGAACCATAAAGTTGCATTTTTCCCAATTTAAAACAAGGCTTGTGTCCTCGCACCGTTGAAGGACACGATCTAAATTGTTAAGACAATCGGGAAAAGAGCGTCCGAAAACAGAGAAGTCATCCATAAAGACTTCCATAATGTCTTCTACTAGCTCGCCAAAGATCGCTAGCATACATCTTTGGAATGTAGCTGGCGCGTTGCATAGTCCAAATGGCATTCTTCGATAGGCGAAGATGCCAAACGGGCAAGTAAAAGTTGTTTTCTCTTGATCATCGGGGGAAATGGGGATTTGGAAAAACCCCGATAAACCATCAAGAAAACAATAATACGGATGACCGGATAAACGCTCTAAAATCTGGTCTAGAAATGGCAGAGGGAAATGGTCCTTGCGGGTGGCGTCGTTAAGTTTCCTATAGTCGATGCACACTCGCCAACCCGTAACAGTACGAGTTGGGACAAGCTCGTTATGCTCATTCGCCACTACGGTAAGACCGCCCTTCTTGGGCACGACATGCACGGGACTAACCCATGCACTGTCTGAAATAGGGTAGATAATCCCCGCATCTAACAACTTAATGATTTCGGCTTTAACGACGTCTTTCATGTTTGGGTTAAGACGACACTGCGGCTGAATCGTTTTGCGGCAATTATCGTTAAGGAAAATCTTATGGGTGCAAAAGGAGGGGCTAATCCCCTTTAGGTCAGAGATTTGCCACGAAATTGCGTGGCGATGTTTAAATAAAACTTCCAATAGATCGGAAGTCTCCGAATCACTCAAGTCCGAAGAAATGATAACGGGGAGCGTATCACCTTTTCCCAAAAAAACGTACTTGAGCGAGGCGGGTAAGGGTTTGAGGTCTAGGATGGGCGGTTCTTCTAGGGAGGTTTTAATTCCTATGTCTTTCTTACCAATTGGTTCGAAAGGCAAGTCTATAGATGTATCCTCATCGCAGTTAAAATTTTCGAGCGCATAAATATCGTCGTTTAAAAATACAGACTCGAAAATGGGAGAAGAACGATCTCCGAAAAAGGTATCTAAAGAATAGCAGAAATCGTCGCTCGATGACAAATTGTCCATCGAGGGATTAATGGAGAAAGTAACTTGGTCATTGCCTACTCGGAGGAGAAGGCTACCATTACTAACATCTATTAGTGCGCGGGAGGTGGCGAGAAAAGGGCGACCGAGTATTATTGGTACCTCGGCGTCCTCCTCGATATCTAAGATGACGAAGTCTACCGGGAAGGTAAACTTGTCGACTCGGACAAGGACGTCCTCCACTACCCCGATAGGGAACTTAACCGAGCGATCTGCTAATTGGATGCGCATATTCGTAGGACTAGGAGTACCCAAACCTAAACGCGAAAAGAGCGAGAACGGCATCAGATTAATGCTAGCCCCTAAATCGGCTAAGGCGTACTTTACTAATATATCGCCAAAAAGGCACGGGATGGAAAACCGTCCCGGGTCGTTTTGTTTTGTGGGCAATTTATTAGTAAGGGCCGCCGAGCAGACAACGTTGAGAGATACATGCGAAATATCCTCTAATTTACGTTTATTAGAAAGTAGTTCTTTTAAAAATTTCGCATATTTGGGCATTTGCGAGATAGCCTCGCAAAAAGGAACATTAATGTGAATTTGTTTTAGTAATAAAATAAATTTTTCATATTGCGCGTCCTTACGCTCGTTTTCTAACTTATGCAGATACGGAAGAGCCTTGTTTAAAATAATTTTTTCTTTTATAATAGGTAAAGGCGGCGTGAGCGAAGAAAGAGGAAGAGGGGTCGGAGGTGAAATATGTACCTGAGGGTCGGTCCGTTTTGGATCGACCACCTCCTTTCCGCTACGGAGGGTTATAGCGTTGGCGTTCTCCCGCGGATTGGGCTCCGTGTTTCCCGGCAGTGCCCCGAGCGCGCGCTCGGACATCATCCTCGCCAGCTGTCCAACCTGTTGTTCGAGTGTTTTTAGCGATCCGGTGATGTTCCAGATATTTGACTCGTTGGACGCAATATACTTCGAAAAATTTTCCTCCATCGGGGAGGGTTTCGAAAGAGGAGGGGGAGGAAGAAATCCAGGCGCATAAGAAATAGGGGGACGCTGAGCATTATTCGGGTTGCTCCATGAGAAGTTGGGGTGATTCCTCCAACCCGGATTATAGTTATTACTATAAGGGTTGTTGTTGGGGTTGAAGGGAGGACGACCCGAATTTCCCATGAAGTCCACGAACTCTTCAGCTACGCAGACGTTAGGGGGAATAAAACAAGGCGGAGTGGAGGAGGCAGCAGACATCTCCGCCACCTGCTTTGTTAACCTTTCAACTTGAAGGGTCAAGAGAGCAGTGGCATCCACTTCAAAAAGACCAGCCGCTGGTTTTGGCCGTCCCCGCGGGACGTTCCATTGATAGGCATTCATAGCCATCTCTTCGAATAAAGCCTGGGCGGCCTCGGGGGTTTTGTTGTTAAGCGTACCCCCGGCAGCCGCGTCAATCATTTGACGCGTCTGAAAATTCAGCCCATTATAAAAAATTTGAACTTGCAACCACGTTGGCAGCGCGTGGTGCGGGCAACGGCGGAGGAATTCCTTAAATCGTTCCCAAGTCTCGTATAGAGACTCAGGATCGTTCTGCACAAACGAAGAAATGTCCGCCCGCAACTTTGCAGTTTTGGCGGGCGGAAAGTACTTCGTTAGGAACCGTTCCGTCAACTCAGCCCACGTGGTGATACATCCTCGCGGGAGGGCATTCAACCACGCCTTGGCTTTGGACTTAAGGGAAAAAGGAAATAAGCGCAAACGAATGGCGTCATCAGTGACGCCATTGATCTTGAAGGTGTCGCATATCTCCAAGAAATTGGACAAGTGGACATTCGGGTCCTCATCCGGCAGTCCATCGAACTGCACGGCGTTTTGGACCATTTGAATGACACTTGACTTTATTTCAAAATTATTATTGGCCACCGCAGGGCGAACAATACTCGACCCTGAATCATCCAGGTTAGGCCGGGCGTAATAAGACATAGTACGCTCGGCCGCCGGGGGAAGGTTAGGCGCGGCCATAACTACAACAGTGGGTTCTCCGATAGATTCCTCGGGATCTAAAGAAGGATTTCGGCGATGAGATCGGATACGCGCAAGAGAGCGTTCGATCTCAGGGTCGAAGTCTAAATCTTCAGACTCTGAGGGTTGTCCTCGTGTCATACACCCAAACAAAAATAAAACAAAAATAAACTTTTTTTTTTGTTTTTAAAATAGAGTTTTTAGTTTTTTTTTGTAGAAAATAAGTAAAATTAATAGACTCCGGAATTCGAAATAGCAACTCGAAAAGAGGCTCCCCGGCAACGGCGCCAAAAACTTGATGGTCCCGTGAACAGACTCTTACTGTGGTTGGTTCGGTAAGTCGAACGCCGCGGGCTCGCTCGGGTAGGCAAGTGCACCTATCGCAAGTAGTACTCGATATTCGGGGAATACCGAGGTCGTATTGTTCTCGGGGTCACGTTGACTATTCTTACTCCTCCGGGAGGACTATTATTTTACTGAAAGTAAGGTGGAATTTTTTACTTAATAAAAGGAGGAAAAGCAAAGGAGTGAAAAAATGATTTAGAAAATATTCGATGAAGGGTTAACGCTCGGCATCGAATCGGATTAAGACTAAAACAATTTTTAATAATAAAAAGACTTAGTTTTCAAATTAATAATAAGGCAACTTGGCCGTGGAGGTTCCACAAATGTGAGCTCACCTAGCTATAGGGATATCGCTCACCTAAACATTAAGACTATTCGACCGAACGTTAGTCCGACGAAGGATTCCTCTTAACGCCCGCTTTACGCTAAGAACCCCGCTATTGGGTGGGGAACCCAATCCAGTAGAATTACGCTTGTCCTCTCTCGAGGGTATGCACGCAACTCTATTTACCCAGGGGTGATCGGTCCATATGCACGGCCTCTCGGCTAGCTAGCATATGGACTACGGAAATAGGGCCCACACATCGATATGTGGTCCTACGCGTCGTAAACCCGGGGTAAACCCTAAGTGCTTAAATTAAAATGAAAATAAAGAGTTTTAATTATTATAAATCATTTTAAATGTCCCAATGCTCTTCGATGCCGAGGCTAATAGCGATTAGCCACACATCGGTATGGGGACGGCTTATAATTTAGTGAGGCGCGAGTTCGAAATTAAACACTAAACGTTTATAAGAAAGGGACAAAAGAAAAATAACAACATTTAGAAAGCTAAAAAGTTAACTAAACGAGAACTCACGCACACTCCAAATTATAAATAAAAAAAGAACTAAGTTACACATGAAAGAAAATTTTCATAATTCAAATTTGCGAGTCCCACTCAAACGAGTGGGGGCGTTAAATAAAGGCTGAAAATTGCAAGTCCTACTCAAACGAGTAGGACTGAAATGAAAGCGAGTCCTACTCAAATGAGTAGGAGAAAATAAATGCGATTACAGGGCTAAAAAGTCCGGCCATTTAACTCAAGTGAGTAGGCGGAAAAAAAATAAAGAAAGAAAAATTGCAAGTCCTACTCAAACGAGTAGGACTGAAATAAGGTCCGGCCATTTAACTCAAGTGAGTAGGCGGAAAAATAAAGAAAGAAAAATGACGAGTCCTACTCAAACGAGTAGGACTGAAATGAAAGCGATGCGCCATTTAACTCTTAACGAGTAGGCGGAAATAAATACACACAGACACACACACACTCCATAAGCAATTCAAGAAAGCAATAAAGCTAACACCTACACTCACACACTCTACAAAAATGAACAAAGCATTAAAAAAAGCGTTAAAATAAAGCATGAAAATTATACACCTACACTCACACACTCTACATAATTTAAATCAAAGCATAAAAGTTAACACACCTACACTCACACACACTTTTCATGAAGAATCAAAGTTACCTAAAAATTAAAACTTATACTTTTTCATGCTTAGGTTTTGCCAAAAACAAATAAAAAGAAGAAATTTCAATTTTAGAAGACAAAAATTTTTCAAAACAAATTAAAAACCAAAGTTTTTGGAAAATTAAAATGCCAACAATTTCATTCCTATGATTTTATAAAAGTGATAAAAAAGGTGAAAAAGAAGATGAAAAGAACAAAAGAGGTTTTACAATTCTAAAAGAAAACTAAGTAAAAAAAAAAGAACAAAATCACTTTTGAATCTCTTTTATAAATTCATGAGAATGAAATCAAAATCTAAGCATGAAAACTAGTTAAAGGAAAAGACATGGTGAGAAAAAAAAAAGAAAACTATCATGCCTAAGCATGAAGACAAGTAAAAGACATGGAAAGTAAATACATTACACTCATACACACACACACACCTTTCATAAATGAAGAACTAAGTGAAGAACAAGGATGAAACTAAGGATAAAAAGGGAAAGAGGTGAGCCATCCAAATGAATTTTTCATGCTAAATAAAGAGAGAAAATCTAACATTTTTATTAAAATTTTCAAGCTATTACAAAGCTAAAAGATAAAGGAAAACAAAGCATGAAATAAGAAGGGAGAAATCTCCTTACATAGCACTAGTATCCACGGATTAAGCCCACAAAAAGACACTAACTTGGCCCAAAAATCTGAACCCTTGGACCTTACAGAACTGGGCTATTTATAGGAAAAAATTTCTAAGTACACGCCCTCGGTCACGGGCGTGTAGGGGGGGCGTGACAGTACTATTCATGAAGGCGGCCGGCGATTGGACAGCAAAGTTGACTTCGGGCTGAATTCGCAGCAGTCACGCCCCAGGTCACGGGCGTGACTCTGGGCGTGTCGGGGAGGTAGAACCGGGCACGGGTTGCATCAAATGTCCTCGGCAGCATCTTGTCGGGCCAGCTGGAATGGTCACGCCCCATGTCACGGGCGTGACTATGGGCGTGACAGTTGGGGTCGACACTCGACGAATGTCGAGCGGAAAGTGTCGAGTCGAAATCGTTGAGCTGAAATTGGGTCACGCCCTTGGTCACGGGCGTGACACTGGGCGTGACTGTTGGTGTCGACACTCGACGATCGTCGAGCGGAATTCGTCGAGAGGAGAGGACACGGGCTTGGGTCACGCCCCGTGTCGGGTGACACGGGCGTGTCGCCAGGCATGTCAAGCTTTAACTTCAGAAATTTTGTAATTTCACGGGAAATGCACAGTCACGGCTCAGTCACGGGCGTGACCAATGTGTCACGGGCGTGTACTTCCCAAATTTTGGCAGATTTTGGAATTTTTCTGCAAAATCAAATAAAACAAGTTAGAAGAAAATTTACAAGAATAGGAGCATTTTATTGAACAAAAATAAGTAAAAACGACGAAAATAAATGAAAATGACTAAATTAATGTTTATAAAAATACGCATATTTACAGTTCATCAACTCTATTCACCCCCCTCTAGAGTATTTCAGATCTAACACCTCACTTTCAATTGGTATCAGAGCAGGATTCCCTTGGTTGTACAAGCTATCCCTTGAACTAAAGATCCTAGGTTAGATCTGTCTTTTCATTTCCATTAGATTTATTCTCACACAGCATGACACAAAACAAAGATTATGCAAGCACCAAACCTCCAGTATGCAATCTGAATAAGTTTGCCATCTGGAAGGCAAGAATCAAATTGTACATGAACTCTATTGATGAGGATATTTTTAATTCTATTATGATAGGTTCTCCTCAATCCACTGCCTCCACATCTACAGCAGCTTCAAGCACAAATGCAGTTCCACCACCTGAGTGGGCTGAAGCCCAGAAGAATGCTAAAATTGTAGATGCCAAGGCCATGAATATTCTGGCCCAAACAATGTCTGATGACATTTTTCAAAAGGTGGCTGAATGCACATCAGGCAAGGCCATCTGGGACTCTCTAAATCAAATGGTGGCTGGATCTGTAGATGAAAGGAAGGATAGGAGATCCAATCTCATATCCCTATATGAGAATTTCAAGAAGGAGGAAGCTGAGACAGTAGCTGATACGTACAACAGGTTAAGCTCAATCATCAATGAGCTAAAAACCTTGGACAAGGACATCACCCTCACAGAGGTGAATGATAAGATCCTTATGTGCTTCCCAAGCTCATGGGATTCAAGGATCTGGCCCATCAAGGAGGCCAGAAGCCTAAATGAGATTTCCACTGAATCTCTTTTAGGAAAGCTTAAGTCCTATGAACAGCTGATCAAATCCAGAGAGGCAGCTGAGCAGAGAACACCTCCTCCAGCAAGAAAAGAGCACAACATTGCTTTCAAGGCTACTGAGGAGACAGAGACTCCAACCATGAATGAAGAACTGATGTCTTTATTTGCCAAGAGATTTTACAAGATGGCAAGAAAAGACTTCAAGAGAAAGTCATCCACGTAGGATGACAAACCAAGGTATGACAAAATACCAATTAAAGAAGTGGTGTGTTTTGGTTGCAGGAAACCTGGACACTTCATCTATGAGTGCCAGAGAATCAGAAGAAGGAGAAGAGAAGAGAGAAGGACACAAGAAGACAGCACAACAGCAGGCCTTCCTCCAGCAAATACAAGAAGAAGGAGAAAGGTTTTGTGGCTGAATCCTGGAGTGAAACTGATGATGAATCAACATCTTCCAGCTCTAGTGAAGATTAAGAAGAGGCAAGGGCCAAAGAAGTCTGCCTAATGGCCATTGATGTCTCCAGGAGCCATTTAGAAGAAGAAGATTCTGACAATGAAGTAGTTTCAGATTCTGAAGCTGACAAGGTATTATCTTCTTTTGATTATAATTCTGAATCATTTAAATCTGAATTCAAAACCACGTGCATAAATCTAATTAACTAGAAAAGGAAATTAAGACTCTTAGGGAAAAACTAGGAAACCTAGAGACTATTAACTCTGAAAATAATAGGTTAAAGGATGAATTAAACATAGCTAATGAACAAATTATAACGTTAAAGACTGAGTTATGTGAGGCTAAACAACTTGAGGAGACTCTCAATGGGAGAAGCCTCAAGCTGATGGACATTACAAGTACAGTTAATACCAGATTGAATGGCAAGCTGGGCTTGGGTGCATCATCAGGTTCCCCCCCATTCTCAAGAAAAACATTTTGTCAACCCCCATCAAGTTTGTTTCAGCTAAGGGGAAAGAAATAATGAACAATAAACAAACCTTAGAAGTTGTTCCAAAATCAATAGGTCAAAATAATAAAAATAAAAAAAACCACAAGTAAAAACAAAGTTCAGCATATTTCGTCGAACTTAGATCGACGAAATGTGGCCAGTTCGTCGAACCCAACTCGAGGAACACTGAACACAAACCTTAGCTATAATCATTCGTCTAACTGCGATCGACGAACTCTGTATTGTTTGTCGAGTAGAGGTCGACGAACGTGGGGCACAAAAAATGAAAATGTTCATTCTTTGGGTAGAGATCGACGATCTCATCTAAATTCGTCGAACTCTGGTCGACGAACTAACAATAATTCGTCGAACCCAGAAAGACTTAATAGAAATTATAACTATAACAAAAACCTCAATAAATCTAGGAAACCATTTAATCCATTAGCTGATTGGATCATACCACCTAGAAGATATCATCCACTAGGATACAAATCTCAACCAGAGTTTTCTGTAATATCTAGCTTTTCTTACCAGTAATATAAAGGACCCAAGGTAACCTGGGTCAAGAACAACTAACTATTTTTACTGCAGGAAAAGGGCTGTCTAGGTGTGAATCAGCCTTGATACCTGGACAGTGGTTGCTCCAAACATATGACTGGTAGGAAGGACAACCTAACCAATTACAAGTCCAAGCTTGGGCCAAAGGTAATCTTTGGTGATTCCAAGTGTGGCTAGTCAGAAGGATATGGAGAAGAGAAGATTGGAGCAGTCACCTTCAAGAAAGTGACCTATGTAAGTGGACTTAGACATAACCTCATCTCAATAAGCCAATTATGTGATGAAGGTTATCAGGTACATTTCAACTCAACTTCTTGCATTATTTCTAATAAAGAAAACCAAAAAGTTTTAATTGGAAATAGGCAAGGAAACATATACTTTGTTGATTTTCTTTCTGCCAAATCAGATATTTGTTTGCTTAATATTGTTTGCAATCAAAATGAGTTGCGGCATAAAAGGCTAGGACATGTTAACATGAAAAACATTGCTAGGCTATCAAAGGACAGTCTTGTAAGAGGATTACCTTCTGGTCCCTACAAGAAGGAAAGCCTTTGCAGGGCTTGTCAACTAGGCAAGCAAACTAAATCTAGGTTTAAATCAATAAATAAAGGTGATTCACCTAGGATTTTGTATTTACTACACATGGATCTCTTTGGACCCATTACTGTACAAAGCTTAGGAGGGAAATCCTACACCTTAGTTATTATAGATGAATTCTCAAGGTTAACTTGGGTGTCCTTTCTGAGATCTAAGTCAGGTACCTTTAATGTTCTTATAGATTTTCTCAGGACCATACAGATTGAGTACTCTACTCATGTTGCATTGATTAGAAGTGATCATGATACAGAGTTTGAGTCTCTTCTTATGTATGAGTTCTGTGAGAAGTAAGGTATCAGGCACCGCTTCTCAGCTCCTAGAACTCCCCAACAAAATGGGGTAGTTGAAAGGAAAAATAGGACCCTAATTGAAGCTGCAGGTACATTACTTGCAGATGCTTACTTGCCACTAACCTTTTGGGCAGAGGATGTAAACACTGCAAATTATGTCTTGAACAGAAGCCTAATACATAAACTGAAGAATAGGACTCCCTGTGAATTACTTAAAGGGAAAAAAACTAAAATCAACTATTTTAAAGTATTTGGTTGTGTATGCTATATTCATAATAACAACAAGAAATACATTAGAAAGTTTGAAGCTAAGGCTGAAGAGGGAATTTTTCTAGGATATTCCCCAATAAGCAAAGCTTATATGGTCTTTAATAAATCATCCCTAAAAATTGAGGAATCCATTCATGTTACATTTGATGAAACTAACATGTCTTGCAAGGAGAAAGAGATTTCTACTAATAGCACTTTGCAGGTACCTCACTTGTGTGAGAGTTTCGATGGACTTAACCTTCACCAAGAGGTTCCAACACATCCTTCTCCACAAGTCATTGATGAAAGTGAAGAAGAAAGCACTGAAGGAATTGAATTTCCCTCAATAGCAAACTCAATTCCACAAGAGGAATTAATTCAAAATGTTGTTGCTGAACCAACTCCACCAAATGATCTTGTTATACTAAGATATCACCCTAGATCTCAAGTGATTGGAGACATATCAGTTGGTGTACAAACAAGGCATCAACTTAACCAAGATTTGATGTATGCCTGGTTTCTCTCTCAGGTTGAACGTCAATCCATAAAATATGCTGAGCAGGATCCCCACTGGATCATTGCAATGCAAGAGGAACTCAACCAGTTTGAGAGATATAGAGTTTGGGATTTGGTCCCAAGACCCCAAGACTACCCAGTCATTGGAACCAAATGGGTATATAGAAATAAACTAGACACCCAAGGTACAATAGTGAGGAATAAGGATAGGCTTGTTGCTCAGGGATATATGTAGGAAGAAGGGATAGATTATGATCAAACCTTTGCACCAGTTGCAAGGTTAGAGGCCATCAGAATATTTTTGGCCTATGCTGCCTACAAGAAATTCAAGGTGTACCAGATGAATGTGAAGAATGCATTTTTGAATGGAGTACTGAAAGAAGAGGTTTATGTTGAACAACCTATAGGTTTTATTTCTCCAACTCACCCTTATCATGTTTTTAAATTGCATAAAGCCCTCTATGGTCTAAAGAAAGCTCCAAGAGCTTGGTATGAGACCTTAGCTAGCTTTTTGATAGAGCATAAGTTCATTAGAGGCATAGTAGATAAGACACTTTTCACTAGACATCAAAAGGACCAAACATTGTTAGTACAAATATATGTGGATGACATCATATTTGAGTCTACTGATTCCAAATTATGCAAGAGGTTCTCTGACCTCATGCATTCCAAATTTGAAATGAGTAGCATGGGTGAGCTCTCCTACTTGGTCTCCAAGTGAAGCAGCTCCCTGATGACATCTTCATCTCCCAAGCTAAATATGCAAAAGAACATATCAAAAAGTTTGGGATGGCTGATGCCTCAGCAAAGAAAACACCTATGGCTACAAATGCTGTAATAGAATCTGATCCACATAGGAAACCTGTTGACCAAAAATTATATAGGGGCATTGTTGGGTCCCTATTATATCTTACAGCTAGCAGACCTGATATCATGTTTGCCACATGCCTTTGTGCTAGGTTCAAGTGAACCCTAAAGAATCTCATCTAATTTTCTTAAAAAGAATTTTGAGATATATAAAGAGTTGTCCAAGTCTAGGCCTATGGTATCCTACTGAATCAGAATTTGAGTTAACTGGATACTCAGATGCTGATTTTGCTGTACGCAGAGTGGACAGGAAAAGTACTTCAGGAACCTGCCAGTTCCTGGGTATGAGATTAGTGTCCTGGTTTTGTAAGAAACAGTCATCTGTGTCTACCTCAACTGCTGAGACAGAATACATAGCAGCTGGCAGCTGTTGTTCCCAGATGTTGTGGATACAAAATCAACTACTAGACTATCGTCTCAACTTAAATAATTCAAATCTATTTTGTGATAACACAAGTGCTATAGCCATAGCACAGAATCCAGTTCATCACAGTAGGACCAAATATATAGACATTAGGCATCATTTCATAAGAGAGTGTGTAGACAAAAACAAAATTAAACTTGTCTATATCTACACTAATTTACAAAGAGCTAACATTTTCACCAAACCTCTGGATGAAAGAAACCATCTGTTCTTTATAAATCAGCTTGGAATGATCAATGGAGACGACTTATTTTAGTTTCTGTCTGCACTCGACGAATTTTCCAGAGTTCGTCGAATGGAGCTCGACGAACTAGGGACAGTTCGGGAGATATTCGTCGAACGGAGGTCGACAAACTCTCTGTGAGTGAAGTTGTTTTCGTCGAACGGAGATCGATGAATCCACTTCAGAAAACTTTCGTCGAACGGAGATTGACGAAATGTCTTCAAATCTTCAGACTGAGCTCGACGAATTGTTTAACTCTAAATTATTTCGTCGACCCCAGATCGAAGAATGTTTTAATTTTCATGGAACGGAGTTTATCGATTCATATTCTGGAAAACCCTATATTTAGGTTTTCTTCGACCTCCGTCCCACACTTTCTATTCCTTTTCACTTGATCGTCGTGTTTCTCTTGCAGGTACTCTCATGGCGATTCCAACAGGAACCCTTGCTGCGATGAAGTTCGATACCGGCTTCGATTTTGACTTTGATTCGTTTCAACATTCATACCCCATATTTCTGAATATTCTGCAACTTCTGGAAGAGCAACAACTGAAGAACCTGATGACAACAAGGATTAAGCTATCTGGAACTGAGATCAAAGAATGGGTTTATACATCTTCAACAACAGAGGAGAACACAATGGTTGGATCAATTGCGGGTAGCACTATCTCTCTCTCTCTCCCACCATATTAACTGAAATACTTGGATTGAATAATGGAGAAGAAGAATTAGAGATTGACAGTGAAGGATATGACATGATGCTGAACATGATGGGTTACTCTGGCGATAACCCTAAAAAATTGATGAAGAAGCATTTGTCTGCAGAATTTAAGTTTCTTGCAGATATTGTTGGGAAAGTCTTGCTGGGCAAGCATACTACACATGATTATATAACCAGGCATCAATTTCTGGTTATGTGTGCAGTAGTCAACAAGAAACAAGTGGATTGGGCTCAGATCATCTTTGATCTGATCAAGAAAAAGAACAACAAAAAGGAAGTTTGTTTTGGAAGGATCCTGGAGATCTTTTTGAAGGAAAAAGCCACTGAATAACTGGTCTCCCGACCATATTCATCAATGCCAGCAAAATGCTTACCTGTGCCTTGTTTGGCAGGTAGGAGAGGACAATACCAAAGCCTTCTAAGGCCTCCTCCTCTGCCACCAGAGCTTCTGAGAGCACAAGGGCTATTACAGCCACTCCCCACCATGCTGAAGAGATCTCAACCCACCTTCATCTCTTCCAGCTATCCAAATCCCTTCCACAGTCCACACCATCATTCATATGCCCACACCTCCATCTTCCCCCATTCATATCTCTCCAACACATACTCATCTTCCTACACCTCCTCCATCTCCACATGGAACACCAGCTCAATCCCCTCATGCTTCACCAGCTCCAACACCACCTTCATCTCCTCTTCCACCATATTTGTCCTCCATACCATCTTTCACTCTACTGTCATCTCCTCCCACTACTCCTTATCCTCAAAATCAATCCACACAGGATGTCCAAATGCTAGATGCTCCTCCTCCAACCCCACCAACTACTGCCATCCCTCCATCTGTCTCCACTCAACCACCTTCTAGAACATCTTCTGCAACTCCACCATTGGACTCCTCCACAATTTCTTTTGTCATTGCCCTCATCACACCCCTCCTCAAGACAATAATAAAAGAGGCTATTACACCTCTTGCTACTTATATATCTTCCCTCTCTGCCCAGATTTCTGCCCTCACTGCTGCCCCATCTTCAGTAAGGGGTCTGGCTCCAGTTCACACTGAAACCAGGAAGGGGGAGATGCTTGATGAAGAGGCTGCAGCAGAACTAGTAGCAGATGCAGCAACAGACACAGCAGTAACAACAGTAGTAGTTCCAGCAGAAGTACCAGTAGAAGTATCAGCAGTTGTAGATGCTGAGTTAGATTTAATTGATTTTATTCATTTTCTTGAAACTGACATGGACATGGATGAGTCAGTACCAGAAGAAATAAACACTACTGGTGATTTCATTATAAATCCCACAGTAAATGTAGTAAATTTGTTGACAATTTTTGATACTGCATATTTGAGTTTCCTTCCAGCAGACTATACTAAGCCATCTTTGGCTATTGTTCCCTATTCTTCTCCAATAAGTCCTACAGTTGCCAAGCAACTCAAAGACAGTTTTATTGCTCAAGAGCTTACAGTCATTCCATTCCCTCAAGAAACTTTTTCTACACCAAGCTTTGTAATGGATGACTCTCCTATGCCAGATCTTGATGCTTTGATACTGGCTGATATTGAAGAAGAGAATAAGACAATTGCTGAAAGCACTGTCATAGACAGCTCTCCAGCTCCAGATCCACTTGCAGTTTCTCCTCCACCTCCATCTCAGACTGAGAAGCCTATTATTTCTGCTGAGGCCCTGAAAGCTTTGAATGATCTATATGATAATCCGCAAGAGTCTGAAGATGAGGATGATGATGAAGATGAGGATTCAGATGAGGATCCAAAGAAGAAGAAAGTATCTAACAAGAGGAAAGCACCTCCTCCTGCTGCTCCTAAACCAAATCCAGCAAATGACACTCCCTACTACATTCTTCAGAAGATTACCCCTTATAAGGGAATGCCTGCTTGGATGTGGTTATCCAAGAATGAACAGAAAGAGAGAAAGATAAGCAGAAGATATTCCCCTACACCAACTCACAGATATAAAAAGGACCCTCCTCCACCTCCTCCTCCAGCTACTAGTGCTTCAGGCACAACTTCTCAAAGGACTACCCAATTTCAAACTTATCAAAGACATCAGGGTAGGTCCTCATCCTCAGAAAGCAGCCAGCAAAGACAGTATCCTTCTGGCAAGCAGCACCAACCTCAACAATAGCAGCAACATCAACAACAAAAACAACAAAACTTCCTGAACATCAACAAGCTGAAAGCTCAAACAGACCTGCTTCTCCACCTGTACCTTTTGAAGATCCAGAAATAGCAACAACTGCTAGAATGGCCAGGTTCCAAGAACTTGTTGGCCTTTTATGATCAACAAAGCCAGAGCTGAAGGAAAGGATCTGAATAAACTGAGCTTTAGACACCAGATAGATCTCTTCACTGGTGTGAGCTTCTTGATCAGTTCTTGAATAAACTGATCTTTAGATCCAACCTGACTTAGCCGTTTCAAAGCTTCTTGATAGAACAAAATAAGGTTGATCAGTTCTTGAATAAAAGTTGATCTTCAGACAGCTTCCTCCTTGAATTCAGAATGAGATCTGAATCTTCCTTGCAGACTGATCTGGATCTGCCTTTGTATGGGTTTCCCCTTTTCTTGTTGTAGAAAACTCTCTCTGAAGGATTCACTTCTTAGTGTTGTGTGTTCTCTTTTCCTTGCCCACTATTGTATCGAACCAGTCCTTTATATAGAGTTTCCTCCTGATTACCGGCTGATCTGATTTGTAACAGTCTTCTGACAGTTCTGACAAAGGGGTCATACCGGTTGGTTGTGATAGCTGATTCTTCAAAGACTTTCCAAATCAGCATGAACCACTCAGCAAAATGCTTCACATGTGTCGACACAAATGGACTAAGTGTCGACACAAGTCTTGATGATGTCGACACAACACTCCATGTGTCGACATAGTCATTCTTCTGGTACTCGACACAACATCTGTTAAATGCGTCGACAGAAGTCCTGTGTGTCGACACAATTCTGTTTCCAGTGTCGACATAACTCCTGGGTGTCGATACAACTTCTGCTTTCAGTGTTGACATAAGTCCTGTGTGTCGACACAAGTTCTGCTTTTTGTGTCGACATAACTCCTGGGTGCCGACACAGCTTTTGCTTTCAGTGTCGACATAACTCCTAGCTCAGGTGTCGACACAAGTCTGAGTGTCGACTTAGCTTCTTCTTTAGGTGTCGACACAATTCTTCACAAGTGTCGACACAAGTCTGGGTGTCGACACAGCTTCTTCTTTTGGTGTCGACACAATTCCTGGATGTCGACACAATTCCTCACAAGTGTCGACATAATTCTTCACAAGTGTCGACATAATTCTTCACAAGTGTCGACACTTGTACTTAGAAAATTTTCTTCCAATTCTTAAATCTGCACAATGAAACTCAAACATACATCAAATACAAATTGATGTATATCATTGATTAAGATGAGGCTTCTCCAAATCTGGTACATATTAACAGTGTACCCAACAATCTCCCCCTATTTGGAGAAGTCATAACGTTTAGTCAAAGATATACATCACTCATAATAAAACACATAAAAAGAAAGAGATGTACATACTTTTCACTGCAGGGTAACATATAAAAATTGTAAACAACTGAAATGAATACTGAAACTGATTTCATTTAATCGGAGAGAAATTTTAAGTTTACACAGTTTTCTTTAGAACAAAAGCCAAAAGGTTACATTGTTTTATACATAAGCCTAACTATCTTATAATTGACTAGGCTCCTTAATCACAATGCCATTTCCTGATCTGATCTGAGCCTGCAGAGTTGGTTCAGCATCATCAGCAGGTTTCTTTCCTTGCAGATCCTTCTTTTTCTTTTCTTCATCCCTTATCCTTTCCCTTTCAAAATAATGAAAAGGCTTTGGGAAGTACTTGCTAGGCTCTAGAGCATTAGCAGGTAACTTCCCAGCTTTTGCTTTCCTTCTGTATTGAAGAATGGATTCCTGTCTGGCTTTATACTTGTCACAACCTGCATTTTCTCAACGATAAAATCGTATCAGAGCAAGAGAAAAACACGTGCCGTGATGCCATGCCGTGCAGGAGATAACTGCACGCGCTCAGGCAAAACTCCAGACCTTAGAATTAAGGAAAATCGTTGATTAATTATGAAAGAAAAGCAGTTATGTTGATTGGCCGTATCCCTCGGCACGGTGGATCAGCTAGTCCACAATTAAAAGTATAAGTATACGCAGCAGAAAATAGTTTGGTTCAATTAAGTTGACACCCTAGTGAGCATGAGTATCCCCGAGGGACAACTCATGGTAAGCACGACTCTAAAGTGAATATAATAGATATAAAAAGGTAGTCTTTTTACGCTAAGGAAATATAGTGACTTTGTTTTATAATTATGCTATGCATGATATACATATAATAATGCTTTTAGGGTTTAAAATATCTAACATGCAACCTAGCAAAAATCCTTCCCAGAAGCAAGTAAACAACCACTAATAGGCAAAAACAGCAGTTTAAGTTCATACCCAGCATCGCAAGAAGCCACCAGTGGGCGCCAACAACCTGACACGAACCCACTGGTGAGTATGTATGTCTATACAGAAAAGTAAAGAACTACCTCACAGAATCGGGATCAGCTGTCTCCGCTACCCAAGAGGCCACAAACCAGCCCCTCCAAAAGAACTAGCCGCTGAACCGGCTACAACCTGGACCTGAGGCATTCAAGAAAAGAACACCTCAGCAAGGAAATAATCAAAAGTGTAAATAAAGCATGAGAGTTAAGAGCAAAAAGAAGGGTTTACCAACCCGACAACAAGCTGCTATAGGCAAAAGAAAGAGCATGATAGCAAGAAAAGAGCACTGTCTAAAGCACAGCAAAGCACACCAAGTGCGAGCAATAAAAGCAACAAGCTCAACGAAAGAGTCTAACATTCCTAATACGTGGGTAAGTGGCAGTGGTCAAAAACATGGATCTGAATACATAACCAAAATCAGATCCAATAAAATGGGCTAAGGGGTCGCCAGTGGCAGCTTTAGGGTCCCACACACCAAACCAAACCGGGGCAAAAAGGCGGTGGCCACAGCTCTCCACATCAAAATCCACCCCTCGAGAGGCCACTAAAACTCCACCACCTGCCACAACCCAAGAGTCGGGAAGCAAAAATTTGCCGAACACCCAATACCACCCCCTAAAGGAAGGGAAAAGTCACACTAACAATCCTAAGGTACACATGAACTCAGGACAGAAATGTCGAGCCCACTCGACACAGCGTTGAGTAAACTCCACTCACCTGACGCCTAAAAATACTTAGCCGCAAGACCTACGCTGAGTGACGGCGTTGAGTGAGCTCGGCTCACTCGACGCTGTCAGCGCTATCCACTTAGGGTAAACGTAAGTCTTGCTAAAATCGCAGCTTAAGTCCTCTCATGCGCGAAAACAGAGAGTTGGAGATTTAATCCCAACCCACCGTTCCATCCTAACTACTCGGAGCTACCGCAACTAACCCTAAACTGCAACTAACAACAACCTCACCCTAACTCTAGCTACCCACTGGACACTAAACCTCCGAAAAAAAGAACATTGATTAAAATTCCAGAAAACGAAATGAAGAATCAGCACTTGATTAAAAGCTTGATGTAATAACTCAACCTGCTGCCCTAGGGAGGAAAAAGGACAAAGAGAACAGAGCTTTGCAGAAGAAATGAAAAAGATCAAGGGTTAGAAATAAATTTGGCAAGGGCAAGGGGCCACTTGCCTCTACCTCTTCGGAAAAACAAACAACCACGGCTTGGCTCCGGCGGCAAGATCGGCCACCTAGAAGACCAAAGCTGAAACTTGAGGGAAGAAAGAAATCAGATATTTAGAAATTCCTGGAATCGAACCCTAAATTAAGAAAAACTTACATGGAAGGGAAGATCTAGCCGAGAGCAAGCCTAATCCGCTATCACACGAGAAGAACGGGCTCTAACCCTCCCGAAATCGCCGGCCAAAACAACCACCGCCTCCTCTCAAAACCCTTCCACTGGAAGCTCTCCAGACTCGGGAACGATGAAAATGAGGAGGAAAAGCAGTTCACGGCAACAAAAGATGATTTCAGGAAAAAAGTACGGAACACGCCCAAGACACGCCCGTGACACGGCCCGACACGCCCGTGTCACGGGGCGTGTACTCACACACTCGACGAACGTCGATCTCCACTCGACGAAAACACGGGACACGCCCCCCAGACACGCCCGTGACACGGCCCGACACGCCCGTGTCACGGGGCGTGTACTCACGCACCTACCCACTCGACGAAAGTCGATCTACGCTCGACGAAGCAAGGGACACGCCCTGTGACACGCCCGTGTCACAGGCCGTGTACCAACTCGAACACCGCCCGACGATCGTGGAGCGCCGATCGTCGAACAGAGAGACACGCCCCAATGTCACGCCCGTGTTCGACACGACACGCCCGTGACAGGGCCGTGTTCTCACTAAACACCGCCTGACGACCATCGAGCGCAGCTCGACGAACCGAAGGGGGACACGCCCGTGACACGCCCGTGTCACGGCCGTGTTCCTACAAAAAACCCCGTCGACCAAAAAATTCGTCGACCAGAGAAACGGGAGCTCTGCCCGAGCACGACACGCCCTGGGTCACGGGCGTGACCCAGGCCGTGTCACCCAAACTTACACAGAAAAGAAACCTACTAACACCTAGCAAACAAGAGACAAGGCACCAGCCTACAAGCTCAGCCACAACAGACCACGCACAGCACAACAAACATTACAAACATGCAGTTAACAAAACAACGCCGAAACGACGCAAAGGCAAACGATCTCGGATTTCGACCAAAACTCGCACCGTAGCTAAACAACCAAGCCACGAAAACAACGGCGAGGTCGAAAACAACATCCGACGATCGAACACTCGGGCTAACACCTCCCGAAGCCAAAACGCAAGCATTTCCCTAAGAGGCCCAACCGAGTCACCAAAACAGACTCCGGCTAGCTGGGGAAACTTGCCAACTGGCTACAACCAGGCTACACAAGGAACCTACAGAGCTAGGACCGCGCTCTACAACGGCGAAGGGCCGAAATGCGTCATCGTAACGCCAATCCAAAATCAAACAAAACACAGAAAAACCGGGGGCGTTACAGCCACTCCCCCTAAAAGAAAGTTTCGCCTCGAAACTTTACTCACAACACTCCTATGAAGAAGGAGAGAGAAAGAGCCAGGAAAGGACTATATAATCATAAATAAAACAAAACATACCAGGCACAAGCTCAGGGAAACAGATGAGGGTAAGCCTCCCTCATAGCCGACTCCAACTCCCAAGTCGCGCTTTCTACATCCTGATTTCTCCATAAAACTTTAACCATCGGAATAGACTTCTTCCGCAGCGCACGAACCTGAGAATCCAGAATGCGGACAGGCACCTCCACATAAGAAAGATTCGGCTCCAACTGAGGCACAGAATCCAAAACCTGCCTGCCATTCGATACACATTTCCGCAGCTGACTGACGTGGAAGACATTATGCACGCCAGGGAAATTTGCGGGCAACGCCAGCCTATAAGCTGATATCCCAATCCGCTCAACAATCGGAAACGGCCCCACGAACCTCGGGTCCAACTTCCTGTTCTTGCCAAAACGCTTGACTCCGATCAACGGGGAGACCTTTAAGAACACCGAGTCCCCCACCAAAAATTCCAAATCCGATCTACGCCGATTGGCATTTTTCTCATATCTCTCCTGGGCTATCCGAAGCTTTTCCCGTATAAGCTTCACAGCAGTTTCCATCTCCTCGAGTGCTTCTGGACCCAACAAAGGCCTCTCGCCAACCTCAGCCCAAAACAAGGGAGTCCTGCAGCGCCTCCCATATAAAGCTTCAAAAGGAGCCATTTGCAAGCTTTCTTGATAACTGTTATTGTACGCAAATTCCATAAGCCGCAAGCGCTCATCCCACGCTCCTCCGTGGTCCAGAATATAGCATCGGATCATATCTTCCACAATCTGATTTACTCGCTCCGTCTGACCATTGGTCTGCGGATGATAAGCTGTGGAATATCTCAAATCTGTACCCAACCCTTCTTGAAGGCTCTTCCAAAAACGAGATGTAAACCTGGAGTCTCGATCTGATATGATACTCACGGGTACACCATGCAATCTAATAACCTCATCCAAATACAGCTCGGCTATCTTCCTCATCGGATAATCGATCTTAAATGGTACGAAGTGAGCACTCTTCGTCAATCTGTCTACGATCACCCAAACTGAATCATGCCCTTTAGGAGATCTCGGTAAGCCTGTAATGAAATCCATCGAGATACTCTCCCACTTCCACATCGGAATCTCTAAGGGAGTTAGCTTGCCACCAGGCCTTCCATGGTCGGCCTTCACACGCCTGCAAGTGAAGCACTCAGAAACAAATCTGGCTATGTCCTTCTTCATCCCATACCACCAGGCAATCTGCTTTAAATCATGGTACATTTTGGTAGACCCTGGATGGTAGGCAACACTAGATCCGTGGGCTTCTCTGCACACCATATTCCGGATATCTCCAACTGCGGGAATGCAAAACCTGCCACGATACTTCAAGGTACCCGCATCATCTATAGAGAAATCTGGTAATTCACCTTTTTCAGCTCGAAGGTACAAATGCAAAAGATCGGGATCATCTTTCTGATGCAGTCGCGTAAACGCTATCCACGAAGGTTCTGCCACTGCCAAGCTACTCTGCGAATCGCAGCTTCCCACAGAAATGTCCATCAAAAGAAACTCTTCCACAAGACGCTCGGCGGAGAGATTGAAAATCTTTCCTGACTTCCGACTTAGGGCATCGGCCACCACATTCGCCTTACCCGGATGATACTGGATTTCAACATCATAGTCGGCCACGTACTCCAACCACCGCCGCTGGCGCAGATTCAACTCTTTCTGAGTGAAGACATACTTCAAACTCTTATGATCCGTGAAAATCTTGCATTACGCGCCATACAGCAAATGCCTCCACAATTTCAACGCATAGATCACGGCTGCAAACTCCAGGTCATGCGTAGGGTAATTCCTCTCATGAGTCTTTAGCTGCCTCGACCCGTACGCAATCACCTTCCCGCCCTGCATCAAAATGCAGCCCAGTCCGACGTGCGACGCGTCCACATATATAACATACTCACTATCTTCAGTAGGCAAAGACAAAACTGGAGCTGAACATAACCTTCTTTTTAATTCCTCAAAAGCCTCCTCACACTTGCTATCCCATATGAAGGCTGCATTCTTCTGCGTCAACCTGGTCAACGGCGCAGACAAAGTAGAGAATCCCTCTACGAATCTCCTATAATATCCAGCCAAGCCCAAGAAGCTTCTGATCTCTTTGGGAGTAACAGGCCTCGCCCATTCCATAACAGCAGCGATCTTTTCTGGGTCCACCGATATTCCCTCCTTATTCACCACGTGGCCGAGAAAAGAAACTTGAGGCAACCAAAATTCGCACTTGTTCAGCTTGGCGTATAGCTTATGGTCTCTCAGAGTCGCCAAGACCAGTCGCAAATGCCGATCATGCTCCTCCGCATCTTTAGAATACACCAAAACATCGTCGATAAAGACAATCACAAACTTATCCAGGAAGTCCTTGAAAACTCTGTTCATCAGATCCATAAAAGCTGAGGGCGCATTAGTCAAACCAAATGACATAACTAAAAACTCAAAATGCCCATGACGAGAGCGGAAACGCCGTCCGCGGAACATCTGACTCCCGAATCCTCAACTGGTGATAGCCCGATCGAAGATCTATCTTGGAAAACACGGCACTACCACGCAGTTGGTCAAACAGATCGTCAATTCGAGGCAAAGGGTACCTGTTCTTAATAGTAACCTTGTTCAGTTCTCTATAGTCGATGCATAGCCTCATCGACCCATCCTTCTTTTTAACGAACAGCACTGGAGCACCCCATGGTGAAGAACTCGGCCTAATGAACCCTTTTGCCAACATCTCATCCAGCTGAATTCGCAACTCTTCCAGCTCTCGCGGGGCCATCCGGTACGGCGCCTTGGCAATAGGACGCGTGCCTGGCTCCAAATCTATAGCAAACTCGACATCTCGATCGGGTGGAAGACCGGGAAGATCATCAGGAAACACATCGGAGAAGTCACACACCACAGGGATCTCTTGCAAACGCGGCACTCTAACAACAGCCCCTACCAGAGAGACCACACAGGCAGAACAACCAGAATCAAGCAACTTCCGAGCACGCACCGCAGAAATGACTGGAGACTCCTGGAGAGAATACCCATAAACGCTCCCTGGCTGACCATTGTCCTTGACGAAGTCCAAGCGCTTACCCTTGCACTGGATCACAGCATCGTACCTTGACAACCAGTCCATGCCCAAGATAACATCGAAGTCCTCCAGGTCAATCACCTTCAGATCTGCCTTGGCTAGAAAATCCCCCAACAAAATCGGACAATCAAGGACACCCAGGTCCGTAACCACAGAGTCACCGGAGGGGAACTTAACGCAAAAGGCACCACCAACACGATCTAGGCCCAAACTGAACCGCTCCACGAAGGCTCTAGCCACAAACGAGTGGGTAGCGCCTGAATCGAAGAGAACGCGCGCCCAACGGTTCTTTACCTTAAATCATCCTACAAATAGCGCACGCATCTAAGGAAACAAACGCTAAAACGAAAACTACAACCATAAAGGGATCATAACGAAACGACTGAGGAGAAGTCAAACCTGAGATAACCTGGGTCGAAGTCTGTGCTTCGTCTGCCGAAAGCACATTCAGCTTCCCCTTTCCTCTATCCAATTGCTGAGGCGGTGGCAAAGCCTGGAGGGGTACTGGCTGCAGAATAGGCTGGGACTGTGGGCACTTTGTCTTGAGATGACCCTTCTGCCCACACTGAAAACAGACTTTATCTCTCGACCAGCAACGGGCAGCCTCATGCCCCTTCCTTCCACACAAGGCACACACCAAGTCTCCTCTGGGAGCACCCTGAATTGCGTGCACCTATTCCTTCTTCTGCGCTCCAAACCTTTTGAAACACTTCTCAAAGGGGTGGCCTGGTCGGCCACAGAAACTACAAACCTCTTTGCTCTTCTTTCTTGAGACCGCATCGGGTTCCTGAGGGCTCTTCCCTCCACCGGACTTTCGCTTATCCTTCCACAACTGCTGACCTCTATTCTTGGCATTCTCAATGGCCTCAACCCTCAAGGCAGCTTCGACCACGCTGGCATAACTGACTGCACCGTAGGCATTCGCTAACTGCTGAATGTCACTTCTCAGTCCACCCAGAAATCGCTTAACTCGGTCTGCTTCAACACTCACCAGACCAGGAGAAAACCGACTCAATTTACTAAACTCAATCTCATACTCACTGACCGTGAGTTTCTTTGCTTCAAATGGAGAAAGTCATTCATCAGCCGGTCCCTCTCGACTGAAGGCAAAAACTTACTCAACAACATCCCCTTAAATAACTCCCAAGAGCATCCTGCCACCAAGCTCTCTTTCTCCCTCAACCACCAATTCTTTGCTAAGCCCTTGAGCTGGTAGGCAGCGAGCATCACTCTCTGATCATCCGAAATCCCCGAATAAGAGAACATCTCCTCAATAGTAATCAGCCAGTCATCCAAAATCATGAAATCTGCTTGCCCATCATAAGTAGGGGGTCTCAGTCGCTGAAACTGGGATATAAACGCCATCTCCGGGGGCACAACAACCAAAGGCACGGGAGGAGCAGGAGGGGCAGGAACAGCTACCCCCTCAGCGGGGTCCGGAACTCTCGGGGCCTGTCCCGCCACCACTGCCACAAGGGACTGAATCTGAGCCTGCATAGCCACCACCTGCCTCGATAAGGTCTCATTACTCTGCCGCAGGTTTTCTACCAACGCCTCGCTCTGCGCTCCTGACGTCTCACCATCGGATTGGGGGGTCGACCTCGTTGCAGGACGTCTCGCCATCCTATAATCGCACAAGCTTTAGACGAAACTTAGCCCAACAGCTAGAACAAAACTACCCGGTACAGACAAACACACTTAAATATGAACTTCAACCACAAAACTTGCTCTGGGAGTTGTTTTATCATGATGATGTTATGCTTAACCTAAGATGGTTCACCACCATCATACTAACTCATGTGCCTAAACCATGAATGCATGTATTTGTATTCTTTTTGACTCAAAACCATGTGTGTACATATGTCATCTTGCAAATCTTTAGCTTAACACGTTGTGCATATGAAATGTTATGCTATGCATGATGTGCTATGCATTCTAAAAAAAAGCCTTAATGCATGCCATGGGCGGCGTACACATGAAAATGTTATGCATCCCATACTACATAACATTCCCATGCAACGAAAAAAAGAAAACGTGCTAGCCGCATTCATGTGGTGAGGTTATGCATCCCATACTACATAACCCTCACATGTTGCCTCCTATGGTGGATCCATATACAAACACATATTATGCATCCCATACTACATAATATGCCCCGTATACTTCTTTATGCTCATGAGTGTAGTGTTCGTGCTTTAGCCAAGACGTGCTGATGACATATCGGTGTGTGTATGGTATGACGCTAACCACTAATGCAAACAAGGGGAAAGGTTGCCCGACCATTTGTCAAGCAACCTCCCTCTGATACCAACTGTCACAACCCGCATTTTCTCAACGATAAAATCGTATCAGAGCAAGAGAAAAACACGTGCCGTGATGCCACGCCGTGCAGGGGATAACTGCACGCGCTCAGGCAAAACTCCAGACCTTAGAATTAAGGAAAATCGTTGATTAATTATGAAAGAAAAGCAGTTATGTTGATTGGCCGTATCCCTCGGCACGGTGGATCAGCTAGTCCACAATTAAAAGTATAAGTATACGCAGCAGAAAATAGTTTGGTTCAATTAAGTTGACACCCTAGTGAGCATGAGTATCCCCGAGGGACAACTCATGGTAAGCACGACTCTAAAGTGAATATAATAGATATAAAAAGGTAGTCTTTTTACGCTAAGGAAATATAGTGACTTTGTTTTATAATTATGCTATGCATGATATACATATAATAATGCTTTTAGGGTTTAAAATATCTAACATGCAACCTAGCAAAAATCCTTCCCAGAAGCAAGTAAACAACCACTAATAGGCAAAAACAGCAGTTTAAGTTCATACCCAGCATCGCAAGAAGCCACCAGTGGGCGCCAACAACCTGACACGAACCCACTGGTGAGTATGTATGTCTATACAGAAAAGTAAAGAACTACCTCACAGAATCGGGATCAGCTGTCTCCGCTACCCAAGAGGCCACAAACCAGCCCCTCCAAAAGAACTAGCCGCTGAACCGGCTACAACCTGGACCTGAGGCATTCAAGAAAAGAACACCTCAGCAAGGAAATAATCAAAAGTGTAAATAAAGCATGAGAGTTAAGAGCAAAAAGAAGGGTTTACCAACCCGACAACAAGCTGCTATAGGCAAAAGAAAGAGCATGACAATAAGAAAAAGAGCACTGTCTAAAGCACAGCAAAGCACACCAAGTGCGAGCAATAAAAGCAACAAGCTCAACGAAAGAGTCTAACATTCCTAATACGTGGGTAAGTGGCAGTGGTCAAAAACATGGATCTGAATACATAACCAAAATCAGATCCAACAAAATGGGCTAAGGGGTCGCCAGTGGCAGCTTTAGGGTCCCACACACCAACCCAAACCGGGGCAAAAAGGCGGTGGCCACAGCTCTCCACATCAAAATCCACCCCTCGAGAGGCCACTAAAACTCCACCACCTGCCACAACCCAAGAGTCGGCAAGCAAAAATTTGCCGAACACCCAATACCACCCCCTAAAGGAAGGGAAAAGTCACACTAACAATCCTAAGGTACACATGAACTCAGGACAGAAATGTCGAGCCCACTCGACGCAGCGTTGAGTAAACTCCACTCACCTGACGCCTAAAAATACTTAGCCGCAAGACCTACGCTGAGTGACGGCGTTGAGTGAGCTCGGCTCACTCGACGCTGTCAGCGCTTTCCACTTAGGGTAAACGTAAGTCTTGCTAAAATCGCAGCTTAAGTCCTCTCATGCGCGAAAACAGAGAGTTGGAGATTTAATCCCAACCCACCGTTCCATCCTAACTACTCGGAGCTACCGCAACTAACCCTAAACTGCAACTAACAACAACCTCACCCTAACTCTAGCTACCCACTGGACACTAAACCTCCGAAAAAAAGAACATTGATTAAAATTCCAGAAAAAGAAATGAAGAATCACACTTGATTAAAAGCTTGATGTAATAACTCAACCTGCTGCCCTAGGGAGGAAAAAGGACAAAGAGAACAGAGCTTTGCAGAAGAAATGAAAAAGATCAAGGGTTAGAAATAAATTTGGCAAGGGCAAGGGGCCACTTGCCTCTACCTCTTCGGAAAAACAAACAACAGCCGCACCACGGCTTGGCTCCGGCGGCAAGATCGGCCACCTAGAAGACCAAAGCTGAAACTTGAGGGAAGAAAGAAATCAGATATTTAGAAATTCCTGGAATCGAACCCTAAATCAAGAAAAACTTACATGGAAGGGAAGATCTAGCCGAGAGCAAGCCGAATCCGCTATCACACGAGAAGAACGGGCTCTAACCCTCCCGAAATCGCCGGCCAAAACAACCACCGCCTCCTCTCAAAACCCTTCCGCTGGAAGCTCTCCAGACTCGGGAACGATGAAAATGAGGAGGAAAAGCAGTTCACGGCAACAAAAGATGATTTCAGGAAAAAAGTACGGAACACGCCCAAGACACGCCCGTGACACGGCCCGACACGCCCGTGTCACGGGGCGTGTACTCACACACTCGACGAACGTCGATCTCCACTCGACGAAAACACGGGACACGCCCCCCAGACACGCCCGTGACACGGCCCGACACACCCGTGTCACGGGGCATGTACTCACGCACCTACCCACTCGACGAAAGTCGATCTCCGCTCGACGAAGCAAGGGACACGCCCTGTGACACGCCCGTGTCACAGGCTGTGTACCAACTCGAACACCGCCCGACGATCGTGGAGCGCCGATCGTCGAATAGAGAGACACGCCCCAATGTCACGCCCGTGTTCGACACGACACGCCCGTGACAGGGCCGTGTTCTCACTAAACACCGCCTGACGACCATCGAGCGCAGCTCGACGAACCGAAGGGGGACACGCCCGTGACACGCCCGTGTCACGGCCGTGTTCCTACAAAAAACCCCGTCGACCAAAAATTCGTCGACCGGAGAAACGGGAGCTCTGCCCGAGCACGACACGCCCTGGGTCACGGGCGTGACCCAGGCCGTGTCACCCAAACTTACACAGAAAAGAAACCTGCTAACACCTAGGAAACAAGAGATAAGGCACCAGCCTACAAGCTCAGCCACAACAGACCACGCACAGCACAGCAAACATTACAAACATGCAGTTAACAAAACAACGCCGAAACGACGCGAAGGCAAACGATCTCGGATTTCGACCAAAACTCGCACCGTAGCTAAACAACCAAGCCACGAAAACAACGGCGAGGTCGAAAACAACATCCGACGATCGAACACTCGGGCTAACACCTCCCGAAGCCAAAACGCAAGCATTTCCCTAAGAGGCCCAACCGAGTCACCAAAACAGACTCCGGCTAGCTGGGGAAACTTGCCAACTGGCTACAACCAGGCTACACAAGGAACCTACAGAGCTAGGACCGCGCTCTACAACGGCGAAGGGCCGGAAATGCGTCATCGTAACGCCAATCCAAAATCAAACAAAACACAGAAAAACCGGGGGTGTTACAATACTTGTTCCACTCTTGCTCAGTATAGCATTTACCCCTTTCACAGGTCTTGTCCTTCACAGCTTTCTAGGCAGTCAATATAATGTTCCTGGAAGTAGGGCTCCATTGCTCAAAATCTGGCTTCAACTCAGCCTGTTCTCTAAACCTTTTCTTGGACAGTTGTGCTTCCTTCTGAGCTTCCTTGGCAGCCTCTGACATTTCCACTTTTTCAATAATAATATTTTTAACCTCCTGTGGAGGGCTGTACATTGACTGAACTTCTTGGTGAACCATGTCAAAATCAGCTGGAGGGTAAATGACCTGAGCAACTTCAGGTTGATCTCCTTCAATATAGGCAGGTTGCACTCTAGACTCAGCAACATTGTCATCATCATATAAGGGGGGATATCCAAGAGTTTCTCTGATGCTATTTGATATCCATTTAGCATGATCTGAGCTAGCTTTGACTAACACCCTCTCCCCCTTTATGACTTCTCTTTCAACATGATCTCTCAGACCATCCTTCTGAAATCTGACTTGGTTAACAAGATAATCTGTTCCTTCTTTGTAATAATTCCTGAACTTCTGCAAGAAACCAGAAATATTCTTGTGAGATTTTGTAAATGTTTCCTGAACAGCAGCTAGATCTTCTTTGATCTGCTTGGACACTTCAGCTTTGACAGTAGTTGTAAGATTATCAATTTGTGTTAGAATGGCAAAGTGTAACTCTTTGAGATTATCATTCATCCGGATTTGATTCTCAAGAAAATATCCTTGCTTAACTGCAATGTCTTCCACTTTAGTGTTGAGTTCTTGTTGTTGCTTTGCCAAGTATACCACAACATTTCCTCCCTTGTGGAAGCAATCTGTCATTTCCTTTTTATTTTGATTTACGTCAAATCTAATTGATTGATATCTTGAGCCAGATGGAATTACAAATCTTTATGTGTTTCATCCACATACCTTTCTAAAGACTGCCTTTGCTCATCTAATTTCATTTGCAATTGGACTAGTAGGGAACTGAAATCCATGCTTAGAGCAGGTGGTGGTGTGACTGTTTGTAAGGCCTTTTTATAGCCTGAGCTCCGTTTTCTTAAGCCAGCTAACTTCTTCTTCTTAGCCATTGAGGCTTCTTCATCATCAGAAGATTCTGAGGAACTTTGTATATTCACTGGTTCCTTATTAGTTGGGGCATGCTGAGACATCTCCCCCTCAGTTCCTGGTAGTTCTTTTTCTATGATTTGCTGCTCCCCCTCAGTCCCTACTGTTGGTTGTTCAGGGAATAACTCTTCCATAGTTACCGCTTGCTGCAGCTGAACAGGAGGAACAAAATTTGTTTGGAAAACAGATGGTTCTCCCTGGACATCCAGATCTTTGTCCAGGTCATTCTCTATAAAGGAGATACTTACTTGAATATTTTGAGCAGTATCTTATATCTGCTCATTTTGTGCTTCTTTCTCAACCTTTAGCAGTTCTTTATTGTTGATTTCTGACACTATTTCCATAATAGTATCAGCAGCATGCTCACTTTCTAGAGCAGCTTCAGTAATACCTCCCCCTTGGGCAGGCAGCTCAACTTGTACAGTGTCTTGTACTGCTGGTTCAGGATTTTCTCCCCCTGGAGAGGAGACTACCTATTGATCTAAGAGCATACTGCTCTCCATTTGATCCTGTGCTTCTTTTTGTGACCTGTCTTCTTCTGAACTGAATACCACTTCTTTTTCAGAATCACTGGAGGAATCTGCTTGTTGAATAACCTTTTTCTGCTGTTTATCTTTCTTAACGTGTTTCTGTGGAGTAGATACTTCCTTTGTCAATACTTTATCCCATCTAGATAGAATTCTCACATCCATCCTCCTCATGTGCTTGATTTTGGTTCCTGGAAGTTGGTTCAAAACATCTGGTATTATAGCAGATAGACATAAACTCAAAATCCTTCCCAGATTTGGTTTATTTATTCCTTCTTGAAGCTTATCAAAAACTATTGATGCCCATTCTGTTTTTATGGTGAAAATAATCCTTGTCATCAGATTGAACATGGGGACTGAAATTCTGTCATGTCCACCAGTCTTACACAGAATTACCTTGCCAACTACCTCAGATAGAAACTTTCATTGAGAATTCATCCCTTTCCGTGCAATAGATGACCCAAACTTGATATTAGGGTTTAGCCCGCACCAACTTAGTGCTTCTTTAGTCCTGAATGGAACAATTTCTTCATCATCCTTAACCATGGGAAGTTGGAGTGATTTCCTGATAGTTTTTAGTGTTAGTCTAACTCGGGAATCCAGAACCGTGGCTTTGATCTTCTTCCCTTCTGTGTCCACAGTAGCAGATGAATAAAATTCAATTACTTCCTTTTTCCAAATTTTTGTTGGTTCCGAGACCAAGAATTCTAAACCATTATCAGAAATTAGGGTAATGACACCCTGGATTTCTTGTGAAGCTGTCGTGAATCCTCCACGAACCAGCTCATATCCTTCATTCACCTTATCATCCTGGTGAGGCGCCATTATCGAGAGAGATGGAAGAGAAAAGAAGAGAAGGTCTTTGTCGACACAAGGTGCAGATCCTAGATTTCTGAAAGCGTAGTCGACCAGATTTTGGCTTTACCTATTTATAGTGTTAGCGTAAAGGGAAGGCCAAAAGACGAGCCTTAGTCGACAAAATTTTTACATGTGTCAACAGAAATTACCTAGGTCTTGACAAAACTTAGGTTTAGTCGACACGTCTAGATGTCGACATACTTGTGTCAGAGTCGACACGGGCTGGACATGTCTTAACAAAGTTGTGTCAACACCAACTTTTGTTTGTCGACACGAAAAATCCTCTAGATATAAGGTCTCGACAAGGTTGTGTCGACACCTATTCTTCTGTCGACACAAATACTCTTTCTGTGTCTTTTTCTTTGTCGACACAATATACTGAGTATGTCGACACAATTGTGCTTGTGTCGACACAATTGTGCTTGTGTCGACACAATTGTGCTTGTGTCGACACAAACTTTGTACTTGGACAAATTTCCTGAGAAATTTTGTACTTACATATTCTTCTTAGGGAAGCTTGTGCTAACCTATTCTAGGTTCAACATACCTAATTCAATTTTAAAATAATTGAATTTAATTTCATCTAGAGATTTTGTAAATATATCAGCTATTTGATTATTTGTATTAACAAACTCTAGACTAATATCTTCCTTCTCAACATGTTCTCTGATGAAATGAAACTTAATTTCTATATGCTTGGTTCTACTGTGTGATACATGATTCTTAGCAATAGAAATAACACAGGTAGAATCACAAAATAGTGGAATTCTACTTACCTTGATGTCATAATCTTCTAGTTGGTGCATTATCCACAAAAACTGTGCACAACAACTACCTACAGCTACATACTCAGATTCAGCTGTTGATATAGCTACACTTGTTTGCTCCTTGCTGCACCAGGACACCAGCCTTCCTCCTAGCAATTGACAAGTTCCTGTTGTACTCTTCCTATCTTTCTTGCATCCTGCAAAGTCTGCATCTGAGAAACCTGTTAGTAAGAAATCTCTATTCTTAGGGTACCAAATGCCTAGATTAGGTGTGCCCTTAAGATATCTCAAAATTCTTTTAACTGCAGTATAATGAGATTCCTTTGGGCAAGCTTAGTACCTAGCACAGACACATGTTGCATACATGATGTTAGGTCTACTAGCAGTCAGATAAAGTAGGGAGCCAATTATCCCTCTATACAAAGACTCATCAACAGGTTTCCCTGCCTCATCTTTGCCTATAGGCATACTTGTTCCCATAGGAGTTTTCATGGTGGAGGCTGAGTCCATTCCATATTTCTTAATCAACTCCTTGGTGAACTTAGACTAAGATATGGACAATTCATCATCAGTCTGTCTAACTTGAAGTCCCAAGAAGAACTTCAGCTCACCCATACTGCTCATCTCAAACTTCCCTTGCATAAGTTTGGCAAAATTCCTACAAAGGTTGTTTTTAGTTGAACCAAATATAATGTCATCAACATATATCTGGACTAGGATTATCTTGCCTTTAGATTCCCTAAAGAATAGAGTTTTGTATATCTTTTCTCTAGAGAACTTTTTCTCAATAAGAAAAGTAGACAAGGTTTCATATCAAGCCCTTGGGGCTTGTTTCAAACCATATAGAGCTTTCCTAAGCCTATATACATAATCAGGATAATGAGAATCTACAAAACCTGAGGGTTGATCAACATAGACTTCCTCTTTTAAGTCACCATTCAGGAATGCTGACTTTACATCCATCTGATATACCTTAAACCTTTGATAGACAACATAAGCCAAGAACAATCTTGTTGAATTATTAGACCGGGCGGCCTTGCGGTATTGTCTGGCGGGTTGTTGACTGGGCGGTCTAGCGGTTCCTTTCCAGCAGGTTCATATTCAGACTGTTGCTGTTTGTAGTCTGAGCGGTCTGGCGGTCTCACTCAGAAGCCTGGAGACCGGGCGGTCTATCGGTCTCCTATTGCGGCATGTTCTCTTCCTGCTGAAGTTGCCGAGCAGTTAGCCCATCTGTCTAACCGCGCGGCCTGTGCGATCTCTTTAATTTCTAGCAGCTCAGCCCTGTACATTTTTAGTCCCACATTGTTTGTTTGTACTCTCTCTTATCTCCTCCATTCTATAAAGGGAGGTCATACCTTTGTAAATGATATCTTTTTTGGATAGTAAACTTTCAATTATTCAATTTTCGGTCTGTTTGTTAGCTGCGTGTTCTCTACTTTTACATGGTATCAGAGCCCTCAGTCCTTTCCTCCTGACTGAGCTCTCTCTGTTCTCGCAGCTTGTTTTCTCTTCTGTCCGCTGCCCTATTCGTGCGGCTTCTCCCTGTTTGCGCGACTTTCTTCGGCCTGTTCTCTTGGGTCCCTTGCTTCCTCTTCTCCTCTATTCGCTCGGCCTCTTTCAGTTCACGCGACCTCTTTCCCTGTGCCTTGGTCTGCTTCCTTGCCGCTGGTGTTTTGCCACCGTGCCGCTGCAGCTTCTTCTCTTTAGCCCGCTGCGGTTTCGTCCTTGTTCGCTGCGGTTTATTTCTCGTGTCCCGGCCTCCTCCTTAGGTCGTGCGGCTTGCTCTCCTTTTTTCTCTCCCCGCGGCTTCTCTTCTTTTCGCGCGGTTTCCTGCCTTCTCTATGGCCACTACTTCCGGTCTCTCCACCCCCGTTATCTCTACCTCCACCACTCTTACAGCTCCTCCTCCTCTACTCCTTCGGGCAACCTTGGCACGCTTTCTAAACTTGTTGGCTCCAACTATCCTGATTAGAGCATTTCTTTCAGCTTTCTTCTTCGCTCTCAGCGCAAGCGTCATCACCTTACCGATGACTGGGATGCGAGTGATGCCCTTGTCTGCACTTGGCTGGCCAACAGCCTCTCTGATGAGTGCCTTCCCATCATTCGCCATGATGAGATGGTCAAGGCCGCTTGGCTTCACCTAGCCGCTCTCTATTCGAAGGGGAGCCAGACGTCCCGCATTTATACTCTTTATGCGGACCTCTTCACCCGCCCTTCCATGTCTCCCGCTGTGGCTTACCAGCAGGTTCAGGCTCTTGGCGCAGAGATCCTCCAGAATCGCCCCTTCTCCGCGGATTTGGCCGACCAGAACAAACACTTCCAGGAACTCCTGGTTGTTTGTTATCTTCTCCGTCTTCCCGAATCCTATGATATGATCCGCCAGCAGATCTTGGGTGAGGCGGAATCTCCTACTTTGGATGCCATCGCGGCTCGCATTGCTGCTGTTACTTCACTGCTCCAGCGGCCTCTGTTGACCTCCCCCCTTCCCAGGACTCCTATGCTCACCAGGCTCAGTGGGGGGGGGGGGGGGGGCCTAGTGGCCGCAGCCACTCAGGCGAGCATAGTTCGTCCAGGTTCCTCTGCTTTCACTGTGGTCGTACCGGCCATTCTGTTGACTGCTGCTGGCAGAAACATCCTCATCTTCGCCCTTCCGGTGATGCTCCTTCCTCGACCTCCACCTCCTCTCGGCCGTCTGCCTCTGTGGCCACGAATTCAAGTAGTGCCCACATCGTTACCCAAGGTAAATGGCTGATTGACTTGGGTGCTACAAATCATATGACTGGCAACCCTCATTGCTTCTCTCTCCTTGAAACGCATGACCGACTGCCCCCGGTTCGTATGGCAGATGGTTCACCGTCCCCGGTTCTTGGGACGGGCATGGTTCAAGTCACCCCGTCGCTTCGCTTGGAGGACACTCTCTATGTCCCGAAGTTCCCGTACAATTTATTATCTGTTACTACTTTATGCCGGCAACTTCAGTGCTCCGTCTTATTCACTCCCACTTCTTGTTCTTTTCAGGACCCGAGGACCCAGCGGACGATTGCTACTGGGACTGAGAACGTCGGCCTCTACTTCCTCGACAACGTATCCGGACTGTCCGCCTACTCCTCCTCCTCTACAGATCTGCTTCAATGGAATCTTCGCCTTGGATATCCTCCTCCTCGGATTCTTTAACAGATTTTGCCACACTTACCTCCGACCAGTTCTTCGCTCAACTTTGATGAGTGTCAGCTTGGCAAACATCATCGCTCCTCCTTCCCGCCGAAGCAAGGCCGTGGCTCCTCTCGCCCGTTTGATCTCATTCATTCTGATGTTTGGGGTCCTGCTCCTACCCTCACCGTTGGTCGGGGTAGTTCCTACTTTGTAACTTTTATAGATGATTTTTCTAGATGTACCTGTGTGTATCTGTTAAAATATCGCTCTGAACTCTTTTCTATCTACCAATCTTTCTATTTTATGATTAAAACTCAATTTGACATTTCTATTAAAGCTTCTCGCTCTAATAATTCTAAGGAATATCTTAGTCATGAGTTCTCCTCTCTCTTTCGGCAACATGGTCTTCTTCATCAAACCACCTGTGTTTACACCTCCCAGTAGAATGGGGTGGCAGAGCGTAAAAACCGTCACCTCCTGGATGTCGCTCGCACTCTCATGACGCAGATGCAAGTGCCCCGCTCCTACTGGGGCTACGCTGTGCTCCTCGCCTGCTATCTCATCAATCATCTTCCCTCCATGGTTCTCCACGGCCAGACCCCCTTCTCCATTCTATACCCCCGCAAGGAACCTTTTCCTCTCCCTCTCTGTGTCTTTGGGTGTAAGGCCTTTGTTCATGCTCCGTCCGCTACCCGCGACAAGCTTTCCCCCCGTTCCACCAAGTGTGTCTTTTTGGGGTACTCTACCACTCAAAAATGCTATTGCTGTTTTTACCCCGTTCTGCGCAAACAATTTGTCTCCACAGACATGACATTCTTCGAGAATGAATCCTACTTCTCTCTTGACTCCCCTCTTCCTCCTGATGTCTCTGCTTCTCCACCGCCTCTCTCCGTTCCTTCCATGCCTATCGACGTCTCCCCTCTTCCATCATCTCCTCCTCCGTCTCCATCTCTGTCCGTCTCACCCCCTACTCCTCCTCCCTCTTCTCCGCAGCTATCTCTCTCTAGTCCCGGGCCAGCGTTCGCCGCCACAGACGCTCCGGTAGCTGAGGCACGCATCGACCTGAATCTTCCCATTTCTCTTCGCAAAGGGGTGCGGGCGTGTACTCAACACCCACTTGCGGCAGTTGTTTCCTATGAGCGGCTTTCTCCTTCTCGCAGGTGTTTTGCCTTGGCTATCTCCGCTGCTACCACTCCCCGCACCTACCAGGAGGCTCTTGCTATTCCTCATTAGAAGTCTACCATGGATGAAGAGATGGCTACTCTTACTGAAAGGGGTACCTGGACCCTTGTTCCTCCACTAGTGGGTACTGATGTGGTTGGCTGTCGCTGGGTATTTGTTGTGAAATTTCGCCCCGACGGCACTGTGGATCGCTATAAGGCCCGGCTGGTGGCCAAAGGCTTCACTCAGACTTACGACATTGATTACTTTGATACTTTCTCTCCGGTTGCTCGCCTCAGCACCATCCGGGTTCTTCTCTCTGTGGCTGTTAATAGGGATTGAGCTATTTCCCAGCTTGATGTGAAGAATGCCTTTCTCTATGGAGATCTTCAGGAGGACGTCTACATGGAGCAATCTCCTGGGTATGTTGCTCATGGGGAGACATAAGTATGCCGGTTAAAGAAGGCCATTTATGGCCTAAAGCAGAGCCCTCAGGCGTGGTTCGACAAGTTCAATGGCATTATGGCTACCATCGGCTTTGCAAGGAGTTCGGTCGATCACTCCTTATTTATTCGCAAAACGGACTCGGGACTGGTGGTTTTGGCTGTGTATGTGGATGATATTCTTCTTACTGGCGATGACCAAGCTGGGGTGGAATTGACGAAGAAACACCTCCGTCAACACCTGGTCACGAAGGATATGGGCTCCCCGAAGTACTTTTTGGGGATAGAAATCTCTCGAAATCTTGACTCGTTGGTTCTCTCCCAACGGAAGAATGCCCTTGATCTTCTACAAGAGGCAGGATTGACAGGTGCCAAACCAGCCCGGTTTCCCATGGCTATTGGAGAAGACAAAACATGGACGGATGACTCGTCTCTTCTATCTGATGTCACAAGGTACAGACGTTTGGTGGGAAAACTCATCTATCTCACGGTGACCAGACCCGACATCTCCTATGCTGTAGGCAAGGTCAGTCAGTTTATGCAAGCTTCCAGGGAGTGCCATCTTTAGTCTGTCTTGAAGATTTTAGAGTATGTCAAAGCAGCATCGGGCAAAGGGCTAATCTTTCAGAAGAATGATAATCTGAGGGTTGAAGCCTACTCAGATTCAGGCTATGCGGATGATAAAGGCGATCGTAAATCCACATCAGGTTTTTGTATTTGTTGGAGGAAATCTTGTGACTTGGAAGAGCAAGAAATAGTCTGTTGTCTCCAGATCCAGTGCAGAAGCCGAATACCGGAGTATGACATCAACCACGTGTGAGTTAAAGTGGTTGTGGGGTCTCATGCTTGACCTAGGAGAGGTCTATGACTATCCTCTTCCTATGTTCTGGGATAACAAGGCCGCTATATACATATCCAAGAATTCGGTCTTCCATGAGAGAACAAATCATATAGAGGTTGACTGCCACTTCATTCGGGAGGAGGTTTTGAAGAAACAGATTTGTACTCCGTTTGTCACCTCGGACAAGAATTGGCAGACATCTTCACAAAACTGGTCTCTACTTTCTTCTTCCACATTTGTGACAAGCTAGGCATGATTGATATCTATGCTCCAGCTTGAGGGGGAGTGTTGAAGTATTAGACCGGGCGGCCTTGCGGTCTTGTCTGGCGGGTTGTTGACTGCACGGTCTAGCGGTTCCTTTCCAGCATGTTCATATTCAGACTGTTGCTGTTTGTGGTCCGAGCGGTCTGGCGGTCTCACTCAGAAGCCTGGAGACCGGGCGGTCTATCGGTCTCCTATTACAGCATGTTCTCTTACTGCTGAAGTTGCCGAGTGGTTAGCCCATCTGTCTAACCGCGTGGCCTGTGCGGTCTTTTTAATTTCTAGCCGCTCAGCCCTGTACATTTTTAGTCACACATTGTTTGTTTGTACTCTCTCTTATCTCCTCCATTCTATAAAAGGGAGGTCATACCTTTGTAAATGATATCTTTTTTGGATAATAAACTTTCAATTATTCAATTTTTGGTCTGTTTGTTAGCTGCGTGTTCTCTACTTTTACAAATCTTATAGCCTCCAACCTTGTACTGGGGCAAAGGTTTGATCAAAGTCAATCCCTTCTTCTTGCTTGTAGCCTTTTGCTACAAATCTGGACTTGTTCTTGATTATAGTGCCATTCTTATTAAGTTTGTTTCTGCAGATCCACTTGGTTCCTATGATGTTGTGATCCTTTAGTTTAGGAACCAGTTCCCATACATTACATCTTTTGAATTGAGTCAGCTCTTCTTGCATAGCATCAATCCAGTTTGTGTCTAGTATTGCTTCTTCAAAATTTCTGGGTTCTATTTGTGACAAGAAGCTAGAACATAGGACTGTGTTCATACTTTTGCTTCTTATTAGAACACCTTGACTTGCATCACCAATAATTTGGTGTGCAAGATGATCCTTCAAGTGTCTTCTTGCTGGAGGAAATCTATCAATCTCATGGACTTCTTCATTTTCCTCAACCTGATGTTCCTCATTGTGTTCTTCATCCAGTGAGTCTTATTCTCCCCCTGGACAACAAGCATCTTTTTCCTCATCCAGCCTAGCAGGTACCTCTTCATTGATGGTCAGCTTGTCCAGCCTGTCTGTTAGACCTGTAGAACTAACTGAAGAACTAGACAATTCACTGTTAATCAATTTAGACTCATCAAATACAACATGGACAGATTCCTCTACAACTTGAGTAGTTAAGTTGTAGATTCTCTATGCCCTACTATTATTGCTGTACCCAACAAATATCCCTTCTAGGGATTTGGCAGCAAACTTTGTTTGGTAGTGCTTACCATTAACTAATACATAACACTTGCTACCAAAGATTCTAAAGTAGGAAATGTTTGGTTTTCTGCCTTTCAAAATCTGATAGGGGGTCATCTTATGTTTCTTATTGATGGAGGCTCTATTGAGAACATGACATGCAGTATTTACTGCCTCAGCCCAGAAGTACTCAGGGAGAGTAGTGTCACTAAGTAGTGTTATACTTGCCTCAATTAGAGTCCTATTCTTTCTTTCAGCAACTCCATTTTGCTGAGGAGTTCTAGGTGAGGATAATTCCTGATGAATCCCAAGTTCATCACAGAACTTTGTCATACATTCAGACTGAAATTCAGTTCCATAGTCACTTCTGATTTTGACCACTGAACTGTTATGTTCATTCTGAATTTGTCTAACAAAAGTCTGGAAAATAGTTGGGGTTTTAGATTTCTGCCTCAAGAAGAAAACCCAGGTGTATCTAGAATAGTCATCCACAATAACTAGTGTGTATACTTTCCTACCAAGACTATGAACTGGCATAGGACCAAACAAATCCATATACAAGAGATATAAACATCTCATTGAATCTTTGATATCAAGTGCATGGAAAGAGGACTTAGTCTGTTTGCCCTTTTGGCAAGCTAAACACGCACCCTCTTTAATACACTTGACTTGAGGACCATTCATCACTAACCCCATGCTAAACAGCTGTCCTATTGACTTATAGTTCAAATGGGCAAGCCTCTTATGCCATTTGACACATAGTGAAGCTTTTTCTCCTGCAACTAGACAAATGGGTGAGTTGTCAAACTCACAATCTAGGTTAAGACAATATACATTCCCTTTCCTAGTGCTAGTCAAAATGATCTCTTGATCACTTGACCTTCTTATTTGACACTCCCCTTTGAGGAAGGAGATGTCATAACCTAGATCACTAAGTTGACTTTTGTTGATCAGGTTATGTTTTAGACCCTTCACATAAGCCACTTTAGTGATAGTAATTGAATCACTAAAAATGTTACCAAATTCTTTGATGATTCCTTTTTCTGATCCACCAAAGATTACTTTGGGTCCATTCTCTATGGGTACATAGTCCCTCAATATTCTTCTTATTCCAGCCATGTGTCTGGAACATCCAATATCCAAGTACCATATAGGGGTATGGTCACTTGGATTCACCTGCATCAAATACAGAATCACTTACCCTTAGAACCCAAATTGTTATTGGGTCCTAGGTCATTGTTAGGTTGAAATCCTGCAGCTCCTCTGACAGGCAGACTACTCTTGGTTTTAACACTTGTGTTGAACCAACAATCCCTGGCAAAATGGCCCACCTTGCCACAGCACCAACACTCAAACCTATTATACCTTCTCTTAGGTACAGACTTTATTGCTTTGTTGCCAGCAGTTCTGTTGAGTGTAGGTTCTGGAGAAGTAAACCCCAAGACTTCCTCTTGAAACTTATGGCATTGCCTATAGTGTGATCTATTGGCATTTGCACCCTTGCCCATGAGATCTTCATACTCATAGTGACCATGAGTACTATCATGATCATACCTTTTTGTTGGTTACATCACTTCCCTAAAGAAAATATGGGGCTTTGTAGCTAGTGGCTGTGCTGGGGCCTTACCTTTTCTATGAGAATTGGTGGCCCTAGTTCTGCCCTTGAAACGTAGACCAGTATTTCCTTTATGAGAAATGAAATTATCTATGGAGGGCAAGACTGATTTTGGCTTAGAGAATTTAGCCACTAACTCTCTTTCTTGTTGAAGTTTTGCCTCAAGTTTCTTGATGTGATTTTCCTTGAAAGAGATTGTGCCCATCTGAATAACAATAATGTTTTTCAGTTTGGCAATCTCCTTCAGTTTTGAATCTATCAACACGGCTGAATCTGATGCAGCCTGCTTCAGAGACTCAATCTCCTTGGCCGGCTCCTTGACAAGAAACTTGCTCCACTTCAGAGCTTGCAACAACCCACCATACTCATTAATGAGTTGATGTACATCCCCTTCAGATTCAGAACCATCCACATCTCTTGATGCAGAAGTTTCTGATTCTGATACAGTGCAGTAATCTGTAGCCGAGGGAGAACTGTATACCTTACTAGGACCAGGCTGATCCTGGCACTGATCATTTTCTGATAGAGCCATCAACCCTCTACAGCAATAGTCTTCTGCTCCATTTATGGAGTCCATCATTTATAGGAATTCTAGTTCCCTAGAATCCTCTTTTGTTGAGATCAGCCCAACATATGCTTCTACATTATCTACTTCTCCTGATACTGAAGATGAAGAGTCTGTCCAACTCTTCTGCTTCTGAGCAACAAGGGATTTCTCCTTCCTGCCTTTCACTTGATGCTTCTTCTTATCTTTAAATTCAGTCCTCTTGTCTGGACAGTCAGCTATGACATGTCCAGGCCTGTTGCAACAATAACAAACAATATTAGAATTAGTTTGTTTACTAGGTTTTGAGGCATACCTGTCCTCCTTGGGAGTCTTCTTTTTCTTGTAATACTTATCCTTGGAAAAGGATGTTGATGACCTGGTTCTCCATTTCTTCTTCTTCATAAACCTTTGAAATTTTCTTGTAAAGGCAGCAAAGTCCTCATCAGTGGTATGGCTATCTGATGTGTTGTTGTCAAGATTTTCTTCTTCAGCCTCAGCACTCCTTCTGGGTGGAGAAGGAGACTTTCTCCAACCCTTTCTTGTGCCTTCAGCCTTGAAGGCTACAGACCTTTCTTTGTACTCAGGCCTACTACTTTTATCCTCCTCTTTTCTGCCAGTGAGCTGCATTTCATATGATAGCAGCTTTCCAAATAGTGTGGGTGGAGGTGTATCAGCAAGCTTGGCCACTTCTCTGATGTCACATATCTTTGTGTCCCAGTCCTTTGTTAATGACCTGAGAAACTTGTCATTCAGTTCATATGTGCTGAAGACTCTTCCATAGGTCATCAGCTCATTGACAATCCTGAAGAACTTCTTGTAACATTCAGCTATGCTGTCAGTCTTGGCTTGTCTAAAGCTCTCATATTCTTGATTCAACATAGATTTCCTGTCCTCTCTGACTTCTTCTGTTCCCTCCATGTAGACAATCAGGGTGTCCCACATTTCCTTAGAGGTTTTATAGTGTACCAGATTCTGAAATGTTGGCATCATCTATAGCACTTACTATAATATTTTGTGCTCTTTTGTCTAGTGTTGCCAGTATGATCTCATCCTTAGTCATTTCAGAATAGCTCTTAGGGGTTTTAACATTTGTATCCAGAGCTGATACCTTCATTGGAATGAAGGTACCCTCTTATACTGTGATGTAGATTCTTGGATTAGATGCTTCCATAAACAACCTGACCCTTTCCTTCCATATGCCAAAAGCATTCTTTCCTGCAGATAGGCATTTTCATAGATCCAAATTCCTTCTGATTCTTGAAATATGTTATTTGTCTTGGAGATCCACTCAGACTGTTAGGTCAATCTTTGAGCAACCTGCCTCTGATACTACTTGAAAGACTTGATTTCAAGAGCCTAGACACCAGATAGATCTCTTCACTAGTGTGAGATTCTTGATCAGTTCTTGAATAAACTGATCTTCAGATCCAACCCGACTTAGCCGTTTCAAAGCTTCTTGATAGAATAAAATAAGGTTGATCTTCACTTGATGTAGAAGTTGATCTTCAGATAGCTTCCTCCTTGAATTCAAAATGAGATCTGAATCTTCCTTACATACTGATCTGGATCTGCCTTCGTAAGGGTTTCCCCTTTTCTTGTTGTAGAAAACACTCTCTGAAGGATTCACTTCTTAGTGTTGTGTGTTCTCTTTTCCTTGCCCATTATTGTATCGAACCAGTCCTTTATATAGAGTTTCCTCCTGATTATCGGCTGATCAGGTTTGTAACAGTCTGCTGACAGTTCTAACAAAGGGGTCAGACCGGTTGGTTATGACAGCTAATTCTTCAAAGACTTTCCAACTCAGCATGAACCACTCAGCAAACTGCTTCACATGTGTCAACACAAATGGACTAAGTGTCGACACAAGTCTTGATGATGTCGACACAACACTCCATGTGTCGACATAGTCATTCTTCTGGTACTCGACACAACATCTGTTAAATGTATCGACACAAGTCCTGTGTGTCGACACAATTCTGCTTCCAGTGTTGACATAAATCCTGGGTGTCGATACAACTTTTGCTTTCATTGTCAACATAAGTCCTGTGTATCGACACAGCCTATGCTTTCAGTGTCGACATAACTCCTGGGTGTCGATACAACTTCTGCTTTCAGTGTTGACATAACTCCTGGCTCAGGTGTCGACACAAGTCTGAGTGTCGACTCAACTTCTTCTTTAGGTGTCGACACAATTCTTCACAAGTGTCGACACAAGTCTGGGTGTCGACACAGCTTCTTCTTTTAGTGTTGACACAATGCCTGGATGTCGACACAATTCCTCACAAGTGTCAACATAATTCTTCACAAGTGTCGACATAATTCTTCACAAGTGTCGACACTTGTACTTAGAAAATTTTCTTCCAATTCTTAAACCTGCACAATGAAACTCAAACATACACGAAATATAAATTGATGTATATCATTGATTAAGATGAGGCTTCTCCAAATCTGGTACATATTAATAGTGTACCCAACAGGATCCCTCAGAATATACTACCATGTCTAAATACAGGAAGGAAGATCTCAAAAGGTTTGAAAAAGCTAACAAAATTTTCAATGTTGATGATTACATGAAATTGCACCTAGAAGCAGTAGTGCCCCGGGCCACATCTTTGAAAATCATAGGGGCTACTGATATGACAATGTCTAAGGTGCAAGTTGCTGATCCCAACAGATAAATTGTTTTTACCAAGCCTGGAGATAAAGGTAAAGAGGAGAAGCCCAAGGAAAAGAAGCAGAAGAAATGATCTCTGAACTATTTAGTTTCTGAAATGTTTTATAACTGCTTTCTATTTTTTAATACAAAGCTTATGTATATATATATATCTGCTGCATGTGTTAATTCTCTTTGCCAGATATATACTCTCTTACTTTGCTTATTTTTAGTTTAGTCTGAGTCTGTAATTAGTGACCTCACCCAAATAGGGGGAGATTGTTGGATCAATAGTTTTATTTGGGCTAGGTTCACTAAGTTAGGATCTTGTGACCCATCTTGTATAGCCAGGATCATAGTTATGTCCTAGAGTCTAGGCCAAGTCCTTAGTTTCAACATCTCATGGACCAGCCATCATCAGACTGCAAGAGACTGAAGATTTAGAAAATTTCCAAAGACTCAATAAAATGAGTTAGACGTTCATCGAACTCAGGTCGACGATTGTCATGCTCAGCTTGACGATCTCAGAGAAAATTCTCTGAGCCGAGCTCGACGAACTTTATTCTCAGGTCGACGATTATTTGGACTCTACCTTCAGCATTCCAAGTCCAGACTTTATTCTCTAGACTCCAGTCGACGAACTTAGTTCTCTGGTCGATGATTTCTGGATTCTTTACTTCAACTTATTAATCGAGAAGCCTCTTAGTTTCCTAAGTCTAGAATCATCTCCAGTCGACGAATTCAAGATTCTCAGCTCGACGAAGTTTGACCACTTTGGTAAGAGTTATGAAGCAGTAGTTAGTGGTACTCAGCTAGACGAAACAAATTCTCAGGTCGACGATTTCTGGATACTTCACTTCAACACTTCATTCCAGAAGCATCTAAAATATTCTAAGTCCAGAAATACTTTGCTGAACTTCAGTCGATGAAACCAGTTATCAGCTCGACGAACTCCATACACAGAATTGTAAAAGTTTCTAATCAATGCAGTTCTACTCTCTGCTCGACGATCTTGGAACTCAGCTTGACGAATAGAAGCCATCTGGTCGATGAACGCATCTTCTCAGCTCGACGAACTGTGGACACAGCTCGATGATTTCTGTTCTCTGTTCGACGAATCCAGACTTAGTTATTTCCTTCATTCTGTCCCCTTCCTATTGCAATAATTCCTGAGTAATCAATGCTAAAATATTCTCTGAATATAACCGTTATATAGAGCATTGATTATGGTCTTCTCCAGGATGCTGTTTTTCCATGGGACAGTTGGGGAAATAAATCAATGCAGTTTATTCTCAAGGCCGTCAGCAGTTAATGCAGATGAATTTAAATTTCAAAAGGAAGATAATCTGGAAAACAAAAAAAAGGATTTTTCTTCCTCCTCATAGCAGATAGACTGAGACATACACACAGACAATCAGTAACACAATCAGTCTGAATCAAGGATTTCTCTACACTCTCTCAATACAGAACTCTACAAAAGAGAAGAGCCCTAGACCAGAAGAACATGAGTTATCTGTAGAAGAAGAACACCAAATCAAAATCAAGAGTCTTCCTTCTTCAACACTTTAGGACACTTCAAAGGACAACAACAAATCCATCTATCAAGAAGTTCCTGAATACTTTCTGGTCAAGGCTGATAAAGATTGAAGCCTTATCACCCTAAAGCAAAGCTCTAGTTTTTCCTGAACAATTCTACATCTCCGGGGGAGCTCTTTGCTAATATCATTTCCACTTAAGTCTTCTCAGTTGTATATTAAGAAAGAGAAGACAATATCATCTCTCACCCCCACTGTATAATGGGTTATAACTCCCTTCAAAAGTTATTCCTTGTTGCAATTCACCTGACCAAAAGAATTGAGGTTTGGTTTTTGAGCACCTGATCAAAAGCTCATTGGTGTCAGGCACCTGATCAAAAATCTGAGTGGATTCCTACCAGGGTGGTAGAAGAGTGGATGTACCCAGGTTGGGGAACCACTATAATTTCTTGTGTTGTCTGGTTTCCCTTTCTTTTTGTTCTTGCTGTGTTTGTGCCTTTTTAGGATTGCTGTGTTTATGCTTTATTAATTTTATTCTGCAGTTTTTATTTACAGCAAAAGCTGTAAAGGATTTAAGAATACTCTATTCACCCCCCTCTAGAGTATTTCAGATCTAACACCTCACTTTCAGTTGCAGTTGAGCCTCAAACCACCTTTTAGAAGGTGGTACTTCCTTCTAGTAGGTATGACAATGATAGTATGTATGGCCACTAAAAGAATGGAATCACCAACGATAAGGGAAATAGTGCACCTAAAAGTGGAGGTAGAAAGGGAATGGGGTTGAGTGCTTTGAAGGCTCTCCATGAGGAAATTCAGATGGCTCATTATGAACCAATTATTTTTGGTACACCAACCCCTACACTCAAGGGTAAAGAAGTGGCATCTTCCCAACCCATTCCAGTAAAAAAGTAGGTTTTTGGCATAAAAATAACTCACTCTCACAAGACAATATCAAATGCCATCAACACAATGTCAGCTATCAACCGACCACTTTTGTTGACAAGTCGATATCGCTGAGTAAGAACAGTTATCGTCGAGCACACTGTTAGAAACCAGGCCGGTTGGTCCCACACATTTTGGGTAAAGGCCCCGGTCCTGGCCGACTGCAGTCGAACGGCACAGCATCTCCAACCAAATCTCCCGGGGGTCCCACACATTTTGGGTAAATGCCCGGGTAGGTTGTTGAGGCCTGGTCTCGACCCCAGGACCTCCTTTATAAGAGGCGCCTTAGCCAACCTCTCATACCCAACTGCACTGCAGTGCAGTTGGGTATGAGAGGTTGGCTAAGGCGCCTCTTATAAAGGAGGTCCTGGGGTCGAGACCAGGCCTCAACAACCTACCCGGGCATTTACCCAAAATGTGTGGGACCCCCGGGAGATTTGGTTGGAGATGCTGTGCCGTTCGACTGCAGTCGGCCAGGACCGGGGCCTTTACCCAAAATGTGTGGGACCCCCCGGCCTGGTTTCTAACGCACACAACCAAGTGATTGCTGAAAGGAATAAGTATAATTCATGTGCCTTCTCTACTGAACATGGACATTCTCATGCACCATCAACTTCCAAGAATGTTCAGAAGAGAAGATATAATAATTTTGAGTGTTAGTGCTATGGTATGGTGTGTCACTTTGTCATAGATTGTTGGCACAATCCCTCTGTGCCACATGTAAGGAAGAATTTCTTGCTAGAATATCTCCCAGCAAAAATGTGATTTTGAATGCTAATAAGAACCAAGGACCCAAATTTAGTTGGGCTCTTAAGGTAAAATGAATTTTATCTTGCAGGTTAGTTCAAGTACCAACCTGAAGAAAATTTGGTACTTGGATAGTGGGTGTTCCAGGCACATGACTGCGATAAGGTGACTTCTCAAGGATTACACTCCTGTAAAGCATGGACCTAAGGTCATATTTGGAAGCTCTGATACGGGAGTCACCAAAGGCTATGGTCTGATTTCCAATGGCATAGTCTCAATCACAAGGATAGCTTATGTGGAGGGGTTGCAACACAATCTCATTAGCATAAGCCAATTATGTGAGTTAGGCTATGTGATTGAGTTCCACAAGGATACGTGTATGATCAAAAAGCCAGTTGACATATAGACTATTCTCTGAAGCACTAGGAGTGGTAATGTCTATTGTTTAGATTTTATTTGTAATAATTCTTCCACTCTAGTATGTTCAGTAGTTATTGAGAAAGTGTCTCTCTGTGTTCAGTGGCAAAAGAGACTTGCTCACAATAACTACATGATAATAGGAAAGCTATTTTCTGAAAACCTAGTTATGGATTGTCCTAATCTAAAATGTATTAAAGTGAGTCCCTATCATGCATGTCAAATGGGCAAGCAAAATAGGGCCACCTTTAAGAGCATTAATTCTAAAAATTCTATTAGATGTCTTTATCTATTACATATGGACCTATTTGTTCCTATGCCCATTCAAAGTTTAGGAGGGAAGTTGTACTCCTTTGTGATTATAGATGATCACTCAAGGTTTACATGGGTCTTCTTTCTTAGGAATAATTCAGTTACCCTAGATGTCTTTAAGAGTTTTGTTAAGTCCATTCCGAATGAACTGGACTTTACTATGGTCAAAGTAAGAAGTGATCATGGTACAAAATCTGGTGTAATGACAAAATTCTATCATGAGCAAGGTATCTCCCAGGAGTTCTCTTCTCCAAAAACTCCACAATAAAATAGAGTGGCTGAGAGAAAGAACAGAACCTTAATAGAGGCTGGCAGAACATTTGAAAGATACTCCTATGGGTAGATAATCACCTAGAGGGGGGGGGGGGAATAGGTGACTTTTAAAATACTTTAGAAAATATTTTCTCTTAATAAATTCAGCAGTTAAAGCATTCACAATACAACACAAGCAGAATTAATTCACAGCACACAGCAAACACAGAATTTATAGTGGTTCCCCTTTCTTGGGTACAACCACTTTCCCCCTTCTTCCTCACTAGCAATGTGATAGATAAATTTATAGCTCCTCCTCTTTAACTCAGATCCAAAAATCTTACAGGATCAGTTTCTATTAAGAAACCTACACTCAGACCACCAGGTCCTACCTCAGAGATTCTCCCAATCTCCTACCTTAGGTCCCTTAAGAACCCCACCTCAGCCTTTATAAAATAGGCCTACAACTTAGTGATTCACTCAAACCACCTACCTCAGGTCCCTCAAGAACCCTACCTCAGCCTTTATAAAATAGGCTTACAACTCAGAGATAAGATCTCCTACCTACTCAGATCTCTAGGAGATCTTACAAAATAAAGAGGTAAAGTATAAAGAATAAATTCTCAGAAAATAGAATTTCTGTAATCTGACTTATCTGTTTGCACAGATTCTTCAATCAGCAACAATGTATTTCTACTTGATAAACTGGCTGGCTGATAAGTTGATTTTCTGAATCTGATATCTTCTTGATGTTGATTAGATTGATAACCTTGAAGAAATTGTTGATCAGATGCACATTGATCTTCAGATCGACTTGTATAAAGGATCTGGAGATTTTCTTGAAGTCTTTCAACTTCTTCCTCCTCCTCGGGATTGGAAAATGAATGATGATTTCCTAATTGCTTTATCGATTCATCTCTCTCTTATTGGTGTTGTCGACCCCTCTATTTATAGCCTTCATGGATGGGTAGTTACTGAATGATGACATCAGCATCTGACATCATACATCAAATTCTCCCTTAAATTTTTCGGTTGATATATCTTATTCCTGTACCTGATGTGACAGTTCTCAATCATCTTGGCACTTCTATGTTGACTCTGCACATTTTCTGGAACATAAGTGTCGAGATGACCAAAGTGTCTCGACACTTGTGTCGAGACATCTTAGCAGTCTCGACATAATTCTACTAGAAGGAATTTTCAACTGAAACTTGAGTCTCGAGAAAGTTGATTTGTTTCGACACAAGCATTGTCTGTATAGACATCTTTTTCTTTGCTTAGTGTCGACATCTTTTGTTCTGCCTAGTGTCGACATCTTTTGTTCTGCCTGGTGTCGACATCTTTTGTTCTTCATTGTGTCAAGACAGTTGATTTGTCTCGACCCAATTTTACTAAGTAAAATTTTCTGTCTTCTCTGTGTCGAGACAGTTGTATTGTCTCGACTCAACTTATTTAAGCTTTAAAGTGCCGAGTAAATTGACTTAGTCTTCAAAGTGTCGAGACAACTGACTTGTCTCGACACAACTATCTTGAATCTTCTATGTGTCAAGCTAGATGACTTGTCTCAACACAGCTTCTTTAAAGGATTCGATGCAATTGAAGTGTGTCGACACTTTTGTACTTAGTCAATTTTATGCGCTGTGAGCTGTTGAATGCAGACTGTGCTAACTTGTTGTCGACACAGCTTCTTTAAAGATGTCGACACAGTTGAAGTGTGTCGACACTTTTATACTTAGTCACTGAAAGTCTTGTTTTCAAGATTAGCTAAACACCCAGGGGGTGAATAGTTTTAGTCACTATTTAAATTTTCTTGCTTATTTGCAGATTTCTGTGGTTGGTGTTAGGAAAGTTTTCATCTTTCAAGATCAATCACAAACGACATAATACTTTATAGTGGTTCCCCAATCTTGGGTACATCCACTGTCCCTTTGCGCCTATTTAACAGTGTGTTAGATTCGGCTCTCCCTCCAGAACTCATCTACTTAATGGCTTACAACACAGATCCCGCAGGACCAGACAGGTCACACAGAACTACAACTTAGGCACTAAGCCAAACCCAGGTCATAAAGACCTACCACCCGACATAAAACCAAACACCAGTCATTAAGACCCCAGCCTTTATAATACATTCTTACAACTCCAGATTCACCAAGAATCTTTACAAAAGAAGAAATAAAGAGTGAGATGAATTGACACCAGAGCATGATCTCTGTGTCTTCTTCTTCTTGGACTGAGCAGATATCAGTCGAAGCTATTGTTGTTGAAGACAATAAGTAGGCAGTATAATTTTTCTTCAACCAACTTTCTTTCCTCTGCAGAACTTGTAGATCTGCTTCCTCAGAATAGCTTCTAATCTTGCTGTTGCAGATGGTGATTGCTTCAGCTATCTCTTTCCCCAGCAAGGTTCTCTGTGCAGAACAACTTCTTCAGGCTCGATGAAAATGGTGAGGAATAAGATGAAGTTCGACCACATTTTTCATTTTCAGAAAACCTAGACAAGGAATCAATTTCTTGCTCTGGCCGATTTGCTTCTTTTTATTCTCTGAAGGACAATTGAGCAGTGGGTCCCACCACAAGGATTGATGGCTGAGATTGAGCCACTCAGCGCATGCTTTCCATTTAATCTTGATTCAACAGCTCTTTGCTGTGTGTGGGCCCCATCACTTAATGTTGAAAATATTCCTTGGAAAGTGCAGAAGATGATAACAGCTGGCCGCCAACATCTCTGGCAACATTTCCGCAACATTTGAATTTTGGTTGACTTTTTTGACTTTGCTGACATCAGCATGACTAAGTATCTCTGAACTTACACAAAATTCAATCATTAGAACAAAAGGCGTTGAGTGAGTAGGTATCACCCAATGCCACAACACTTAGATAAAATTCTGTCTGTCTAGGTATTGATCTCGATGCTGAGCTTCGTTTGACGAACGACAAGCTCAGCTCGATGAAAGCATAAGTTCAGTTCGACGAACTATAGACTTAGTTCAACGAAAGGCTAAAATCAGTTCGACGAACTCCAGGCTCAGTTCGACATATACTGAGGTCAGTTCGATGAAGCTGAGCTCGACGAAAGCCAAGCAATCCATGCATTTGGACTTAGCTAAATTTCTGCTTCAAGGAGTTGAGAGCATTGAGAGTGTCGAGAGCATTGAGAGAGCTTGCCTCACTCAATGCTATTTTCTTTAGCCAGATTTCTGGGCCTTGGCATTGAGAGAGTAAGCTCCATTCAACGCCAAAGTACTTAACATAATTTTTCAATTATCTGGCATTGAGTGAGTAAGCTACACTCAATGCCTGTGGACTTGGTCAAATATTTGCCCAACTTCTCTGTGGAGCTAACAGACACATCAACACTCAATGCTAAAAGCTGTATGGCGTTGAGTGAGTAGACCACACTCAATGCATGTGGACTTAGCCATATTTTCATCCAATTTCTCTAGGCTTTGACTGACTCAGCCTGACTCACAGCCTTTTAGCTGTATGGCATTGAGTGAGTAGACTACACTCAATGCTTTTGTACTTAGCCATATTTTTGGCTATCTAACAGTTCGCCTGAGATAGACTCAACGCTATTTGTTATATGGCGTTGAGTGAGCTATCCTCACTCAACGCCTATGGACTTAGGCAAATTTCTACGAGACAATATTGAATCCATACCTCTGGCGTTGAGTGAGCTTTCTCCACTCAACACCTGTGGACTTAGTCGATGTTTGCTATGTCCAGCAACCACTTATTGTGTCCACATGTCCAATCAATGTGATATGGACAACCTGCACTCAAGACCTCAAATGTACATCAAATACAATTGATGTTTGTGACTTCGACCTGTTTGACTTCTCACAAATTAGGGACATTGGGAACAATGGACCCAACAATATCCCCCTATTTGAAGAAGTCAAAACCTCATTTCCTTCCTTGATCAATGACACACACAACTTACACAGCAAAATAAATATTGAAATTCTGATAAGCTATAAGTAAGTGTACCTCATTTCCTGCCTGTGAGCATCACTTACTCCCCCTATTTTGCTGCAAGGTGTTTGTCCTTACTTGAGTACCACATGCCTTTCTTTCTCCTTGACATCTCTCCCGCTTGCTATGTCTCCCATTGCTAAGACCACCTCTCTTCTCTCACCCTTTTCGACTTCTGCAGAATAGGAAGATGGGGGCTGTCCCTTCCATTGACTGACCTTCTGTCTTCTCTCCAGAGTAACTTACTCCCTCTCAGTAGAAGCATCAGTGAACAGATAGTACTGGGGAGTCTGTATGTCCAACAAGAGGAACAATACCTGCACCGAAAAAAATGCAAAAGGGAGTGCCTTGAGCTATGCCAAGTTCAACATATCCAACTCAAATTTGAGGGTGTTGAACTTTACTTCATCTAATGGCTTAGTGAAGATATCAACAACTTACTTGTCTCTATGGACAAACTCATGACTGATGTCTTCCTTCTCCATATGTTCCCTAATAAAATGATATTTGTTTTCTATATGCTTAGTCCTGCTACGTGAAACATGATTCCTAACAATAGAAATAGCACTTGTAGAATCACAATAGAGAGAAATTCTACTTACCTGAAGGTTGTAGTCCTATAGCTGATGTTGGATCAACAACAGTTGAGCACAGCAGTTGCCTGCTGGTATATATTCTGACTCAGCAATGGATATAGCCACACTAGTTTGCTTCTTGCTGCTCCAAGAAACTAGACTTCTTCCTAAGAACTGACAGGTTCCAGATGGCGCGGCCCCTCCTCCACCAGTTGAAGACGATGCTGATGATGCTGTTGATGATCCGGTTGCTAAGGCCATACGACTCAAGGACGTGAGGCGACACGATGACGCTAGCGGACGGCTACGCTACAACCTCCGCCAGCGCCGTGCTACCTCCACGACAACGCCTTAGTTTTATTTATTTCCTTTTCGTGCACTTTATTTTATAATTGGAATATAAAATTATCCTATGCTTATGTGATAATTTTATATTCATTGCATGTGTTGTTATATTTTCAATTTGAACTATTTTAGTTTTGGTGTGCAATTAGCCATTCGGATGGATGAGATTAAATCTCCATCATGAAGGGCTAAGGCTTATTTGTAACTCCTATTTAAAGGAGGCTTTCATGAAGAGTTAAGACAATTGGAAAAAGAAACCTAAAAAACCCCCCTTGTGGAAATTTCGGCCACCATGGAGAAGTCCATAGCCGCCCCCTCCCCTTTGGTGTGAAGCCAAGCCTTGCCTCCTCCATCCCCATTCGGTGCGACTCCGGCGTGGCCTCCTTCGGGGCGACTCCTTGGAAGAAGGTTGCAAACCATTCGGTGTGACGCCGGTGGATCTGTGGAGAGAGTGATTCTCCCACAGTTATCTCGTGTGAAAGCTTTCCGGTTGGGTAATCCCTTTCCTCTTCCTTGTGTGATTCTTCTCCTTAGTTGTGGTGGATTTTCGCAAATCGTTTTCTCTGGATCTTTAATCTAATCGCTGCAAGTTTTTTTAATCGAAATCGCCGTTGCAAGGCTTTTTAATTCCGGATCGGGTGGATCCTATTTGCCTGAGCGGATCTTGGCCTATAGCCTTGGTCTTGCTCTCAAAAAGGAGTGGCAACCTTTGTGTTTTCTTGGGGAATATTCCGACTCAAATTTCCGATCATCATTTTCGAGTCGACCATTCCTCCCTCGTTGTTTGTGCTGCGTTTTGAGATGAGGACCATTGTGGGCGATAGATGCTGTGTAGGTGCGGTAGATCTACGACGTGTTGTGCGTAGGGAGAGCGTTAGCTTCGCCGAGATCTCCGATCCGACATCCCTACATCAATTTGGTATCAGAGGGAGGTTGCATAGCGGAGGGTTGAGTGGGCACTTCGGTAGAGATAAGACCATTACGTTAGTCGAGGACAAATTCTATTGGCCAAAACTTAAGGTTATGGTGGGACAGGTAGTGAGTAGCTGCCGTACGTGCCAGGTGTCTAAGAGTAGTAAAACCAACGTAGGATTATATACACCCTTGCCTATTCCCTCAATGCCTTGGGTAGACGTTAGTATTGATTTTGTATTAGGCCTTCCCGTTACCCTACGCCGTCACGACTCAATTTTTGTAGTTGTGGATAGGTTTTCAAAGATGGCTTATTTCATCCCGTACAGTAGGACGAATGATGCGTCTCACGTCACTAAACTTTATTTTAAAGAAGTCGTTAGTCACCGTGGAGTGCCAAAGACCATAGTGTCGGATAGGGACGTAAAATTCACTAGTTATTTTTGGAAGACTCTTTGGATATTACTGGGAATGAGATTATTGTTTTCCTCTGCCTATCATCCCCAAACTGATGGGCAGACGAAAGTGGTTAATCGGAGCTTAGGAAATTTGTTACGATGCCTTGTGAGTGATCACAAGAGCACGTGGGACCTTCTCCTTCCCCATGCCCAGTTAGCCTACAATAATTCCAAGAATAGGTCTACGGGTCTGTCTCCGAATGAGATTGTCCACGGGTATAAGGCTCCTGTGCCGCTTGACTTGGTGCCGTTGCCCCCAACGTACAAGGCAAGTCAGTTTGCACAATCCTTCGCCCAGCACATCCATGATTTACGTGCACGTATACGGGCCACCTTGACTACGCAATACGAATCTTATCAAGCGCACGCTAATTTACATAGGAGAGTATCAGACTTCAAAATTGGCGATCTAGTTTTAGTCCGTTTGGTTCCCGAACGCTTGCCAACTGGCACCGTTAAAAAGTTAGCACCAAAGCGCGCCGGCCCTTTTCAGATTATTAAGAAGTTAGGTCACAACGCTTTCGTTTTGGACTTGCCTGCTGATTGGGGTATCTCCCCCATTTTTAATGTTTCGGATTTAACGATGTTTGTGTCACCACCACAAGAGTTGATTTCTTTGTCGTCTTCTTCTCCCACTGAAAATTCTCATGGGTTGGGGAGTGGTAGTACGGATGATCTCTCTCTTTCGGTCCCCACAGGTATATCATCGGATGGTAAGTTGCCTTCTTTCCTGCCTACTGCTAATATGTTCCCCAGGTTTCCACGGACGTTTTCCACTCCAGAGATGATACTTGATGCTGAGCCCAGTACCACTGCTGATGGCGACACCCACCGCTTTCTCATCCGTTGGCGTGATCGACCCCCTTCGGATGACTCTTGGGTACTCGAGACGGAGCTGCAGAGTTTGGATGCCGCTCTCCTTCACCGCTATCGCTTGGACCACGCAACGGAGATGCGTGCATTTGAGCGGGGGAGGATTGATAGCGCGGCCCCTCCTCCACCAGTTGAAGACGATGTTGATGATGCTGTTGATGATCCGGTTGCTAAGGCCATACGACTCAAGGATGTGAAGCGGCACGATGATGCTAGCGGACGGCTACGCTACAACCTCCGCCCGCGCCGTGCTACCGCCACGGCAACGCCTTAGTTCAAATTGAAAATATAACAACACATGCAATGAATATAAAATTATCACATAAGCATAGGATAATTTTATATTCCAATTATAAAATAAAGTGCACGAAAAGAAAATAAATAAAACTAAGGCGTTGCCGTGGCGGTAGCATGACGCGGGCAGAGGTTGTAGCGTAGCCGTCCGCTAGCGTCATCGTGCCGCCTCACGTCCTTGAGTCGTATGGCATTAGCAACCGGATCATCAACAGCATCATCAGCATCGTCTTCAACTGGTGGAGGAGGGGCCGTGCCATCAAGTAGTGCTTTTCCTATCGTCTTTGCAACCTGCAAAATCTACATCTGAAAATCCTATTAGATCAAAATCCCTCTTTCTAGGGTACCATAGGCTAAGATCTAGTGTGCCATTAAGATACCTCAAGATTATCTTTGCATTAGAGTAATAAGATTCTTTAGGGCAGGCCTGATACCTAGCACAGACATATGTGGCATACATGATATCAGGCCTACTAGCAGTCAGGTATAGAAGGAAGCCAATTATCCCTCTATACAAAGACTCATCAACAGGTTTCCCTGCCTCATCTTTACCTATAGGCATACTTGATCCCATGGGAGTTATCTTGGTGGACGCATTCTCCATAGCATACTTTTTGATTAGCTCCTTGGTGAACTTGGACTGGGATATGGATAAGCCATCATCAGTCTGTCTTACTTGGAGTCCCAAGAAGAACTTGAGCTCACCCATGCTGCGCATTTCAAACTTCCATTACATAAGTTTAACAAACTTCCTGCAAATGTTGTCATTAGTAGATCCAAAGATAATGTCATCGACATATATCTAGACTAGGATAAGCTTGCCCTTTGATTCCCTTAAGAATAGGGTCTTGCCTATCTTCCCCCTTGAGAATTTGTTCTCAATGTGGATGCTGGACAAGGTTTCATACCAAGCCTAGGGGCCTACTTTAGCCCATATAGAGCTTTCCTAAGCTTATAAATAAAATTAGGAGAGTTAGGATGTACAAAACCTGATGGCTGATCCACATATATTTCCTCTTTTCGGTCCCCATTCAGGAATGCTGACTTGATATCCATCTGGTAGACTCTGAATCCCTGATAGGCAGTAAATGCAAGGAAAATCCTTATGGCTTCCAATATGGCTACTAGCGCAAAGGTCTGGTCAAAGTCTATGCCCTCTTCTTGCTTGTAGCCTTTAGCCACCAGTCTAGCCTTATTCTTGATAATAATGTCATCTTGATCCAACTTGTTCCTGTAGATCCACTTAGTCCCTATGAAATTTTGTCCTTGTGTCTGGGGACCAACTTCTAGACCTTACATCTCTTAAATTGGTCCAATTCTTGTTGCATTGCTCCAATCCAGAACTGGTCCTTGATTGCTTCTTCAAACTTCTTTGGCTCTTCTTGAGACAGGAAGCTTGAGTAGAGGGTTGTATTCATGCTCCTGCTTCTAGTCTGGACTCCATGATTTGCATCCCCAATGATTTGTGTACTGGATGGTCCCTTAGATGCCCAGTAGCTGGTGGCAATCTAGTTGCAGCTTATAGATCTTCAGGGTTTTCAGCTAGCGGGTCTTCATTTTCTTCAGGTATGTTTTCCCCTTCTCTTGGAATAGGCAGTCCATCATCATTTTCTTGGACTGTGGGGAAAGCTTCCTTGATGGTCAGCTTGTCCATCATCTGCTCTGTACCTGCAATACTATAAGAGGAGGAGTTTGGTAGCTCACAGTTAACCATGTTGGATTCATCAAAAACAACATGCATTGACTCTTTTACAACTTGGGTAGTTAAGTTGAAGATTCTATATGTCTTACTATGAGTGTTGTACCCAACAAAAATCCCTTCATGGGACTTGACAACAAACTTAGTCAAATGGACTTTTCCATTATTGAGCACATAACAATTGCTACCAAAGATCCTGAAATAGCTCAAGTTTGGTTTTTTACCATTCAAGATCTCATAGGGAGTCTTCTTGTGGCTCTTGGTGATAGAAGCCCTATTAAGAACATAACATGCAGTGTTAACTACCTCAGCCCAGAAGTATTCTGGGAGGGATGAGTCACTTAGTAAGGTTCTTCCAGCCTCTATGAGAGTCCTATTTTTCCTCTCAGCAAATCCATTTTACCGGGGGTGTTCTAGGAGAGAAAAATTCTTGATGAATCCCTAGCTCTTCATAGAACCATGTCATGCACTCAGATTGAAATTCAATGCCATGTTCGTTTCTGATTTTGACCACAATGCTGTTGAATTCATTCTGAAATTGCTTGACAAATGTCTGAAAAACATCAGGGGTTTTAGATTTCTTCCTTAGAAAGAACACCCAGGCAAATCTGGAAAAGTTATCAACAACCACAAAGGTGTAGACTTTCCTACCTATACTTTGAACTGACATAAGACCAAACAGATCCATATGCCAGAGGTATAAGCACCTCACTGAGTCTTTGGTGCCAATGCTCTTGAAGGAGGTCTTTGTCTGTTTGCCCTTTTGACATGCAAAACAGATACCCTCCTTAGTACATAAAAACTTAGGCCCATTCCTAACCAGCTCATTGCTGAACAACTTTCCTATGGTCCTATAATTTAGATGGGCTAGCCTCTTGTTCCACTGAACACATGACGAGGCTTTCTCATCTACAACTAGGCATATAGGTGAGTCTTTGCTAGAGCATATGCAATCTAAACATTACACATTTCCACTCCTAGTGCCTGTTAAGATGACCTCTTGGTCACTTACCTCCTAATTTGGCACTCATCCTTGTGGAATACTATGTTATATCCATGATCATAGAGTTGGCTAATGCTTATCAGGTTGTGTTGCAACCATTCTACATAGGATACTCTAGTGATAATGATTATGCCATTAGAGATCTTACCATAACCTCTAGTCACCCCTTTTTTTGACCCACCAAAGTTAACCTTTGTTCCATTCTTTACTGGAGCATAATCCTTCATAATGCTCCTTGTTACAGTCATGTGCCTAGAAAGTCCACTATCCAATTACCATATAGGGGTATGGGCACTAGGACTAACCTGCAAAACACAAATCAGTTAACCCTCAATTTTTATTGGGTCCTTCTGCATGCTAGGCTGAAAATAATTCTGCCAGCCTGCAGCTTTTCTGACAGGAAAGCCGACATTTGCTCTCTACACACTGTTGGATACCTAGTAAGATTTGGGCTAGGTTCACTAAGTTAGGATCATATGACCCACAATGTATAGCCAGAGTCATAGTTGTGTCCTAGAGTCTAGGCCAAGTCCTTAGAGTCAACATCACATGGACCAACTATCAACAAGACTGCCAGAGACTCAAGACTTAGAAGATTTCAAGACTCTATAAAGTGAGTTCAACGTTCGTCGAACTCAGGTCGATGATTTTTGTGCTCAGTTCGACGATCTCAGAGTTAATTCTCTGAGCTGAGCTCGACGAACTTTATTCTTTGGTCGACGAATCTTTGGACTACTACAACATTCTGTCAAGACTATGTTTTCTAGTCTCAGGTCGTCGAACTTAGTTCTCTGCCCGACGAATTCTGTATTATCTACTTCAACAACTTAGAACTAGAAGAATTGTGTCGACACTCAGAGTATATGTCGACACCAACTGAGTCGACACTAGAAGCACTTGTGTCGACACACAGATCATCAGTCGACACTCAGAGTATATGTCGACACCAACTGAGTCGACACTAGAAGCACTTGTGTCGACACACAGATCATCAGTCGACACTCAGAGTATATGTCGACACCAACTGAGTCGACACTAGAAGCACTTGTGTCGACACCCAGATCATCAGTCGACACTTTGGAAAGGTTGTGTCGACACCACACAGAAGACTTGTGTTGACACACAGGATATCAGTCGACACCACCTGTGTCGACACCAGGAGTAATTGTGTCGACACACAAAATATTTGACAACTCCAGAAACTCAGCTCGACGAAATAAATCTTAGGTCGACGAATTCTGGAGACTTTAACTTTCATTTCAGATACAATTGTGAATATTCTAAGTCCAGAAAAGTTGCTGAACTCCAGTCAACGAACACAGTTATCTGCTCGACGAATTCTGTCATCAGTTCGACGATTCCAGACTTAACATTTATTCCTTCTGTCCTTAGTCTATGACAATAATTTCTGAATGATTAATGATAAAATATTCTCCGAATATTACCGTTGGATGGTACATTAATTATGGCTTTCATCAGAATTATTGTTTTCCATTTTTCTAAGGGACAGTTGGGGAAAGAAATCAATGCAGTTTATTTTCAAGGACCGCCAACATTGATTGCCGTAGAAGGATTCAAATTTCGAAAAGAAAGTCCCTCAGGAAATATAAAAAGAGATTTTTCTCTCTTTCTTTACAGAACAGACAGTAGAGAGAAGAAAGAAAGAAAGAACAATCAGAGTACCAGAGCAATTGCAGAGACACAGCATACATAGACACAGAGATTCTCAATCAGTCTGTCTTCAACAGCTTCTCTGCTCCTTTCACAAAAGCTCTGATATAAAAAGAAGATCTGCTCTCATAAGAAGAAGAACAATCATACAAAATCAAGAGTCTTCTTACTTCAACACTCCAGGACTTCCAAGGACAACAACTATCAAATCTATCAAGAAGATCCTGCAGATAAAGGCTAAAAGCTTGAAGGCGTATCACCCTGCAGCAAGGCTTCCATATTTCCCTAAACCATTCAATATCTCAGGGGGAGCCATTTGCTACCATTATAAATCCACAAGTCTTCTCTTTGATTGTTGACAGAGAAGACATAATCAACTCTCTCACCCCCATTGTGTAAAGGGTTGCCATCTCCCTTCAAAAGTGATTCCTGGTTACAAGTCACTTGATCAAAAGACTTGGGGATTTGGTTTTTGAGTACCTGATCAAAAGCTCATTAGTGTCAGGAACCTGATCAAAAACTTGAGTGGATTCCTACCAGGTTGGTAGAAGAGTGGATGTACCCAGGTTGGGGAACCACTATAAATTTCTTGTGTCGTCTGGTTACACTCTTTCTTTTGTTTTCTTGTTGTGGATGTGGTACTTAGTTTCTGTGCTTTTATATTCTGATTTATTTACTACTGCACTTAGACTAATCTGCATTATCTAGCAGAGAATTTTATAAAACTCTAAATACTCCATTCACCCCCCCTCTTGAGTATTCCTGATCTAACTGCTCACTTTCAATTGGTATCAGAGGAGGTTCCTTTGGTTGTACATGCTAACCCTTGAACCAAAGATCCTTTATTAGATCTAAATTCTATTTTTATTTCCATATTAGATTTATATACATAGATATGAAAAAAAACAAGCACTATACAAGCACCAGACCTCCAGTTTGCAACCTAAATATGTTTGCCATCTGGAAGGCAAGAATTAAATTATACATGAATTCTATTGATGAGGATATATACAACTCTATTTTGACAGGTCCCCCTCAAGCTTCAACTTCTACAACATCTACAAGCACTACTGTAGTTCCACCACGTGAGTGGACTGAAGCCCAGAAGAAGGCAAAGATAGCTGATGCCAAGGCTATGAACATACTGGCATAGACTATGTCAGATGATATTTTTCAGAAGGTGGCTAAATGCACCTCAGACAAAGCCATCTGGGATTCACTAAATCAGATGGTGGCTGGTTCAGCTGATGAGAGAAAGGATAGGAGATCCAACCTCATATATTTATATGAGAACTTCAAGAAAGAAGAAGCTAAATTAGTAGCTGATATGTATAACAGGTTAAGCTCAATCATCAATGAGCTAAAGACCTTGGACAAGGACATCACCCTCACAGAGGTGAATGACAAGATCCTGATGTGCTTCCCAAGCTCATGGGATTCAAGGATCTGGCCCATCAAGTAGGCCAGAAGCCTAAATGAGATATCTACAGAATCTCTACTGGGCAAGTTAATGTCTTATGAATAACTGATCAAGTCCAGGGAGGCAGCAGAGCAAAGGATATCTCCACTAACCAAAAAAGAGCAAAGTATAGCTTTCAAGGCCGTTGAGGAGATAGAGACATCAACATCAAATGAAGAGCTCATGAGTCTATTTTCCAGAAGATTCTACAAGATGGCAAGAAAGGACTTCAGAAGAAAGCCATCTAGGCAAGATGACAAACCCAGGTATGATAAAATACAAACTAAATAAGTGGTGTGTTTTGGGTGCAGGAAACCTGGGCACTTCCTCTCTGAGTGTCTAGAGAACTAGAAGAAAGAGAAGAGAAGAGAGAAAGACACCAGGAAACAGCACACCAGCAAACCTTCTTCTAGCAAATACAAGAGGAAGCAAAAGAGTTTTGTGGCTAAAACCTGGAGTGAAACTGAAGATGAATCAACATCTTCCAGCTCCAGTGAAGATGAGGAAGAAGCAAGGGCTAAGGAGGTTTGCCTCATGGCAATTGATGCTTCCAGGTGCAATTCAGAAGAAGAGGAATCAGACAATGAAGAAGCTTCAGATTCAGAAGCTGATAAGGTACTATCTTCTTTTGATTACACTTCAGATTCCTTTAAAATTGAATTTAAATCAATGTGTATAGACTTAATAAATTCAGAGAAAGAGATTAAAACCCTTAGGGAAAAATTAGGAAATTTAGAAAACATTAACTCGGAAAATAATAGGTTAAAAGATGAATTATGCTTAGCTAATGAGCAAATAACATTGTTAAAAACTGAGCTTTCTGAGGCTAAACAACTTGAGGAAACTCTTAATGGAAGAAGCCTCAAGCTGATGGACATCACAAGCACTGTGAATGCCAGACTTAATGGCAAGCTAGGCTTGGGTGATTCATCAGGTTTGCCCCCCATTCTCAGGAAGAACATCTTAACAACCCCCATAAAATTTGTCACTGCTAAGGGAAAAGAAAAAGTAATCAATAAACAAACAACAGAAAATGTTTCTAAATCAATAGGTCAGAAAACCAACAACCAGAAAACCATAGGTAACAAGGTTCAGCAGAATTCATCGAAGTTAGATCGACGAAATCTAGCCAGTTCGTCGAACCCAGATCGACGAACTCTGAACGCAAACTATAATTATAGTTATTCATCTAACTGCGATCGACGAACTCTGTATGGTTTGTCGAGCAGAGGTCGACGAACAAGGGGCACAGAAAATGAATATATTCATTCTCTGGGCAGAGATAGACGATCTCAACCCTATTCGTCGAACTCTGGTCGACGAACTCACAGAAATTCGTCGAACCCAGAAAGACATAACCAACACTTTAATTATAACAGAAACTTAAATAATTCCAAGAAAGCCTTTAATCCACTAGCTGATTGGGTAATACCACCTAGGAGATATCACCCTCTAGGATATAAATCCCAACTAGAATATTCTGTAATTTCTAGCTTTTCATACCATGAAAACAAAGGACCCAAGGTAACCTGGGTCAAGAATATTTAACTATTTTTCATTACAGGTGAAGAGCTATCCAAGTGTGAATCTGACCTGGTACTTGGACAGTGGTTGCTCAAAACATATGACAGGCAGTAAGGAAATTCTATCCAACTACAAGTCCAAGCTGGGGCCAAAGGTCATCTTTGGTGACTCCAAATGTGACCAGTTAGAAGGTTTTGGAGCAGTGAAGATTGGAGCTGTTACTTTCAAGAGAGTAACTTATGTCAGAGGACTCAAACATAACCTCATCTCCATAAGTCAATTATGTGATGAAGGTTATCAGGTACATTTTAGTTCATCTTCATATATTATTTCTAATAAGGAAAATCAAACAGTTTTAATTGGAAATAGACAAGGCAATATATATTTAGTTGATTTTCTATCTGCCAATTCTGATATCTGTTTACTTAATATAATTAGTAACCAGAATGACTTATGACATAAAAGATTAGGTCATGTTAATATGAAAAGCATTGCTAGGCTATCAAAAGAAAACCTTGTTAGAGGTTTACCTTATGGTCCCTACAAGAAGGAAGGCCTTTGCAGGGCTTGTCAATTAGGCAAGCAAACTAAATCTAGTTTCAAATCCATTAATAAAAGTGATTCACATAGGATTTTGTATTTGCTACACACGGATCTATTTGGACCCATTACTGTACAAATGCTAGGAGGGAAATCCTACACTTTGGTTATTGCAGATGACTTCTCCAGGTTCACTTGGGTATCCTTTCTGAGATCTAAGTCAGATACCTTCAAGGTTCTTACAGATTTTCTCAGGACCATGTAGATTGAGTTCTCTACTCATGTTGCATTGATCAGAAGTGATCATGACACAGAGTTTGAGTCTCTTCTTATGCATAAGTTTTGTGAGAAGGAAGGTATCAGGCATTGCTTTTCAGCTCCTAGAACTCCTCAACAAAATGGGGTAGCTGAAAGGAAAAATAGGACACTCATTGAAGCTACAGGTACATTACTTGCAGATGCTTACATGCCACTATTCTTTTGGGCAGAGGCTGTGAATACTACAAACTATGTCCTGAATAGAAGCCTGATACATAAGCTAAAGAATAGGACTCCATATGAATTACTAAAAGGGAAGAAACCTAAAATAAACTATTTTAAAGTTTTTGGTTGTATATGTTATATTCACACAAACAACAAAAGATATATTAGAAAGTTTGAGGCAAAGGCCGAAGAGAGAATTTTTCTAGGATATTCCCAAGTAAGCAAAGCCTATAGGGTTTATAATAAATTAACTTTAAAAATTGAGGAGTCTATCCATGTTACTTTTGATGAAGCTAACATGTTTTACAAGGAGAAAGAAATTTCTACCAGAAGCAACTTGCAGGTACATCACTTGTGTGAGACTTTGGATGGACTAAACCTTACCCAAGGGCTCCAACTCATCCTTCTACATAAGTCATTAAGAAAGTGAAGATGAAGGCATTGAAGGGAGTGATATTACCCCAACAGCAAACATAATTCCACAGGAGGAATTAACTCCAAATGCTGTTACAAAACCAACTCCACCAGCTGATCTTGTCACACTTAGGGATCACCCCAAATCTCAAGTTATTGGAGACATATCAGCAGGTGTACAGACAAGTAATCAACTCAACCAAGATTTGATGCATGCCTGTTTTCTCTCTCAGATTGAACCTCTATCCATCCATGATGCAGAGCAAGATCTCCACTGGATAACTATAATGCAGGAGGAATTAAATCAGTTTGAGAGATGTAGAGTTTGGTATTTGGTTCCAAGGCCTCAAGACGACCCAGTTATTGGAACCAAATGGGTCTACAAAAACAAGCTGGATGCACAAGGAGTAATAGTGAGGAATAAAGCCAGGCTTGTTGCACAAGGATATAAGCAAGAAGAAGGAATAAATTATGACCAGGCCTTTGCACCTGTTGCAAGGTTGAAAGCAATTAGAATATTCCTTGCCTATGCAGCTTACAAGAGATTCAATGTCTATCAAATGGATGTGAAAAGTGCATTCTTGAATAGAGTACTCAAGGAAGAGGTGTATGTTGAACAACCTCCAGGTTTTGTTTCTCTAACTCATCCCTCTTATGTTTACAAATTACATAAAGCTCTCTATGGTCTAAAGCAAGCTCCAAGAGCTTGGTATGAGACTCTAGCCAGCTTTCTGTAGAGCATAAATTCATTAGAGGCATTGTAGATAGAACACTTTTCACTAGACATCATAAGGATCAAATATTGTTAGTACAAATATATGTGGATGACATAATATTTGAGTCTACTGATTCAAAATTATGCAAGAGATTTTCTGATCTCATGCATTCTAAATTTGAAATGATGATGTAGGCTTCTACCGCGGACACTAAATGGGTTACGGGAATGAAACGAACGCCACACTCAATCCACAATCTCTCACGCACTAGATTCAACCGCAGCGCACTCGCAAACGTTTTACCACAGTTCGCCAACGTACGGTAGCCACTCTGCGGGAAGGTCAAACGAACGGCTATAGGCCGACGTTCTCCCAAGCTAAAAGGACCAATGTTGGGTCCGACCGAGCGAAAGTTGTACCAAAGGAGGTCTATCGAAAATGCGATCGAAAAATGGTAGATCTCCCCCAACAAAAATACGGGGTTCGCCAAACCCTTTCGGAAATATCGTGATTAAGGTTGATGCAAATCCAAAAGGAAAACCACGAAGAATCTAACGATTCAAACCCAACGCAAAAATCTTTCCGACCACTAGAATATCAAGAGGGAATCACACGTGAGTGGAGAGGATCGTTACCCAAGTCGGAATAGATGATTCCGACTACCTTTGAGGGGTCGCTCTTCCACGGATCCACCGGAGTCGCGCCGGATGGAGAGATAGATCGTCCGCCTTGGCCGCTTCACACCAAAGTTCAGATTTTCACCATAGAAGGAGGCCTTTCCGGTCAAGCTTCACGTGGAGGGGGCTGCCGGGTTCTCTTCAAAGGGGCTGCTCGGTGGAGGAGGTAGGTGGCCGGCCGGCTATGGAGGGTGGAGGTCGGGTTGATGATGGTGTGAGGTGGTGGTGGCTTGGATGAGGGAGATGAGAGGGCTGGCCGAATTTCCAAGAGGGAGAGTGGGAGAGGAGGGTGGCGGCTTGTGGAAGAGGGGGAAGAAAAGGTGCTAGCCGAAATTTTAGAGAGAGAGAGAGGGGGAGTGGGGGTGGCGGCTAGGAGATGTAGAGAGAGAGGGAGAGAAGGCTTAGAAAGGAAAGACTTAGGGTTTTTTTCTCATTCAACTTATCTTAAACAAAGCATACATGCCTATATATAGGCTTAAAAATAAGTCTTGGCTATATGTAGCCCAAAATAAAAATAAAAAACAACACACAAAATGGCTACATGCAGCCCTCAATACAATATCCCAAATAAAATAGCATACTGAAAATAAGATAAATTTAAAGATAAATTTAACTATATGTTTGTCTTGCGCCGAGGGCGGAAATTGTAGCGCCGCTCCATACGAACACCTCGGCTACGCGAGTCCTTTGTTGGAGACGAAGGAGGGTCTTCCATTAGCGTGCCGTCATCAACAACTTGGGGGCCGTCGTCAACTTGGGGGCCGTCGTCAACTTGGGGGCCGTCGTCGCCACCAATCCTCCCCCGCTTGAAAGGACTCATCACCGATGAGTTGTGTTGGGTATTGTATCCACAACGTACCTGATTTGAAGAAGCCCCTGAACAAGCTAAGGTAAATAGGCAATGTTTTTGACAAAATATTTCAAGTTGTGCTTGCAGTTTTTCCACGCTAAGTGCACAGCAATGTCAGGGTACAGTAGGTCAATATACACGGGTCTGCACGACGTAATCGCTCGTTGAGCAGATCAGTGTGTTGCCCTACGTGTACTCTCTCTATTGGAGTGTACTTAATTTCAAGTACAGGGCTGTGTTAAGGCAAGAGCAGACAAGGAGCAAGGATGGGTCAAGGAGCAGCTATTGGGTGGAAAGACGAAAAATCGTCTAAGTATAAATCGACGAGAATCACCAAGTGATTCTCGCCGATTCGGCGAGAATCACTAGTGATTCTCGCCGAATCGTCGAGAATCATTAGTGATTCTCGCCGACTCTCTCCAGCTACTTCAAAGCGGCGCTAAGTGATATTCGTCGAGAATCACTACTGATTCTCGCCAAATCCCTCGTTGAGCAGATCAGGGCCAAGTAATATTCATCGAGAATCATCAAGTGATTCGGCGAGAATCACTAGTGATTCTCGCCGAATCGTCGAGAATCACTGGCTGATTCTCGCTGATTCGGCGGGAATCTTCTTCGATTCTCGCCGATTTTGCCTTAGACGTTTTTCTGGAACCCCCTGAACCGGATTTTGCCGCTGGCACTATTTTGAACCGGATTTCGGGTTTCTACTTGTGGGACCCACAACGGTCATCTTGAAGTTTTCTACAGTATAAATACAGGCTTATTTTTGAACAGTAAAACGACGGAATAAAAATACATAGAAAGAAGCCGAGCGACGATCTTGACCTAAAATCGCGAATCTGCTCCGCCGCCGCCGTCGCCGCTCGCGCTAGTTGGTCGCCGCTTTTGATCGAGATTTCTTCCTGATCTTCCGACGATAGAAGCTTAGCCAAGCTTAGAGTCTCACGCGTCTATCCAGAGATCCCTTGTCTCTCGATTTATTGATCGGGAAAAACTTCCCCGTCCGAATCGATCGAGACGACCGATCCTCGTGTGACCGTTGGAAGACCTAGCTAGCTTCGCTACGAAGTTTGGATCTCCAAAGTACAGCAGCCGCACATCGTCGTCGCCGCCGATCCCGTGAACCTTACCGCCGCCCATCTTGCCGCCGCCGGTTCCGGGGAGATCCTCTCCAAGAGAGATCTAGGATTGTGGACTCTTTGTGGACTTCAAGAACACGTCGTCAACGAAGAGGGACACCTTAGTCTCCAAACGTAGTTTGTATCTCTTGTACATTCTAGTTTTACTTTTGTTGTAAAGGAACGTTTGTTCCGAGTTGTAAGGGTTGGGTGCAACCCGTGTTGTGGGAGTGTTGACTCCTACGTGTGGAAGGGTTCCTTCCGATAGTGCAAGGATTGGATTTCAATCCTATTGGTGAAGAGACCGAGTCGTCCCTTGTTGGGAGATAGGTCGAAGGGGAAAGTGGATGTACCCAAATCGGGGAACCACTATAAATAGCTTGTGTATTCTGTGTGCTGTGATGTTTGTTTTTATTGTGCAGGTACAATTTTAAATTCCGCAAAAATGCTGCACGTCACCTATTCCCCCCCATAGGTGAAGATAGTTGAAACTAGGTGGACTTTCAAGTGGTATCAGAGGGAGGTTCCGATCCTCCGACCTGTGGGTTATGGGCCCACCACGCTTCCGCTGCGCGTCACCTATTCCCCCCCCCATAGGTGAAGATAGTTGACACTAGGTGGACTTTCAAGTGGTATCAGAGGCAGATTCCTCATCAAAAAGGTTAACACCTTGAGTTGAATCCTGCCGCTAGTGTCAAGAAGGAGGCAAACATCTACTATGGACGGGATCAAGTTCACAGGCAAGATCCCAGTGTGCACCAGGCTCAACTTTCCTATCTGGAAGGAAAGGATCAGGTTCTACATGGAAGCAGTTGATCCTCGACTCTTCATGATCGTGGAGGAGGGACCTTATGTCCCCACTAAGGCCTCCACCATTGATCCTACCCAGAAAGTGCCAAAGAAACTTTCTGAAATGGACAAGACGAGATGGTGCTAGTAGGACTTGACAAGAAGGCGCAAAACATTCTGGTCAGCGCGGTTGATGACTCAATGATGCAGAACTTCAGCAACTGCAGGACAGCACAGGAGATCTGGCATTGCCTGATTATCCTAATGGAGGGCACTGATGAAGTGAGGGATGATCGGAGATCCCTCCTGAACCAGAAATATGAGGCCTTCAGACAAGGGCCTAAGGAAGAGATCGGAGTCACCTACGAGAACTTCCTCAAGATTGTCAACGCCCTCAAAGGATACGGAAGAGTGTTCACTAATGGTGAACTCAATGATAAATTCCTTAGGTCCCTTACAAAGGAATGAGACTCAAAGATCTGTGCCATCCGAGAGTTTGGCAGACTAGCTGAAACAGACCCGCAAATTCTGTTCGGGAAGCTAATGTCCTATGAGCTTCAACTGAAGACCAGGAAAGCAGAAGAAGAAGCAGAGAAGGCTGCAGCGAAAGAAAAGACTGTGGCTCTAAAAGCCAGTCACTCCAGAAAAGGCAAGGGTGCGGTTTCATACCGTGCCAGGAAAAAGGATGAGGAGGAGGACTCCGAGCCATGCTCCTCCAGCTCAGAGTTGTCGGAGGAGGATTTCTCCCTCATCACCCGAGAGTTCAAGAAGTTCCTCAAGATGAGGAATCAAAGAAAGAGAGACGGCTCCTCCTCCAGGCATCAGAAGAAAATTTATTCTTCTGACAGGTATGCTTCGAAACCGAACAAACATCGCTCCTCTGACATTATTTGCTTTGGATGCAATAAGCCAGGACACGTCGTGGCCGACTGCTATCAAGGCAAGAGAGAAAAAGGGAAAGAAGAGGAGCACAAATCTTCGAGAGATAAGAAGAAAGAGCGGAGCTACATCGCCAAAAGGCCAAAGACACTGAGTGAATCTGATTCCTCAGACTCCAGTGATGGTGAGGAAGCCTACTTCGGGCTGGTGGGTCGCTCCGACTCAGAAGGAGAATGCCCCCCATTTACTGGGAAGGTAAAAGCTCACACCCCTCTCTCCGACTCCGACTCTGATCCTGAGTCTCAGGATGATGAACCTGAGGATAGCCCTTCGGCCCGTGAAGTGGAGCTCCTCGAGAAGTATGAGCTTCTGCTCAACACTATCGAGGAGTGCCGTAAGAGACTGAAGGCTGAGAAAAAGGAAGTGAAATTCCTTAAGGGTGAATGTGTATCCCTAAGGGAAGAAGTCACTAGTTTGATTTCTCTCCGACAGGAGCACCTTGACCTGACTTCAAAGCATTCAGAGTCTCTTAAGCTCCTTGATCTTAAGCAGGAGGAAGTCGACAAGTTGGAAGAACAACTTGCGGTAGAAAGGAAGATCGTCAAGAGCTTCTCTATGCCAAAAATAGTTCTTCCAGTAGTTATACCTTCTCTGCTCAGGCCAAAGGAGCTGGCTTGGGGTATGTAGGGGTATCTGGTTCCTCATCCAGGAGAAACAGGAACCAGAGGAAGAATAAGGCCGCCAAGAAGGCCTCTGCTGATGAAAAGGGAAGGACTCCTCTTAGTCCTGTTGCGTTCAGAAAGCCTAGCTTTCCTTGCAACCAACATGACTTTGAATCAACCTTTGGTCATCATTTCCGGGCCTCGGTTGCAAAGCCAAAGAGCCGATATGATGGTTGGACCTTTCCCTGGAACTTCGATGAGAGTGCCTTCAAGGCACCTTATGAGGAAATCCACATGGAAAATTATGGTCAATTCTCTAGCGGCCATAATGGAAAGCAGGCACCAAGAGTCAAGCCTGTTATACTGACGAAACAGAAGGTGAAGAAGTCATGTGACTGCAATCACTATGAGGCCTCCACCTCCAGATCCAAGGCCCCGTCTGTACCCACCATTCCCAGGGTAAGGCAGGAGCCTAGGAAGAGGTACAACAGATTCGACTGTTGGTGTTGTGGCAAAGTCGGTCACTTTGCCGTGGATTGTTGGTTTAATCCAAGGTATCACGAGACTCCCTATGTTAGCAATGCGAGGCCGACCACTCGTAGGGTTAACCAACCGAGGGGGAGTATGCTAACCAGGAATCTAGGACCCAAGTTCGATTGGGTTCCTAAGGGAAATTAATTTTGTCTTGCAGGAATGTCCAAAGGCCACCAAAATGCCAATCTGGTATTTGGACAGTGGATGCTCCCGGCATATGACTGGGACAAGAAGCCTGCTGCGTGATTACACTCCAGTCGAGAATGGACCCAAAGTCATCTTTGGAGGGTCAGATTGAGGAGTCACCAGAGGTTACGGTATGATTTCCAACGATATAATCTCTATCACCGACGTGGCTTATGTTGAAGGGTTAAACCATAACCTGATCAGTGTAAGTCAGTTATGTGACAAAGGTTATGACGTTAAGTTCTGCAAGGATAAATGTCTGATAATTTCATGTACCTCCTCTGAGACGGTATTATCAGGCATTAGGAGCAGAAATATCTTCTGCTTAGATTTTCTCAGTTTAGATTCATCTACCCCCGTATGCCTTGTGGCAACAGGCAGTGCATCTCTTTGTGAACAATGGCACAAGAGATTGACACATATTAATTTCAAAAAAATTAGTATGCTGTTTTCTAAAAACTTAGTAAGGGATGCTCCCGTTATCAAGTGCATCAAAGATAGCCCCTGTCCTGCATGCTAGATGGGCAAACAAACTCGGGCTACCTTTAAGAGCATTGCAGACAAAGACTCTTCCCGGTGCCTTTATCTACTCCATATGGACTTGTTTGGTCCAATGCAAGTTCATAGCTTGGGAGGCAAGTCCTATACACTCGTGATAGTTGATGATCATTCTCGGTTTACATGGGTGTTCTTCTTAAAAAGAAAGTCAGATACGTTTGACATCTTCACTAGTTTTGTCAAGCAGGTTCAGAACGAATTTAACTGCTCAGTGGTCAAAATCAGAAGTGACCATGGAACAGAATTCGAATCTGGTGCTATGACAGAATTTTGTGAAGAACAAGGTATCTTTCATGAGTTTTCCTCCCCGCGCACTCCTCAGCAAAATGGAGTTGCGGAGAGGAGAAATAGAACTCTCATTGAAGCCTGCACGACAATATTGAAAGACGCCTCTCTCCCAGAATACTTCTGGGCAGAGGCTGTCAATACAGCTTGTCATGTACAAAACCGAGCATTGATCAACAAGCATCATCGTAAGACGCCTTATGAGCTACTGAAAGGCAGGAAACCAACCATGTCCTACTTGAGGATCTTTGGTTGCAGATGCTATGTACTGAATAATGGGAAGTACCCGCATACTAAATTTGGTGAAAAATGCTTCGAAGGCATATTAATGGGCTATAGTTCCCACAGTCGGGCATATAGGGTCTTCAATAAGAAAACCCTAGTGGTAGAAGAATCAATTAATGTTGTATTTGGTGAAGGAAGTTTGCTTAACAACAATTCTTCCAGTGGTATTCTTGAAGATGCAGGTGCACGACTTGAACAGCTGGATCTCGATGAGACCGCTAAAGATGAAACTCCTAAGTATGTCAAAGTTTCCACCTCCACGTCATCTGGGAATGTTGAAGATCAAAATGGAACAAATCTCTTAGAAGAAGGAGAAGCCCAAGAAGTAGTCGAAGCTCCAAACGCCAGACTTCTAGAGCTCCGGCACGTGAGGGATCATCCTAGAGATCAGATCATCGGAGATCCTCGCGTCGGTGTCAGAACTCGAAGAGGTACTATGAACGAAGTTTTGCATCTTAGCTTCCTGTCATAGGTTGAGCCAAAGAAGTTCGACGAGGCGAACAAAGACGCGGCATGGATTTTGGCCATGCAAGATGAACTACATCAATTCGAACGATGCAACGTTTGGACGCTGGTTCCCAGACCACTCAAGCAGAATGTGATTGGCACCAAGTGGATCTTCAGAAACAAACTGGATGAACATGGTGTCATCGTAAAGAACAAGGCCAGGCTGGTGGCTCAAGGTTACAGACAGGAGGAGGGGATTGACTTCGACCAGACCTTCGCACCAGTGGCAAGGCTCGAGGCAATCAGACTGTTCCTGGCGTATGCTTCACACAAAGGATTCACAGTCTATCAAATGGATGTGAAATCGGCTTTCTTGAACGGAGACCTGAAGGAGGAAGTATACGTCGCTCAACTACCAGGTTTTGTCAATCCTACTTATCCCAATCATGTATACTTCCTTAATAAAGCTCTATATGGTTTAAAACAAGCTCCGCGAGCTTGGTATGAGACTTTATCTAGTTTTCTTCTTGAGAACAAGTTCTCTAGAGGTAAAATAGATAAACCATTGTTTCTCAGGGAAGTCAAAGGCAAGATTATGCTGGTGCAAATCTATGTCGATGACATAATCTTCGGCTCAACGAACAACAATCTTTGCGAAAAGTTTTCCAAACTTATGCAAGGAAAGTTTGAAATGAGCAGTATGGGAGAGCTAACGTATTTCTTGGGACTTCAAGTGAAACAGTCTAAGGATGGAATCTTCATCTCTCAGACGAAGTTCACAAATGAAATCCTCAAGAAATTCAGCATGGAGAGTGCAACCTCTATGAGGACTCCAATGGGATCCACTATGTCTCTGGATAAGGATGAGAAAGGTAAACCTTTCGATGCAACCAAATACAGAAGCATCATTGGATCCCTACTCTACCTTACTGCCAGTAGACCGGATATTATGTTCTCCACATGTGTCTGTGCCAGATATCAGGTGAACACTAAGGAATCTCACTATGTCGCTGCAAAACGAATTCTAAGATACCTTAAAGGTACTCCCAATCTTGGTTTGTGGTACCCGAGAAACAATGATGTCGAGCTAATAGGTTTTTCAGATGCTGATTTTGCAGGGAGTAGGGATGACAGGAAAAGTACCTCCGGGACGTGTCAATTCCTCGGCAGGAGGCTTATCTCATGGAACAGCAAGAAACAGAATTGTGTTGCAACCTCCACAGCAGAGTCTGAGTACATCTCGGCAGGCAGCTGTTGCGCACAACTCCTATGGATCAGAAACCAGTTAGCAGACTACGACCTTCAGTTCAAGGAAATACCAATGTACTGCGACTCCTCCAGTGCAATTACAATTACCAACAATCCGGTATCGCACAGCAGAACGAAGCATATTGAAGTGCGCTACCACTTCATTCGGGAGCACGTGGAGAACAAGGACATCTTTCTCTGTTATGTCCCCACGGACAAGCAGATTGCAGATATATTCACAAAGCCCTTAGACGAAGTCAAGTTCAGTCTTTTCAAAACTGAATTGGGAATGCTAAACTATGAGGAATGAAGACTACAGAAGCTCCAGGCTCGTGCAAGATTTGAGGGGGAGCAAGAAACTCAAGTGTGAGCACAGATGCAAGAACTGAGGGGGAGCAAGGGGTCAAATGCTACAGACCCAGATTTGCAGAAGCCGAAAAGGGGGAGATTACCCTCTCGGCTAAGGCTAAGGTGGCTCCAAAGTTTGCCCGCACGAAATTGGTATCGGTAATGAATATCTCTCTCAACTTATTTCAAGGTTATGATTTTCATTCCCATACGCTTTATTCACCTTAGCTTGTAGGGTTTAGGCTTCTTCAAATAGGGGGAGATTGTTGGGTATTGTATCCACAACGTACCTGATTTGAAGAAGCCCCTGAACAAGCTAAGGTAAATAGACAATGTTTTTGACAAAATATTTCAAGTTGTGCTTGCAGTTTTTCCACGCTAAGTGCACACCAATGTCAGGGTACAGTAGGTCAATATACACGGGTCTGCACGACGTAATCCCTCGTTGAGCAGATCGGTGTGTTGCCCTACGTGTACTCTCTCTATTGGAGTGTACTTAATTTCAAGTACAGGGCTATGTTAAGGCAAGAGCAGACAAGGAGCAAGGATGGGTCAAGGAGCAGCTATTGGGTGGAAAGACGAAAAATCGTCTAAGTATAAATCGACGAGAATCACCAAGTGATTCTCGTCGATTCGGCGAGAATCACTAGTGATTCTCGCCGAATCGTCGAGAATCATTAGTGATTCTCGCCGACTCTCTCCAGCTACTTCAAAGCGGCGCTAAGTGATATTCGTCGAGAATCACTACTGATTCTCGCCGAATCCCTCGTTGAGCAGATCAGGGCCAAGTAATATTCGCCGAGAATCATCAAGTGATTCGGCGAGTGATTCTCACCGAATCGTCGAGAATCACTGGCTGATTCTCGCTGATTCGGCGGGAATCTTCTTCGATTCTCGCCGATTTTGCCTTAGACGTTTTTCTGGAACCCCCTGAACCGGATTCTGCCGCTGACACTATTTTGAATCGGATTTCGGGTTTCTACTTGTGGGACCCACAACGGTCATCTTGAAGTTGTCTACAATTTAAATACATGCTTATTTTTGAAAGAAGCCGAGCGACGATCTTGACCTAAAATCGCGAATCTGCTCCGCCGCCGCCGTCGCCGCTCGCGCTAGTTGGTCGCCGCTTTTGATCGAGATTTCTTCCTAATCTTCCGGCGACCGAAGCTTAGCCAAGCTTAGAGTCTCACGCGTCTATCCAGAGATCCCTTGTCTCTCGATTTGTTGATCGGGAAAAACTTCCCCGTCCGAATCGATCGAGACGACCGATCCTCGTGTGACCGTTGGAAGACCTATCTAGCTTCGCTACGAAGTTTGGATCTTCAAAGTACAGCAGCCGCACATCGTCGTCGCCGCCGATCCCATGAACCTTGCCGCCGCCCATCTTGCCGCCGCCGGTTCCGGGGAGATCCTCTCCAAGAGTGATCTAGGGTTGTGGACTCTTTGTGGACTTCAAGAACACGTCGTCAACGAAGAGGGACACCTTAGTCTCCAAACGTAGTTTGTATCTCTTGTACATTCTAGTTTTACTTTTGTTGTAAAGGAACGCTTGTTCCGAGTTGTAAGGGTTGGGTGCAACCCGTGTTGTGAGAGTGTTGACTCCTACGTGTGGAAGGGTTCCTTCCGATAGTGCAAGGATTGGATTTCAATCCTGTTGGTTAAGAGACCGAGTCGTCCCATGTTGGGAGATAGGTCGAAGGGGGAAAGTGGATGTACCCAAATCGGGGAACCACTATAAATAGCTTGTGTATTCTGTGTGCTGTGCTGTTTGTTTTTATTGTGCAGGTACAATTTTAAATTCCGCAAAAACGCTGCACGTCACCTATTCCCCCCCCCCCCCCCCCCCGCAAATATACACGGGTCTGCACGACGTAATCCCTCGATGAGTTGTCTTGAAGATACCGTCGGAGAAGAACACCATCCAAGAGATCCACTTCCACTTCCGGGAGCCAAGAGTCATCAGAGGCGGGGCGATCACGCCAGTGGATCAAGTAGCAGCGCACATCGCCATCAGCAGTGGGAAACACGTCATCCTGGAGAATCCTATCGGGCAAAAATGCGGTCCTGGCAAACCTGGGAAAAGCATTAGGCAACAAAGGGGGAAAATCTATATCATCAACATGTAGCATACCTCCGTTGGAGACCGACGGAGAGAGCGAGCCCTTACCCCCCTCAACCCCATGCCCATGAGAATCTGTAGTGGAACTAAATGGATAGGAAGATATTTCTAGTGGCGGAGCAATATATGGCGTTAAATCCGAAACATTAAAAACAGGGGAAATACCCCAATCAGTGGGCAGTTCCAAAAGAAAAGCATTGTCTCCCAACCGTTTTAAAATCCGAAAAGGTCCAGCTCGCCGATCCGCTAACTTTTTTAAGGTGCCCGTAGGCAACCGTTCAGGGATGAGACGTACCATGACTAAATCACCCACTTTCAAGGGAGACACTCTCTTATGTGCGTTGGCATGAACTTGATAAGATGCGTATTGAGTGGTAAGCGTTTCATTTATGCGTTTGTGAAGATCATGGATGTGAGAGGCAAAGTCCTGTGCAAATTGACTTGACTTAAATGATGGCGGTAACGGAAGCAAGTCAAGGGGCACGAGAGCTTTATAACCGTGCACGATCTCATTCGGGGACAAACCCGTGGACCTATTTTTGGAATTATTATATGCCAACTGAGCATGAGGGAGGATAAGGTCCCATGTACCCTTGTGGTCTCCCACAAGGCATCGAAGCAAACTACCTAAACTTCTGTTCACAACTTCTGTTTGCCCATCCGTCTGCGGATGGTACGCGGAAGAGAATAGAAGTTTGGTGCCCATAATCCTCCACAGGGTCTTCCAAAAATAACTAGTAAATTTCACATCCCTATCAGTAACTATAGACTTCGGAACTTCTCGATGGCCTACCACCTCTTTAAAATATAATTGTGCGACGTGTGACGCGTCGTTGGTTTTATTGCACGCGATAAAATAAGCCATTTTAGAGAAACGATCTACAACAACTAAGATAGAGTCGTGACGTCGAAATGTGATTGGGAGGCCGAGAATGAAGTCCATGCTAACGTCTTCCCAAGGAGTAGACGAAATCGGAAGAGGGGTATAAAGCCCCGCATTAGTTTTGTTCCCCTTAGTCAGTTGGCACGCTCGGCAACTACCCACGATCTTACTAACCATGGCCTTAAGACCGGGCCAATAAAACTTGTCTTCAACTAACGTGATCGTCTTGTCACGGCCAAAGTGTCCCCCTAACCCTCCACCATGCAATTCCCACACTATGAAGTGGCGTAGGGAGGAACGGGGGATGCAAAGCTTCGAATGGTTAAATAAGTAGCCGTCCCGAATGTAAAAAGAAGTAATGGTTGTCGGCGAGTCATCTTGGGTGGCGAAATAGATATCCTTAAAATCTGGGCAGTGGACGTACTCGTCCTTAATCCTATCGAAGCCAATCACCTTTACTTCTAGCGTGGAGAGCAATAACGAAACACGACTAAGAGCGTCGGCTACGCGGTTGAGAGTCCCCTTGAGGTGTTTGATAATGAAAGTGTACTCCTATAGATAGGAGACCCATTTGGCATGTCTAGGACTAACCTTAGTTTGAGAGTTAAGAAACCTGAGCGCTTCATGATCGGATAAGATGACAAACTCCTTAGGAAGTAAATAATGCCGCCAATGTTGGAGGCATCGAATGACCGCGTAAAACTCCCGATCATAATTGGAATAATTTAATTTTGGACCTGCTAGTTTCTCACTGAAATACCCCACAGGGTGGCCTTCCTGACTCAACACTCCACCAATTCCCACTCCAGACGCATCACATGACAACTCGAAAACCTTGGTAAAATCCGGTAGTCGCAAAAGGGGGGCTTCCGACATGCGCGATTGAATTAATTGGAACGCCGCAGCGGCTAAGTTCGTCCATGTAAATTCACCTTTTTTCATGCACTCGGTAATAGGGGTCATAATGCTACTAAAATCCTTAATAAATCGCCGATAAAATGTAGCGAGCCCGTGAAAACTCCTAACATCCCGAATGTTGGCGGGCTCGGGCCAATCTCTAATGGCTTGCACTTTCTTGGGGTCTACGTGGATCCCCTTCGAACTCACAATATAACCAAGGAACTCAACCGATGTCACATGGAAGGTACACTTCTTAATGTTCACGAATAATTTTTCGGATCTCAGCGTGGTAAGGATGGTTCTTAAATGTGACGCATGATCAATCGTGGAGGTGCTAAATACCAAAATATCGTCAAAATATACCACGATGAATTTTCCCATATAGGGTTGGAAGACGTGGGTCATCATCCTCGAAAACGTGCTCGGCGCATTGGAAAGTCCAAACGGCATAACTAGCCACTCGTAGAGCCCTTCCTTAGACTTAAAGGCAGTTTTCCACTCGTCACCTTCCCTAATTCGGATCTGATGGTAGCCACTCCTAAGATCCAATTTCGAAAAAATCGTGGCACCGGCTAACATGTCCAATAAATCATCCAAGCGTGGGATGGGAAAGCGATATTTAATAGAGATTTTATTAATGGCTCTACTATCCACACACATCCTCCAAGAGCCGTCCTTCTTGGGGGCAAGTAAGGCGGGCACGGCACACGGGCTCTTGCTGTGGCGGATAAAACCCTTTTGCAATAAATCCGAGATCTGGGTTTGCAACTCTAAGTGCGCGGAGGGGTTTAGCCGATAATGTGGGAGGTTGGGCAATGAAGAGTCTGGAATGAAATCAATGGCATGTTGGATTTCCCGCAACGGGGGTAATTCAGCCGGTAGCTCTTCCGGGTACACGTCCACAAACTCTTCTAGGAGTTTTCTCAACGCCGACGGCAAGTTCTCAAAAGGGGCTGTGTCTTCCTTAACTTGTAGGCACACTAAGGCATAGAGGACCCCATCTACAAAGGTAGTACGCTTCAATTCTTTCCTTCCTATCAGGCTCAACGTCTTCTTCTCGACCGGGATGACCGTATCCTTCGAGGGGGCCGAAGGATCTTTTGGCGGGGCGGGTTTTAAGAGTATGGTTCTGCCATTAAATTTAAACTCGTAAGTGTTGGTCCGACCAAAGTGGGTGACGTCATGATCGTACAACCAAGGGCGACCCAACAAGACGTGGCACGCATCCATAGGGATGACGTCACACCAAATCTGCTCAGAATAAGCTTTGATGGTAAGGGGTACCAAGCATCGCTTCGTCACAGGGAGGGACGACTTGTCTACCCATGCCACTTTATAAGGGTGAGGGTGTGGCTCGGCAACAAGAGACATGCGTCTCACCGCGGCTTCAGAAATTACGTTCATGCAACTACCGCTATCGATGATCAACCTACACCATTTTTCACCATTCTTAAAATTCAACGTGAAAATGTTTGTCCTATTCCAATCGTCTAACGCTCGAGGGGTCGCCAGGATACACCTCATAACCATCATACGGGGGTCATCCTCCATATCACTAGGCACTCCGTCCGACTCACTCTCTTCGCCCGCCTCGTAAGTAATGTCGTCGGCCCCACCGGCGGAATCTAACAGGGCTAATGGTCTGGGTGTAGTAGGACAATCACTAGCATAGTGCCCTTGGACCCCGCAAGCGTAACAGGTGACATTCGTTCTGTTGAGCCGACCCACCGGGACACTCTCACCAGAGGGGTTTCTATCATTCCTAGCTGTTACGACTATGGAGGTTGAGTCGGGGGACTGATACTTTCCTTTAGCCTTATAGGTGGCGGTGGAAGGCGGTCCTAAAATGGACTTCCCCTTTTGGAACGAGCGAGACTTGCCCTTAAGCGCGTTGTGCTGCTCAATATCTAAGGCAGCGTTGAAAGTGGTGTGCAAATCGGTGTGACCATAACGCAGAAGCTTTCCTTGGATGTCGGGGTTTAGTCCCTTACGGAACCTGGAGAGGGTGACCTCGGGCATCTCTTTCACGTCACACCTAACCATCATGTCCTTCAGCAAACTCATATACTCAGACACCGACCTAGTCCCTTGCTTAAGGGTGGCTAAATCATCGAACATTTGTGTTCGATGGTAAGTAGGGACGTACTGTTCCGTTAGCCTAGCCTTCATTGCATCCCAGCCTATGGGCAACGCTCCGTTCTCGACCCTCATACGCCGCTCCTCATTCAGCCAAAATATCTTAGCGCGCCCTAGCAACTTCATTCTCGCTACTCGCACCTTATCCGCGTCGTTCAGGGTATACCACTCGAAGTAACATTCGATCTCCATGATCCAGTCCTGGAAGACTTGGGGATCTCCTAAACCATCATAGGATGGTGGCTTGACTTGGACGGCCCGAGTAAGGTCAAACTCGTACGGTGCTCGTGGGGCGTTCTCATTAGGAGGGTGGGGGTAAGGGTTGTGATGCTCTCCCACCCGTGGGTGAGCGGGTTGATTACGGGGTGCCCCGTGCGGTAACCCCAATCCGTGAAGTGCTTCCCTAATGGCCGTCAACTGCTCCGTGAAATCCTGACGGAGCTCCTCAATCTCCATGAGGGGACGACCCTCACCCCGGTCATCATCCATATTAGACGACGATGGAGGATATTCCGTACCAAGCCTAGTACGCATGCAAATGGAAGACAACAGATTCAGATAGACCAAAGGAGGAATTAATCCCGCTTAATGACTATAGGAAAATAAATTTTTTTTTATTTTCTTGCAGGAAATAAAAAGAGGATTATTAAAAAATTTATTTTGATTTTTTTGGCTGAAAAATAAGAAAACTACGCCGCTATTGGCAGACCAAAGATAATTTTTTTTTGAGATTTTTTTGTGACAACTAACGCGCAAACACAAGTGCAGGTTAACGTGCTAAAAGAGGGGAGGGTGCCAATTAAAAAATTGACAAGAACCTCGCTTTGATACCAAAAATTGATGTAGGCTTCTACCGCGGACACTAAATGGGTTACGGGAATGAAACGAACGCCACACTCAATCCACAATCTCTCACGCACTAGATTCAACCGCAGCGCACTCGCAAACGTTTTACCACAGTTCGCCAACATACGGTAGCCACTCCGCGGGAAGGTCAAATGAACGGCTATAGGCCGACGTTCTCCCAAGCTAAAAGGACCAATGTTGGGTCCGACCGAGCGAAAGTTGTACCAAAGGAGGTCTACCCAAAATGCAATCGAAAAATGGTAGATCTCCCCCAACAAAAATACGGGGTTCGCCAAACCCTTTCGGAAATATCGCGATTAAGGTTGATGCAAATCCAAAAGGAAAACCACGAAGAATCTAACGATTCAAACCCAACGCAAAAATCTTTCCGACCACTAGAATATCAAGAGGGAATCACACGTGAGTGGAGAGGATCGTTACCCAAGTCGGAATAGATGATTCCGACTACCTTTGAAGGGTCGCTCTTCCACGGATCCACCGGAGTCACGCCGGATGGAGAGATAGATCGTCCGCCTTGGCCGCTTCACACCAAAGTTCAGATTTTCGCCATAGAAGGAGGCCTTTCCGGTCAAGCTTCACGTGGAGGGGGCTGCCGGGTTCTCTTCAAAGGGGCTGCTCGGTGGAGGAGGTAGGTGGCCGGCCGGCTATGGAGGGTGGAGGTCGGGTTGATGAGGGTGTGAGGTGGTGGTGGCTTGGATGAGGGAGGTGAGAGGGCTGGCCGAATTTCCAAGAGGGAGAGTGGGAGAGGAGGGTGGCGGCTTGTGGAAGAGGGGGAAGAAAAGGTGCTGGCCGAAATTTTAGAGAGAGAGAGAGGGGGAGTGGGGGTGGCGGCTAGGAGATGTAGAGAGACAGGGAGAGAAGGCTTAGAAAGGAAAGACTTAGGGTTTTTTTTTCTCATTCAACTTATCTTAAACAAAGCATACATGCCTATATATAGGCTTAAAAATAAGTCTTGGCCATATGTAGCCCAAAATAAAAATAAAAACAACACACAAAATGGCTACATGCATCCCTCAATACAATATCCCAAATAAAATAGCATACTGAAAATAAGATAAATTTAAAGATAAATTTAACAATATGTTTGTCTTGCGCCGAGGGCGGAAATTGTAGCGCCGCTCCATACGAACACCTCGGCGACGCAAGCCCTTTGTTGGAGACGAAGGAGGGTCTTCCGTTAGCGTGCCGTCATCAACAACTTGGGGGCCGTCGTCAACTTGGGGGCCGTCGTCAACTTGGGGGCTGTCGTCAACTTGGGGGCCGTCGTCTCCTAATGAGTAGCATGGGTGAGCTTTCCTACTTCCTTGGTCTCCAAGTGAAGCAGCTCCCTGATGGCATCTTCATCTCCCAAGATAAGTATGCTAAAGAGCTTATCAAAAAGTTTGGGATGGCTAATGCCTCAGCAAAGAAGACACCTATGTCTACAATTGTTGTAATTGATTCAGATGCACATGGGAAACCTGTGGATCAGAAACTATATAGGGCCATTGTTGGATCCCTGTTATACCTTAAAGCAAGCAGACCTGATATCATGTTTGCCACATGCCTTTGTGCTACGTTCCAGGTGAACCCAAAAGAATCTCACCTTATTTTCCTAAAAAGAATTTTAAGATATATAAAGGGTTGTCCTAGTATAGGCCTATGGTATCCCACAGAATCAGAATTTGAGTTAACTGGATACTCAGATGCTGACTTTGCTGGATGTAGGGTGGATAGAAAAAGTACTTCAGGAACTTGCCAGTTCTTGGATATGAGATTAGTATCCTGGTTTTGTAAGAAACTGTCATCTGTATCTACCTCAACTGCTGAGGCAGAATACATTACAGCAGGTAGCTGTTGTTCCCAGATGCTGTGGATACAAAATCAATTACTAGACTATGGTATCAACTTAAATAATTCAACTCGACTTTGTGATAATACAAGTGCTATAGCCATAGCACAGAATCCAGTCCATCATAGTAGGACAAAGCATATAGACATTAGGCATCATTTCATAAGAGAGTGTGTAGACAAAAACAAAATTAAGCTTGTCTATATCTACATTGATTTACAAAGGGCTGATATATTCACCAAACCTCTGGATGAGATAAATCATCTCTTCTTTATAAATCAGCTGGAAATGATCAATGGAGAAGACTTAGTTTAGTTTAAGTCTGCACTCGATGAATTTGTCAAAGTTCGTCGAACGGAGCTCGACAAATTATGGAAAGTTTGTGAGATATTCGTCGAACGCAGGACGACGAACTCTCTGTGAGTGAAGTTATTTTCGTCGAATAGAGATCAACGAATTCACTTCAGAAAACTTTCGTCGAACGGAGCTCGACGAAATGTCTTCAATTTTTCAGACAGAGCTCGACGAATTATTTGACTATTAATTATTTCGTCGATCTCAGGTCGAAGAATTTCTTAATTTTCATGGAATGGAGTTTGTCGATTCATATTCTGGAAAACCTTATATCTAGGTTTTTCTTCGACCTCCGTCCCACGCTTTTTATTCTCTTTCACTTGATCGCCGTTTGTCTCTCTTGCAGGTGATTCCAATGTCTATTCTAGCAGGTGCCCTAACCGGAATGAAGTTTGACACGGGCTTTGACATTGACTTCGAATCCTTTCAACATTCAGATCCAATATTTTTGCATATACTGGAACTTCTGGAGGAACATAAAATGAAAAATCTGATGTCAATAAGGATAAAACTGTCTGCAACTGAAATCAGAGAGTGGGTTTATACATCTACATCAGAGGAGAACACTATGATCGGAGCAATTGTGGGTAACTCTGTATCTTTATCTCCCGCCACACTTACTGAAAATTTTGGATTGATTAATGGAGAAGCACAGTTAGAAATTGATTCTGAAGAATATGATGAGATGTTAAGTTTGATGGGTTATACTGGAGATAATCCCCATAAGTTGTTAAAGAAACAACAGTCTGCCGAATTTAAGTTCTTGGCAGATATTGTAGGAAAGGTTTTGCTGGGCAAGCATACTGCCCATGACTACATTACCAGACACCAGTTTCTGGTTATGTGTGCAGTGATCAATAAGAAGAAAGTGGATTGAGCTCAAATCATATTTGAGTTGATAAAGAAAAAGAACAGCAAGAAGGAAGTCTATTTTGAAAGAATCCTAGGTATCTTCTTAAAGGAAAAGACTGCTGAATCCCTGGTCTCATAGACCATATTCTTTAATGCCAGCAAGAGGCTCACATGCACCTTGTTTGGCAGGTGGGAGAGGACCATTACGAAGCCATCTAAGGCTTCAACCTCTACCACCCCAGCTTCTGAAAGCACCAGGGCTGTAAGAGCCACTCCCCACCCTACTGAAGAGATCATTCCCACATCATCCTCTCTTATAGCTATTCCACCTACACTTCCACAAACAGTCCAAACCATCCCTCCAACTCCACAACCACCACAACAACCTCTACTACAACAACAAAAACATTCTACTCATGTTCCTACTCCACCTACATCTCCACAAATTGATCTTACAGAGATCCCATCTTCCACCCTTCAGGAAAACCAACCACCAACACCACCTAATTCCCGCCATGACACATATATTTCCTCCACACCACCTTCATCTCCTCTTCCACCTCACTTATCCTCCAATCCAACTTTTGATCTTCTGACTTCCCCCCTCAATCCTCCTCCTCCTCAGGATGTCCCCATGACAGATGTCCCTCCTCCATCATCTCCAACATCTACCATCCCTCAACCTGTCTCCACCCAACATTCTACTGCACCATCCATTGCTCCAACATTGGACCCCTCCACCATCTCTTCCATCATTACTATCATCACATCCCTCATAAAATCAATCATAACAGAGGCCATTATACCTCTTGCTACCTCTATATCTACTCTATCTGCTCAACTTTCTGCCTTCACTGCTGCCCCCTTTTCATTCAAGGGCCTGACTCCAGTATACACTGAAACCAGGCAGGGGGAGATGCTTAATAAAGAAGCTGCAATACCTCCAGCAGAAGCAGAAATCTCATCTCCAGCAGCTCCAGTAACAGTAGAGGTAGAAACACTAATAGCAAATACAGATTTTATTCCTGATGATACAGATTTAATTTATTTAATTCATTTCATTGAGACTGACATTGGACATTGATGAGTCAGTCCCAGAAGAGATAGTTGTTGAAGATATTCTTTCTGTTTCTGAATTCATAATTAATCCCACAGTAAACTTAGTTGATTTATTGAAAAGTTTTGATACTGCCTTTCTGAATTATATTCCAGCAGTACCTACTAAGACATCCTTGGCTATTGTACCATATACTTCTCCAATCTCTCCAAAAGTTGCTAAGTAATTTAGAGATAGTTTTGTTATTTCAAAGCCAGCAGTCATGCCATCTCCATAAGAAGTTCTTTTTGTTCCAACATTTGTAATGGATGAATCACCCATACCAAATCTGGATGATTTGATTTTGGCTGATATAGAAGAAGAAAGTAAGGCGGCTGCTGAAAGCACTATCAGAACTAGTTCTCCAGTCTCTCCTATGTCTTCTTCTCCTGGTCCTGTTGAAGTTTCTGCTCAAGCTCCTGAAAAGCCAATCATTTCTGCTGAGGCTCTGAAAGCACTCAATGACCTATATGATAACCCTCAGGGATCAGATAATGATAATGCTGATGATGATGAAGATGATTCAGATGATGAACTTAAGAGGAAGTTAGTATCAAAGAAAAGAAAAGCCACTCCTCCTCCTGCTCCTAAGCCTAATCCAAACAATGACACTCCCTATTATATTCTCCAAAAGATAACTCCATACAAAGGGATGCCAGCCTGGATGTGGCTATCTAAAAACCAGCAGAAGGAGAGGAAGAAAAGTAGGAGGTACTCTCCTCCTCCAGTTCAAAGATTCAGGAAAGATCCACCTCCTCCACCTCCTCCACCTCCTCCAGCTACTAGTGCTTCAAGCACATCTACTCAATGATCTGCCCCACTTCAAACATATCAAAGACACCAAGGGAGATCACATGGAAGCAGCCAGCATAGACAATACTCTTCAGGAAAGCAACATCAGCAACAACAACAACATCAACAGCAGCAGCAACATCAACAACAGCAACAATCCACGAACATCAACCAGCTGAAGGCTCTAAAAGACCATCCTCTCCTCCTGTTCCTTTTGAAGATCCTGAAACAGCTACTACTGCTAGAATGGCCAGGTTCCAGGAAATTATAGCCCTTTCTATGATTAACAAAGCCAAAGCTGAAGGAAAGGATCCTTCTGAATATTCAACACTGTCAAAGTACAGGAAAGAGGAACTTAAAAGATTTGATAAAGCAAATAAGTTTTTCAATGTTGATGACTACATGAAGTTGCACCCAGAAGCAGTTGTCCCCAGAGCTACATCTTTGAAGATTATAGGGGCTGCTGGCATGACCATGACAAAAGTGCAAGCTTCAGATCCCAAAAGAGAGATTGTGTTTACAAAGCCTGGAGAGAAGAGCAAGCAAGAAATGCCAAAGGAAAAGAAACAGAAGAAGTAAAGGTTGAACTCTTTCATTTTCTACAATTATCTATAACTGCTCTATATTCTGAACAAAGCTTATATATATATATATCTGCTGCATGCGTTATTGATCTCTGCCAGATATATGCTTTTTCTGCTTTGTTTATTTTTCAATTTTGATTTGAGTATGTAATTAGTGACCTCACCCAAATAGGGGGAGATTGTTGGATCCCTAATAAGATTTGGGCTAGGTTCACTAAGTTAGGATCATATAACCCACTATGTATAACCAGGGTCATAATTGTGTCCTAGAGTCTAGGCCAAGTCCTTAGAGTCAACATCACATGGACCAGCTATCAACATGACTGCCAGAGACTCAAGACTTAGAAGATTTCAAGACTCTGTAAAGTGAGTTCGACGTTCGTCGAACTCAGGTCGACGATTGTCGTGCTCAGTTCGACGATCTCAGAGTTAATTCTCTGAGCTCAGCTCGACGAACTTTATTATTTGGTCGACGAATCTTTGGACTACTACAGCATTCTGTCAAGACTATGTTTTCTAGTCTCAGGTCGACGAACTTAGTTCTCTGCCCGACGAATTCTGGATTATCTACTTCAACAACTTAGAACCAAAAGACTTATGTTGACACTCAGAATATATGTCAACACCAACTGAGTCGACACTAGAAGCACTTGTGTCGACACACAGATCATCAGTCGACACTCAGAGTATATGTCGACACCAACTAATTCGACACTTGAAGCACTTGTGTCGACACACAGATCATCAGTCGACACTCAAAGTATATGTCGACACCAACTGAGTCGACACTAGAAGCACTTGTGTCGACACATAGATCATCAGTCGACACTTTGGAAAGGTTGTGTTGACACCACACAGAAGACTTGTGTCGACACATAGGATATCAGTCGACACCACCTGTGTCGACACAATTACTAATTGTGTCGACACACAGAATATTTGACAACTCCAGAAACTCAGCTCGACGAAATAAAATCTTAGGTCGACGAATTCTGGAGACTTTAACTTTTATTTCAGATACAACTGTGAATATTCGAAGTCCAGAATGGTTGCTGAACTCCAGTCGACGAACATAGTTATCAACTCGACGAATTCTGTCATCAGTTCGACGATTCTAGACTTAACATTTATTCCTTCTGTCCTTAGTCTATGGCAATAATTTCTGAATGATTAATGATAAAATATTCTCTGAATATTACCGTTGGACGGTACATTAATCACGGCTTTCATCAGAATTATTGTTTTCCATTTTTCCAAGGGACAGTTGGAGAAAGAAATCAATGCAGTTTAGTTTCAAGGACCGCCGACATTGATTGCCGTAGAAGGATTCAAATTTCGAAAGGAAATTCCTTTAAGAAATAAAAAGAGATTTTTCTCTCTTTCCTGACAGAACAGACAGTAGAGTGAAGAAAGAAAGCAAGAACAATCAGAGTACCAGAGTGATTGCAGAGACACAATATATATAGACACAGAGATTCTTAGTCAGTCTGTCTTCAACAGCTTCTCTACTACTTTCACAAAAGCTTTGATACAAAAAGAAGATCTGCTCTCAAAAGAAAAAGAACAATCATACAAAATCAAGAGTCTTCTTTCTTCAACACTCCAGGACTTCCAAGGACAATAACTATCAAATCTGTCAAGAAGATCCTGTAGATAAAGGCTAAAAGCTTGAAGGCCTATCACCCTGCAGCAAGGCTTCCATATTTCCCTGAACCATTCAATATCTCAGGGGGCAGCCATTTGCTACCATAAATAATCCACAAGTCTTCTCTCTGATTGTTGACAGATAAGACATAATCAACTCTCTCACCCCCACCATGTAAAGGGTTGTCATCTCCTTTCAAAAGTGATTCCTGGTTACAAGTCACCTAATTAAAAGACTTGGGGATTTGGTTTTTAAGCACCTGATCAAAAGCTCATTGGTGTCAGGAACCTGATCAAAAACCTGAGTGGAATCCTACCAGGGTGGTAGAAGAGTGGATGTACCCAGGTTGGGGAACCACTATAAATTTCTTGTGTCGTCTGGTTGCCCTCTTTCTTTTGTTTTCTTGCTGTGGCTGTGGTAGTTTATTTTCGTGCTTTTATATTCTGATTTATTTACTACTGTACTTAGACTAATCTGCATTATCCAGTAGAGAATTTTATAAAACTCTAAATACTCTATTCACCCCCCCTCTAGAGTATTCCTGATCTAACTGCTCACTTTCACACACTATGATTATGCCAACAATCAACAACAAAGTGGCCTACCTTGCCACAACACCAACACTCATGGATGTTGTACCTTATTTTTGGATCATGTCTAGTGGCTTTGTTAACAGAAGCTCTGTGTCTAGAAGGAGTAGCAACAGTCCTGTTCCATGACTTTCCAGCCCCAGTCTGACAAGTGGTGGGTCTGGCAGTAGAAGTGCTTGAGATATCTTGAGCCCTTATAGCAGCAGCTTTCTTTTCAGAAAGCATACTCTTGATGGCCTCAGAGATGCCCAGGTCTGGTCTACTGACAGCCTTGCCCTTTGTCCTAGAGTGGGTTGGAGGAATTGGAGAATAGTCAGCAGCTTTACCCTTGACTGAAGGGGCTATAACACCAAACACAAATGGTCCAGGATGGGCCATTTGTATTTTCTCATAGGCACTTGCACCATTACTGTAACTACCACCATATTGTGGAACATCTTTCTTCACAAAAGATGGTCTAGCATGATTCCAGTAACCATAAATACTCTCATGGTCATGGCTGTTAGAAGGAAATTGCACTCTATTAAATTTCACAGGAGGCTTAGAGGATAGTGGTTCCACTTGAGCTTTGCCCTTTCCCTTGGGATTAACAGCTCTTGTCCTTCCCTTGAATCCCAACCCTTTCTTCCCCTTTTGGGAGGAGAATGAGTCTATCAAGGGAAACACTGTGCTAGGCTTGGAGTAGCTAGCCACTAGTTCCCTCTCCTTTTGGAGCTTTCCTTCAAGATTCCTGAGATGGTTATTCTTGAAGGTTATGGTGCTCATCTGAAGGATTGTTACATTCTTCAGTTTTCTAACTTCTTGAATCTTCAGATCCAGCAATTTTGCTGATTCTGAAGCAGCAAGCTTTAAAGAAACACTTTCCCGATCCTGCTGTTTGGCCAGGAGCTTGCTTTTCATTAGAGCATGCAAAAGTGCACCATAATTATCAATCAATTAATTGATGTCTCCTTGAGATTCTGAGCCATCATCATCACTTGATGCAAAAGCACAAGAATTTGGAAATGATTCATAATCTGAACAAGTAAAGCTAATAATAAAAATTACCTTGCTTGGACCAGGCTGATCCTGGCTGATTTATTCATCTGACCTAGCCATCAGCCCAAGACAGTAGATGTCTTCTTCAGAATCCACCTCTGAATCACCATCAGATTGTGATAGAGGGGCCCTGTATTCAATCCTGGCAGTAGGATGAACCTTCTCAGCTTCTTCTTCTAAAGCAGTCAGCCTTTTGATGCAGTCTGCTTCTGCAGCTCCTTCTTCAGTAGTGTACATCTCAATGTAGGATTCTTATTATTATTCTTCTGACTCTGATGAGGATGAAAGTGCAGGTAAGATCTGATATACTTTAGAGGGGGGGGGGGGTGAATAGAGTATAATGCTTACTAAAAACTTTTTACAACTGTTGTTGTATACCTAAGTGAATAGGGAAGCAAATAATATAAAGTAAACACAACAACTAACTAAACACAGAGCAATCACAGACCACAGCCAGAAAACAAAAGAGAATAAGTAACCAGAAGACACAAGGAGCTATAGTGGTTCCCCAATCAATCTGCGTACATCCACTCTTCGACCACCCTAGGTAGGAATCCACTGCAGGATGAGTTGATCAGGTGTCCTGGGCACCAATGGGTTTTGATCAGCTCCCCAAAAACCAAACCTTCAAGTCTTTTGGAAGGATACTTGCAACCAGAATAATTTTGAAGGGATTTAAAACCCTGTACAAGAATTAAAGAGAGGGTGATAGTGTCTTCTCTGTCAACAGTCAGAGAGAAGACTTGTGGATTGATGTAGCAGATCTTGCTCCCCCTGAGATCTTGAATTGGTCAGGAATGCTGGAGCACTGCTTCAGGGTGATAGGCCTTTAATGACCTAGAATGCCTGGACCAGAACTGCTTCAGGAACTTCTTTTGACTGATAAAGTTCTGTTGTCCTTTGAAGTTGTCCTGAGAATAGAAAGAAGAAGACTCTTGATTGAATTTGGTTGTTCTTCTTCTTCTTCAAAAGTTCTCTGGTCAAGGCTGATTGCAGTCAAGAACTTTAGATTTGAGAATGTTTTATTCTTCTGCAGCTTCAGAGTGTCTGTTAGATTGTTTTCTGTACTATGATTCTTGAACTCTGCTTGATTCTGTTCTCTTACAGTGTCACTATTTTTTTGTGTATCTGTGTGTCTCTCACTGACTGAGGAATATTCAAACTTTTGAATGTCGAGCAGTAATTACAGTCGGCCTTGGAAAGAATCAGCAATCAATGACTTTCCTAATTGTCCCATGGAAGAATGGCATGTAATCGTCCATAGTCAATGCACATTCTAACGGTAACATTCCGAGAAGATCTGGCATTAAATGTTCAGGAATCAGCGCTAAGAAACGGAACGCGAACCTTGAAGAAAACCTAATCTGGATTCATCGAACAAAAAACACAATTCGTCGAGCTGAACTTGTGTTCGTCGAGATGAGCTTGAGTTCATCGAGCTGAGCTTGATAGAGTTCGTCGACCAGACAATCTTCATTCATCTGATAGACAGTCTTCATTCGTCGAGCTAAGAATCAAATTCATCGAGCTGAGAAAAGTTCTGGACTTAGACAAAATATCCTGCATTTGCTGAAATGCTGTGTCGACATAAATTGGTGTCGACAGATTGATCTTGGTGTCGACACAAATCCTCTGGTGTCGACATAAGCTGGTGTCGACTGAAATCCTGGTGTCGACATAAGCTGGTGTTGACTGAAATCCTGGTGTCGACATAAGCTGGTGTCGACTGAAATCCTGGTGTCGACATAAGCTGGTGTCGACTGAAATCCTGGTGTCGACACAGATCATCTGGTGTCGACACAAACCCTAAGTGTCGACACAGATTATCTGAGTCCAGAAATCATCGAGTAGAGTTTAACATTCGTCGACCTGAGAAGCTGACTTCTTCGACCTGAGAAGCTGTGAACTTGAGGTCCAAGTTCGTCGAGCTCAGAATATAATTCGTCGACCGAAGCATGAAGCTGGACTTAGAAAAATTTGAAGTCCTCCTGACTTTAGCTTGATGTAGAAATTGAGTTTTCATCGAACAGAGAACATAGATCGTCGAGCTCAGCACTAAGAATTGTCTCACGATCGTCGAGCGCAAAACTCCTTTCGTCGAGCTGAGTTCGACGAACGTCGAACTCACTTTACTTAGTCTTGAAAACTTGTGAGTCTGTAGTCTCTGAGGGTCTTGTTGAAAGCTGTGCCATCTGGAGTAGAGCCTAAGGACTTAACCTAGACTCTAGGATACAAATTGACCATGGCTATACATAATGGGTCACATCCTAAGTCAGTGAACCTAGCCCAAATCAACTAGGGATCCAACAATCTCCCCCTATTTGGGTCAGGTCACTAACAGAGACTCAAAATAGAAAAATTAAGTAAGAGAAGAGATATATCTGGCAGAGAATTATAACACATGCAACAGATATATATATACACAGCTTTGTTATAGATAACATAGTTTAAAAACAAATAACAGACAGAAATGATCAACAAGAAAGATTACTTCTTTGGCTTCCTCTGCTGAGGTTTGTCTTCTGCTTTCTTTTCTCCCGGCTTCTTGAAAATGATTTCTCTGTTAGGATCTTGAGCTTGAGCCACTGTCATGGTCATATCAGCTGCCCCAATAATTTTTAATGATGTTGCTCTGGGGACAACTGCTTCTGGGTGAAGTTTCATATAGTCATCAACATTAAACAATTTGTTACCTTTGTCAAACCTTTTCAGCTCTTCTTTTCTATATTTTGACATTGTTGAAAGACCAGAGATATCTTTTCCTTCTGCTTTGGCTTTATTTATCAAAGATAGACCAATCAACTCTTAGTACCTAGCCATTCTTGCAGTGTTAGCAGTCTCTGGATCTTCAAAAGGAATTGGAGGGGAGTCTGGCTTCTTTGGGCTTTCAGCTTCTTGTACTTCAGGACTTTGTTGCTGCTGCTGCTTATGCTGTTGACTACCTGAGGAGGATGACCTCTGCTGGCTGCTTCCAGAAGATCTCCCTGACTGTCTCTGATAAGATTGCATTGGGGAAGATCTCTGGGAGCTAGAGCCATTGACACCAGCTGCTGGAGGAGGAGGAGGAGGATCCTTCTTGTATCTGTGCACTAGAGGAGGGGAGTATCTCCTGCTTCTCCTTCTATCTTTCTGCTGGTTTTAGGAGAGCCACATGCATGCTAGCATTCCCTTATATGGAGTCACCTTGTGCAAAATATAACAGGGATTGTCTGCATTGGGATTTGGCTTGGGAGCTGGAGGAGGAGCAGACTTTCTCTTCTTTGCCAATAATCTCTTTTTCTTACTAGCTGTATCTTCATCAGAATCATCATCATCATCTTCTTTTGACTCAGAACCTTGAGGGATGTTATAAAGAGCATCCAAAGCTTTTAAAGCTTTATCAGAAACAACAGCCTGTTCTGGAGGAGGGGCAGAAGGTTCAGGAGTAGGGGTTTCATCAACAAAAGAAGAAGTAACTGTACAAGAATCAGAAAAAAAAGAGACAGAGCTATTAGCTACTGCCTTATTCTCTTCTTCAATATCATTCTGAATAAGCTCATCTAAAGTAGGCATAGGAGAGTCATCCATAACAAAGTCTGGTGCTGAAACTGGCACTGTTGTATCTTATGGAATGACTTTTGAGCTGGAGGAAGATAGAGAAAAATTGTCACAGAGTTGCTTGGCAACTGCTGGACTAGCTGGAGAGGTATAAGGTAAAATAGCCAAACATGGCTTAGAGAAAACTGTTGGAGGGAATTGCATATGTACAGTATCAAAACTTCTCAACAAAACTGATAAAGTCACTGTGGGATTTAAATAGAAATCACCAATAGGAGTTATAGAAGCCTTTGAGGGCTTGGAGATGGTCATCTCCCATCTGCCAAACAGAGCGCAAGTGAGGCGCTTGCTGGCTTTTATGGAGATGGTCGAGGAGACCATACATTCAGCATCCTTCTCTTTGAGAAATATTCCCAATATTCTGCCAAAGCAGACTTCCTTCTTGTTGTTCTTCTTCTTGATCAATTCAAAGAACACCTTACTCCAATCAACCTGTCGCTTATTCAATACTGCACACATTATCAGAAATTGGTGACGAGTAATATAGTCATGAGCAGAGTGCTTGGCCATCAGTATCTTTCCCGTAATATCTGCCAGAAATTGGTAGGCGGCGGATAATTGCTTTTTCAACAACTTATTAGGGTTGTTACCAGAGAAACCCATGAGTTTCAGCATATCACTGAATTCCTCAGAATCCATTTCCATATTGTCTTCTCCGTTCACTAATCCAAATATTTCAGTGAGAACTGTGGGAGAGAGGGAAACAACAGTGTTCCCTATATTGCCAGTCAAAACATCTTCTTAAGAAACTGTAGATGTATATACCCATTCTCGTATTTCCGTTCCATGAAGTTTAATGCGCCTGGTCATGAAATCCTTTAAACTGAGTTCTTCCAGTAGTTCCAAGATGTATAGAAAGATGGGGTCAGAATGTTGAAATGACTCAAAGTCCATGTCGAATCCAGTGTCAAACTTCATTACAACCAAAGCACCTGAGGGAATCGCCATTGATGTCCTGCAAGAAAAACACACAGAGAAACGACGATCAAGAGCAAAGGAACTGAAAGCGCGGGACGGAGGTCGAAGAAAACCTAGATATAAGATTTTCAGAATATGAATCGACAAACTCCGGTCCACGAAAAATAAAAATTCTTCGAACTGAGCTCGACGAAATAAATTATAGACAAATAATTCGTCGATCTCATCCAGAAGAATCGAAAATAGTTCGTCGAACTCCGTTCGATGAAGCATCTTCCTGAAGCAAAGTTCATCGATCTCTGATCGACGAAAATTGTTTCCTCACACAGAGAATTCGTCGATCTCCGTTCGACGAGAATCTCTCAAACTTTCCCTAATTCGTCGAACTCCGTTCGACGAACTCTGGAAAATTCATCGAATGCAGACAGAAACTAGGTTAACTCTTCTCCATCAATCATTCCCAGTTGATTTATAAAGAACAGATGGGTTTTCTCATCCAATGGCTTGGTGAAAATGTCTGCTCTCTGTAGATCAATAGGAATATGGATCAAGTTAATTTTCTTTTTGTACACTTTATCTCTAATGAAATGATGTCTTATTTCAATATGTTTTGTCCTAGAATTATGAACTGGATTCTGTGCTATAGCAATAACACTAGTATTATTACAAAATAATGTTCAATTATTTAAGTTGACACCATAATATGAGAGTTGGTTTTGTATCCATAGCATTTGTGAACAGCAACTACCAGCAGCCATGTATTCTGCTTCTGCAGTTGATGTAGACATAGATGTCTGCTTTTTATAAAACCAGTAAACAAGTCTCATACCAAGAAACTGCCATGTTCCAGAGGTACTTTTCCTGTCCTCTCTACATCCAGCATAGTCAGCATCTGAGTATCCAGTTAACTCAAAATCGGACTCTGCAGGATACCAGAGTTCTAGACTAGGGCAACTCTTTATATATCTCAAAATTCTTTTTAGGAAAATAAGGTGAGATTCTTTATGGTTCACTTGGAACCTAGCGCAAAGGCATGCGACAAACATTATATCAGGTCTGCTAGCTGTTAGGTATAATAGGGATCCAACAATTGCCCTATAATTTTTCTGATCCACTGGTTTCCCTGCTGCATCAGAATCCACAATAGCATTTGTAGCCATAGGGGTTTTCATCCTTGAAGCATCACCCATCCCAAACTTTTTGATAAGCTCTTTAGCATACTTAGCTTGGGAGAGGAAGATACCGTCTGGGAGCTGCTTCACTTGGAGACCAAGGAAGTAGGAAAGTTCACCCATGCTACTCATTTCAAATTTAGAATGCATGAGGTCAGCAAACCTCTTGCACAATTTGGGATCAGTAGACCCAAAAATAATGTCATCCACATAAATTTGTACTAACAATATTTGGTCCTTATGATGTCTAGTGAAAAGTGTTTTATCTATGGTTCCTCTTGTAAATTCATGCTCTAAAAGAAAGCTTGCTAGGGTCTCATACCAAGCTCTTGGAGCTTGCTTTAAACCATAAAGAGCTTTATGCAATTTAAAAACAAAAGAGGGTTGAGTTGGAGAGATAAAACCTGGAGGTTGTTCTACATAAACCTCTTCTTGAAGTACTCCATTCAGAAATGCACTTTTGACATCCATTTGGTAGACCTTGAATCTCTTGTAAGCTGCATAGGCAAGGAATATCCTAATGGCCTCTAACCTTGCAATAGGGGCAAAGGTTTGGTCATAGTCTATTCCTTCCTCTTGTCTGTAGCCTTGAGCAACAAGCCTAGACTTGTTCCTCACTATGTTGCCTTGAGCATCCAACTTGTTCCTGTAGGCCCATTTGGTTCCAATAACTGGGTAGTTATGGGGTCTTGGAACCAAATCCCAAACTCTACATCTCTCAAACTGATTGAGTTCCTCTTGCATTGCAATGATCCAGTGGGGATCTTGCTCTACCTCATGTATGGTAAGAGGTTCAATTTGAGAGAGAAAACAGGCATGCATCAAGTCTTGGTTCAGTTGATGCCTTGTCTGTACACCTACTGAGATATCTCCAATCACCTGAGATCTGGGGTGATCTCTAAGTGTGACAAGATCAGTTGGTGGAGTTGGTTGAGCAACAGCTTCAGTATTTAATTCCTCTTGGGGAATGATACTAACTGTTGGGGGAAGTTCAGCCACTTCCTCTTGACTTTCCTCATCACTGTCTTCAGTATCCTGTGGAGTGGGATGGTTTGATACCTCTTAGGTAAGGTTCAGTCCATCCATAGACATACACAGTGGTGGAACCTGCAAAGAGCTTATGGTAGAAATTTCTTTCTCCTTGTATGACATGTTAGTCTCATCAAAAGATACATGAACAGATTCTTCAATTTTGAGAGTAGATTTATTATATACCCTATAAGCTTTACTGACCATGGAGTATCCCAGAAACACTCCTTCATCAGCTTTAGCTTGAAATTTTGCTATGTATCTCTTGACATTATTGTGAATGTAACAAATGCAACCAAAGATTTTAAAATAATCTACTTTAGGTTTCTTCCCTTTGAGTAATTCATAGGGAGTCTTGCCCTTCAGCTTATGTATCAAGCTTCTATTCAACACATAGTTGGAGGTGTTCACTGCCTCTGCCCAAAAGGATAGAGGAAGGTGAGCATCTGACAACAATGTAGTAGCAGATTCAATAAGGGTTCTATTTTTCCATTCAGCTACCTCATTTTGTTGAGGAGTTCTTGGAGCTGAGAAAGTATGTCTGATCCCTTCACTTTGATAGAACTCTTGCATATGAAGAGAATCAGACTCTGTCCCATGATCACTCCTGATTAGGGCAATGTGAGTGTTGAACTCAATCTGTAGGCATTTGAGAAACTCTGTCAAACACTTAAAGTTATTAGACTTCTTCCTCGGAAAGAACACCCATGTGAATCTAGAGAAGTCATCTACAACTACTAAGGTATAATATTTCCCTCCTAAGCTCTGTACTGTAATGGGTCCAAAGAGATCCATGTGTAACAGATACAAAATCCTAGGTGAATCACTCTTATTAAGTGACATGAAACTATTTTTGGTTTGCTTGCATAATTGACAAGCCCTGCAAAGTTCTTCCTTCTTGTAGGGGCCAGAAGGTAGTCCTCTAACAAGGTTATCCTTGGATAGCCTAGAAATGGTTCTAAGGTTTATATGCCCTAGTCTCTTATGCCATAATTCATTAGGTCTACAAATAGAGTTGAACAAGCATATGTCTACTTTAGTTGAAAGAAAGTCTACTAAATAGATGTTGCCTTTCCTTTTACCTGTCAACACAGTGGTGTTGTCCTCTGATTTGATCTTGCATGAGGATTTGCTAAAAGTCACTTGATAGCCTTCATGACACAGTTGACTGATACTGATTAAGTTGTGCTTCAGTCCTTCTACATAAGCTACTTTCTTGAATGTGACTGAGCCAATCTGGAGTGCACCATATCCTTTTGTTAGTCCAAAGTTTGAATCACCAAATATTACTTTGGGTCCAATCTTGGCTTTGAAGTATGTGAAATTGTCCTTGTTTCCTATCATGTGCTTTGAGCACCCACTATCCAGATACCATTGCTGGTTTGATGTTGGATAGGTCTTCACCTGCACATAAAGCAATTTACTTGTTTTTGACCCAGTTTACCTTGGGCCTAGGTTGATAACCTTTGAATTCAGAAATAAAATACATCTCTGGTTGACTCTTATAGCCTTCAGGATGATATCTCCTAGGAGGTATTATCCATTCAGTATAGGGGTTAAACCATTGAGATGTAGAACATCTAGGATTGAACTTTGATTTGCCTTTGAAAGAGTTTTCAAAACTCTGAGCTCTGTTCGATGATCTCTGAGCTGAGTTCGATGATCTTGGGTCAGATCGTCGAGCTCCGTTCGAAGATCGACTGTGCCAGAGTTTAGGGTTCAGAGTTCGTCGAGCTGAGTTCGATGGTTTAGCCTGAGATCGTTGAGCTCCACTCGGCGATTGTCGAGCTCCGTTCGACGAATTATGTTGAACTTTCGTTTTCTTAGGTAAATCAGAATTCTTCATAGCTACCTCTACAACTCCCTTAACTTTATCAGAGATAAACTTGATTGGGGTTGTTAATACTATAGGTTGGCTGGATGAAGCACCCAAGCCCAGTATACTATTGAATCTTGAGTTCACTGTGCTTGTGATGTCCATTAGTTTGATACTTCTCCCATTAAGGTATTCTTCAAACTTCTTGGCCTTTGATAGTTCACTTTTCAGCGAGGCTATCTGCTCCCTACATCATTCCAACTCCTTAGAGAGTTTGAGGTTTTCTGATTTTAAAGTGCTGTGTTCAGATAGCTGATTTCTGAGAGAAATGATTTCCTTCTCAGATTTTAGTAAATCTAAACACAGTGCTTTAAACTCACACTTGAAGTCCTCAGAATTAAAATCAAAAGAATTTATTACCTGGTCCTATTCAGATTGAGTCTCTGATTCTGACTCTGGCTCTTCTGCATCAGAATTTTGTTGTGAGGCATTGATAGTCATCATGCAGAATTCTTTTTCTTCAGCATCATCTTCATCATCACTTGAGCTGGATGAAGCTTCAGATTCTTCTTCTGTCTCACTCCAAGATTCAGCTACAAACCCCTTCCTGGTGTGTTTGTTCTTGCTGGAGGAGGGTCTGTCATTGCTGTTCTTCCTGAAGTCTTTGTCTTTTCTTCTTTCTTTCCTGTCCTTTTTGTCCTTATACTGATTTTCTGGACAGTCAGACACCATGTGCCTGTTTTCCTGCATCCAAACCAAATAATCTCTTTGTTATTTGATTTGTCATACATTGGCTTGTCATGCCCTCTGGCAGACTTTTTCCTGAAATCTTTCCTGGCCATTTTGTAAAATCTTTTGTCCAAAAGGCTTAGCAGCTCTTCATTGCCTGTGACTTTGTCTTCAGGCTGATCTTCAATGGCTTTGAAAGCTATCGATTTTTCTTTTCTTGTAGCTGGTGAGGCAGCCTTCTGCTCTTCTTCTCTATTCTTGATGAGCAGCTCATAAGACTTGAGCTTGCCCAAGAGATCTTCAGTTGTGATCTCATTTAGGCTTCTGGCATCCTTGATTGGCAAGATCCTTGAGTCCCATGTGCTTGGGAAGCACATTAGGATTTTATCATTGAGCTCAGTCAATGAGATCTCTTTGTCCAATGTTTTCAGCTCATTGACTATGAGACTGAGTCTATTATACATATCTGCTACTGACTCAGCTTCTCCTTTCTTGAAACTCTCATATTGGGTTATGAGATGAGATCTTCTATCTTTTCTCTCATCAGCAGATCTTGAGACTATCTCAGATAACTTGTCCCAGATGTCCTTTGCTGAGTTGCAGTCAGCTACTTTTTGGAATATTTCATCAGACATAGTCTGGGCTAAAATATTCATTGCCTTAGCATCTGCCACTTTCCATTTCTTGATTTCTGCATTTGTTCCTGAAGGAGGTGGAACAACACTTGTACTTGTATTTTCTGGAGGTCTTGGACACACTGTCAAAACAGAATTAAAGATGTCTTCATCAATAGAGTTCATGTACAATCTAATCCTTGCCTTCCAAAGTGCAAACTTAGATAGATTGCACACTGGAGGTCTGGTGCTAACATAATCTTTGTTTTGGGCCATGTTCTGTGAAGAAATAAATCTAGTAACAAACTTAAAACAGGCAGATCTAACTAGAGGGATCTTTGGGTTCAGGTGTTAGCCTGTGCAACCACTAAGTTGTGGTATTTTAACCAACCTGAGGTCTGGTATTTTAACCAACCTCCCTCTGATACCAATTGAAAGTGCAGGTTAGATCTGATATACTCTAGAGGGGGGGGGGGGTGAATAGAGTATAGTGCTTACTAAAAACTTTTTACAACTGTTGTTGTATACCTAAGTGAACAGGGAAGCAAATAACATAAAGTAAACACAACAACTAACTAAACATAGAGCAATCACAGACCACAGCCAGAAAATAAAAGAGAATAAGCATCCAGAAGACACAAGGAGCTATAGTGGTTCCCCAATCGTCTGGGTACACCCACTCTTCTACCACCCTAGGTAGGAATCCACTGTAGGATGAGTTGATCAGGTGTCCTGGGCACCAATGGGTTTTGATCAGGTCCCCAAAAACCAAACCTTCAAGTCTTTTGGAAGGAGACTTGCAACCAGAATAATTTTGAAGGGATTTAAAACCCTATACAGGAATTAGAGAGAGGGTGATAGTGTCTTCTCTGTCAACAGTCAGAGAGAAGACTTGTGGATTGATGTAGCAGATCTTGCTCCCCCTGAGATCTTGAATTGGTCAGGAATGCTGGAGCACTGCTTCAGGGTGATAGGCCTTCAATGACCTAGAATGCCTGGACCAGAACTGCTTCAGGAACTTCTTTTGACTGATAAAGTTCTATTGTCCTTTGAAGTTATCATGAGAATAGAAAGAAGAAGACTCTTGATTGAATTTGGTTGTTCTTCTTCTTCTTCAAAAGTTCTCTGGGCAAGGCTGATTGCAGTAAAGAACTTTAGATTTGAGAATGTTTTGTTCTTCTACAGCTTTAGAGTGTCTGTCAGATTATTTTTTGTACTGTGAATCTTGAACTCTGCTTGATTCTGTTCTCTTACTGTGTCACTATTTTTTTGTGTATCTGTGTGTCACTCACTGACTGAGGAATATTCAAACTTTTGAATGTCGAGCAGTAATTACAGTCGGCCTTGGAAAGAATCAGCAATCAATGACTTTCCTAACTGTCCCATGGAAAAACGGCATGTAATCGTCCATAGTCAATGCACGTTCTAACAGTAACATTCCGAGAAGATCTGGCATTAAATGTTCAGGAATCAGCGCCAAGAAACGGAACGCGAACCTTGAAGAAAACCTAATCTGGATTCGTCCAACAAAGAACACAATTCGTCGAGCTGAACTTGTGTTTGTCGAGCTGAGCTTGAGTTTGTCGAGCTGAGCTTGATAGAGTTCGTCGACCAGACAATCTTCATTCATCTGATAGACAGTCTTCATTCATCAAGCTAAGAATCAAATTCGTCGAGCTGAGAAAAGTTCTGGACTTAGACAAAATATCATGCATCTGCTGAAATGCTGTGTCGACATAAATTGGTGTCGACAGATTTATCTTGGTGTCAACACAAATCCTCTGGTGTCGACATAAGCTGGTGTCGACTGAAATCCTGGTGTCGACATAAGCTGGTGTCGACTGAAATCCTGGTGTCGACATAAGCTGGTGTCGACTGAAATCCTGGTGTCGACATAAGCTGGTGTCGACTGAAATCCTGGTGTCGACACAGATCGTCTGGTGTCGACACAAACCCTAAGTGTCGACAAAGATTCTCTGAGTCCAGAAATCGTCGAGTAGAGTTTAGCATTCGTCGACCTGAGAAGCTGACTTCGTCGACCTGAGAAGCTGTGAACTTGAGGTCCAAGTTCGTTGAGCTCAGAATATAATTCGTCGACCGAAGCATGAAGCTGGACTTAGAAAAATTTGAAGTCCTCCTGACTTTGGCTTGATGTAAAAACTGAGTTTTCGTCGAACAGAGAACATAGATCATCGAGCTCAGCACTAAGAATTTTATCACGATCGTCGAGAGCAAAACTCCTTTCGTCGAGCTGAGTTCGACGAACGTCGAACTCACTTTACTTAGTCTTGAAAACTTGTGAGTCTGGAGTCTCTAAGGGTCTTGTTGAAAGCTGGTCCACCTGGAGTTGAGCCTAAGGACTTAACATAGACTCTAAGACACAAATTGACCCTGGCTATACATGATGGGTCATATCCTAAGTCAGTGAACCTAGCCCAAATCAACTAGGGATCCTACAAAGGAGTCAGTCCAGCTTCTTTGCTTCTTGGAAATGAGGGATTTCTCCTTCTTGCCTTTTTGCTGGTGGTCCTTTTTCTCACTACGTTCCTTTCTTTTAACTGGGCAGTCAGCTATCACATGCCCAGGTTTTCTGCAATGATAACAAGTCATGTTAGATGAAACATGTTTACTAGTTTTGGAACCATACCCTTCCTCTTTTGAGGATTTTCTTCTGCCCTTGTAGTAGTCATCCTTGGGATGAGAGGAGGTGGAATGCCTGCCTCTCCAATGCTTCTTCTTTAAGAACTTTTGAAATTGCATGGTGAAGGTAGCAAAATCTTCATCAGACCATTGGTAGTCTGATGTGCTGTTCTCTGATTTTCCAGAATTAGATTCAGCATCTCTCCTTGGTGGAGAGGGAGAATTTCTTCTACCTTTGCTGGAGCCTTCAGCTTTGAATGCTACAGACTTATCTCTTGCCTGAGACTTGTTCTGTTTCTCCTTTTCTTTCCTTGCAGCCAGCTGTATTTCATATGACAACATCTTCCCAAAGAGGGTGTGAGGAACTGTCTCACGCAGCTTTGCCACATTTCTGATGGCACAGATTTTAGTGTCCCACTCTCTAGAGAGTGATCTAAGGAACTTGTCATTCAGTTCATAGTGACTGAATACTCTTCCATAAGTCTTCAGGTCATTCACAATCCTAAAGAATGTTTCATAAGAGAAGGTTATGTTGTCCCCCTTGGATTGCCGAAAAGCCTCATACTCTTTATTGAGCATGGACTTCCTATCATCTCTAACCTCATCTATCCCCTCCATGCAGATTACAAGTGTTTCCTACATTTCCTTTGCAGTTGAGCAATGGATCAGGTTCGAAGAGTAGAGTCATCAACAACACATATAATTATGTTCTTTGCTCTCTTTTTTATTGAATCCAAGACCAACTCATCCTTGGTCATCTCATCATATGTCTTGGGGGTCTTGACATTAGCATCCAGTGCTGACGCCTTCATTGGGATGTATGGTCCCTCTTCAACTGTAATATACATCCTAGCGTCAACAGCTTCCATGAACTGCCTTACCATTGCTTTCGAGATGCCAAAATCTTCCTTTCTATAGATTGGAAGTCTCACATCACTCAACTCCCTATTAGTCATTCCTGAACCCATTGAGATAGACTTTTAGCTAACCTTGGAGATCTACTCAGAATGTTAAGCCTTTAAAGAGTAATTTCCCTCTGATACCACTTGAAAGTCTTATTTTCATGGCTAGCTGAACACCTAGAGGGGGGGGGGGTGAATATGTTTTAGTCACTATTTAAATTTTCTTGCTTTTTTGTAGATTTTTGTGGTTGGTGATTAGGATAGTTTTCAGCTTTCAAGATCAATCACAGATGACACAATAATTTATAATGGTTCCCCAATCTTGGGTAAATCCACTATCCCTCTGTGCCCATCTAACAGTTTGTTAGATTCGACTCTCCCTCCAGAACTCAGCTACTTAATAGCTTACAACACAGATACTGCAGGAACGTACATGTCACACAGATCTACAACTTAGGCACTAAGCCAAACCCAGGTCATAAAGACCTATCACCCGGAACAAATCCAAACACTGGTCACTAAGACCACAGTCTTTATAATACATGCTTATAACTCAAGATTCACCAAGAATCTTTACAGAAGAAGAAATAAAGAGTGAGATGAATAGACACCAGAGCAAGATCTCCGTGTCTTCTTCTTCTTGGACTGAGGAGATATCAGTCCAAGCTATTGCTGTTGAGGATAATAAGTAGGCAGTAGAATTTTTCTTCAACCAGCTTTCTTTCCTCTACAGAACTTGTAGATCTGCTTCCTTAGAATTGCTTCTGATCCTGCTATTGCAGATGGTGATTGCTTCAGCTATCTCTTTCTCCAACAAGGATCTCTGTGCAGAACAACTTCTTCAGGCTTGAGGAAAATGGTGAGGAAAAAGATGAAGTTCGGCCGCACTTTTCGTTTTCAGAAAACCTAGACAAGGATTCGATTTCTTACTATGGCCGAATTTCTTCTTTTTATTCTCAAAGGCCAATTGAGTAGTGGGTCCCACCACCAGGATTGATGGCTGAGATTGTGCCATTCAGCACATGCTTTCCATTTAATATTGATTCAACGACTCTTTGCTGTGTGTGGGCCCCAGCACTTAATGTCGAAAATATACCTTGGAAAGTGCAGAAGATTATAACAGCTGTCCGCCAACATCTCTAGCAACATTTCCGCAACATTTGAATTTTGGTTGACCTTTTGACTTTGCTGACATCAGCATGACTCAACATCTTTGGACTTAGACAAAATTCAATCATTAGAACCAAAAGCGTTGAGTGAGTATGTATCACTCAATGCCACAAGACTTAGACAAAATTCTGTCTGTCTAGGTATTAAGCTCGACGAATGCTGAGCTCCGTTCGACGAATGGCAAGCTCAGCTCGACGGAAGCATAAGTTCAGTTCGATGAACTGTAGACTTAGTTCGACGAAAGGCTAAACTCAGTTCGACGAACTCCAGGCTCAATTCGACGAACGCTGAGCTCAGTTCGATGTAGCTGAGCTCTACGAAAGCCAAGCAATCCATGCATTTGGACTTAACCAAATTTCTGCTTAAAGGAGTTGAGACCATTGAGAGCGTTGAGAGCGTCAAGTGCGTTGAGAGAGCTTGCCTCACTCAATGCTATTTGCCTTAGCCAGATTTTCTTTGCCTTGGCATTGAGAGAGTAAGCTCCACTCAACGCCAAACTACTTAACAGAATTTTTCGGTTATCTGGCGTTGTGTGAGTAAGCTACACTCAATGCTTGTGGACTTAGTCAAATATTTGCCAAACGTTTCTGTGGAGCTGACAGGCACAACAACACTCAATGCTAAAATCTGTATGGCGTTGAGTGAGTAGACCACACTCAATACCTGTGGACTTAGCCACATTTTTAGCCAATTTCTCTAGGTTTTAACTGACTCAGCCTGACTCATAACATTTTTAGCTGTATGGTGTTATGTGAGTATACTACACTCAACGCTTTTGTACTTAGCCATATTTTGTCTATCTAACAGTTCGGCTGAGAAAGACTCAACACTATTTATTATATGGCATTGAGTGAGCTGTCCTCACTCAACGCCTGTGGGCTTAGGCAAATTTCTACTAGACAATATTGAATCCATACCTGTGGCATTGAGTGAGCTTGCACCACTCAATGTCTGTGAACTTAGTCGATTTTTGCTATGTCTAGCAACCACTTATTGTGTCCTCATGTCCAATCAATATGATATGGACAACCTGCACTCAAGACCTCAAATGCACATCAAATATAGTTGATGTGTGTGACATTGACCTGTTTGATTTCTCATAAATCAGGGATATTGAGAACAATGGATCCAACAGTCACTTTTATGTGCTGCAAGTTGTTGAATGTAGACGATGCTGACTTGTCTCGACACAGCTACTGCAAAGGTGTCGACACATTTGAAGTGTGCTGACACTTTTGAACTTTGATAATTTTTCTTCAAAAACAAGTTAGCTTCTTGTGTCCACCTGTCCAATCAATAATTAATCCTGCAAACATAAACTAAAATATACATCAAATATAAATATGTGTATATCATTGAGTTGAAAGGGATTCTTCAAATCAAGTGCATTGTGACCAATATACCCAACAACATTGCTTAGTGATTCCTCACAGGTAGAGTATTTTTGGGTTGAGGAAATAAATACAGCATGTAATGTTTTGAACATAGCCTCTATCAACATGTCACATGGAAAAACTCCCTATGTTCTTCGAAAGGGCAAAAAACTAATAATTTCATATTTTAGAATCTTTTATTGCAAATATTTCATTTTAAATAATGGAAGATCTCTGCTGACTAAGTTTATTTAGAAGTGTAGTGAGGGTATTCTTGTTTGATACAACTCATATAGTAGATCTTATAGAGGTTTCAACAAGAAGATCCATATTGTTGAAGATTCTATGAATGTTGTTTTTAATGAGACTAGCCTTATATATAAAGGTTGTTCTAGTGCTCCTAACACTACATGTACGGAACAAAGTTTGCAAGAGCTGTTTATCTAAGATAAGCCCAGTTCAAGTAAAATCTCTCATCCCGATGAAGATTTGTATGAAGATGTTTAGCCAACTGAAGAGGATCAAGTAGCTGAAGTGTTGTGGTTGTTGTTGGAACACAACCAGCTGGTGAAAGGATGCCTGCAACAACCAGGCACTTGAGAGATCACCCTAGTAATCTGATTATTTGAGATGTTAGTCAAGGAGTTACCACCAGGAGCAGGACACACAATGAAGCTCTATTTATGAGCTTCCTATCTCAGGTGGAGCCTAAGAAGTTTGAAGAAGCAAACCAAGACCCCTTATAGATTAATGCTATGCAGGAGGAGCTACACCAATTCAAAAGATGCAAGGTATGAAAGTTGGTGCCAAAGCAACCTGGACAAAACATAATTGGCACCAATTGGATCTTCCGGAACAACTTGGATGAGAATGGTGTAGTGGTAAAGAACAAAGCCAGATTGCTAGCCAAAGGATACAAACAAGAGGAGGGCATAGATATTGACCAGAATTTTGCCCAATTGCAAAACTAGAGGCTATAAGAATGTTACTAGCCTATGCTACATTCAAAGGATTTGAAGTTTACCAAATAATGGATGTCAAATCAACCTTCCTAAATGACAATCTCAAAGAAGAGGTATATGTGGAGTAGTGATGAGTACAATTATTAAGTTTTTTTTACTGTCATAATTATAATAATGTCAACTATTTTCCACCTCCATTTGTTATAATTGCACGAAAATAGTTAAGAATTCGAATTGTCATGAATAGAAGAGAGCAATCTAAATTTTCCTTCATTTTCCTTATTAAGTTATTTATTTAATTATTTATTCATTAATATTCTTAATGCAGGTATTGCAAGTCCTTGAAACTAAAAGTCTTTGAGCAAGCAGAGGTGTTCACAGATCCAAGACGACTGTTGGCTGGGCTTTGGATTGGGCACCACACGGGTAGTGACACACCCGTGTCACTACCCGTATCCTTATCGAGAAGGTTCATACTTGGTGCCATGATAAGCACAGAGCCGTGCTACCAGCCGTAAAGAACACCCGGCCGTGTTCCTAGCCGTGTCAAATGACATGAATCACGACCAGGTGCGCCTTTTCATTTCAAAAATGCCCAAACGCACCGTTTACACTCTATACGGCTTGTGACACGGCCGTATTGGAACCCGTGTCTGACATATGATTGTTTGAAGACTATATAAACCTGTAAGAAGAATTAGAAAGGAATTTTGGGATCTGAAGGACTTGGAGAACTCTGGAGGATGAAAGTGGAGCACTCAAGTGAGGAGGAATCGAAGGAGATAATCCGAATGGTCTTAATCTTCATGTATATCTTTTAATCTCCCCCTTTTCTTAGTGGATCTAACTGTATTTTATATTTCGCATGAGAATTGTTCCTTGAAATCATTCAGTAATCATGTATGTTGTTTTTTATTTTGGATTCGTGGTATTTTACTCGTATGCGTTGTTTAAAACAAAGAGATTAATCCTGGTTTGAAGTTATTATTTGTTTTATATGAATCCCAAACTTCTATATTGAGAAATTTGAAGATGGTGATGATGGTCTATAATTTCTTTCTCTGGTGTTATTTCTCTTTGTATTTCAAATTTCATAATCGAGATATATGTTGTTTGGATAATGGCAATACAGGTAAATGGATTCATGGCATGGTAGAGATAGGATTTCATGAATTTATGTATTTGACAGGGTTACTCTATATTAATGCAAATTTGAGTAATGTGAATTGTTCGAGAGAAAATTCACTCAACTTAGGTTTAGGTATTGGATTACTCGAGAGAGAATTCGATGAAGATCAAACCCTTACAATATAATGAATTTGATGATATTGTTAAAACATAATTAGATAGTGTTGAATTAATAAGTGAATATTCTCATGTGATTCCTCTTAGACTCTCTGTTTTTGTTACCATCCTTAATTCTCAAATGTCACTTTACTCAATTAGTCTTAGTAATGTTAGTTTAGAGTAAACAACCAATTTTAAAATATAGGTACTATAATAGAGCGAGAGTGAGTACGAGTACTTGAAAAGACTCTGAGGAATACGACACGAGATGTGGAATTCTCCTATACTATGATTGATAGGTGCACTTTCCTGAGATTAAAATCAATCAAGCTTATGCATATCTATATAGTTTATACTAGAGTGTAGAAAGATTCCGCATCTAGCGTTTCTCTTTTTAAACGATCAAGTTTTTGGCGCCGTTGCCGGGGACCCGTTTTCAATATTTAGAAAGCTTAAACTTTATTAATCTGCCAAATTTTTTATATTACTAACATATAATTGTAAATTAGTTTATTACATCATTATATCATTTAATCTCTGTTTTATAGCCTGTTAGTCTATGACTAGGGGAGAAATTCTGGGCTAACACAATTTCATCCCGACCCGGAATGGATTATTCACAATACTAGCCAAAGGGACTTGGGAACTGATAACACGAATAATTCAAACGGACTTTCAAAAGAGGAAATAGTAAACTTAGAAGATCATCATCCAGATAATCCAAATAACATGGCAAACCAGAACGAGCAAACCATGTCTGACTTTGCTAGACCTAATCTCCAGGGTACTTGGTCAAGCATTGTTAGACCACCAATTGTCGCCAACAATTTCGAGTTGAAGCCGAGTATTATTCAGATGGTTCAACAGTATGTCCAAAATGATGGCCTGCAAGATGAAGATCCCAACACAAACTTAACCGGATTCTTGGAGATATGTGATACATTAAAGATCAATGGCGTTGCCAATGATTCCATTCAATTTAGGTTGTTTTCATTCTCACTAAGGCACAAGGCGAAGCAGTCGTGAAACTTATTACCTAGAGGGTCGATTACTACATGGGATATGATGGTTGAGAAGTTCTTGATGAAGTATTTTCCACCGGCGAAGACTGCAAAGCTAAGGAATGACATTTCTACAAATGCTCAACTAGGATCTAAATCGTTGTACGACATATGAGAATGATTCAAGGAACTATTAAGGAAGTGTCCCCATCATGCATTACCTTCCTGGCTTCAGATTCAAACCTTCTACAATGGTCTCAATCCAGCCACTAAACAGATGATCGATGCGGCTAGTGGGGGCACCTTGAACAATAAGACACCTGAAGTGGCTCAACAGTTGATAGAAGACATGACAATGAACAACTATCAATGGACTACCGTGAGACAAAAGCCTAATAAGCCTGCAGGAATGTATGAAGTGGATGTCGTCACTGCCTTAGCTATTCAAGTGGAGAAGCTTCATCAAAAGATGGATAACCTATCTTTAGCATCACCCTCCATGGTGCCTCAACAATGGGACACTTCATTTGGTGGAATGTCTGGTTGTGAACCTCAAGTGCATGAACATGTTGACTATATGGGAAACAATACCAGACCTCCCTTCAACCAAGCAAACAACCCATATAGTTCTACATACAATACGGGATGGAGGAACCACCCTAATTTATCTTGGGGAGGATAAGGAAATCCAGGAAAGCAACCTGTGTTTGGACAACCACAACAACCAGAGAAAAGGAAACCGTCATTAGAAGATGTACTCACCAAGTTCATGCAAACAACTGATGTGTCTTTCTGGAATCAAGAGGGCTCTATTCGGAATTTGGAGAATCAGATAGGTTAGCTCACAAGGATGGTATCTGAAAGGCAACAAGGAGCACTTTCAGGTAATACCGAGATAAACCCGAAGGAGCATGCAAAAGCAATCTAATTGAGGAGTGTAAAGGAATTACAAGACCAAAGGCTTACAAAGGAAGCACCCCAAGAGGAGTCTAGTGGTGAAGGACAAAACGAGATGAACTCAAAACCAAAGGAGTATCAACCAGGAATACCATATCCTGCGAAGCTAAACAAGGAGCGCATGGATGCGCAATATGGTAAATTCTTATCTATGTTTAAACAATTACATGTTAATTTACCTTTTTCTAAAGTCATTCAAATGTCGAAGTATGCTAAATTTCTAAAGGACTTAATTTCAAATAAAAAAAATAAAAGAATTATCTTTGGTAACACTTAGTGAAGAATGTATTGCTATTTTATAAAACAAATTACCATAAAAACTTAAGGATCCCTGTTCATTTTCAATTCCATATTTAATCAGTGATTTACAAGTGAATAAAGCTTTAGCGGATTTAGGAGGTAGTATAAACTTAATGCCTTATAAACTATATTTGAAACTATGTCTAGGAGAACTTAGCCCTACTAGAATGAGTATTCAACTAGCAGATCGTTCAGTTAAGTATCCTAGAGAAATAGTAGAGGATGTATTGGTTAAGGTAGATAAGTTTATATTTCCGGCCGATTTTGTTATTTTGGATATGGACGAAAATATAAAAGTGCCACTCATACTTGGCCGTCCGTTCTTAGCCACTTCTAGAGCTCTTTTTGACATTTTTGATGGTAAACTAGTTTTGTGAGTAGGGGAAGATGAAGATACTTTTCAAATCGGCAATACAATAAAAAAATCTTTGGATAATGATTATCGTTGCTACTTTTGCCATGATGTTGACGATATTATGACTTCTATGAATTCTGAATTATATTATAGGGATCCTTTAGAGATTTGCATCACTAACAGCTATCTAGAAGAAGACAAAAATCAAGATATTGTCGAACATTTATATTATCTAGATAACTCTGTTTCGGTGAATAGGAAGATGGAGTATAGTTTGATTACACAAGGAGATCTTGAAGTTCTTATGAATAATACTAAGGATCCACCGATAATAGAACTTAAAAAATTACCGGATCACCGTGAATATGTATTATTAGGATCTAATTCTTCTTACCCAGTTATTATATATTCTGATCTTACTGAAACTGAAAAACAAAAGTTAATAACTTTGCTAAGTAAGTATAAAGGTGCTATAGCATGGCAAATAACTGATATAAAAGTTATCAACCCTAGTTTTTGCACCCACAAGATCCTTTTGGAAGAAAACTATAAAACTTCTATTCAACCGCAGCGTAGGCTAAATCCAAATATGAAAGAGGTAGTGAAAGCTGAGATTGTTAAGTTGTTAGATGCTGGAATGATATACCCTATTTCGGATAGTTCATGGGTCAGTCCTGTACAAGTCATTCCTAAAAAGGGTGGTTTAACAGTAGTAGCAAATGATAGGAATGAATTGATTCCAACGCGAACAGTAACAGGTTGGCGTGTCTATATTGATTATCAGAAGTTAAATGATGCTACTAGGAAAGACCATTTCCCTCTGCCAATCATTGATCAAATATTAGAATGATTATCAGGTCATTCTTATTATTGTTTTCTAGATGGACTTTCTGGATATTTCCAAATCCCTATAGCGCCAGAATACCCGGAGAAGACAACATTCGCTTGCCCATTTGGTACCTTTTCCTATAGACGTATGCCAATTGGTTTATGTAATGCACTCACCACTTTCCAAAGGTGCATGTTAGATATATTTAATGAGTATGTTGAGGATATTATGGAAGTGTTTATGGATGATTTCTCTGTGTTTGGTGATTCTTTTGATTTGTGTTTGAAGAATTTTAAAAAAGTTATGAGGAGGTGTGAGAAAACAAATATAGTACTTAGTTAGGAGAAGTGCCATTTCATGGTACAAGAAGGGTTAGTGCTTGGCCATAAAATCTCAAGCCAAGGAATTCAAGTAGATAGAGCGAAGATTGAAACCATAAAAAAGTTGCCACCACCAACCTCCGTTAAGGCAGTGAGAAGCTTTTTAGGTCACGTCGAATTCTATCGCCGATTCATTAAAGACTTCTCTAAAATATCTAAACCACTTACTAGGCTTTTAGAAAAGGACACACCATTTATTTTTGATCAAGAGTGTCTGCATGCCTTTGAGTTCTTGAAAGAAAGATTAATTAATTCTCCTATTATGATCGCACCTGATTTTGCTCAACCTTTAGAGATCATGTGTGACGCTAGTAGTTTTGCGGCAGGAGATGTTTTAGGACAACGCCGAAACAAACACTTTCAACTTATATATTATGTTAGGAAAATACTTAATAACATACATGAGAACTATACAACTATGTAAAAAGCGCTCCTAGCAGTGGTATTTGCCTTCGATAAATTTAGATCCTATTTAACATTGTCTTAGGTGGTAGTATACACAAATCATTCCGCCGTAAGATATTTACTTGCGAAAGCGGAACCAAAGCCTCGTTTTGTAACATCTCTCAAACAACTAGACCCCATAGGATTTTGTTTTGTCATGACTAGGTCATGACAAAACCATCAGAAGCTCTAAACCAAGTGGGCAATGCCCAAGGTGAAAAATCACCTTAGTTTGCCCATAGCTCATCCTCAACATTTAGACCTAAGGTTTTACTTTAGGGCTACACCTTGATCCCATGACCCTACCACAACACCCCTAACACCTTGGGTCATCCATAGGGCCACAAAAAAACCCACTGTGGGCAGTCAAAGTGGTTAAGTCTTGAAAGAATTTGATTCAGGATGTCCTAAACACCTAGAGGGGGGGGGGGGGTGAATATGTTCAATTCTTTTTATTCAGGCAGATAATGTAAATTACTTGTTAGATAGCCTTAGCAATATTTATCACATCACATATTATAGCACACACAGACAACACAACATACACACAGATTTTATAGTGGTTCCCCAAGTGACGGGTACATCCACTTTACCCCTTCGCCTATCTAGCAGTTTACTAGATTCGGCCTAACTCCCTTCTTCCTTCTCAGATCCCCAGATCTTACAACTCAGAACCCAAAATGGTTCCTTCAACTAAGACTTCAGCAAGTCCTACAACTTAGATCCTCTCAGAGAATCCTACCTCAGAGTGAGTCCACACTCCTACAACTCAGGCAATCAAGCCCTACCTCAGCCTATTCAACATGCCTACAACTCAGAGAAATTAATCCCCTACCTCAGGCACTCAGCCCTTCCTCAGCCTTTATAGATTTAAGCTTACAAATCAGAGAGATAACTCTCCTACACTCAGATCTATAAAAGATCCTACAGAGAAAAGTGATTATAAAAATATAAATCCTTCACCCAGGTAGAGAGAGAATGGGTTAAAGGTTTCTTGATCAGTTCTTAGTAGATCTGATTGCTTTAGATCCAAACTATCTTAGCTTCTTCAAAGCTTCTTGAATTTGAACAAAGTAAGGTTGATCTTCTTGAAGATGATCTTCAATCAGCTTCCTTCTTCTATTCAAATGTGGCTCTGAATTCTTCTTGCAGACTTGTTCAGGATCTGCCCTTGGAGACTTGTTGATTTCACGATGAAGACTTCTCTTCTTCTTAGTTATTGGTAGTCACTTGTTGTTCATTCATCTTTTTGTTGATAGAATCGGTCTTTATATAGACCCCATCCGAGGTTACCGGCTGATCCGGTTCCTAACAGCCTTCTAACAGCTCTGACAGATGTAACTGCTTTGTTGGTTGTAACAACTATCAAGTCTCTAGTCATGTCATCTGATACTTCATTGAACTTTAACTTAGCAGCAAAGTGTCGAGATAATACATCAAATGTATCGACATAAATAGATCATGTGTCGACACAATCCCTGGTGATGTCGACACAACTCACATAATGTCGACACAGCTCTTATTTTTCTTCTTGACACAGCTTCTGTGGAATGTGTCGACAAAAGTCCTGTGTGTCGACACAACAAATTTTAGTCTTGACAAAGTTGATGTCGATAGAATTATGGAGTGTGTCGACACAAGTCATATGTGTCGACACAATTGTTGTCGACAGAATTCTGGAATGTGTCAACACAAGTCCTGCTTGTCGACACAGTTGTTGTCGATAGATTTTCTGTGTGTCGACACAAGTCCTGTGTGTCGACACAATTTGGCTCCTGGTGTCGACACAACCTTTCCCAAGTGTCGAAACAATTCTTCTCAAGTGTCGACACTTATACTTAGAAACTTTTTCTATATTTCCTTAACCTGCACATTGAAACTCAACAACCCATCAAATACACATTGATGAATATCATTGAGTTAGGTGAGGCTTCTCCAAATCTGGTACACATTTTCCAATATACCCAACAATCTCCCCTTATTTGGAGAAGTCATAACCCTTAGTCAATGATATACATCACTTTCTAATAAAACACAAATTATGATGTATAAAAGGATTATTTAGACAGGGTAACACATACACAAAACCAACATATTATATCATCATAAAACATGATAAAATATAGTGAACATGAATCAGGGTTTTTTTGAAGTACAAGGAGTTTTTGAATCAACAGATTACATAGATTTTAAAACACAAGATTACATAGTTCTAAAGCCTAGTCAATCTATTCTAGGACTGATCAGGCTCCTTGATGACAATGCCTTTGCCAGATTGAATCCTTGATTGTACATTAGCTTCAGTGTCTTCAGCTGACTTCTTTCCTTTAAGATCCTTTTTCTTGAGCTCTTCAGCCTTGACCTTTTGCGTTTCAGTATAATGATAAGGCTTTGAAAAGTATTTGCTAGGCTCCACAGAAGTAGTAGTTATCTTCCCAGCTTTGAGTTCTCTTCTGAACTGATAAATGGCATCTTGCCGTTTCTGATACTTGCTCCATTCTTGTTCAGGGTACCATTTACCTCTATCATGCATGTTGTCTTTAACTGCTTGCCAGGCAGTGAGAATAATGTTTCTGGAGGTGGGACTCCATCTTTCAAAATCAGGCTTCAATTCAGCCTGCTCTCTAAATATTTTCTTAGAAAGTTGAGCTTCTTGCACTCTTTTCAAAGCAAATTCAGACATCTCAACCTTCTTAATAATCACATTCTAAACCTCCTGTGGACGACTGTACATTTGTTGTACTGCAGATTGAATGCCCTCAAAATTAGCAGGTGGATAAATAATTTTAGCCACTTCCTAGTGAACCCCTTCATTTGAAGCCGGTTGAATGCCTGATTCAGCAGTGTTATCATCATCACACAGGGGTGGATAACCAAGAGTTGCTCTGATAGCATTAGTTATCTATTTAGCATGTTCAGAGGTTGCATTGACTAACACTCTCTCCCCCTCTATGACTTCTCTTTCAATATGGTCTCGAATATCATCTTTTTGAAATCTAATTTGATTAGCTAGGTAATTGGTGCCTTCCTTATAGAATGATCTGAATTTCTGCAGTTGATCAACAATTACCTTTTGAGATTCTTGGATAATAGTGCTAACATCAGTCAAATCTGCTTTATGTTGTTTATCAAAATCATACTTTTCTTTAGCAATGTTTGCAGTGAAAGCAGTTGCTGCATTCTTAAGTTCTGTGACAATAACATTGTGGGACTCTGTTAGATTGTCATTCATTCTGAGTTGGTTTTCCAAAATATAGCCTTGTTTCACTGCTATGTCATCTATCTTAGTTTTGGCTTCCACTTATTGCTTGGCTAAATAGACTACAACATATCCTCCCTTTTGAAAGCACTCAGTTATTTCCATTTTATGCAGATTGACCTCAAATCTAATGGATTTGATATCTTGGGCCAATGTAGATTGCAGTTCTTTATGGCTCTCATCTACATATTTCTCTAGAGCTGCTCTTTGTTCATCCAATTTTACTTGCAGTTGTACTAGAAGGGAACTGAAGTCTACTGCTGGAGCTGGAGTTTGTGGAACAGCCTGCAAGGCTTTCTTATAGCTTGAACTTCTTTTCCTGAGCTCCACAATTTTTCTCTTCTTAGCCCTGGAGGCTTCTTCATGATCAGAAGAATCATATGAACTTTCTATGTCCACAGTGTCTTTTGGACTTGCGGCAATGATGGACATCTCATGCTCAATTCTTGAGTGCTCCCCCTCAATCCTTACTCATATCAAATCGGGAAATAATTCCTCTAGAGTGATCTCTTGTTGCATTTGAACTGATGGAATAACAATCTCTTTCTCAGTAGGTAGACTGTCTGTAAATGCAAAAGTGTCTTCCATGGTAATATCAGTTTCAGGTACCTTATCTTGATTATTCTGTTCAACATCATTCATATGTACAGTCTATGTAGTATTTTGAGTATTTATAGCAGCTTGATTGATAGATAGTATTACCTCAAGTATAGATTGTGTAGCTGCTTCACTGTCCAATGCAGCTATGTGGACAGGTGGCTCTTGCTCATGAACTTCTTTTGAAGGTGATGACAGTGGTTGAGATGGAACTAGAGAAAGCTCATTAGCTCCCCCTGGATGAGGCTCTTCCTGTACCTGATCCACTGAGATGTTGGTGGCAGGAATATACTCCCCCTGCATCTGATTATCAGTTACAGTTACTTGAGCAGGAGATTTGTTAGTCCTTTCTGCTCCTTCTTCATCAGAGCTGAAAACCACTTCTTCTTCTGAATCACTGGATGATTCAATGGTCTTGGGGGCTGTTTACTTCTTTTTCTGAATTTGTTTTGTATGTTTCTGTGGAGTAGAAACATCTTTGGTCAGAACCCTATCCCATCTGGACAGTATCCTTTAAGTCCATTCTTCTCATGTGATTAATCTTAGAACCGGTAAATTGATTTATCACTTCAGGTATATTCTTAGCCAGAAATAGGCTCAATAATCAGCCCAGATTAGGTTTCTTGATTCCTTCTTTGATCTTGTAAAAAATAACAATAGACCAATTTGTTTTCACCTTGTATATCACTCTGGTCATTAGATTGAACATATAGGCGGAAATCCTATCATGTCCTCCTATTTTACATAGGATAACCTTTCCTATGATCTCTGACAGGAATTTCCCTTGGGAATTCATTCCCTTCCTGTTCATTGAAGATCCAATCTTGGTAGTGGGATCCATTCCACACCATTGGAGAGCTTCTCTTGTCATGAAAGATATTATTTCATCGTCTTCTTTAACCCTGGGAAGTTGAAAGGTCTTACTCAAACTCTTCTGGGTGAGTTTGACCTTGGTTCCTCGAACTGATGACTTTATTTTTATGCCCTTTGAATCCAGTGATGCCTTTGTATAGAATTCAAGAACCTCCTTCTTCCATATCTTGGTAGGTTCTGAGACTAAGTAATAAAATCCATTTTCTATGATTAGGGTAATCACAGCTTTGATTTCTTGTGATGCACTTTCAAACGCATCGCGAACTAGTTCATAGCCCTCATTAATGTTCTCTTCCAGCTTTAACGCCATTAGGGATGAGAAAATGAGGAGAAGAGAGATGAAGGATTGTCGATACAAAGGTTTGGTCTCGAGAATTTTGAGAGCGTAGTCGACAGGGTTTTACTTCCACCTATTTATATGTTTCTAAATAAATAAGGTCAAAAGGTGGGTAGAAATAAGGTTATTGTGTCGACACTGTCAGGATTGTGTCGACATAGATTATTAAAGTCTCGACAGAGTTTGTAAAGGTATTATAATCCTATGTGTCGACACCATCTGTGATGTGTCGACACAGACAATCTTAAGAGTCGACACTAATGTCTGTGTGTCGACACAGACGACTGTATGTGTTGTTGGGTATTATATCCACAACGTACCTGATTTGAAGAAGCCCCTGAACAAGCTAAGGTAAATAGGCAATGTTTTTGACAAAATATTTCAAGTTGTGCTTACAGTTATTCCATGCTAAGTGCACATCAATGTCAGGGTGCAGTAGGTCAATATACACGGGTCTGCACGACGTAATCCCTCGTTGAGCAGATCAGTGTGTTGCCCTACGTGTACTCTCTCTATTGGAGTGTACTTAATTTCAAGTACAGGGCTGTGTTAAGGCAAGAGCAGACAAGGAGCAAGGATGGGTCAAGGAGCAGCTATTGGGTGGAAAGATGAAAAATCGTCTAAGTATAAATCGACGAGAATCACCAAGTGATTCTCGCCGATTCGGCGAGAATCACTAGTGATTCTCGCCGAATCGTCGAGAATCATTAGTGATTCTCGCCGACTCTCTCCAGCTACTTCAAAGCGGCGCTAGGTGATATTCGTCGAGAATCACTACTGATTCTCGCCAAATCCCTCGTTGAGCAGATCAGGGCCAAGTAATATTCGTCGAGAATCATCAAGTGATTCGGCGAGAATCACTAGTGATTCTCGCCGAATCGTCGAGAATCACTGGCTGATTCTCGCCGATTTTGACTTGGGCAATTTTCGGGAAAAAGCTTGACCGGATTCTGCCGCTGGCACTATTTTGGACCGGATTTCGGGTTTCTTCTTGTGGGACCCACAACGGTCATTAAGGTGTTTACTTGTGTATATACATACGGGTATTTTTGAACAGTAAAAACACACAAGAAAGAAGTCGAGCGACCATCTTGACCTAAAATCGCGAAACTGTTCCGCCGCCGCCGTCGCCGCTCGCGCTAGTGGTCGCCGCTTTTGATCGCGATTCTTCCTGATCTTCCGGCGACAGAAGCTTAGCCAAGCTTAGAGTCTCACGTGTCTAACCGGAGATCTCTTGTCTCTTGATTTGTTGATCGGGAAAATCATCCGCATCCGAATCGATCGAGACGATTGATCCTAGTGTGACCGTTGGTAGACCTAGCTAGCTTCGCTACGAAGTTTGGATCTCCAAAGTACAGCAGCCGCATATCATTTTCGCCGCCGATCCCGTGAACCTAGCCGCCGCCCATCTTGCCGCCGCCGGTTCCGGGGAGATTCTCTCCAAGAGATATCTAGGGTTGTGGACTCTTCGTGGACTTCAAAAACACGTCATCAACGAAGATGGACACCTTAGTCTCCAAACGTAGTTTGTATCTCTTGTACATTCTAGTTTTACATTTGTCGTAAAGGAACGTTGGTTCTTAGTTGTAAGGGTTGGGTGCAACCCGTGTTGTGGGAGTGTTGACTCCTACGTGTGGAAGGGTTCCTTCCGATAGTGCAAGGATTGAATTTCAATCCTGTTGGAGAAGTGACCGAGTCGTCCCTTGTTGGGAGATAGGTCAAAGGGGGAAAGTGGATGTACCTAAATCGGGGAACCACTATAAATAGCTTGTGTACTCTTTTGTGCTGTGTTGTTTTATTTTCGTGTGCAGGTACAATTTAAATTCTGCAAAAACGCTGCACGTCACCTATCCCCCCCCCATAGGTGAAGATAGTTGACACTAGGTGGACTTTCAAGTGGTATCAGAGGGAGGTTACTCATCAAAAAGGTTAACACCTTGGGTTGAATCCTGCCGCTAGTGTCAAGAAGAAGGCAAACATCTACTATGGACGGGCTCAAGTTCACAGGCAAGATCCCCGTGTGCACCAGGCTCAACTTTCCTATCTGGAAGGAAAGGATCAGATTCTACATGGAAGCAGTTGATCCTAGACTCTTCATGATCTTGGAGGAGGGACCTTATGTCCCCACTAAGGTCTCCACCATTGATCCTACCAAGAAAGTGCCAAAGAAACTTTCTGAAATGGACAAGGACGAGATGGTGCTAGTAGGACTTGACAAGAAGGCGCAGAACATACTGGTCAGCGCGGTTGATGACTCAATGATGCAGAACTTCTGCAACTGCAGGACATCAAAGGAGATCTGGCATTGCCTGATCATCCTAATGGAGGGCACTGATGAAGTGAGGGATGATCGTAGATCCCTCCTGAACCAGAAATATGAGGCCTTCAGACAAGGGCCTAAGGAAGAGATCGGAGTCACCTTCGAGAACTTCCTCAAGATTGTCAATGCCCTCAAAGGATACGGAAGAGTGTTCACTAATGGTGAACTCAATGATAAATTCCTTAGGTCCCTTACTAAGGAATGAGACACAAAGATCTGCGCCATCCGAGAGTTTGGCAGACTAGCTGAAACAGACCCGCAAATTCTGTTCGGGAAGCTGATGTCCTATGAGCTTCAAATGAACACCAGGAAAGCAGAAGAAGAAGCAAAGAAGGCTGCAGCCAAAGAAAAGACTGTGGCTCTAAAAGCCAGTCACTCCAGAAAAGGCAAGGGAGCAGTTTCATACCGTGCCAGGAAAAAGGATGAGGAGGAGGACTCCGAGCCATGCTCCTCCAGCTCAGAGCTGTCGGAGGAGGATTTCTCCCTCATCACCCGAGAGTTCAAGAAGTTCCTCAAGATGAGGAATCAAAGAAAGAAAGACGGCTCCTCCTCCAGGCATCAGAAGAAAAATTATTCTTCTGACAGGTATGCTTCTAAACCGAACAAACATCGCTCCTCTGACATTATTTGCTTTGGATGCAATCAGCTAGGACACGTCGTGGCCGACTGCTATCAAGGCAAGAGAGAAAAAGGGAACGGAGAGGAGCACAAATCCTCTAGAGACAAGAAGAAAGAGCGGAGCTACATCGCCAAAAGGCCAAAGAAACTGAGTGAGTCTGATTCCACAGACTCCAGTGATGATGAGGAAGCCTACTTCGGGCTGGTGGGTCGCTCCGACTCAGAAGGAGAATGCCCCCCATTTACTGGGAAGGTAAAAGCTCACACCCCTCTCTCTGACTCTGACTCTGATCCTGAGTCTCAGGATGATGACCCTGAGGATAGCCTTTCGGCCCGTGAAGCGGAGATCCTCGAGAAGTATGAGCTTCTGCTTAACACTTTCGAGGAGTGCCGTAAGAGATTGAAGGCTGAGAAAAAGGAAGTGAAATTCCTTAAGGGTGAGTGTGTCTCCCTAATGGAAGAGGTCACCAGTTTGATTTCTCTCCAACAGGAGCACCTTGACCAGACTTCAAAGCATTCAGAGTCTCTCAAGCTCCTTGATCTTAAGCAGGAGGAAGTCGACAAGTTGGAAGAACAACTTGCGGCAGAAAGGAAGATCGTTAAGAGCTTCTCTATGCCAAAAATAGTTCTTCCAGTAGTTGATACCTTCTCTGCTCAGGCCAAAGGAGCTGGCTTGGGGCATGAAGGGGTATCTGGTTCCTCATCCAGGAGAAACAGGAACCAGAGGAAGAATAAGGCCGCCAAGAAGGACTCTGCTGATGAAAAGGGAAAGGCTCCGCTCAGTCCTGTTGAGTTCAGAAAGCCTAGCTTTCCCTGCAACCAACATGACTTTGAATCAACCTTTGGTCATCATTTCCGGCCCTCGGTTGCAAAGCCAAAGAGCCGATATGATGGTTGGACTTTTCCCCGGAACTTCGGTGAGAGTGCCTTCAAGGCACCTTATGAGGAAATCCACATGGGAAATTATGGTCAATTCTCTAGCGGCCATAATGGAAAGCAGGCACCAAGAGCCAAGCCTGTTATACTGAAGGAACAGAAGGTGATGAAGTCATGTGACTGCTATCACCATGAGGCCTCCACCTCCAGATCCAAGGCCCCAGCTGTACCCACCATTCCCCGGGTAAAGCAGGAGCCTAGGAAGAGGTACAACAAATTTGATTGTTGGTGTTGTGGCAAAGTCGGTCACTTTGCCGTGGATTGTTGGTTTAATCCAAGGTATCACGAGACTCCCTATGTTATCAATGCGAGGCTGACCACTCGTAGGGTTAACCAACCGAGGGGGAGTATGCTAACCAAGAATCTAGGACCCAAGTTCGATTGGGTTCCTAAGGGAAATTAATTTTGTTTTGCAGGAATGTCCAGAGGCCACCAAAACACCGATCTGGTACTTGGATAGTGGATGCTCCCGACATATGACTGGGACAAGAAGCCTGCTACGTGATTACACTCCAGTCGAGAATGGACCCAAAGTCATCTTTAGAGGGTCAGATCGAGGAGTCACCAGAGGTTACGGTATGATTTCCAACGGTATAATCTCTATCACCGACGTGGCTTATGTTGAAGGGTTAAACCATAACCTGATCAGTGTAAGTCAGTTATGTGACAAAGGTTATGACGTTAAGTTCTGCAAGGATAAATGTCTGATAATTTCACGTAACTCTTCTGAGACGGTATTATCAGGCTTTAGGAGCAGAAATATCTTCTGCTTAGATTTTCTAAGTTTAGATTCATCTACCCCCGTATGCCTTGTGGCAACAGGCAGTGCATCTCTTTGTGAACAATGACACAAGAGATTGACACATATTAATTTCAAAACAATTAGTATGCTGTTTTCTAAAAACTTAGTAAGAGATTCTCCCGTTATCAAGTGCATCAAAGATAGCCCCTGTCCTGCATGCCAGATGGGCAAACAGACTCGGGCTACCTTTAAGAGCATTGCAGACAAAGACTCTTCCCGATGTCTTTACCTTCTACATATGGACTTGTTTGGTCCAATGTAAGTTCATAGATTGGGAGGCAAGTCCTATACGCTAGTGATGATTGATGATCATTCTCGGTTTACATGGGTGTTCTTCTTAAAACGAAAGCCAGATACGTTTGACATCTTCACTAGTTTTGTCAAGCAGGTTCAGAACAAATTTAACTGCTCAGTGGTCAAAATCAGAAGTGACCATGGAACAGAATTCGAATCTGGTGCTATGACAGAGTTTTGTGAAGAACAAGGTATCTTTCATGAGTTTTCCTCCCCGCTCACTCCTCAGCAAAGTGGAGTTGCGGAGAGGAGAAATAGAACTCTCATTGAAGCCTGCACGACAATGTTGAAAGACGCTTCTCTCCCAGAATACTTCTGGGCAGAGGCTGTCAATACAACTTGTCATGTACAAAACCGAGCATTGATCAACAAGCATCATCGTAAGACGTCTTATGAGCTACTGAGAGGCAGGAAACCAACCATGTCCTACTTGAGGATCTTTGGTTGCCGATGCTATGTACTGAATAATGGGAAGTACCCGCGTACTAAATTTGGTGAAAAATGCTTCGAAGGCATATTTATGGGCTATAGTTCCCACAGTCGGGCATATAGGGTCTTCAATAAGAAAACCCTAGTGGTAGAAGAATCAATTAATGTTGTATTTGATGAAGGAAGTTTGCTTAACAGCAATTCTTCCAGTGGTATTCTTGAAGATGCAGGTGCACGCCTTGAACAGCTGAGTCTCAATGAGACCGCTAAAGATGACACTCCTAAGTACGTCAAAGTTTCCACCTCCACGTCATCTGGAAATATTGAAGATCAAAATGGAACAAATCTCCTAGAAGGAGGAGAAGCCCAAGAAGTAATCGAAGCCCCAGACACCAGACTTCTAGAGCTCCGGCACGTGAGGGATCATCCTAGAGATCAAATCATCGGAGATCCTCGTGTCGGCGTCAGAACTCGAAGAGGTACTATTAACGAAGTTTTGCATCTTAGCTTCCTGTCACAGGTTGAGCCAAAGAAGTTCGACGAGGCGAACAAAGACGCGGCATGGATTTTGGCCATGCAAGATGAACTACATCAATTCGAACGATGCAACGTGTGGACGCTGGTTCCCAGACCACACAAGCAGAATGTGATTGGCACCAAGTGGATCTTCAGAAACAAACTGGATGAACATGGTGTCATCGTAAAGAACAAGGCCAGGCTGGTGGCTCAAGGTTACAGACAGGAGGAGGGGATTGACTTCGACCAGACCTTCGCACCAGTGGCAAGGCTCGAGGCAATCAGACTATTCCTGGCGTATGCTTCGCACAAAGGATTCACAGTCTATCAAATGGATGTGAAATCAGCTTTCTTGAACGGAGACCTGAAGGAGGAAGTATACGTCGCTCAACCCCCAGGTTTTGTCAATCCTACGTATCCCAATCATGTTTATTTTCTTAATAAAGCTTTATATGGTTTAAAACAAGCTCCACGAGCTTGGTATGAGACTTTATCTAGTTTTCTTCCTGAGAACAAGTTCTCTAGAGGTAAAATAGATAAGACATTGTTTCTCAGGGAAGTCAAAGGCAAGATTTTGCTGGTACAAATCTATGTCGATGACATAATATTCGGCTCAACGGACAACAATCTTTACAAAAAGTTTTCCAAACTTATGCAAGGAAAGTTTGAAATGAGCAGCATGGGAGAGATAAAGTATTTCTTGGGACTTCAAGTGAAACAGTCTGAGGATGGAATCTTCATCTCTCAGACGAAGTTCACAAATGAACTCCTCAAGAAATTCGGTATGGAGAGTGCAACCTCTATGAGGACTCCAATGGTATCCACTATGTCTCTGGATAAGGATGAGAAAGGTAAACCTTTCGATGAAACCAAATACAGAAGCATCATTGGATCCCTGCTCTACCTTACTGCCAGTAGACCGGATATCATGTTCTCCACATGTGTCTGTGCCAGATATCAGGTGAACACTAAGAAATCTCACTATGTCGCTGCTAAGCGAATTCTAAGATACCTTAAAGGTACTCCCAATCTTGGCTTGTGGTACCCGAGAAACAATGATGTCGAGCTAATAGGTTTTTCAGATGCTGATTTTGCAGGGAGTAGGGATGACAGGAAAAGCACCTCCGGGACGTGTCAATTCCTCGGACGAAGGCTTATTTCCTGGAATAGCAAGAAATAGAATTGTGTTGCAACCTCCACAGCAGAGTCTGAGTACATCTCGGCAGGCAGCTGTTGCGCACAACTCCTATGGATCAGAAACCAGTTAGGCGACTACGACCTTCATTTCAAGGAAGTACCAATGTACTGCGACTCCTCCAGTACAATTGCAATTGCCAACAATCCGGTATCGCACAGCAGAACGAAGCATATTGAAGTGCGCTACCACTTCATTCGGGAGCACGTGGAGAACAAGGACATCTCTCTCTGTTATGTCCCCACGGACAAGCAGATTGCAGATATATTCACAAAGCCCTTATACGAGGCCAAGTTCAGTCTTTTCAAAACTGAATTGGGGATGCTAAATTATGAGGAATGAAGACTACATAAGCTCCAGGATCATGCCTCTAGGGGGAGCCTCTGCCAGGAACTCCTTTGTGAGCACAGGTGCAAGAACTGAGGGGGAGCAAGGGGTCAAATGCTACAGACCCAGATTTACAGAAGCCGAAAAGGGGGATATTACCCTCTCGGCTAAGGCTAAGGTGGCTCCAAGTTTGCTATCAAGAAATTGGTATTGGTAATGAATATCTCTCTCAGCTAAATTTCAAGGTTATGCTTTTCATTCCCATACGCTTTATTCACCTTAGCTTGAAGGGTTTAGGATTCTTCAAATAGGGGGAGATTGTTGTGTATTGTATCCACAACGTACCTGATTTGAAGAAGCCCCTGAACAAGCTAAGGTAAATAGGCAATGTTTTTGACAAAATATTTCAAGTTGTGCTTGCAGTTATTCCACGCTAAGTGCACACCAATGTCAGGGTGCAGTAGGTCAATATACACGGGTCTTCACGACGTAATCCCTCGTTGAGCAGATCAGTGTGTTGCCCTACGTGTACTCTCTCTATTGGAGTGCACCTACTTTCAAGTACAGGGCTGTGTTTATGCAAGAGCAGACAAGGAGCAAGGATGAGTCAAAGAGCAGCTCAGAGGCGTAAGACGAAAAATCATCTAAGTAAGAATCGACGAGAATCACCAAGTGATTCTCGCCGATTCATCGAGAATCACTGGCTGATTCTCGCCGGCTAAATCAGAGTGCAATCAAGTCAAATTTGACGAGAATCACTTTGTGATTCTCGCCGAATCGTCGAGAATCACCCTTGATTCTCGACGATTCTACGAGAATCACAGGTGATTCTCGTCGATTTTGACTTGGGCAATTTTCGGGAAAAAGCTGGACCGGATTCTGCCGCTGGCACTATTTTGGACCGGATTTCGGGTTTCTTCTTGTGGGACCCACAACGGTCATTAAGGTGTTTACTTGTGTATATATATAAGGGTATTTTTGAACAGTAAAAACACACAAGAAAGAAGCCGAGCGACCATCTTGACCTAAAATCGCGAAACTGCTCCGCCGCCGCCGTCGCCGCTCGCGCTAGTGGTCGCCGCTTTTGATCGCGATTCTTCCTGATCTTCCGGCGACAGAAGCTTAGCCAAGCTTAGAGTCTCACGTGTCTAACCGGAGATCTCTTATCTCTTGATTTGTTGATCGGGAAAATCTTCCCCATCCGAATCGATCGAGACGATTGATCCTAGTGTGACCGTTGGTAGACCTAGCTAGCTTCGCTACGAAGTTTGGATCTCCAAAGTACAGCAGCCGCACATCGTTGTCGCCACCGATCCTGTGAACCTAGCCGCCGCCCATATTGCTGCCGCCGGTTCCGGGGAGATTCTCTCCAAGAGAGATCTAGGGTTGTGGACTCTTCATGGACTTCAAAAACACGTCGTCAATGAAGAGGGACACCTTAGTCTCCAAACGTAATTTGTATCTCTTGTACATTCTAGTTTTACTTTTGTTGTAAAGGAACGTTGGTTCCTAGTTGTAAGGGTTGGGTGCAACCTGTGTTGTGGGAGTGTTGACTCCTACGTGTGGAAGGGTTCCTTCCGATAGTGCAAGGATTGGATTTCAATCCTGTTGGAGAAGTGACCGAGTCGTCCCTTATTGGGAGATAGGTCGAAGGGGGAAAGTGGATGTACCCAAATCGGGGAACCACTATAAATAGCTTGTGTACTCTTTTGTGTTGTGTTGTTTTATTTTCGTGTGCAGGTACAATTTAAATTCCGCAAAAACGCTGCACGTCACCTATCCCCCCCATAGGTGAAGATAGTTGACACTAGGTGGACTTTCATGTGTCGACACCAATATCTAAGTGTCAGGAAAGCTATGTGTCGACACCAAATTCTAAGTGTCGACACAATCTTCTTGATGTGTCGACAGAAATTTACTGATGTGTCGACTCCAACTACTAAGTGTCGACACATATGTCTTTATGTGTCGACATAAATTTACTTACTCAAATGTGTCATTCTTATTCTAAGTTCAACATGCCTAATTCAATTTTAAAATAATTGAATTTAGTTTCATCAAGTGGTTTGGTGAACATGTCAGCAATTTAAAAATTAGTATTAACAAATTGTAAACTTATATCTTCCTTTTCAACAAGATCTCTAAGGAAATGAAATCTTATTTCTATGTGCTTAGTTCTGCTATAAGAAACAGGATTTCTAGCAATAGAAATGACACTAGTAGAATCACAAAACAATGGAGTTCTACTTACCTGGATGCCATAATCTTCAAACTGTTGTTGTATCCATAATAGCTGAGCACAACAACTGCCTGCAGCTACATATTCAGACTCAGCTGTGGAAATAGACACACTTGTCTGCTTTTTGCTACTCCATGACACCAATCTTCCACCTAGGAACTGACATGTGCCAGTGGTGCTTTTCCTATCTTCTTTGCATCCTGCAAAGTCTGCATCTGAATACCCAGTTAGTAGAAAATCTCTATTCTTAGGGTACCAAAGGCCAAGATTTTGTGTTCTCTTAAGATATCTCAAAATTCTTTTGACTGTAGTATAATGAGATTCTTTAGGGCAGGCTTGATACCTAGCACAGACACATGTAGCATACATGATGTCTGGTCTACTAACAGTTAAGTATAAAAGGGAGCCAATTATCCCTCTATACAAAGACTCATCTACAGGTTTTCCTGCATCATCTTTGCCTATAGGCATACTTGACCCCATTGGAGTTCTCATGGTGGAGGCTGACTCCATACCATATTTCTTAATCAACTGCTTGGTGAACTTAGACTGGGATATGGACAAGCCATCATCAATCTGTCTAACTTGTAGTCCCAAGAAGACTTTCAGTTCACCCATACTGCTCATCTCAAACTTCCCTTGTATAAGTTTAGTAAAATTTCTGCAAAGGTTGTTTTCTGTAGATCCAAAGATAATATCATCAACATATATCTGGACTAGGATAATCTTGCCTTTTGATTCCCTTAGGAATAGAGTTTTGTCTATTTTCCCCCTTGAGAATTTGTTCTCAATGAGGAATGTAGACAGAGTTTCATACCAATCCCCAGGGGCTTGTTTCAAACCATATAGTGCTTTCTTAAGCCTATACACATAATTAGGATAGAGAGGATCTACAAAACCTGAGGGTTATTCAACATAAACTTCCTCTTTTAAGTCACCATTCAGAAATGCTTACTTTACATCCATCTGAAATATCTTAAACCCTTGATAAGCTGTAAAGGCAAGGAATAGCCTTATTGCTTCCAACCTTGCCACTGGGGAAAATGTCTAGTCAAAATCTATTCCTTCTTCCTGTCTATAGCCCTTTGCCACTAGTCTTGCTTTGTTCTTAACTATAATGCCATTTTCATCTAGCTTGTTCCTGTAGATCCACTTAGTCCATATGACATTGTGATTCTTTGGTTTAGGAACCAACTTCCAGACTTTGCATCTCTGAATTGATTCAGCTCTTCCTGCATGACATCAATCCAATTTGGGTCATGTATGGCTTCTTCAAATTTCTTGGGTTCCATCTGGGATAGGAAACTTGAGCAAAGGACTGTGTTCATGTTCTTGCTCCTTGTCTGAACACCATGACTTGGATCACTAATAATTTGGTGTGCTGGATGATCTTTTAGATGTCTTATTGCTGATGGCAATCTATCTACACCTTGATTTTCTCCAATCACCTCACCATGCTGTACTTCATTGTCCTCTTCATCAGCTTGTAGGTCTTGTACTCCCCCTGTATAACATCCATCATTTTCTTCATCCTGCCTTGCAGGTTGGTCTTCACTAATGGTTAGCTTGTCCATCTTTTCCTTCAAACCTATAGAGCTACAAGGAGTACTAGACAGCTCACAGTTGATTAGATTAGTTTCATCAAAAACTACATGGACAGATTCTTCTATAACTTGAGTAGTCAAGTAGTAGACTCTGTATGCCCTACTGCTGTTGCTGTACCCAACAAATATCCCTTCTTAGGATTTGGCAGCAAACTTAGTTAAATAGTGCTTGCCGTTATTAAGAACAAAACACTTGCTACCAAAGATTCTAAAATAGGCTAAATTTGGTTTTCTGCCTTTCATAATCTCATAGGTTGTCTTCTTGTGGCTTTTGGTGATGGAAGCCCTATTGAGAACATGACATGCAGTGTTTACTGCCTCAGCCCAGAAATATTCTGGGAGAGAAGTGTCACTTAGTATGGTTCTATCAGCCTCAATAAGAGTTCTATTCTTTCTTTCAGCAATACCATTTTACTAGGGAGTTCTAGGTGAGGACAACTTTTGATGAATCCCTAGTTCTTCACAAAATCTTGTCATGTATTCTGACTGAAATTCAGTCCCATGGTCACTTATGATTTTGACCACTGAACTGTTAAGTTCATTCTAAATTTGCCTAACAAAATTGTGGAAGACAGTAGGGGTTTCAGATTTCTGCCTCTGGATGTAAACCCATGTAAATCTAGAATAGTCATCCACAACCACAAATGTGTTGACTTTCCTACCTACACTATGAACTGGCATAGGACCAAATAGAGCCATATGTAGGAGGTACAAACACCTCACTAAGTCTTTGGTATTAAGACTGTGGAAGGAGGTCTTAGTTTGTTTTCCTTTTTGACAAGCTGAACACACACCCTCCTAAATGCACTTGACACGAGGACCATTCCTCACTAACTCTATACTATAGAGTTGGCCTATTGACTTGTAGTTCAGGTGAGCCAGCCTCTTATGCCATTTGATACAATGAGAAACTTTTTCATCTGCAACTAGACAAATAGGATAGTTCTCATTCTCACAATCAAAGTTGAGACAGTAAATATTTCCTTTTCTATAACCTGATAAGATGACCTTTTGATCACTTATCCTTCTAATCTGACAACCATTCCTAATAAAAGAGGTGTCATAACCAAGATCACTCAATTGGCTTATACTTATTAAGTTATGTTTCAAACCTTTCACATAAGCCACTTGGGTGATAGTGATGAAACTATTGGAAATGTTACCAAACCCTTTGATGACCGCCTTTTCAGATCCACCAAAGATCACTTTGGGTCCATTGTATATGGGAGAGTAGTCCTTTAGCATCCCTCTTGTTCCAGTCATGTGCTTGGAACATCCACTGTCGAAGTACCATATTGGGGTATGGCCACTTGGACTCACCTGCATCAAATAAAATTACTTAACCTTAGAACCCCAATAATTATTGGGTTCTAGGTTCAGGTTAGACTGAAACTTGACATACTTTCCTGCAGCCTTTCTGACAGGTAAGCTGGCTTTCTTCCTGACAGTAGTGTTGTGCCAACAATCAATGGCATAATGACCCACTTTGACACAACACCAACACTCATATCTATTGTATCTTCTTTTAGGTACAGTCTTAACAGCATTGCTGTCAGTAGACCTTAAAACTGTAGATACAATGGTCCTTTTCTTGAGTGCTGGGGCTGATGCATCTAACATTGATGATTTCTGAAGTTCATAATGTGTTTGTACATAGGCTGCCCTATTGGCATTTACACCCTTGTCATTCAGATTACCAGGCTTACTGTGACTATGTGTAATGTCATGGTCATACTTGTTAGTAGGCTGCATCACTTTCCTGAAAGAAATCGGGGGTTTTAAGGCTAGTGGCTGAACTGGGGCATTGCCTTTTCCTTTAGAATTAGCTGCCCTAGTTCTTCCCTTGAAGCCTAATCCCGTCTTACCCTTTTGGAGGGTGAAGTCATCAATCAAGGGTAAAACTGACTTTGGCTTTGAGAATTTAGCCACAAGTTCCCTCTCTCTTTGAAGTCTAACTTCCAGACTCTTAATTTGATCATTTTTGAATATAATTGTACCCATGTGAATAAAAGTTATATTTTTCAGTTTGGAAATTTCATTCAACTTCAAATCCAGCATTTTTGCTGAATCTGATGCAACCAATTTAAGAGATGCAATTTCCTCAGCTTGGTTTTTGACAAGATTTCTGCTTCTCTTAAGTGCTTGCAACAGATCACCATACTCATCAATAAGTTGATGAACATCCGCTTCAGATTTAGAACCATCCACATCTCTTGATGCAGATGCTTCTGATTCTGATCTAGTATTATAATTAGAAAATGAAGAAAGGTTACTTACCTTACTGGGACCAGGCTGATCCTGACACTGTTCTTCCTCAGTCAAAGACATCAGCCCTTTGCAATGATGATATTCAACCCCATTTATTGAGTCCAGCAGTTGCAAGAACTCAGATTCTACTGAATCCTCTTCAGTACTGAGCAATCCTATATAAGATTCAGTTTCGACTTTTGTCTCTTCTCCTGATTTTGATGATGATAAGTCAGTCCAACTCTTCTGCTTCTTTGCAACAAAGGATCTCTCCTTCTTGCCCATATTTTGTTGCCTCTTTTTATCTTTAGATTCCTTTCTTTTATCAGGACAATCAACTATGACATGTCCTGGCTTGTTGAAACAATAACAAACAATTTTAGAAGAAGTTTGTTTACTGGGATTAGAGACATACCTGTCATCCTTAGATGTTTTCTTCTTCTTGCAATAGTCATCCTTGGAGAAGGATGAAGATGGATATGTTCTCCATTTCTTCTTCTTCATGAACCTTTGAAACTGCCTTGTGAAGGTAGCAAAATCTTCATCAGATTTGTGACTGTCTGAAGTGTTGATGTCAGAATTTTCAGATTCAACTTCTACCATTCTCTTGGGAGGAGAAGGTGACTTTCTCCTGCCCTTTCTTGTGGCTTCAGCCTTAAAAACAACTGACTTCTCTCTGTATTCTGACTTATTGCTTTTCTCCTCCTCCTTTCTGGCAGTGAGCTGCATCTCATAGGATAACAGTTTTCCAAATAAGGTTGGTGGAGGTGTATCTGCAAGCCTGACCACCCCTCTGATGGCACATATTTTAGTATCCCAATCCTTGGTTAAAGATCTGAGAAACTTGTCATTTAATTCATAAGTGCTAAAGACTCTTCCATTTGTCATTAGATCATTAACAATTCTAAAGAATTTCTTATAGCATTCAGCTATGCTATCTGTATTAGCTTGTATAAAGCTTTCGTACTATTGATTTAACATAGATTTCCTATCCTCTCTCACTTCTTCTGTTCCCTCCATGTAAACAATCAAGGTGTCCCACATCTCCTTGGAGGTTTTACAATGGACCAGATTCTGGAATATAGAGTCATCTATGATACTCACAATTATGTTATGTGCCCTCTTGTCTAAGGTTGCTAGAATGTTCTCTTCCTTAGTCATTTCTAAATAACTTTTTAGAGTCTTGAGGTTAGCATCAAGAACTGATATGTTCATAGGAATAAATGGCCCTTCTAGCACTATGATGTAAATTCTTGGATCAGATGCTTCCATGAACAATCTGACCCTTTCTTTCCATATGCCAAAATTTTCTTTCCTACAGATAGGAAGTTTCATAGATCCAAATTCCTTCTGATTCTCACTTGAACCCATTCTGTCTAACTGATAACTGCCTTATAGATCACCTCAGACTATTAAGTCTAATCTTGATGAACCTGGATCTGATACCACTTGAAAGAATTTGATTCAAGATGTCCTAAACACCTATAGGGGGGGGGGGGGGGGTGAATAGGTTCAATTCTTTTTATTCAGGCAGATAATGTAAATTACTTGTTAGACAGACTTAGCAATATCTATCACAACACAGATTATAGCACACAAAGGTAACACAGCATACACACAGATTTTATAGTGGTTCCCCAAGTGATGGGTATATCCACTTCCCCCTTCTCCTATCTAGCAGTTTACTAGATTCGGCCAAACTCCCTTCTTCCTTCTTAGATCCTCAGATCTTACAACCCAGAACCCAAAATGGTTGCTACAACTCAGACTTCAGCAAATCCTACAGCTCAGATCCTCTCAGAGAATCCTACCTCAGAGTGAGTCCACACTCCTACAACTCAGGCAATCAAGGTGGTTCACACCCTAATTCCCATGTTCACCCAAACCCATTTGTGCTTCCTAGGGTTTTGTCATGACCCAGTCATGACAAAACCATCCTAAGGGTCTAGAAGTCCGAGAGATGTTACATGCCAGACCCAATTCTTTCCACCACTATTCCTATTACATCGTCTCCTTCTCTCGAGACTGGTTCTTTTCCAATGGAGCCTTTTGTGCCTGTTTTCGGGCCTCTTCCCTCTTTTGATAGTGGGTCTGCTCCTACGGACCAGAGTGATCTTGATCTTCTCATTGCCTTACGAAAGGGTGTTCGCCAATGCACTAAGCATCCTATTGAAGATGTTGTCTTATATGCTCGTATTTATTCGGTTGCCAAGTGTTTTAATCTTGCTATATCTTCTACTGTCATCCCAGCCATATATCAAGAGGCTCTTGCTATTCCATTGTGGAAAGCCACTATGGATGAAGAAATGAAAACCTTAACTGAGAGAGGTACTTAGACACTTGTTCCACACCTCTAGGCATAGATGTGATTGGTTGTTGATGAGTTTTTGCTGTCAAGTATCTTCCAGATGGTTCTGTAGAACGTTATAAGGCGAGGCTTGTTGCCAAAGGATTTACTCAAATGTATGGTGTAGACTTATTTGACACCCTTTCTCCTGTTGCACGCATCAGCACTATACGTGTTCTTTTATCTATCGCGGTTAATAAAGACTGAGAAATGTCTCAGTTAGATATGAAGAATGCCTTCCTATATGGTGATTTGCAAGAGGTGGTTTACATGGAGCAACCTCCTAGGTATGTTGCTCAGGGGGAGTCTCAGGTATGCAAGCTTCGAAAGGAGATTTATAGTTTAAAGTAGAGTCCACAAGATTAGTTTGACAAGATTAGTGGGGTTGTTTCTCTTATCAGGTTAAATCAGAGTTCTGCTTATCATTCTATGTATATACGCAATACTACTAAAGGCCTTGTGATTCTTGCTGTCTATGTTGAATATATTCTTCTTACTGGTTATGATAAAGAAGACATTGATCTGGCAAAACAACATCTTCGACAACATTTTGTTACTAAGGATATAAGAACTCCAAAGTACTTTCTGAAAAATGAGATTTCATGAAAGCGTAACTCTGTGGTTCTTTCGTAGTGAAAGTATGTGATAGATCTCTTAAAGGAAACTGGTCTTCTTGGCACAAGACCAACTCATTGCCCTGATGGCTGTTGGGGATGATAAGGGTAGATTGATGATTCTCCTCTTCTCCTAGATTGTACTGTATTCTTGCTGTCTATGTTGAATATATTCTTCTTACTGGTCTTTTATAGGCTTTGGGAGGGTGGTCACCCCTCCCATCCCCAATGTGGTATTAGATATTACGGTGCCCTTAGAGGGGGCAGGTGAATAAGAGATTTATGGAATTTTAATTCTTAAATAAAATTTTCAGAGTTAATTAATGAAGTTATGGAATATTTTATAGGAAATTATATTTTTTTTATATTTTTTAAAAAATATTATATTAAATAATACTTTTTAGGAAATTATGGAATTCAATATTACTGTACTACTATTAGCAATATCACTATCGCTCGGACTAGATATAAATATTGAATTTTAAGAGTGTATTCTAAAAAACAATTTGCAATATATTTTACTTTAATGACATTGATATAGAAAATAATATTTAAAACATTTTATGATAATAAAATCAAGATAATAAGACAATAAATGCCATGATTTTATTTCATAAGAAATTGATTACAAAATACAATGTATCTCTTTAAAGATAGAGATCGATGCTATGAAAAATATAAACTCATTTTGATTTCACTGGTCCTTCTACCAAGAATCGGCCAGCTATAGCGTATCTCTCCCTAGATCTTACTACTAGCCTCCCCTAGATCTCACCATGATCTAGTCGCTGCACACAAGGCTGAGAAAACTCCCTAAGTCACACAAGGACCTAGACTCCACGCACAAGGCGTTGATTTCCTCCTAAGACACACACGGACCTATACGTCATATACAAGAAGGCGATTTCTCTATCGATTATAAAGATGATAAGATAAGTTACATAATAGAAATTCATAATAAAACTCCCTCAAAATAAAGCTCTTAAGATGCCGTCGAATCCTTGTAGAGATTGCTTGAAATGCTACGCACAAACCATCTCTTCTTTGCTCTGAATGTTCTTGGGAATATGGGAGTTTTCTAAAGGCTGAAGCTCTCTGCATGGATTACACGGGAAATAATACTCCAGGTAATTAAATTCGTCGTTTCCACATAAAAATGAGGAAAGTTTACACTTTGGAGCTATCGCCGGCGATACTGGCTATCGCCTACCAATGATATCATATCCGACTGCCACGTGTCCCATGATTTTGAGGATTCCGTGGGATGATTCGATTGTGGAGCTATTACCGGCGATATCTGATATCGCCTGGAGATACCTCCAAATAGTTCGCTTCGTGGCTGGATCGTGTATAACATGGCCTTCGTCATGCTGATGTCATTTTCACTATCGCCTGACAATAGTGTCTATCGCGAGCAATATATCCTTTTCACATTTTCTATCAAAACCTTTTACAGATTGTATATGACTTCACTCTCATTCCGGAATGGGGTGACACGTTCCGTAATTCTTCTCGGATTGAAAGTTAGGACCATTTGAAGTTTAGCACAAAAACTCATCCTTTTGTTTTTTTCTAAAGTGTACACACCCTTGGATCATGTTCATGACCGAGGACTTGTATCCTCATTTAATATGTACAACCTCCACACTATAAACTCACAAAAGACTAGATCAAATACATCACGATATTTGTTATTCTCAAACCAAAAGACGCGGAACGCATGCTCCAACAATCTCCCCCATTTGATAATAATAAATACCGATATGAGAAATTAATGAGTTTAAGAACAATTGTATTTATAGGTAACTGCGGTAATAGATATACATGAATAACAAGTTTATAGCGTGATAGCTTTAATGTACAAGTGCATATTTTTCCTATATGAAGGTCCCTCTACATAATTGTTCCCTATATATTTTACTCCCCTTAAATATCTATTACACTAAATTTATCAGTTTATTCTCCTCCTTTTGTTATTAGCAAAAGTGGGTAGGAATGAGCATACAACTTTTAAGATTGATTAGGGATAACTTATAGGAAGAATAATCATGAACGAGCAACAAATGATGTATGCACCTCCTATATGATTACTCCCCTTACATGGATGTTTCCTATGAATTTTTAATGTACTTCCCCTAGATAATTAGATTTATGCAATTCATTCTCCTCTATGCTAGTATCAAAAGTGGGTATTAGGTGAGTGTATGTAATAAGAGTTAATGTACTCTATGTTGGGAAAAATGTAATATATAGCTTATTAAATACTACTTGCTAAAAATAAGCATGATGGAGCATAATGTAGTAAACAACATAGATAAAATGATAAAGCAAGCATTTGTATTTCAAGACACCACTTGTTGAAAAAACATGAATAAGTGCAAGTAATAATGACATCAGCAAGTATAATAAGCATTCTTAAAAGTAAACATCTTTTTAGAAAGTAAAAGCATATAAAAGATAATGAGTTTTGAAACTGAAAAGTTGATGTCTGAGTTATAGTTCCAAGAGAAGCTATTCTATTGAGATATAATTGCAAGCATGATTTGAAAAATATCAAGAAAAGATACAAAGCTACAATGAAATAAAATTTGCATATCAAGTAAAGAAAAAAACATTGAAGTGGTAATGCTTTGCTATCTAGTGCATTTACTTAAGTTTGTAGAGAATTGTGTAGATATGCATTAGTATCCAATATTCATGAGTAGAAGTTATATATATAATAATAATGTGTACAAAAGTGATTTGATAAAGTGTACAAATGTATTAATCAAAATGAATGACATATATAATGAAATAATACAACATTAAAATACATAAATAAATTAACTTCCACAATATTTCAACGCACATACATAAAACGTACAACTACCAAGGTGTTTCGCACACACAATATTCATTAAGATTTATCAGGGAGCGAAGTTGTGCTTGAGGGGTCACTTTTATTCTTTTTAACTTTGTTTTTATTTTTGTGATCTGGTGTGTTGAAGTAGTGAATACTTTTGCCTGTTACAAGACACTTTACAATCCTTTCCAAAGTGCTCAATCTCACAATGCTTATTAAGATTTATTAGGAGGGTGAGTAGTGCTTGGTGGAGTTTTCCTTATCATTTATTATATGCTTTTTATGCTTGTGACCAAGGACTCCGAATTCACTTATTTTGCAAACAATATATTTAAAATTTTTAAACCACTTTTATCTAACGAATAAGTGTGTGAAAAATAAAGAATTGAAATAAAAAATTCAATGTAGTGTAGGTAATCTATTTATGCATTTTAATTATTATGTTATTACACTACACAACCATGCAAGTATAAGATTTAAAACACATGTAGGTTATCAAAATAAGTGAGTGTGTAAAGTCATTATCAAATACAAAACATTACTCATACTTTGAGACATACTAAACAATTCTACACATATTTTCTACAATCAATTTCATTGCACATAACAAGATAATATTCAAGGCATGACACAATCAAAACAATGTTTTAAGAAACGTGAAAACTAAATTAAACATTGTATTTAATATTTAATTGATATAATTAATCATCCATGACAATAACAATGAATAACAAGCAGTGTTTATAATTTTTTTAAATAAAAAACAAAAGAATAAATGTACAACCCCGTTCTCGCCAAGTGGGTCCACCAGGCAAGACGAGCGGACCAAGGCGACCTACTCGTGCCAGAACATCATACCGGCGAGATCAGAATGGTTAGCCCACTCCCGCCAAAGCTAGGCGCGTGAGCTGCACGAGCTGGCCAACCTAGCTCATGTCCGCCCGGGGTTCGTCAAACCGAGGCGAGTTTTCGCCGAACTGAGCTTGGGTTGAGATCGATGTTCGTCGAGCGGAGCTTGGCGTTCGTCGAACGGAGCTCGACATTCTTCGAGCTAAACTCCAGGAGTTAAAATCCAAATTCGTCGAACTAAGATCGGCGAGGTCCTCTAGAACTTCTGTTGTGACAGTCTCATACCGGCCAGCCCGCTCTCCTTTAGGCGACCTGGCTGCCAGCCCACCTTAGAGCGAGGATCGGTGAGCTGCGGTGGAAAGACACGCACTCACCCAAGGAGGGAAGGCGAGCTGCAGGAGGCAGGTCATGTCCTCCCTAGCGAGGTTGAGAGTCGTGGACAGCTAGCCTCCAGATCCTTGGGACCTGCCCAGTAGGGCCTAGAGGAAAAATTACCTAGGTGCCCTTCCTAGGGGTGCAAATAGCTTGATAGAACAGTGGAGTTACGCTGTTAGCAGACCCAGTTGGGCTGCACATAGCTATTCAAAATAGCGGAGGTTGGCTATTTGTAGGCCGTCTTTAGAAAACTATAAATAAGACCCAAGGGCCACCTTAGAGGGCACGTTTATCAGTATTCAGATCTTCTTGATCTTTCTGAGGTAGCCTTAGCTTCGCCTTTGGCTAAGGAGGGGAAGCGCTCTAAGATCTTCCAAGTGTGTGGTGGGACCTCCACGCCGAGCCCTTGGTTCAGTTTCCATTTCTTTTTATTGTTTGCATTGCATGAGAGAAGTAGGTGTGCGATCACCCCTTCCCCAAGGGTGAACTCCACAAGAGGTCGAGTTTTCGGTTTCAACATTTTGGTGTGGTGAGCGTGGAAAGTGGTAAGCACAAAAAATCTTCAACAGGATAGATGGCAAGAGGAGAAGGACAAGGCTCGGACAGGTCCGACTCGCCACCCCCACCACCTCTGACCACAGTGGGGATGTTCGAACTTCAGGCAGGAGGGGCTCAACCTCGTCAAGTTCGCAATCGACGCATGGGATGAGTGCTCGACTCAAGCTGTTCCAATCCCCACCGCCCCATCTCTGGGCGAGGATGCTCCTGGCAAGTGAGCTGGGAAGTAGGTCTCCGAAGAAGGAAGGGGATGCGAGCTCCCCGGGCGCGTGCTCTTCCCCGGTTCCGTAGGCGGAGGCCGGTTCGGCGAGATGAGGGGAAGAGATCCTCCGGCTCACCCAGCATAGGGAGGCAGCCCCTTTAGCATGCTGGTTTCCTCTACCCCAGTTCCAGAGGGGTTCAGGGAACCCGACATGTCTTACTACACTGGGAAGGGGGACCCAGTCTAGCATGTCTAGTGGTTCGAGGATGTGGTCTCGATCTGATAGATGTTAGATGGTATCAAGTGTCGGCTCTTCGCCATCACCCTCAAGGAGAAGGCAAACGAGTGATTTCACCAGCTGCATACAAGCTCCATTTACTGCTTCGAGGACCTGCGCCGGTGGTTCATGTTGAGGTTAACCACCTCATAGAGGAGGAAGAAGGAGTCGGACTCCCTGTTCCACATCAAGCAGGGGATGAACGAGACTTTGGGGAGTTACGTTGACCGGTTTCAGGAAGAGGTCACCCAAGTCTAGGAGATGCCAGGCCATAGCCTGATGATGACATTCACCATGGGGCTACAACAAGGATTCTTTAGAATGGAGCTGAAGAGAGTGCCACCCCTCTCCTACGAGGAGCTGATGGAGAGGACGATAAGGGAGGTCGACGGGGAGGCGTCGAATCCGGAGTTTGCCCGAAAGCTGGCCAGGTGGGCCATGGAGGAGGAGGAGCCGAGAGACGACAGAGGGCAGGAGGAAAGGAGAGCCGAACCCCGGCAGAGGGAACAACGACAAGTGTAGGGGCATCAACAACCCTAGGTGGGGGTGTCCAGAGCTGGACCGTCGGCTGGGCTGGATGCCCGATTGGCAGGACCAGGGGCCATGGAGAGGTTACCAAGGATGGGACAACCTCTAGAGTGGCCTGGATCAGTTCCACCCCCCAGGTTGGAGGCAGCCGCAAAAACCTCCCCTCCCTGATCAAAATCAAGCTATGACTATAGACATGGGGGAGTGGAGGAGAGCAGCACGAAGAATGAGGAGAGAAGTCAGGGTGGAGTTGCCCTACTGCGAATTCTACTAAGAAGAAGGGCACGCCACGACCACGTGCCCAGAGTTTCTCAAGATTAGAGGAAACATGGAGCAGTATCAGCAACAGGGTCGCTAAGAGGTGAGGATTGAGGATGTACTGCCTCGGGCCGAGGAGGATCGATGTGAAGTCTAGGCGGACGTCGGAACCCGGGGAGGGATCGAAGTGTTCCATGGGGGGGTGGGGATTGAGGCTTCCTTAAAGGCGAGCCTCCACACCATATACTGCCAGAGCTTCGGCTCCACATCCCAGACCCTACCCCCATAAGAGAAGATTACCCTCTTGAGAAAGGATATGCCGGATCATGTGGATCCCTTCTGCGATGCGCTGGTCATCCAGATGACCATCGAGAATTTCACCGTATCTATGATCCTCATTGATAATGGGAGCTCTGTCAACGTCATCTTCAAAAAGGCATTCGATGTAATGAATGTGGAGGAGAAGAGGGTGCTGGCTTCAGATGTCTCCCTGTTTGGATTTTCAGGGGAGAGGAAGGAGGTAGGAGGAGTGGTGCTCCATGCTAACCTGTGGGAGGGGGGGGGGGGGGGGGGGGGGGGGGGGGGGGGGGGGGGGGAGGGTGGGCAGTCCTGGAACTACAGGTTTGTCATTGTAGATGCCCCCAGTAGCTACAACTCCATCTTTGGGAGGCCCCTCATCAGCGTCTTCCGCTGCATCCCCTTGTCCTTCGACCAATTCCTGAAGTTCAACTCTGAGGGGATCCAGGTCCGGGTTTGGGGGGACCCCAAAGTGGCGAGGGAGTGCTACGTCACCGCCGTGAACTCTATCTCCTAGCAGGAAAGGGTCGAGGAGATGGAGCGGAGAATGGAGGAGGCAAAACATGAGGTAGGAGGAGAGATGGAGGTGGAGAGTTGCACCGTGGTGGAGGTGGCAGGAGGAGACCAAGAGGAGTTGGCCGAGGTGATGGTCATGGGGGAAGAGGAAGATGCTGAGGAAGTTCTTGTGCCGGAGGAGATGGACGTCGAAGAATGGGAGGAGCAGTCCAGGCTGGACGCTGCGGAAGAGGTAGTAGAGATGGAGGTTCTCACCCTTGGAGATAGGGTGGAGAAGATTCACATCAGCGGGGGGCTAACCCCAGAGGCTCAGGGCAGGATGCTTTCATGCATCCAGAAGAATGTGGACATCTTCGCATGGAGCGCAGCGGAGATGCCGGGGATTGACGCGGACATGGCCTGTCATCGCCTCAACCTGGACTCGGGAGCTCGCCTCATCCAGCAGAAGAAGAGGTCCATGACGGATAAGCTGGCCGAGCCTATCAGTGAGGAGGTGGCCAAACTCCTCAAGGTTGGCTTTGTATCTGAAATACAATACCTCGGCTGGGTCTCCAACATAGTGATGGTTAAAAAAGGAGACGGTCGGTGGCGTATGTGTGTTGATTTTTCTTTGCTTAATAAATCATGCACTAAGGACTGTTATCCCTTGCCTCGCATCGATGTGATGTTTGAATCAGCCGTCAGTTTTCCTGTAATGAGCATCTTAGATGCATTTTCAGATTATCACCAGATTAAGATGCACCCCCAGACATCAAAGATGTCTCGTTCATCACGGGGGATGGGTGCTATTGCTACAAAATGATGCCCTTTTGGCTAAAGAACGCAGGAGCGACATACCAGAAGATGATGGACAGGGTCTTCCGGGAACAAAAGGGGAGAAACTTGAAGGTGTACATAGATGACCTCATGATCAAGAGTCGAGATGTGGACTCTCACCTCCGGCACCTGGAGGAAACCTTCGCCACCCTGCGCAAATACAAGATGCAGTTGAACCCCCTGAAGTGCATTTTCGGGGCCAGCAGGGGAAAGTTCTTGGGACACCTCCTCACCTCCGCGGGGGTCAAGCCGAATCCCGACAAGGTTAAAGCCATCATGGAGCTGGGATCGCCTCAAAATGCTAAAGAGGTGCATCAATTGATAGGAAAGCTAGCAGGATTGAGCAGGTTCCTCTCCCGGGCCGGGGAGAAATGCTCCCCCTTCTTCAAGACATTGAGGCGGGGCCAGAGGTTCGAGTGGACAAAGGAATGCGAGGAGGCATTCCAGGACCTGAAGAGGCAGTTGACCCAGGCTCCGATGCTCCAAGGGCCAAAGGAAGGGGAAGACCTATATTTGTATCTCGGGGTTAGAGGAAAGGCCCTGAGCTCCATCCTGGTTCGGGAAGAGGGGAAGATGCAGCTCCCCATATACTATGTGAGTCGGGTCCTGAGGAAGGCCGAGCTCCGATATCCTATCTTGGAAAAGCTGGCCTTCGCTCTGGTAATCTCGGCTCGGAGGCTACGGCCCTACTTCCAGGGACACTCCATCTGAGTGGTGACTGACCATCCCCTCCGCAACATCTTTGAGTGGGTGGAGCATTCGGGCAGGCTAGCTAAGTGGTCGGTGGAACTGAGTGAGTGCGACATCTCCTTTGTACCTCACCTCTTGATCAAGGCCCAAGAAAAGGTCGACCTTTTGGCTGACTACATAGTCGAGGTGGCGGAGGAAGACCTCACTCGTCCGACTTCATGGAAGGCGAAGATAGATAGTGCTTCATGGAGACATTCCTTGGGGGTGGGGGTAATATTAGAAACCCCCCAGGGGACGAGAATTGAGAAAACGGTGGTGATGCACTTCCCCATCACTAACAAGCAGGCCAAATACGAGGCCATAATAGCAGGGCTACGCCTGGACAGGGAGCTGGGGTTGCTCGATGTGGAGGTCCTCACTTACTCCATGGTGGTGGCTTCCCAGATCAACAGGGAGTTCGAGGCGAGAGAGCCTACCCTCCAGCTATACTTAGCAAAAGTGAAGGGGGGTAATCAGCACATTTCAGAGCTTCTCCATTCGACACGTGCCTAGAGAGGAGACCGAGCAGGTCGATCAACTGGCGAACCATGGTCCTCGGGTGGGGGGTACCATCATGGATCTATTATGCCCTTCGATCGAAGAGGGGGAACTGATGGAGGTGGATCAACACCCATTGTGGATGGACCCTTTCACGACTTTCCTCTTCACCATAGTGTACCCAGAGGGGATGGACAAGAAGAAGTTCAGACACAAGTTGGCGTACTATCTACTCCGGGACGGGCAATTGTATCGGAAGACTCTCTCGGTGATGCTGGCCCATTGCGTGGCCGAGAGGGAAGTGCAGAGGATCTTGGAAGAAGAACACTCCGGGGAGTGCGGGAGCCACTCTGGGAGCTGGACCCTGGAAGGGAGGATTGTCAGACATGGATACTTCTAGCCTACCCTGGGACACGACGTTGCGGAATTCACAAAGAGGTGCCACAAATGCCAGTTGTTTGCCCCGTCCAACTACAACTGGCTCAGTGCCTTAATAGCATCACGACCCCCTGGCCCTTTGCGATTTGGGGAATGGATTTGGTTGGACCGTTCCCCAGGCTAGAGAGCAGATGAGGTTCCTATTGGTGATGATAAATTATTTTTCCAAGTGGCTAGAGGTGAAGACGCTGGCCAAGGTCACCTCCCAAGTCATCAGAAATTTTGTTTGGGGGAGATCATCTGCCGCCATGGTCTACCCCAGGCCATTGTCATGGACAATGGGCCTCAGTTCTCCAGCGCGGAATTCATCAGCTTCTACGAGTAGCTCAGAATTGAACTCAGATTTACCTCAGTCTACCACCCCAGGAGTAACGAGCAGGTGGAGGCGGCAAACAAGATTTTTGTGAACCTCCTGAAGAAGAAGGTTGAAAACCTGAAGGGGAGCTGGGTGGAGCAGCTTCCCTTAGTCCTCTGGGCCCTGAGTACCTCCCTCAACACAGCCACATGAGAGACCCCCTTTAAGCTCTCCTATGGATGTGAGGTGGTACTCCCCGTAGACTTCGAAGTCCAGACGCCTCGGGTGGTCACGACGCAGGAAGGCAGAGAGGAATGGCCGGCTAAAAATGGGGAGGAGCTGCGGCTCTCACTTGACATGGTGGAGGAGCTGCGTGACCTCTCCACCATCCAACAGGAAGAGGTGAAGAGGAGGATGGACAAGTACTTTGACAAGCATGTCAGAATCAAGCAATTTGCGGAAAGAGACTTGGTCTTAAAGAAGGTATATGCGGTGGGGAGATCAGCAGTCGTGGGGAAGCTCAACCCCAACTGGGAGGGTCCATACATTATAAAAGAGGCCTTGAAATCAGGAGGGTATCGCCGCCGGAATGTGGAGGGCGAGGCCCTGAGTCTCACCTGGAGTGGTGATGACTTGAAGCGCATTTATCCATGAAACGTGTAAGTGGTGCCATTTTTTCTTAATGAAGCTTCTTTATATGCCGAGTCTCTTGCAATGATTCACATGAGTAGGTAGAGATTCCACTTAGCAGACCCCGAGCAAATTCCACAGCCAGGCTCTCACCTAGCTGGCACACTCGTGTGTGTCAACCCGGACCCCGAGCAGATCCCGCTGCCAGGCTCTCACCTAGCTAGCAGGGCTGGATATCACTCGATGGTGTCTACTCAGACCCCGAGCATATCCCCCTAGCAGGCTCTCACCTAGCTGGTAGGGCTGGATGTCACTCATGTGTGTCAACCTGGACCCCGAGCAGATCCCGCTGCCAGGCTCTCACCTAGCTAGCAGGGATGGATGTCACTCGATGATATGTACTCAGACCCGAGCAGATCCCACTGCCAGGCTCTTAACTAGCTGGCAGGGTCGGATGTCACTCGCGTGTGTCAACCCGAACCCCGAGTAGATCCCGCTTCCATGCTCTCACCTAGCTGGCACGGCTGGATGTCACTCGATGGCGTCTACTCAGACCCCGAGCAGATCCCGCTGCCAGGCTCTCACATAGCTGGCAGCGCTGGTGTCACTCGATAGCGTCTACTCAGACACCGAGCAGATAGCACTGTCAGGCTCTCACCTAGCTGGCAAGGCTGGATGTCACTTGCATGTGTCAACCCAGACCTCGAGCAGATCTCACTGCCAGGCACTCACCTAGCTAGCAGGTCTGGATGTCAATCGATGATGTCTACTCAGACCCTGAGCAAATCTCGCTGCCAGGCTCTCACCTAGCTGGCAGGGCTGGATGTCACTTGTGTGTGTCAACTCGGACCCCAAGTAGATCCCACTGACCGGCTCTCACCTACCTGGCAGGGCTGGATGTCAGTCGATGGCGTCTACTCAGACCACAAGTAGATCCCCCTGCCAGGCTCTCACCTAGATAGCATGGTTGGATGTCACTCACGTGTGTCGACCCGGACCCCAAGTAGATCCCACTACTAGGCTCTCACCTAGATGGCAGGGGTGGATGTCACTCGATGGCGCCTACTCGGACCCCGAGCAGATCCCGCTGCCAGGCTCTCACCTAGCTGGCAGGGCTGGATGTCACTCGATGGCGTCTACTCAGACTCCGAGCAGATCTCGCTGCCAGGCTCTCACCTAGCTGGTAGGGCTGGGTTTCACTCGCATGTGTCAACCCGCATCTCGAGCAGATCCCACTGCCAGGATCTCACCTAGCTGGAAGGGCTGGATGTCACTCGATAGAATCTACCCAGACCCCGAGCAGATCCCGCTGCCAGGCTCTCACTTAGCTGGTAGGGCTGGATGTCACTCGTGTGTGTCAACTTGAACCCCGAGCAGATCCTGCTGCCAAGTTCTCACCTAGCTGATAGGGCTGGATGTCACTCGGTGGCATCTACTCAGACCCCGAGCAGATCCCGTTGCAAGACTCTCACCTAGATGTCAAGGCTGGATGTCACTCCCGTGTGTCAACCCGGACCCCGAGCAGATCCCGTTGCTAGGCTCTCACATAGCTGGTAGGGATGGATATCACTCGTAGGAGCCTACTCCGGCTCCCCACTGACTGGTAGGGAAGATCTTGATGAACAAAGCGATGTTATAAGTTGGGGTCCCAGGCATCTGAATGACCGAGGAAGAAGTCACAAAGTTAACGAAATGGGTCCAACATAATCGCCAAAACCCAAGATAACGTCCAAGGGGGCGAGAACACAGGTCGCATCATATGAGGGTCAGCTCGCACGAAACTCGACAACCTGGGTGCGAGCCGAGTCGGCTCGTCTCTTCTAGCGAGCAAGCAACACGGAGGATCTAGACTAAGGAGGTGGGTCTCCACTCGCGGGCCGGCTAACTAATCCCCCTATGCTTCCTAAGCTAAGTCCTTGGGGGGGGGGGGGGGGGGCGATCTCGCTAACAAGACGCGGAATGAGGAAATACGAGTGGAAGAATCAGAACAAAACCACGAGTATGAAACAGAAGAAAATCCACATTGCACAGAAGCATGACAAGCATCGGTAACATATGTATATACATGAGAGACGAGTAAAGAACAGTTCGTTGATGAGCAAAAATACTTGATCCGGACTCAGCCCGCATTTATATTGTAACAAAAGAAGCAGATATAAGAGGCGAAGTGCAGGAATTCGGCGAGGCGAGGGAATTCGGCGAGGCGAGCTCTCGGGTGATAAGCCCTAGAGAGGCTGATAGGACTTTTCTACCGGCTTAGGTATCGGCAAGAACAAAGCCGGAACCATGTTGCTCCTAGAAAGGCCCGCGCCCTCGCTCTTAATAAGATCGGCCCGTCGTAGAGTCTGGAGGGTATACTTTGCCGCACTGGCAGCATTCTTCTACATCATTTCCTCCAACTCGTACTCAGTATAATGAACAAGCTGGAAACCGCTGCTGGAGGGCGCCGGGAGAGCCGCTGCGACCTCCATCTTTTGCACCCGCGCCTGTAGCACTTCTTTTTCTTTCTCCAAGACGGCTACGACAGCATCAGCGGAGTCCACCCTCTCTCTCTGACGCTCCGCCTCCTCCTGGGCGAGGCAGCGAGCCTCCTCCTTCTCGTCCACTAGCATCTTGAGCGAGGGGGTGTTCTTCTCCATTTGGGTGCACTGCCGGCCAACCATGTGGGCTAGCTCCAGGCTACGGAGCTGAGTTCGCTCACTCTCATGGATCAGCACCCACGTGGACTCCTCATCGTAGATGGCGATGTCCTCCCACGAGTAGAGGCCAAACGAGAAATTATAGGCTTCCCCGCTGATGGATTCTTACTCCAGCCAACTCGACAGTAGGGTAGAGATAAACGCCTGGTTAGACTCCTTGTCCCTCAGTAGGAGGGGGACGCCGAGCTCATCTAGGCACTTCTTGCCGTAGCCGAAGTTGTGGTGCCCTCTCGGAACCGGCTTCATGGTGGACCACATCTCTTCTTGCAGCCCAGAGGTGCCAGTCGCATCGCTAGGGGTGCCACTGGCCAAGGCTGTCTCGGGGGCGGGGTCCTTGGTCGGTTGGGCCATCGGGGCCTTGCCTTTTCTTTAGGCCGCGGTAGGTGCATCGTCCGTGGCCTACGCATTTTTGGGCGGCGGTCGTGGAGGTTGTTCGCGGCAGGGCTGCTTCTGGGTGGCAGATGCTGGGGTCTCGCGGTGTGCGGCGACTGTGGCTTCGGCGCGGGCGAGCTCGCTGGAAACGAGCCGCTCGCTCTCGTAAGGAGTATACAAGGGGATGTTCCCCTCGGCTGCAAGAGGAAATTTAAAGCAGACTATTATTGAAGCACAAAGGAGAAACACTAGTAGCTTACCTCCCCCGAGAGGGACGGGGGAAAGGTTGTCCAGATTGTGGCGCAGAAGGCGACCTCGAAGTTTTTCCCGGCGAAGAACCGCATAGCTCCGCTTCATGGCCCCCCAGGCTAGGGGGTGGTAGCTCGCCTCGCTGAGCTGTACCAGCGAGAAGGGGAAGTTGCTAAAGTCCCTCTTGACGAACACGAATTTCTTAAGACAATTATGGCTCTTATTGACGGTCTCCCGCACCTTGACGTGGTCGCTGGAGAAATAGGCTGTCCCATCCTTGTTCGCATGGAAAGAGAATAGCTTGTGGAAGACCGCGAGGTTGAATTCAACCCGCCATTACCACAAGAAGTAGGCGAATCCGACCATGACAACTATGGAATTCGGGGTCATCTAACCTGGGATGCCTCCGAAGTATTTCAATATCTGGCGAACCTCTGACCATAGTGGAAGCTAAAGGCCCGCCTCGAAGTGCGCCAAGGGGATGGAGAGCTCTCATCCAGAGAGGTCGTTTATCTTTTCGCCCTCTCAAGGTCTCCTCACAACGAAACCTGGCGGAACGTAGTCGCCTATGGGGTCGAATAATTCGCCTTCATAAATGGCGGCGAGGGGGAAGTCGTGCTCAGAAAAGGTTCAAGCACACTTACCCCGCCCATCCGCGTCGCCGCTGCCACCGCCCATCTCGTAGAGAACTTGCTAAGCGGGGTTAGGAAGTTCTCGTAGGAAGTGGATGAGTCGAGGGTCGCAAGAAGCAAGAGAGAAGGGGAAATCTTAAATGCGGTGGGTGAGCAAGGGCCAGCAGAGCCCATTTATAGAAAGAAAAAGTGCGGGAAGATCATCCACCAGCGGGAAAAGTGCGGATCGCAAAACGAGCCCTGACGGTTCAACTTCTCGGCTCGCAACTGCGCCACAGAGACTGTTCGACAGCGGGTTGCGCCAACCCGTGCCCGCACGAAAGGAGGGCGAGCTACGGCCCGCACTTGACTGAAATAATAGGCGGGTCGTGTGGGTTTACGATCGGCGAGCTCCCGGCCCACTCCTGCTGAGATAAAATAGGTGGGTTGGGCAAGCTGATTCAACGATCTCACGCCCGCTTAAGGAAGCAGTAGGCAGGTATGAGCGCTTCGTCCACATTCAACCAGAAAAACAACGACAAATACAATAAAAATAACGAGCGACAAGCACCGAGCCCATTGGCGGGCAAGAGAGTCTCAAGTTATTACGGACATTAAAAACGTGTCAAGATGGATAACATCCAAAGCGAATCGGCTTAGAGTGCGGGTGCATCCTCACCTGGCGACCGACCGTGGGGAGGGGGCAGGCGGATCAGTACCATATCCATTTCCACCTGCCCCGCCCTCGAGTCCCAGATCGGGGGGGGGGGGGGGGGGGCACACGAAGATACTGATACTCGCAAACTGCCACCAACTCCTGCTGGGCCTGGACTACTTGCTCCGTGGAGTGCCTGAGCCGCTCCTCGACCCGCATTATGTGCACCCTAGGAGAAGTAACCCCACTCCCCTCAGCTGGGCGCCTCGCTCCCTCCAAGACTGCAAGACGCTCCTCCATTTTGGCCTTGTCCTTGTCAACCATGTTGAACATCTCCTGCAGTAGTAGTGTGTGCTTCTAGAACAACCACGTCACCTATTTATTCATCCCCTTAGCGTCTGCCGGATCGTCTAGATACTCGGAAATGTGAACTGTATCAAGGGGAGGTGAATATCCCTCGCTCATCTCGGCATCAGAGGAGGAAATCATGTTATAACCTGTGAAGGGGTAGGTCAGAAAGAGTGGGAGGTAACACAGGCTCGAGTATGGGCTCACCGGGATTCAGCACGTCGCTGATGAATTGTAAATATACCTATTTTTATGTACATTAAATAAGTCATTTTTGTTTATTTTTGTTATTTTTGTTTTATATTTCTTTAATAAATTGCTTCTTTTTTTATAAATATTGCTAACTTAAATTTATTTCTATTTCCTGAAATTTTCAGGAAAAATGCCAAAAATTGACATGTCACGCCCGTGACAAATTGGTCACGCCCGTGACCATGGCGTGACACGTCAAACTCCAGTGAAATCAGCAATTTTTGAGAAGAAAAGCCTGACACGCCCGACGTCACGCCCGTGTCACCCGACACTGGGGGTGACCCAAGCCCGTGTTCACTCCACTCGACGAATTCCTCTCGACGATCGTCGAGTGTCGACACCAACAGACACGCCCATCGTCACGCCCGTGACCGGGGGCGTGACTCAATTTCCGCTCGACGATTTTCATCTCGACACTTTTCGCTATACATTCGTCGAGTGTCGACACCTGCCGACACGCCCAGAGTCACGCCCGTGACCTGGGGCGTGACCTTTCCAGCTGGCCCGACAAGACCTGCCCGAAGACTTTCGGCGCAACCCGCGCCCAGATCCACCTGCTTGACACGCCCAGCGTCACACCCGTAACCTGGGGCGTGACCACTGCGAGACCGACACGTGTCCAGCCCGAAGTCCACTTTCCCGTCAAATCGCCGGCCGCCTTCGCAAATAGTACTGTCACGCCCCCTGTCACGCCCGTGACCGAGGGCGTGTACTTGTAAAGTTTTCCCTATAAATTCCAGTGTTCTGCTTGAGTTCCTGTTCCACTTTTTTGAACCATTTTGTATATGAGTTATGCTGCTCGGATGAGTCCAAATGCTATGTAAGGGAAATTTCTCCCCCTCTCCTTTATTTTCATAGCTTTGTAATCTTCGTTTTTAGCTTAATAAAATTGTAGATTTTCTCTCTTTTATGGATTTGGACTTCAACTATGTGGCTACTTTTATGCAATCTTATTTATTTTTGTTTTAACTTAGTTTTTGTTCTCTTTTTATGGGTGTGTGAGTGTATGAGTATAACCTTCATTTTTATGTTTTCATTCTTATTAGACTTGTCTAGATTAGATTTTTATAGCTTTCTATTTCATTGTTATAAACCCGTAAAAATGATTTCAAGGTGATTTTCATTTCTTTTAACTTAGATTTTTCTTTTTAGGATGTAAAACTTTTTCGTTCTTTTCGTTTTATTTTCACTTTTTAATCATTTTTACGGAGTTATAGGAATGATTATTTAGTTGTTTTAATTTTTCATGCACTTTGATTTTCATTTAAAACTTTTTGCTCTTTTAATTTTTTCGTTCTCTTTTTATGCATTTCTACCGCATTCTAGCGGTAGAAATGTATTTGTTTTAATTTTTCGATCATTTTCATTTTGCGTTTATTTGCAAACTTTTTCGCTCATTTAATTTTTTATTTTAGCTTTTTATGCATTTCTACCGCATTTTAGCGGTAGAAATGCAGTTGTTTTAATTTTTCGGCAACTTAGTTTTTTTTTGCAATTTTTTTTTATTTATGCACATTTATTTCCGCCTACTCGTTAAGAGTTAAATGGCGCTTGCTTATTTTACTTTCTGTAGAGTGCGTGAGTCTGTAATTTTCTTTATTTCCGCCTACTCATTCGAGTTAAATGGCAGGTCTTTATTTTCTCTACTCATTTGAGTAGAATTTGTGTGTGTGTGTTTTCATTTATGTCGAGAGAGTGTGTGCGTGAGTTTTACTTTATGTCGAGTGTGTGCGTGTGTTGCATTTATTTAGTCCTACTCGTTTGAGTAGGACCCGCTTTCTTTCTCCCGCCCACGCATTTGCGCCGGGACTCGCAATTTACAACTTTCTTCAGTCCTACTCGTTTGAGTAGGACTTGCAATTTTCAGCTTTCCTTTACTGCTTTCATTTTATCGCTTTCATTTACTGCTTTCTTTATCGCTTTATTTACTGCTTTTCTCGCAAGCCGTCCCCATTCCGATGAGTGGCTAAACGTTCTTAGCCCTCGGCATCAAAGAGCATTGGGACAGATAAAATAGCTTAAAATAATTAAAGATCTAATCTTTCTAATTAATTAAAAGTACTTAAGGTTTGCCCGGGGTTAACGACACGTAGGACCACATATCGATGTGTGGGCCCTATTTCCGTTTTCCATACGCTCACCGAGAGGCCGTGCGTATGGACAGATCACCCCTTGGCAAAGAGAGTTCCGCACTAACCCTCGAGAGAGGAGGCGCGCCAACTCTACCGGATTGGGTTCCCCACCCAATAGCGGGGTTCTTAGCGTAATGCGGGCGTTAAGAGGAATCCTTCGTCGGACGAGAGCCCGGTCGAATAGTCTTAGCGTTCAGGTGAGCGATAGTCCTAGAGATAGGTGAGCTCATTTTAGTGGAACCTCCACGGCCAAGTCTCCGCCTTAATTAATTAGAAATTTAGGAGTTCTTTTTATTTAAAGTCTATTTTAGTTCAATTGTTTTTTCGGTGCCATCGAGCTAAGCTCTTCATCGGCACCACCTTCATGCTTTCTTTTTATTGCTTTCATTTTCAGTTTTATTTTGTCATTTTTATTATATATAAAATATCCCGACAAGATAATTATCGGTAAAATAATAGTCCCCTCCAGGGAAGAGTAGAAATAATCGAACCGGCCCCGAGAATAATATGACCTCGATATTCCACCCGGAATATCCTGTACTACTCACGATAGGTGCACTTGCCTCCTTTCGTTAAAACTCGATCTAAACCGTTTTATATCCAAATAAATAAATACGCGCGCCCCGTTTTCTAATTAAAATCATTCCGCCTTTTTCTCAAATAAAACCACCGGGTCGCCGCGTGACCGTAAATAATTTTGGAGTTTTAACCATCAAGTTTTTGGCGCCGTTGCCGGGGAATCGTCGTTTCGTTATTTTGAACCCTGGAAATCTATTAATTTTACCTATATCTATATATAACAAAAATTTAAAATGGCCAACAAAAATATAATAATAATAATAATAATAACTATAAAAAATATTACAAAATTATAAAACAAAAATTTTTTTTTTGAAAAACTTATAAAACAAAAATTTTTTTTGCAAAACCTTAAAAAACTTAAAATTTGAAAAAAAAACTATAAAACTAAAAAAAAAATAAACTCAAAAAAAAAAACTAAAAATCCAAAAAATGAAAAAAAAACTTAACAAGAAATATTTTTATTTTCATTATTGTTTTTGAAAAAAACAAAAAAACACTATAAAACAAACAAAACTAAAAAAAATTCGAAAAATGAAAAACTTAACGAAGCAACCAAAAAAAATATAAATAAAAAACTTATATTTTCATTATTTTTATGAAAAAAAAAACTAAAAAACCTACCTAAAATACATCAACTAAAAAAATAAAAAATCTACTTAAAACACCAAAAAATATAATTTGATATTAATAAATCTATATATATTTTATTTAACTTATTTTATTTTAATTTGTTTTATTTCGTTTCATTTTACTTCGGCACGCTTCCATTATTGTGCGCGCTAGGGGATTACATTTTTATCACGCAATGGTCGCTAAGGCCTTAGCTACCTTCCGAGTCACCCACGCACAAGCCCCCTACCGCCCGCACACTTTAGGCCGAGTTTATCTTTTTTTTGTTTTTTCTGTTATCTTTTTGTTTTTTCTTCTAAATAATGCAGGGTTTCAACCCGGACCTCCCGGACTCGTCTAAGGGAAGCACCTACCCTCCCTTTTCCTTTTTTTACTTATTATATTTTGTATATTATCTGTTCCGCATACTTAGATTGCAACATTGGGGACAATGTTTGGTTTAAGTATGAGGGTGTTTTCGTATTTCTTTATTTCTGCACTTTACAAAAACGCATAAAAATAAAAAAAACATTACAAAAAAATAAAACGTAAAAATTTTTTTTCCTTTTTTTTATTTTCATAAAACTTCAAAAAAAATCCCCCCTTTTTTTCTTATTTATAAAAACTCGCATTTTGCCTCCCCGCGGCGTTCGACTCATCGAACCAACCATCCAAAGAGAGTCTGTTCACGGGCCTCCCTCGAGTTTTTACTTTGTTTATTATTTAAAAACAAAACAAAAAAAATCTCTACAAAAAAAAAAAATCTCTCTTCCCTCTATCTTCTTTGTAAATAGCACTTTTTTCTCTCCTCTTTCTTGTAAATAACTTATCAAAATACACTAAAAATCAAAAAAAAAAATTAGAAAAACCATAAATACAAAAAAAAAGATAATAACTCTAAAAATTTTAAAAAGATAATAATTAAAACACAAAAAATGATAAAAACTCTAAAAATTCAAAAACAAATGTTTTGTTAAATTATGTAACAAAATAATTCGAATATACCATATCTTAACCCTTTTTGCTTTCCAAAAATCTAGTTTCGAGTTAATTTATATGCGAATTTTATTTATTCTTTGATTACTATTCGTTTATTAATTAAAGTTCGATAGATTTAAGTGTCTGGGGTTAAGATTTAAAGAATTTTTTATGTCTTTTGCTTATAATAGAGAACTTGTTTTTCACCACCACTTCTAATTTTATAAATAGAAGCTCATTTTTTATGTTAGAAAATAACATCCATGGATTTCAATTATTTCTACTCTTTGCTTTTATAAACATTGGAACGTTCCTTTTAAAAAGGTTGCTCTCAAAACTTTTTTATTAAAATGTAGTTTTCTTTTTGAAAAAACTAAACTCACTTCCTTTTTTTCATGTCTTACTTGACATGTTTACCCCTATCCCTTAAAAGATCTTATGTCAATGGGAATAAGATTTCATTCCGTAAACATAGGCACCCAATATTTAAAAAGATTATATGTTATGGAGTAAGAGGATAAAATTCATTACTTCTACACATATACATTGAGTTATTTATTATGAAGAAAGAAAAAAAAAATATTATGTGTTAGGAAAATAAGATTTCATTTTCCTAACAATCCAAAAAGAAAAAAATTGGAGGTTCGAGAAAAAATTACCTCACCTCAATATTCAAGCCTTCTTCAAAAACCACCAAACCACTTATCTCATTTCAATGATTCTAGAATTAATTTAAATTTTTTTGAGAGCATAATTTTTAAATTGCATTATTTCCTTTAACTTATTTTAAGCTAAGGTTTTTTATATAAATCCAATCCATCTTTGTTAAACTAACAAAAATGAATTTTTGCTTTCTATTTTATTTTATCTAGAAGTCTTTTTGAAACTCTTCCTCTATTCATAACATTTCATAAATTAGGATTTAATTCTTTAACCCCGGATATTTATTTTGATCTTACTTTTAATTAATTCAAGCGGTAGCTAAACTTAGGATTTCTTTTATTCCTTATAAGTTTATCTCCAACTTTTGCTCTGGAATAGCAAAAGCTTAAGTATGGGGGTATTTGATGAATTGTAAATATACCTATTTTTATGTACATTAAATAAGTCATTTTTGTTTATTTTTGTTATTTTTGTTTTATATTTCTTTAATAAATTGCTTCTTTTTTTATAAATATTGCTAACTTAAATTTATTTCTGTTTCCTGAAATTTTCAGGAAAAATGCCAAAAATTGACATGTCACGCCCGTGACAAATTGGTCACGCCCGTGACCATGGCGTGACACGTCAAACTCCAGTGAAATCAGCAATTTTCGAGAAGAAAAGCCTGACACGCCCGGCGTCACGCCCGTGACACCCAACACGGGGCGTGACCCAAGCCCGTGTTCACTCCACTCGACGAATTCCTCTCGACGATCGTCGAGTGTCGACACCAACAGACATGCCCAGTGTCACGCCCGTGACCGGGGGCGTGACTCAATTTCCGCTCGATGATTTTCATCTCGACACTTTCCGCTCGACATTCGTCGAGTGTCGACACCTGCGACACGCCGAGAGTCACGCACATGACCTGGGGCGTGACCTTTCCAGCTGGCCCGACAAGACCTACCCGAAGACTTTCGGTGCAACCCGCGCCCAGATCCACCTGCTTGACACGCCCAGCGTCACGCCCGTGACCTGGGGCGTGACCACTGCGAGACCGACACGTGTCCAGCCCGAAGTCCACTTTCCCGTCAAATCGCCGGCCGCCTTCGCAAATAGTACTGTCACGCCCCCTGTCACGCCCGTGACCGAGGGCGTGTACTTGTAAATTTTTCCCTATAAATTCCAGTGTTCTGCTTGAGTTCCTGTTCCACTTTTTTGAACCATTTTCTATAGGAGTTATGCTGCTCGGATGAGTCCAAATGCTATGTAAAGGAAATTTCTCCCCCTCTCCTTTATTTTCATAGCTTTGTAATCTTCGTTTTTAGCTTAATAAAATTGTAGATTTTCTCTCTTTTATGGATTTGGACTTCAACTATGTGGCTACTTTTATGCAATCTTATTTATTTTTGTTTTAACTTAGTTTTTGTTCTCTTTTTATGGGTGTGTGAGTGTATGAGTATAGCCTTCATTTTTATGTTTTCATTCTTATTAGACTTGTCTAGATTAGATTTTTATAGCTTTCTATTTCATTGTTATAAACCCGTAAAAATGATTTCAAGGTGATTTTCATTTCTTTTAACTTAGATTTTTCTTTTTAGGATGTAAAACTTTTTCGTTCTTTTCGTTTTATTTTCACTTTTTAATCATTTTTACGGAGTTATAGGAATGATTATTTAGTTGTTTTAATTTTTCATGCACTTTGATTTTCATTTAAAACTTTTTGCTCTTTTAATTTTTTCGTTCTCTTTTTATGCATTTCTACCGCATTCTAGCGGTAGAAATGTATTCGTTTTAATTTTTCGATCATTTTCATTTTGCGTTTATTTGCAAACTTTTTCGCTCGTTTAATTTTTTATTTTAGCTTTTTATGCATTTCTACCGCATTTTAGCGGTAGAAATACAGTTGTTTTAATTTTTCGGCAACTTAGTTTTTTTTTGAAATTTTTTTTTTATGTATGCGCATTTATTTCCGCCTACTCGTGAAGAGTTAAATGACGCTTGCTTATTTTACTTTCTGTATAGTGCGTGAGTCTGTAATTTTCTTTATTTCCGCCTACTCATTCGAGTTAAATGGCAGGTCTTTATTTTCCCTACTCATTTGAGTAGAATTTGTGTGTGTGTGTTTTCATTTATGTCGAGAGAGTGTGTGCGTGAGTTTTACTTTATGTCAAGTGTGTGCGTGTGTTGCATTTATTTAGTCCTACTCCTTTGAGTAGGACCCGCTTTCTTTCTCCCGCCCACGCATTTACGCCGGGACTCGCAATTTACAACTTTCTTCAGTCCTACTCGTTTGAGTAGGACTTGCAATTTTCAGCTTTCCTTTACTGCTTTCATTTTATCGCTTTCATTTACTGCTTTCTTTATCGCTTTATTTACTGCTTTTCTCGCAAGCCGTCCCCATTCCGATGAGTGGCTAAACGTTCTTATCCTTCGGCATCGAAGAGCATTGGGACAGATAAAATAGCTTAAAATAATTAAAGGTCTAATCTTTCTAATTAATTAAAAGTACTTAAGGTTTGCCCGGGGTTAACGACGCGTAGGACCACATATCGATGTGTGGGCCCTATTTCCGTTTTCCATACGCTCGCCGAGAGGCCGTGCGTATGGACAGATCACCCCTTGGCAAAGAGAGTTCCGCACTAACCCTCAAGAGAGGAGGCGCGCCAACTCTACCGGATTGGGTTCCCCACCCAATAGCAGGGTTCTTAGCGTAATGCGGGCGTTAAGAGGAATCCTTCGTCGGACGAGAGCCCGGTCGAATAGTCTTAGCGTTCAGGTGAGCGATAGTCCTAGAGATAGGTGAGCTCATTTTAGTGGAACCTCCACGGCCAAGTCTCCGCCTTAATTAATTAGAAATTTAGGAGCTCTTTTTATTTAAAGTCTATTTTAGTTCAATTGTTTTTTCGGTGCCATCGAGCTAAGCTCTGCATCGACACCACCTTCATGCTTTCTTTTTATTGCTTTCATTTTCAGTTTTATTTTGTCATTTTTATTATATATCAAATATCCCGACAAGATAATTATCGGTAAAATAATAGTCCCCTCCAGGGAAGATTAGAAATAATCGAACCGGCCCCGAGAACAATACGACATCGATATTCCACCCGGAATATCCTATACTACTCACGATAGGTGCACTTGCCTCCTTTCGTTAAAACTCGATCTAAACCATTTTATATCCAAATAAATAAATACGCGCGCCCCGTTTTCTAAATAAAATCATTCCGCCTTTTTCTCAAATAAAACCGCCGGGTCGCCGCGTGACCGTAAATAATTTTGGATTTTTAACCATCAGTCGCCCGCACCAGCTGGTGGCTGAGAAGAGCCCGACCGGCCCTGGAAGAGTCCTCCCTCAAGAACTGCGAAGGATTTTCCCAACCCAGGGGGAATTGGCGATCGGGAAGTCTCCGAAGGTGGGTGCCCCAGGCCCGATGGCCTGGCGACCCGCTCAATTGATAGTGGGAGGGAATGATCCCCTTCCCCTCCACTGCCTCTATCCTCATGAGGTGGCACATGCGAAAAGAGAAGTCAAAAGAAAAGCGACGAATCAGTAGGGAGGTGCGCATACCTCATGGGCCACCTCGGTGCCCGCCGCCGAGATGGAGCCCGGGAGGCCGTTCACCAGAGACCGGTGGATGATTTTCCCTTTTACCGGCATGAAGAGGGGGCCGGTCGATCCGCGCGCTAGCCATAGAGAGGCCTCGAGAGCCTCCTTCCTAGTATTTTCCCTCGCGGCCGCAAGGCAAGCTCACATCTCCTCGGACACAGACATCGTTCAACTACGGTTCATAGAAAAATGCTCAAAGAAGGCGGTATATTTCCAAAGGCTTGATGGTATATTTATAATGTGAAGATGGGACCCACCAAAAAATTCCTTCCAGCTCAGCAAAGCACTCATCGAACACATGGGTTGGATGCTTCTTTCCGAGCTTGGTCAAGCTCAAAAAGAGCCGGGATTATGTACAACCCCGTGTTCGCCGAGTGGGTCCACCAGGCAAGACGAGCAGACCAAGGAGACCTACTCGCGCCAGAACATCATACTGGCGAGCTCAGAATGGTTAGCCCGCTCCCGCCAAAGCTAGGCGCACGAGCTGCACGAGCTGGCCAACCTAGCTCGCGTACACCGGATGATCGTCGAACCGAGGCGGGTTTTCGCCAAATTGAGCTTGGGTTGAGATCGACTTTCGTCGAGCGGAGCTCGGCGTTCGTCGAACGGAGCTCGGCATTCTCCGAGCTAAACCCCGGGAGTTGAAATCAGAATTCGTCGAAATAAGATCGGCGAGCTCCTTTGGAACTTCTATTGTGAGAGTCTCATACCGGCCAGCCCGCTCTCCTTTAGGTGACCTGGCTGCCAGCCCACCTTAGAGCTAGGATCAGCAAGCTGCAGCGACCAGACTCATGCTCGCCCAAGGAGGGAAGGCGAGCTGCGGGAGCCAGGTTACGTCCACACTAGCGTGGTGGAGAGTCGTGGCGAGCTAGCCTCCAGATCCTTGGGACCTGCCCAGTGAGGCCTAGAGGCAAAATTACCTGGGTGCCCTTGCCAGAGGTGCGAATAGCTTGATAGAACAACGGAGTTACGCTGTTAGCAGACCCAGTTGGGCTGCACATAACTATTCAAAATAGCGGAGGTTGGCTATTTGCAGGTCGTCTTCAGAAAACTATAAATAAGACCAAAGGGGCACCTCAGAGGGCACTCTTATCAGTATTCAGATCTTCTTGTGCTTTCTAAGGTAGCCTTAGCTCGACCTTTGGCTAAGGAGGGGAAGCACTCTAAGATCTTCCGAGTGTGTGGTGGGACCTCCACGCCGAGCCCTTGGGTCAGTTTCCATTTCTTTTTGCTGTTTGGCTTGCAGGAGAGAAGTAGGTGCACGATCACCCCTTCCCCAAGGGTGAACTCCACAAGAGGCCGAGTTTTTGGTTTCCACGATAAACACACAAAGTAATAATGAAAAGAACATTTTTTGTTCTTTTGGATTCATTTTGTAATTTTCTATTTTAATTTTCAAATATTTTTAAAAATAAATAGTTTTCTAGAAGACATAGAAGTATATTAATAACGCATCAATATAATGACTTTCTATGCTCGAGAAAATGTAAAAAGAAGACTAAATAACAATTTTATGCTACCGCCAGTATTAATACTAACACGTGCACTAGCCACATAAATATGTTATATTGCATAGAAAACATGTTTTTTAATAATGTTTCATTTTAATTTATCTTGATTCATGTTTTCTAATATAAGTGACACCAAATAACCCAAAGAGTTTTGAAGTTAAAAAATGCAGATAAAAGATTTTCGGCATGACGTGTCAAAGAGTTTTTTTCTCAAAATACTTATATTTTTCAAATTCATGAATGTCCAAATTTTTATTAGTATGAAAAAAATACAAGCGACATGTTCGAACAGAAGATATAATATCTATGATATAAATAATAATAGATTTTATAATAATGTTCATGTAGTGATAGAGATGTAGTATGTATTAAATTAAAAATACCCAAACTATATGTCTACACCCTAGCCCCGTACTAAGTGACAGATGGACATGAGGTGCTGCACGCTTGCCATAAGTTGGGGTGTTAATCACATATACATACAAAAGACGACTCTCAACCTAGCACTCTTTCCCCCCAGTGCCTCACAAGGACTCACTAGAACCCTCTCCAGTTAAGGACAAGACATGAATTAGAGGTTAGGTCTCTAATGCACACAATCCTACATCCTCTCTAATGTGAGACACAAACTATGGGTAAATAATCATGAATATAACAAGTGTTTAATCCTAAGAATGATTTCATAAACTATGGGTTTATTTGATGTTTAAAATTATAGTAGATTTTAAAACCACATAGTTATTATTAATTTAACTTTTAATATTTCAACTTTTAATTTATTTTATCATGATAATATGAAATAACTAGCATGAATAATATTATTCAATATGTGCGGATAATAATATTCATTATATGATAATGCTAGAATTTTGAGTTTAATGTTAGGTCATAATATTAATAAGTGATAATGTTATATGTAAGACCTAATTTTTTACTACACTACCAGGTCTTACGCTCAGAACTGCCATTTTACTGTGACACCGACAATAAGGAGGGTCGCCACTATAAAATTTCGATTCTGCCGACATTGATGATCATCAAGAAGCAGAAGTACAACAAGTCAGACAATTAAGTCTAATCCACAAAATCACTATATATATATATATATATATATATATATATATATATATATATATATATATATATATATATATATATATATATATATATATATATATATATATAAGAGCACGAAACATCACAACAAGTCCACATGATAATAAAAGTACTGAACAGATCAGTAAAGTAGAAGTATAAACGGGCTATGCCCGATACAACAAATCCTCACTACAACTCTCTCTCACGGAAGCAAAGCAAATCTAACACTCACGAAGCCAGAGACTGGTGCTCCCGTACTAGACTAGCCCACCTCTATGTGCACCGTCCTCCGCTGGTGCTGCATATCCTACTGCTGCTCCCTGTATCCCATCTGGAGCCCCTGAAATGTTTGGTCCACCGACTGTTAGTCAAAAGACTAAGCCGATTTCCCTCGCCCCTCCCCTAGTGGCTCTTAGGCACCGTGCGAGAGGAATGATGGGAAAGCTATGATGGTGGAGAGTAGACAAAGCAGGTGACGGTGGAGCTATCGAGTAGGTATATTGTAACATCTATAGTGCTATAAAAGGAATTGCAAGCTAGCAGTTCTATAACAATAGAGCAGTAATAAAGGGTAAAAGTAAAGTAGAGCAGTAAGTACATGTAAAGTAAACTATGAAAAAAGTAACCTTAACTTATATGAATGCCCATACAAACTTATAAGTTAAGGGGTCTTTTGCGAGGCTCCCATCGAATAAGCTATCTCATACTAGTTTATACGATGGGGTGTTAGGTTTAATGCAGGTATGAGTGTAGTCATATGTTATGCCATGATTTATGCAAGTGCAACACACACACTCGACTCTATGCACATAGACCTTTAGTTCCACAATTTTGGAAGCTAGCTTGACTCCCAGGAGCCTCCATGGTGGCCAACGGAGACAGTGGATCGGGCCACCCCACTCCTAAGAGGGTATTCACACTACCAGGCCTAGCCCTTATGTAGGCCTCTAAAGGTCACACTAGAGTCACCACGTACTATGCTAACCAACCGCCAGTTCTTTCCTTGGCTAAGTATAAACCACACCCACCAAGTCGTTGTATCGACGACAGTGTGAACGACCGTCAAAAACCAAAGACCCACCACTTTATGAACATACACACATGAATTCCTGAGCCATCGGCTCCCCGGACTAACCTGTCCGCTACAACTACCTTCCGATCCGTCAGCTGGCCGGACTAGCCTGCCCATTTCCACAACCATCGAGCCAACTGCTTGGATAGACTAATCAAGATAACCTCCCAAGTCACTTGGGTGAGTGAAAGTGAATTCCTAGTATATCTAATTACTCTTTAACATTTTAATCTTACGATTTAAGCTTAACCTTGGACAGCTCATGACATTCCCCGTGAAGGGCTCTCGGGGCACTAGGAACTATGATGGGCTGAAGCCCAAAGCTCCCTTTCACAAGGTACTTATTATTATTAGTAACTACCGATGTTCAAACCCTCTTGGCATTACACTTGAACTAACACTAAGTGTATATAGACATCTTCTAGGGAAAGACGATCTTTCTTCGATCCCGAGCTCAACTCTGCCCTTGTGCAACCAGGCTCACACAACCTACCTTCTTTTGGTGAACCTATACCTTCCAACCAGACCAGGTACACCAATCATCTCACCCTCCCCATACAAATCCCTACATGTTACCATATTTCTACAATTTTATTATCTGCAGACCTAACGAGCTACATGATGTGCATTAAAGGTGATACTCCAAATAATCATCCAAATGGCCTAATATTATTATTGGGGTCTATCATGATACTTTATGAATAAATCCAGAAGATCGTAATTTTCCTACTTTATTTGGTATTTATTATATTTTCTGCAAAATCTGACCACCTATGCATTTGAACACCAAGTACATCTGACATTATATGGTCTTAACAAAATTATGAAAAGTGTATATCATAAAAATAATAGGAAATACTAAAATTCACACTTTTCCAAAAATGTTTGACCTCCAAACAAATTATTGATTAATTATCCACAAGCCTAGGGTAAATCAGGAAATATCAGAATTAATCATCCAAAAATTATGAAAAATTACTAGATGGTAAATATGTCCAGAAAAGTCTACTGACAAAGAATTATAATTTTCCAACACCATATGGTCACATAAATGAATTATATTAAAATATTCAACTTGGGCACTTTATGAAGGATCCTATATTAAACTTCTTCCAATATTTTTATAAAACTTCTCAGAGCATTATTATGTCCTAAAATATTCCTTCACCAAGTTTCACAATTTTACCAGTAAGCATATAACTCTAAAATAATTATTTTGTAATTGAATCAATCTTAGTGTTGTGAATGAAGTACTAAAATTATTAATCCAAAATTCATTTTAAAATTATTAGAGAACAATATCATCAATATAAGCTCACCTCCAAAGCTTCATGAACATCCAAAATTATATAAACATGAAATTCCATTTTTAAATAAAGTGCCCTAATTAATCTTAAATTATTTCAAAGGAGATAAATGTTCCTAAAAATTCTAGTAAAATTATCCAAGGCTTATTACCACCCTATGAGGTAGGCTACCAATATTCAAGTTAATCCAAGGACATATGACCCCATGTCCTTCTCAATACTCAAAGGGTAACCATAGGGTTTGTACTAGGGTTTATGGGCATATCCACCCCAAACCACTCAATTTCTCTTGAGAGGGTGTTTTAGGTGACTTCAAGTCAATGGCCACGGTTTCATCATATTTGAATGAGAGTTAGACACTCTAACCATCAAACGACCTTTGCCCTAATTTACCCTTACGGGACCAAAGTTTGGTCAAACCAATACCTACTCAAATCAACACAAAATGGGTTGAGATTTTTACCAATGACCTATCATGACTCTAAGGGTCATAAACCAAAATTTTGGATGGTTTTGAGGTAATTAGATCCCATAATTAATTCATACATATTTTATTAAATTTTACAAACACTTTAGGAAAATATTTTCCAAAAAAATCCCATTTTTTGGATATGATGAGTGTGACTGTATAAGTAGCCTGTAGTCTATATTCCAAGGCATTTGCCTGGCTTGTTTAGTGGGGGCACTCAAATTAGTCTCTGGTAAAGCCTTTGTATAGGCTGCACCATATTGAGTGTTGTTGTCAGACCACTGACCCAAAATGAGTTGAAATGAATTTCAAAATAAACTAGACATCAAGGGCTATAACTTTCATATTAAACATTTTTCAGGAAAAAAAGCCTCTAAGTATTTTTTAATAAATCAAACCATTCACAACATAATATGTAACAGAATTATATTAAAATGAAATATTATTAATTCGATCCGCACAAATCTTGGCGCGGGATGAGCGACATCCGTTCATCTTCCCCGTGAAGCCAACGACCAAGATTGTCCCATCCTGGGCGAAGTTTGCCCGTGAATTCCCGGCCACCCGTGCCCTTTCCTGGCCGGCCACCACCACCATCTTCGTTGAGGTGGTGGTTGGAGATTCGCGGAGGTTGGCCGGCCGGAGGTAGCCAGAACAGTGAGATTTGATTGGAATTAAAAGCTTGAAAATCAAGCTTTCAGCCTACCTGATCCAAAGCCAATTAGCTCCAAATCAAGACATCGATAGATTTAGATCAATCCACTGAAAAAGGATATGAGGATAAGACCTTTTGGGAGGGCTGGAGTCAGGCCGACTGCCGTGTCGCCATTGCCGGATTTTGAGCTTTCAGGTGCTCTACAACTTCACTACAGGAGGGCTCAAATTCTTCAGGGAAGGACTGGAAATGATTGCTAGTGATCTAAGGAAGCTTATAAGATAGCCAAATGGGGGAGAGGGTGGGCCATGGATTCAATGCCATTAATGGCCATGAATGGTGGTTTTCGGCCAATGGAGAACCCATATAATTTAGCCTCTAAATAGCCTGGAAAGCCTCTAGATCTCCACATAACTGACTAGGGATAATGAGTCCAGCAAGTGGAGATGAAGAGGGGTGCCCTTGGCCTTCCAAGCTATGAATGGCTTTTACTCCTCATTTTTTCTCTCCTCCATTAAAGGGAAAAATGGAGCTTTCTCTCTCCTAGTCATCACTTCCAGAAATTGAGTGGCAGTTTAGGTAAATATCAGCCCCTAAGGCTGATGGGCCATTCCAACTTGGCATATCCTAAGTGGAATGGGCTAGGTTAGGTCAACCTGAGCTAACTTGACCAAAACCTAAGTTAAGTTGACTTTGGTCAAATTAACCTTTTGGGTTGCCCCCAATTGATCCTCGGTGACCTATTGGCCTCAGCTAAGGTCTAGGAAGGGTTGGGTAGGGTTGGTTTGGCAACTTATAGGCCACTTGACCCTTAGTTAGGGTACTTTGACCATTTTGGGGCTAGAGTTGACTTTGGTCAGCTTGACCTCTTTAGTTCACCCCAATGGGTCCTTGGTGACCCATTGACCTCTTAAAGGGTTAGGAGTGTTATGGTGGGGGTCCTGGAGTCAAGTTGAAGCATTAAGGTCAAACTCTAGAGGTGGTTTTGGAATAAGATAATTGTAGACCGAGGTGATCTCATCTTCATTCCTAGGTTCACTTGGTCTTCTTGGGCTTCCTAGAGTTTTATCATAACTCAGTCATAACAAAACTACTCTTAGGGGTCTAGCAGTTTGAGAGATGTTACAAATTCCAATACATAAAAATAAAAATTTCGTCCCCTAAATTATGGTTAGGCCTACAGGGTTTTTACTAAAGTAAAAGTATGTAATATCCTTAGGAATTTGAAGGTATACCTGACTCAAAGAGATCCGGGTACCTCTACTGCATCAGGTCCCGTGGCTCCTAGGTGCGCTCCTCCTGCCCATGATTCCTCCATAGGACCTTGACTAGCGGAACCTTCTTACGTCACAAGACCTGTACTGCTGTATAATCGATCCTGATTAGTTCCATGCTGACTGATCAATCTGAAGCCACCGGGCCATCTGTAGTGGAAATCAGCTGCTCAGGTCATAGTAGAGCCCTCCGAAGTGGAGAGACGTGGAAGATTTTGTGCAATCCAACTAACTCCGAAGGCAGCTCCAGTCTATAGCTAAGGGGCTGATCCTCTCCAGGATCCTGTAAGGCCCCTTGTATCTCAGACTGAGCTTCTTCCACCCGCGTACCCGCGAGACTCTATGCATCGGTCGTATCTTCAAGAAAACTAGTCTCCCACCTAAAACTCCACCTGACGATGTCGTGCATCGTAGTACTTGACATGTCTACTCTGGGCCTCCAGCATCCTATCCCGGATCAATGTCACCAGAGCATCTGTGTCCTCCACAGACTCTGAGTCGAGTGCCTTTAAATCCTCATCCTGGATCCAAGATAGTAGGGTCCTGCACCACCGTCCGTATAGTGCCTCATAAGGGGCCATGCCTATACTGGACTGATGACTGTTGTTGTAGGAGAACTCGATCAACGACAACAATCTCTCCCAGGGCTTTCCGTGGTCCAAAATGCATAGGCGCAAAAGATATTCTAGTGTCTGGTTGGTGCACTCCATATGCCTGTCCGTTTGAGGGTGGAAGGTTGTGCTGAACGTCAACCGAGAGCCTATATAATCCTGGACCGACCTCCAGTCCTTGGACGTAAACTGTCCATCCCGATCTGATATGATCGCCCTGGGCACTCCATTGTAATGGACAAACTGCTCCACAAATCTCTGCACCAGATCACCAACCGGAGCATCCTTTCTAACTAGAATAAATCTGGCCACCTTCGTCAACCTGTCGACGATGACCTAGATCGAGTCATTCCCCACACGAGATCGGGGTAGCCCATGTATGAAATCCATGGCTATGTCCTCAAACTTCCACTCTGGAACCGAAAGTGGCTGTAATAATCTGACCAGACTCTTGCACTCCGCCTTTACGAGATGACAAGCCTCACCATGCATCACAAAGTATGTGATATCCTTCTTCATGTCCGACCAATACATTGTCCTCTTAAGATCCGCTACCATCTTCGTGATCCCCGGGTGCACTGAATATCTGTAATAGTGAGCCTCTGTCATGTTTTCCTCCCGAATTAGGCCTCCTGCCGGTATATAAACTCGGCCTCTAAAGCATAACAACCTGTCTTTCAGAGAGTAATCCCCTTTCGTGCCTTATTACAAGGCCCTAAATATCGGTTCCATCCTCGCATCAAGCCTCTGCCCATCCTTGATTCGATCTCAAATGTCGTCGGTGGTACTCATCGACGACAGGTACTCCTCGTAAAGTTTTGGATCATCCTCAGATACCAGAGATATCTGCATCTCTTACAACATCTGCACCTCCTCCATATCCATCAGCTGAGGCCCTGCTCCTGGTGTAATGGCTCTCCAGCTCAGAGCACCTGTTACCATATTGGCCTTCCCGGGATGATGGTGCATGGTGTACTGATAGCCTGACAAAAACTCTACCCAGCGTCTCTGTCGGATGTTCAGCTCCTTCTGTGTCTCCACATACTTCAAATTCCTATGATCCAAGAAAATATCACAATGGACACCATAAAGATAGTGCCACCAGATCTTCAGAGCGAAGATAATCGCTCCTATCTCCAAGTCATGCACCGGGTAGTTCTGCTAGTGTTTCTTTAGCTGTCTGGACGCATAAGCTATCACGTGCCCATTCTGCATCAGAACGACGCCCATCCCTTAATATGACGGATTAGTATAAACCTGAAATCCTTCCTTCCCAGATGGAAGGGAAAGGATAGGGGCCGAGGTAAGCCGACCCTTCAGCTCCTAGAAGGCAGACTCGCATAACGTTGTCCAAACAAAAGGCGTCACCTTCTTCGTCAGAGATGTGAGCAGGAGAGCTATTTGAGAGAATCCTTCTACGAACTTCCGGTAGTAACCGACAAGTCCTAGGAAACTCCTCACATCAGTTATCATCTTTAGCGGTGGCCAATCATGCATTGCCTGAACCTTTGCAGGATCAACTGCCAGCCCTGCTCCACTGATAATATGGCCCAAGAAAGCCACCTCCTTCAGCCAAAACTAGCCCTTGCTAAACTTGGTATACAGATTGTGCTCCTGGAGCCTCTCTAGTGTCATTGCCAAATGACGCCCATGCTCCTCCTCAGTCCTCGAATAAATGAGGATGTCATCAATAAGCACTATGACGAATACATCCAGATAGGCCTCGAATACCCGGTTTATCAAACTCGTGAACGTGGATGGTGCATTCGTGAGCCCAAATGGCATCACAGTGAACTCATATAACCTGTATCTACTACTGAAAGCAGTCTTCGGGATGTCCTCCTGAATCCGCAGCTGGTAGTATCCTGACCTGAAATCCAGCTTCGATGGGACCCCTCTAACTGGTCAAACAGATTGTCAATCCTCAACAGTGGGTACGTGTTCCAGACCGTCAGTGTGTTCAGTGCCCTGTAATCGATGCACAGTCGGAGTGTCCCGTCCTTCTTCTTCACGAACAGCACCAGAGCTCCCTAAGAGCTTGGTCGGACAAATCCGGCCTCCACTAACTCCTGCAACTGACTTTGAAACTCCACCAACTCCTTTGGTGCCATTCGGTAAGGAGTTCTGGATACCGACTTAGCCCCCAACATGAGCTATATCTGAAAATCCTTCTCTTGATGGGGCAAAAATCCTGATAACTTCTCTAGGAATACATCAGCAAAATCCCGCACCACTAGGATACTAGCAATGGAATCCTTGGCCTCGGCCATCTTAAACAACACCTGATAGACTTTATCTCCATGTAGATGGGCCTTGATGACCTGAATAGAAGGGAGTAGAAGGCGTGAAGCTGGGACAATACCTTCAAAGGTCGGGTAAGTGTCGCTGTATCTCAGCATGACCCTTCTTGCTTGGCAATCAATCTGCGCATGGTTCCAGGTGAGGCATCTCATGCCCAGGACGAGATCAAAATCCGGCATCCTCATGATCGTTGTCGAGGCCTCTAAAGTTACACCATCAATGGTCACTCCCAGAATGCACTTGGCCGTAGACTGGATCTCCGTCCCATTGGGGAGACACACCCTCCTAACAACTCCCTCCGAGACAAAATTGTGTGATGCTTCCATATCGAATAAGGTGTGGGAGGGCTTGCCACACACCATCAGTATCCCTGAGTTAGTTCAGTTTTTTCCTCTTAGATATCTAGTTTCAGATTCTTCCCTAATTTTATAGTTCCATATTCATGTAATCTAGCTTCTAGAAAGGAAAGAAACTTAAAATTATCGGTGTACCTACTATCACCCGCTCCGGGTTACGGGGCTGAGCCAGATCCTAGGCATATACCTGCCATCTATCCTGTCGGCAATCTTCACCCTGAAATCCACATCCTCGGCCGCATCCTCGACCACCAAACTGCCATGTAGGTGGGGCATCCTGAAGTGCTGGTGGGGGTGCTTCCCTCATGGGGCAGTTCCTTCGCATGTGCGCCGACTGGTTGCACCAGAAGCATGTCGGTGCCTCCTCCACTACCCTCGACATCTCCCATATTTGCAAGGGTTGAGGAGCTAATAACTCCGGGTTCCTCTGCTCCTGCCTGTCCTCTTGACTGGGTTGATCCCCATTCCTCCTTTCCCTAATGGCATGACCTTCGGGTTGGTATATTCTGCCACCAATCAATGAATCTGCCTCCAGCTTCTTTGCCCCGAACTGTAAGCTGGTCTTCCTCAAGCTTCTTTGCCATCTCCAAGATCCTAGCCAAGCTCCCATCAGAGATAAAGAGGAGGGCCTGCCTCATGTCATCGTGAAGGACCGTGTAAAACCTTTTCGCGTAGCCTGCATCGTCCAGCTGATATGAGTCCGCAAAGCGGGATAAATGTGTGAACTCCCGGTAGTACTCCAACACCGTCCTGCTACCCTTCCTCAACTGCAGGAACCTGTCCTCCAATTCATCCCTCACTGACTGAGGTACAAAATGCTCCAATAGAGCTGCTCTAAACTCCTCCCAGGAGATGTCTGCGTAATCCATTCCAGCAAAGGAGGTGTCTAACAATGACTTCCACCATCTCTTCACATGCGACTCCATGCAGGAAACTGCCACGGCTACAGCCTCCTCCATCGGGCATCAAATCCCATCTAGCATCTAGTAAATAATGTCCAACCACTCCTCTATCCGGACTGCTGACTCCGTCTTGAGGTAGGATGGAGGAGAAAGACCCCATAAGACGCTCAGCCAATTAGCCCCGGGGTTTGGCTGCGGGGCCGAAGCCTGCTGAGCCCTGAAGGCCTCCAGAATAGCCATAAGTGTATGCCCCATATCCATCTGCTATAATGGAGTCAGAGTCGGAGGGGGTGGAACCATGTTCTGTGTCTGAGGTGTACCCTGCTGAGGAGTAGGGTTCGTCGCATGCTACAAGGAAAATTCCAATTGTTAGTTAATGTACAAGTGGAACAAATGAAAAAGTGGACTTTTGTATGTGATTCCCCTTATGGGCACACCATTGCTTCTGCTGCTAGTTTGTCCTCAAAACTAAGCTTACGTGGGATGGCTTAGGGTTTTTGTGCAATTCTTATCTTTGGATCGATGTTTCCTCTGATACCAGTTTGTAAGACACCATTTTTTTTGCTACGCTACCGGGTCTTATGCCCAGAACCGCCATTTTGCGGTTACACCGACACTCGGGAGGGTCGCTACTACAAAATGCCGATTCTGCCGGCATTGATGATCAACAAGAAGTAGAAGTACAGCAAGTTAGACAATTAAGTCTAGTCCACAAAATCACAACATATATATATATATATATATATATATATATATATATATATATATATATATATATATATATATATATATATATATATATATATATATATATATATATATATATAAGAGGATGAAACATCACAATAAGTCCACATGATAATAAAAGTACTGAACAGATCAGTAAATTAGAAGTATAAATGGCTATACCCGGTATATTAAATCCTCACTACAACTCTCTCTCGTGGAAGCTAAGTAAAGCTAACACTCACGGAGCCAGAGACTAGTGCTACCGTACTAGACTGGCCCACCTCCATGTGCACCGTGCTCCGTTGGTGCTACATCTCCTGCTACTGCTCCATGTATCCCATCCAAAGCCACTGAAATGATTGGTTCACCGACCATTAGTCAAAATACTAAGCCTGATTTCCCCTACCCCTCCGTCGGTGGCTCCTAGGCACCGTATGGGAGGAATGATAGGAAAGCTATGATGGTGGAGAGTAGACAAAGCAGGTGATGGTAGAGCTATCTAGTAGATATATTGTAACATATATAGTGCTATAAAAGGAAGTGCAAGCTAGCAGCTCTATAATAATAGAGCACTAATAAAGGGTAAAAGTAAAGTAGAGGAGTAAGTACATGTAAAGTAAACTATGAAATAAGTAACCTTAACTTATATGAATGCTCATACAAACTTATAAGTTAAGGGGTCTTTTGCGAGGCTCCCATCATATATGCTATCCCATACTAGTTTATACGATGAGGTGTCAGGTTTAATGCAGGTATTAGTGTAGTTATATGTTATTCCATGATTCATACAAGTGCAACACACACACTCGACTCTATGCGCACAGAGCTTTAGTTCCCCCATTTTGGAAGCTAGCTTCTCTCCCAGGAGCCTCCATAATGGCCAACAGAGATAGTGGGTCGGGCCACCCCACTCCTAGGCGGGTATTCACACTACCAGGCCTAGCCCTTATGTTCGCCTTTGAAGGTCACACCAGAGTCACCACTTACTATGCTGACCAACCACAAGTCTTTTCCATGGCTAAGTGTAAACCATACCCGCCGAGTCATCGTATCTATGTCGGTGTGAACGACCGTCAAATACCAAAGACCCACCACTTTATGCACATGCACACATGAATTCCTGAGCCGTCTGCTCCCCGGACTAACCTGTCTGTTACAACTACCTTCCATGCCTTCGACTAGCCGGGCTAGCCTGCCCATTTCCACAACCAATGAGCCTACCACTCGGATGACTAATTGAGCTAACCTACCAAGTCACCGGGGTGAGTGAAAGTGAAGTCCTAGTATATATATAATTACTCTTTAACATTTTAATCTTATGGTTTAAGGTTAACCTTAGACTGCCCAGGGCATTCCCTGTGAAGGGCTCTCGGGGGCACTAGGAACTATGATGGGCTAAAGCCCAAAGCTCCCTTTCGCAAGGTACATATTATTATTTTTAACTACCCATGTTCAAACCATCTTGGCATTACACTTGAACTAACCCTAAGTGTATTTAGACATCTTTTAGGGAAAGATGATCTATCGTCGATCCTGAGCTCAACTCTGCCCTTGCGCAATCGGGCTCACACAACCTACCTTCTTTTGGTGACCCAAAACCTTCCAACTAGACCAGGTACACCAACTATCTCACCCTCCCCATACAAAGTCCTACATGTCACCTTATTTTTACAATTTTATTGTGTGCATGCCCAACGAGCTACATGATGTTATTGAAAGGTGATACTCCAAATATTCATGCAAATGTCCTAAGATTATTATTGGGGGTCTATCATGATACTTTATGAATAAATCCAGAAGATTGTAATTTTCCTACTTTATTTGGTATTTGTTATATTTTCTGCAAAATCTAACGACCTATGCTTTTGAACACCAAGCATAACTTTCTGACATGATATGATCTTAACAAAATTATGACAAGTGTATCTCATCAAAATAACAGGAAATACTAAAATTCACACATTTCCAAAAGGTTTGACCTCTAAACAAATTATTGATTAATTATCTACAAGCCTAGGGTAAAGCAGGATATATTAGAATTAATCATCCAAAGATTATGAGAAAATTTCTAGATGGTAAATATGACCAGAAAAGGATACTGATCAAGAATTAAAATTTTCCAACGCCATATGGTCACATAAATGAATTATATTAAAATACTCAACCTAGGGCACTTTGTGAAGGATCCTATATGAAACTTCTTCCAATATTTTTATAAAAATTCTCAGAGCATGATTATGTCCTAAAGTGTTCCCTAACTAAGTTTCACAATTTTACCAATAAGCATATAACTCCAAAATAATTATTTTGTAATTAAATCAATCTTAGTGTTGCGAATTAAGTAATAAAATTATCATTCCAAAATTCATAAAAATTATCAGAGTACAATATCATCAATATAAGCTCACTTCCAATGTTTCATGAACATCCAAGATTATATAAATATGAAATTTTATTTTTAAATAAAGTGCCCTAATTAATCTTAAATTAATTCAGAGGTGATAAATGTCACTAAAAATTCTAGTAAAATTAGCAAGGATTATTACCACCCTATGAGGTATACTACCAATATTCAAGTTAATCCAAGAACATATGACCCCATTCTCAATACTCAAAGGGTAACCCTAGGGTTTGTGTTAGGGTTTGTGGTCACATCCACCCTAAACCACTCAATTTCTCTTGAGAGGGTCTTTTAGGCGACTTCAAGTCAGTGGCCAAGGTTTCATTACATTTGGATGAGAGTTAGACACCCTAACCATCAAACATCCTTTGTCCTAATTTACCCTTAAGGGACAAAAGTTTGGTCACACCAATACCTACTTAAATTAACCCCAAATGGGCTGAGATTTTTACCAGTGACCTATCTTGTCCCTAAGGGTCATCCACCAAAATTTTGGATGCTTTTGTGGTAATTAGATCCCATAATTAATTCATAAATATTTTATTAAATTTTACAGAAACTTTAGGAAAATGTTTTCCAAAAAATCCCATTTTTTGGATATGATGAGTGTGACTGTATAAGTAGCATATAATACAAATTCCAAGGCATTTTCCTGGCTGGTTTAGTGGGGGCACTCAAATTAGTCTTTGGTCAAACTTATGTATAGGTTGCACCATATTGAGTGCATAGTCAGACCATTGATCCAAATGAGCTGAAAACAATTTTAAAATAAACTAGACATCAAGGGCTACAACTTTTATATTAAACATTTTTCCAGAAAAGGCCTCTAAGTATTTTTAATAAATAAAACCATTCAAACCATAATATGTAACAGAATTATATTAACATGAACTATTATTAATTCGATCCGCACGAAACTTGGCGCGGGATGAGCGACATCCGTTCATCTTCCCCATGAAGCCAACAACCAAGATTGGCCCATCCTAGGCAAAGTTTGCCCGTGAATTCCAGGCCACCCACGCCCTTTAACGGCAGACCACCGCCACCACCACCTTCTTTGAGGTGGTGGCTGGAAATTCGCAGTGGTTGGCCGGTCGGAGGTGGCCATAATAGTGAGATGTGATTGGAATTAAAAGCTTGAAAATCAAGCTTTCGGCTTACCCGATCCAGAGCCAATTTGCGCCAGATTAAGCCGTCGATAGATTGAGATCTATCCACTAAAAAAGGAGAGGAGGATAGGACCTTTTGGGAGGGCTGGAGTCAGGCTGACCGCCGTGTCACCACTGCCTGATTTTGAGCTTTCAGGTGCTCTGCAAATGCATTATAGGAGGGCTCAAAATTCTTCAGGGAAGGAGTGGAAATAATTTCTAGTGATCCAAGGAATCTTATAAGATAGCCAAATGGGGGAGAGGGAGCGCCATAGCTTCAATGCCATTAATGACCATGAATGGTAGTTTTCGGCCAATGGAGAACCAATTGAATTTCGCCTCTGAATAGCCTGAAAAGCCTCCCGATCTCCCCATAATTGACCAAGGAGAATGAATCCAGCAAGTTGAGACGAAGTTGGGTTCCCTTGGCCTTCCAAGCAATGAATGACTTTTACTCCTCATTTTCTCTCTCCTCCATTAAAGGGAAAAGTTGAGCTTTCTCTCTCCTAGTCATCACCTCCAGAAATGGAGTGGAATTTTATGTAAATATTAGCCACAAAGGTTGATGGGCCATTCAAACTTGGCTTAGCCCAAGTGGATTGGGCTTGGTTAGGTCAACTTGAGCTAACTTGACCTAAACTTAGGTTAAGTTGACTTTGGTCAAATTAACCTTTTGGGTTGACCCCAATGGGTCCTTGATGACCCATTGGCCTCACCTAAGGTCTAGGAAGGGTTGGGTAGGGTTGGTTTGGCACCATGGAGGCCACTTGACCCTTAGTTAGGTCACTTTGATTATTTTAGGGGTAGAGTTGACTTTGGTCAGCTTGACTTCTTTAGTTGACCCCAATGGGTCCTTGGTGACCTAATGACCTCTTAAAGGGTTAAGAGTATTGGGTGGGGTCCTGGAGTCAAGTTGAAGCCCCAAGGTCAAACCCTAGTTGTTGTTCTAGAATGAGCTAATTGCAGACCAAGGTGATCTCATCTTCATTCCAAGGTTCACTTGGTCTTCTTGGGCTTCTAGGGTTTTTTCATGACTCAATCTTGATAAAACCACTCTTAGGGGTCTAGCAGTTTGAGAGATATTATAATATATGTATTCCAAAATAGAGTTTCAATCACAATAAACCTAAAGTTAAGTAATTATACTTTTTATATTATTCAATTGATAAACAAAGAAATGTGATACATGCAAACATAAAAACATAATACAATCATATAATGATTTTGAAATCAATAATATTTATTTCAATTGAATTGATCATTGATTTTTTAATACATTCAGATCTTGTTTTTAAATATAACTATAATTGGAATACATATTTTTTTTGCTTCATCCCAAATATATAAATACCATAATATGATAAGGTTCAATATATATAATTTGGTTTGCATATATTCAACATAGAATTTGGATTTGTTTATAGAGCTAGAATTAAATCATTTATTTTTTTGAATATTTTCTAATATGATTGATTCTAAGGTCTAAATATAAGTAAGATGCATGCAAACAATAGTGTAACATATCAATACACAAAAAATAATACCAATATCTAATCATATGATTCATAATTCCTAAGTGTGGTAGAAATAGTCAATTTAGGATTAATTCTTGATAGATCATGAATTATGATATATGATTAGAAAATATTTGTGAATAGGATATCAATCTAATTGTAAAAAATCGTTATGGTGTATGTGATATTCAAATTTATCCTTTTAAATTTATTATAATGAATTCCTTAAATATGAATATATTTTGGTGTTATTTGAATGATTTGCAATTTTTTATTTTTTTAATTTTTAGAAATTACCCAGAATATATATAAAATATCTAATAGTAGAAGATAATGATACTTAATCATAGTAAAGTAATTTTTCAGAAATTAACACTTATAATTGTTATCTTTTCCAATGAATAAAATGTTTAATATATAACTTTTTTTACTCAATTAAATCCATTTTTAAAATAATTTAATTTATCTTGATAATGTCACTTAATAGATTCAATGTTTAACTTATAATGATATTATAAGATAATAATATGCAATGAATTTAATAAGAATGGATGCTAGAAAATAAGATAGGTCACTTAAAAATAATATGACTTGTTAGTCAATTTCAATCAATTTGATTTATTAAAGAATTTATACTTAATGTGTGTAAGTCATATTATAAAATATATAGAGTGATCGTAATATTTGATGTCTTAAAAAATAGAAAATAAACAAAAACAAAATAGATATTTAGTATATCGTGAAGTAGAGTTTTTTATATTTCATATTTATTTGATTTTACTTCACGCATCTAATTGGATACACATGAATACGAGATTTAGGTATCCAAAGGGCACCGAGTGTTCCTTTGGGTACCCAAATGTTGCATGTTGGCTTATGAGGAGAAAGAAATGAATGGACCCTTTCAAGAGGACTTAATGTATCATTTTTAAATTGGGTCTCCATTCATACTTTAGCTGAACATGTTTCAAATTTCAATAGTCATGAAAATGATGCTTATAATTGTAGTGATTTTTAAAAGTATTATTAATAGGAATTTTTTGAACATTTAATTTATAGTTGGGAGAAAATTGATTTTGTGAAAAATAGTGATAGTTGTTTGAAAAATAATGAATTGAAGATTTACGAGTTTTGAAATTATTTTTAAAATTATCATTGAATAGTTTTTAATTTTCACTCTTCTTTTTATGCATACTTTTATTTAAAATACTAGTAAAAGACTTATATAATTTTGAAAATAAAGTAGAAATAAATGATTTTTTATCACTTGAAAATTTTTTCACAAACAATTTTAGTGATTCTAGTTTATTCATTATAGCATTATTTTCTTTTATAATTTTTTTATAATGCACTTTTGAAATGAAAAGTTCTATTTCAAATTTCTTGAATCTTTCTTTAAGATCATTGCAATCATAACAACATGTAGAAATTTCAACTACAGAGCATAAAAGAGAATTTGATATATCAATACAAGATTTTACTTTAGTCTTTGTTTTTAAACTTATAATTTCTAAACGTAATTTTAAATTAGCATTTTTCAATTTCTTAATTCTACATTTAGCAACTTCCAGCATACGAAATATAGAAATAAAATTAGTTATTAAAAGAGAATATTTTGATTTACTTACAGGGCTATAAGATGAGGTTGTTGGATCTTACGGCGCCCTTAGAGGGTGGGGGGGTGAATAAGGGTTGACAAAATTTATTTCTTAATCTTAATTTACTTGATGAAATAATTAAAGAAATCAAAACTAATTTTTCATAATTAAATTAAACACTTAGAAATAAATAAGAAAAAAATGATAATCTTTTATTTCATAAGTGATAAACCAATATACATGATATATCTATGAAGCTAGAGATTAAGGCTTATGAAAAATATAATTAACTTTTGATTTTGCCGGTCCTTCTACCAAGATTCGGCAGTCTAAAGCATATCTCCCCCTAGATCTTGCTACTAGCCTCCCCTAGATCTAACCATGATCTAGACACTGTACACAAGGTAGTGATTACTCCCTAAGCCGCACAAGGACTTGGACTCCACACACAAGGCAGTGATTTTCCCCTAAGCCACCCAAGGACCTAGACGCCACGCACAAGGCGGCAATTTCCTCCTAAGCCACTCAAGTACTTAGATGCCACGCACAAGGAGGCGATTTCTCTACCGATTACAAAGATGATAAGATAAGTTACAACAAAGAAATTCAGAATAAAAACTCCCACAAAATGAAGCTCTGAAGATGACGTCGAATCCTTGCAAAGATTGCCTGAGATGCTATACATGAACCGTCTCTTCTTTGCTCTTGAACTTTCTTGGGAAAATGAGAGTTTTCTGAAGGCTGGAGCTCTCTAGATCAGTAGCACGGGAAGGAACACTCCAAATTCTGCAATCCTTGGTCTCCACGAAAAAATGAATCACTTTTATATTTTAGCGATATCGCCCAGCGATACTGGATGTCACCGATCAGCGCTATCCTATCTAGCTGCCACGTGTCACATGATTCTGAGGTTTCTGAGGGATGATTTGATCGTGGAGCTATCGCCGGGCGATAGTGGTTATCACCTGGCGATATCTCCTTTTCACTTTTGCCGTCCGAACCATTTCCAGAGTGTAGATGACTTCGATCTCATTCCAGAATGGGGTGGCACGTTTCGTAACTCCTCCCGGATTGAATGTTATGTCTGTTTGTAGTTTAACACACAAAACTCATCATTTTGATTTTTTCTAAAGTGTCAATACCCTTGGATCATGCCCATAACTGAGGACTTGTCTTCTCATTCAACATGTACAACCTGCACATTATAAATACACAAAAGAGTTGATCAAATACATCACAGTATTTGTTATTCTCAAACCAAGAGATGCAGAATGCATGCTCCAATAGAGGTAAGATTTGAACATAAAGTTTCATTGACATCTTCTTGGCATTCCTCTTCCAAAGATAAGATTTCATATTCTCTTTCGCCTGATGTGTTTTCTTCTACAATTATATTTAATGTGCATTCAACGAATCTTTCAATGGAGGAGATTTCTTGAGTACTTAAGCAAGCATTCATATTCTCCATGTTTTGTACTTATTTTGATCTCGTGGATGAAGGATCATAAGTTCCTTCAAGAAATTTCCTAATTTCATAAGCAGTAAGAAAAAATATATAAGTTCAAATATATGTTGATTCAGTGCACAAAATAAACTATTTATTGATTTAGAATTTAAAATCATTTCATTTTATGTAACATACTTGGGGGTTTTTCAATAGTAATATTCCAAACTTTTTTATTTAAAGATTTAAGAAAATTTTCCATTAGAATATTCCATCCTTTTTAGTTTTTACCCATAAATAATGGTGGTGTTAAAGATTTTTCATTTAATAAAATTTCATCCCCTATAGTGGTTGCGAGATTATGAAACACCATTATTCTCGGTTGTGAAGCCATTTTGGAATAACCTCCCTCTAATACCACTTGTTGGATTTTACGACGTCCTTAAAGAGGGGGTGATTAAGGGATTTATGGAATTTTAATTCTTAAATAAAAATATCAGGGTTAATTAATGAAGTAATGGAATATGCTATAGGAAATTATATTTTCTTTATATTTAAACAAAAATATTATGTTAAAGATTAATTATTAGGAAATTATGAAATTCAATATTACTTTACTATGGTTTGCGATATCACTCTCGCTCGGCGCTATATATAAATATTGAATTCTAAGAGTGTATTCTAAAAAGCAAATTGCAATATATTTTACTTTAATGTTATTGACAGAGAAAATAATATTTAAAATATTTTATGATAATAAAATCAAGATAATAAGACAATAAATGCCATGATTTTATTTTATAAGAAATTTATTACAAAATACAATATATCTCTATAAAGCAAGAGATCGAGGCTATGAATAATATAAACTCCTTTTGATTTCACCGGTCCTTCTACCAAGAACCGACCGGCTATAGCGTATCTCTCCCTAGATCTTGCTACTAGCCTCCTCCTAGATCTCACCACGATTTAGTCGCTGCACATAAGGCGGCAAAAATTCCCTAAGTCACACAAGGACCTAGACGCCACGCACAAGACGACGATTTCCTCCTTTGCCATATACGGACCTAGACTGCACACACAATATGGCAATTTCTCTACCGATTATAAAGATGATAAGATAAGTTACATACTAGAAATTCAGAATAAAATATCCCTCAAAATGAAGCTCTTAAGGCGACGTCGAATCCTTGCAAAGATTGTCTGAAATGATGCGCATGAACCTTCTCTTCATTGCTCTTGATCATTCTTAGGAAAGTGGGAGTTTTCTGAAGGCTGGAGCTCTCTATATGGAATACATGAGAAATAATAGTCCAGGTAATGAAATTCGTCATCTCCACAGAAAAATGATCCAAATTTATACTTTGGAGCTATCGCCTGTAATACTGGCTATCGCCTACCAGCGATATCATATCTAACTGCCATGTGTCCCATGATTCTGAGAATTCTACGGGATGATTCGATCATGGAGCTATCGCCAACGATATCTGATATCGCCTGGCAATACCTCCAAATAGTGCGCTTGGTAGCTGGATCATGTGGAACATGGCCTTCGTCATGCTGACGTCATTTCCGCTATCACCCGACAATAGTGGATATTTCCAGCAATATCGTCTTTTCACTTTTACCACCAGAACCTTTTTCAGATTATATATGACTTCATTCTCATTCCTGAATGGGGTGGTACGTTCCATAACTCTTCCCGGATTGAAAGTTATGGTTGTTTGAAGTTTAGCACATAAAACCTGTCCTTTTGTTTTTTTTTTCTAAAGTTTACACACCCTTGGATCATGCTCATGACCGAGGAATTGTCTCCTCATTTAATATGTACAACCTGCACACTATAAACACACAAAAGACTAGATCAAATATATCACAGTATTTGTTATTCTCAAACCAAGAGACGTGGAACGCATGATCTAACAATCTTCCCCTTTTGATAATAATAAATACCGATATGAGAAATTAGTGAGATTAAGAACAATTGTGTTTATAGGTAAGTGCGACAAAAGATATACATGAATAATAAGTTTATAGCGTGATAGATTTAAATTACAAGTGCATACTTTTTCTATATGAAGGCCCCTCTACATAATTGTTCCCTATATATTTTACTCCCCTAAATATCTATTCCACTAAATTTCTCAGTCTATTCTCCACCTTTTCTTATTATCAAAAGTGGGTAGGGATGAATATACAACTTTTAAGATTGATTAGGGATAACTTATAGGAAAAATAGTCATGATTGAGCAACAAATGAAGTATGCACCTCCTATATGATTTCTTCCCTTATATGGATGTTTCCTATGAATTTTTAATGTACTCCCCATAAATAATTAGATTTATGCAATTCATTCTCCTCTTTTGTAGTATCAAAAGAAGGTATTAAGTGAGTGTATGCAATAAGAATTAATGTGCTCTATATTGGAAAAAAATGTAATATATAGCTTATTAAGTAGCACTTGTTAAAAATAAGCATGATGAAGCATAATGTAGTAAGCAACATAGATGAAATGATAGAGTAAGCATTTGTATTTCAAGAAAGCACTTGCTGAAAAAAACATGAATAAGTGCATGTAATAATGACATCAGAAAGTATAATAAGCTTTCTTAAAAACGAACATCTTTTTAGAAAGTGAGAGCATATAAATGATAAAGAGTTTTAAAATTGAAAAGTTGATGTTTGAGTTATAATTCCAAGAGAAGCTATTCTATTGAGATATAATTGCAAGCATTATTTAAAAAATGTCAAGAAAAGATACAAAAGTATAATGTAATAAAATTTGCATTTCAAGTAAACAAAAAACATTAAAGTGGTCTTGCTTTGCTATCTAGTGCATTTATTTAAGTTTGTAGAGAATTGTGTAAATATGCATTAAGATCCAATATTCATGAGTAGAAGTTTTATATATGATAATAATGTGTACAAAAGTGATTTGATAAAGTTTTCAAATATATTAATCAAAACGAATGACATATATAATGAAATAATAAAACATTAAAATACACAAATAAAATTACTTCCACGATATTTCAATGCACATACATAACAAGTACAACTACCAAGGTTATTCACACACACAATGCTCATTAATACTTATCAGGGAGCGAAGTAGTGCTTGAGGGATCACTTTTATTTTTTTAACTTTGTTTTTATTTTTGTGTTCCAGTGTACTAAGAGAAGTGGTGAATACTTTTGTTTATTACAAGACACTTTATAATTCTTTCCAAGGTGCTCAATCTCATAATGCTCATTAAGACTTATTAAGAGGGTTAGTAGTGTTTGGTGGAGTTCTCCCTGTCATTTATTATATGCTTTTTATGCTTGTGACCAAGGACTCCAAATTCACTTATTTTGCAAACAATATTATTTAAATTTTTTAAACCACTTTTCTCTAATGAATAAGTGTATGAAAAATAAAGAATTGAAAAAACATTCAGTGTAGTGTAGGTAATCTATTTATGCATTTTAATTATTATGCTATTACACTACACAACCATACAAGTATAAGATTAAAAACACATGTAGGTTATAAAAATAACTGAGTGTGTAAAGTCATTATCAAATATAAAACATTACTCATACTTAGAGGCATGCTAAAAAATTCTACACATGTTTTCTACAATCAATTTCATTGCACATAACAAGATAATATTCAAGGCATGAAATAATCAAAATAATGTTTTAAGAAACGTGAAAACTAAATTAAACCTTCTATTTAGTCTTTAATTGATATAATTAATCATCCTTGACAATGACAATGGATTACAAGTACTTTTTATAATTTTTTTAAATAAAATACAAAATAATAAACACATAAATTAATAATGAATTTTTTTTTGTTCTTTTGGATTCATTTTTTAATTTTGTATTTTAATTTTCAAATATTTTAAAATAAATAGTTTTCTAGAAAACATAGAAGTATATTAATAACGCATCTGTATGATGACCTTCTTTGCTAGAGAAAATGTAAAAAGAAAGACTAAATAACAATTTTATGCTACCGCCAACATTAGTACTAACACGTGCGCTAGCCACAAAAATATGTTTTATTGCATAGAAAACATGTTTTTTTAATAATTTTTCATTTTAATTTATCTTTATTCATGTTTTATAATATACGTGACACCAAGTATATCAAAGAGTTTTGAATTTAAAAATGCGGATAAAAGATTTTTGGCAGGAAGTGTCAAAAAGGATTTTTTTTTTCAAAATACTTATATTTTTCAAATTAATGAATGTCCAATTTGTATATAGTATGAAAAAATACAAGTGATATGTTCGTACAAACGATATAATATTCATGATATAAATAATAATAGATTTTATAATAATGTTCATGTATTGATAGTGATGTAGCATGTCTTAAATTAAAAATACTCAAACTATATGTCTACACTCTAGTCCTGTACTAAGTGACAGATGTACATGAGGAGCTGCACGCATGCTGTAGGTTGGGGTGTTGATCCCATATGCAAACAAAAGACATCTCTCAACCTAGCACTCTTTCCCCCAGTGCCTCGCAAGGCCCCACTGGAACCCTCTCCGGTTAAGGACAAAACATGACTTAGAGGTTAGGTAACTAATGCACACAATCCCACGCCCTCGCTAATATGAAACACAAACTTTGGGTAAATAATCATGAATATACTAAGCATTTAATCCTAAGAATGATTTCATAAACTATGGGTTTATTTGATGTTTAAAATTATAGTAGATTTTAAAACCATATGGTTATTATTAATTTAACTTTTAATCTTTCAATTTTTAATTTATTTTATCATGACAATATGAAATATCTAGCATGAATAATAATATTCAATATGTGTGGATAATAATATTCATTATATTATAATGAAAGAATTTTGAGTTCAATGTTAGGTCATAATATTAATAAGTGATAATATTACATGTATTCCAAAATAGAATTTCAATTATAATAAATCTAAAATTAAGTAATTACGCTTTTTATTTTATTCCATTTGTCTACAAAGAACTGTGATACATGCAAACATAAAAACATAAATACATTCACAAAATGATTTTGAAATCAATAATATTATTTTCAATTGAATTGATCATCTATTTTTCAATAAATTCAGATCTTTTTCAATTTATTATAATGAATTCCTTAAATATGAATATATTTTGGTGTTATTTCAATGATTTTGCAAATTTTATTTTGTTTTATTTTTAGAAATTACCCAAAATAAATATAAAACATCTGATAGTAGAAGATAATGATACTTAATCATAGTAAAATAATTTTTTAGAAATTATCACTTATAATTATTATCTTTTTCAATGAATAAAATGTTAATATATACTTTTTTTACTCAATTAAATCCATTTTTAAAATGATTTAATTAATTTTGATAATATCACTTAAGAGATTCAATGTTTAATTTATAATGATATTATAAGACAATAATATGCAATGAATTTAATAAGTATAGATTCTAGAAAATAAGATAGATTGGTCACTTAAAAATAAAATGACTTGTTAATTAATTTCATTCAATTTGATTTATTAAAGAATTTAGACTTAATGTGTTTAAGTCATATTACAAAATATATAAAGTGATCATAATACTTGTTGGCTTAAAAAATCAAAAATATACAAAACAAAAAAAATAACAAAAACAAAATAGATATTAAGTATATCGTGAAGTAGAGTTTTTTTATATTTCATTTTGATTTGTTTACTTCACGCATCTGATTGGATACTAATAAATAAGAGATTTAGGTATCCAAAGGGGATCGAGTGTGACGGTTCCTTTGGGTACCCAAATGTAGGATGTTGGCTTATGGGGAGAAAGAAATGAATGGACCCTTTCAAGAGGAGTTAATGTATCATTTTTAATTTTGAGTCTCCATTCATATTTAGCTGAATATGTTTCAAATTTTCAGTCATGAAAATGATGCTTATAATTGCAGTGATTTTTAAAAGTATTATTAATAGGAAATTTGTGAACATTTAATTTAGAGTAGGGAGAAAATTGATTTTGTGAAAAATAGTGATAATTGTTTGAAAAACAATGAATTGAAGATTTACGAGTTTTGAAACTATTTTTCAAATTATCATTGAGTTGTTTTTCATTTTTACTCTTCTTTTTATGCATACTTTTATTTACAATACTGTTAAAAGTCTTACATAATTTTGAAGATAAACTAGAAATAAATGATTTTTTATCACTTGAAATTTTTTCCACAAACAATTTTAATGATTCTAGTTTATTCATTATAGCATTATTTTCTTTTATAAATTTTTCATAATGCCCTTTTGAAATTAAAAGCTCTTTTTCAAATTCCTTGAATCTTTCTTTAAGATCATTACAATCATAACATGGTGTAGAAATTTCAACTACAGAGCATAAAAGAGAATTTGATACATCAATACAAGATTCTACTTTAGTATGTGCTTTTAAACTTATAAATTCTAAACATATTTTTAAATTAGCATTTTTCAATTTCTTAATTCTACATTTAGCGACTTCAAGCATACAAAATGTAGAAATAAAATTAGTTATGAAAAAAGAAGATTTTGATTTACATACATTGCTATAGGATGAGGCAAGATTTGAACATAAAGTTTCTTTAACTTCTTCTTAGCATTCCTCTTCCATAGATGAGATTTTGATAATACGGTTTGCAGTCAATTTTATTAGGATATTTTCGGGGTTTTAAAGCAAATCATGTCTTGTAAAGTACTTATTTTGATTCCCCTTTGTATATATTTTTGTCGCTAATGCATTTTTTCTGCTTTTTGCAGGTTTTCACGGCTTTCAGCCGAATTTTGCTGTGACACGCCCCAAGGTCACGTCCTACTAGGGCGTGTACCTAAGGCGTGTAACCCAGAGGAATGAAGCAATTGGTCCGAAACTGCATTCCGTGGAAACTTAGTGAACACGCCCTCGGTCACGCCCGTGTCACATCCGACACGGGCGTGTTTCAGAGGCGTGTCCCGAGGTTCCGAGGAATCGCCGCAATGAGCTCATTTTTCCGCTCCACCGTCGCACCGAAAGTGTCACGCCCCAGGGTCACACCTGACCCGGGCGTGACATATGGGCGTGTACTGCAGCAATTCCTCCCATCATCTCCAGCATTCAATTTCAGCTCAACAAAGTCACACCGCAAAGAACACGGCCCAGGTACACGCCCTACCAGGGCGTGACTTGTGGGCGTGTACTTCAACTACTTCGTCAGAATTAAATTCCAGCCCGAAAAAGTCGCGCCGAATGTGTCACGCCCCAGGGTCACGCCCGACCCGGGCGTGACAGGGGGGCGTGACCCGACCCGAAAAATTCTATAAATAGAGCCCAACTCTAAGGGTTCAGGGAGACTTTTTGGATTGAGAGGGGAGGTTCTGTCCTTTGTATTTTTGAACTTTTTTAAGCATGTCTCTTTATTTTTAGTTCTTAGCTCTAGCTTTATACTTTCCATGTATTAGTTCCTAGCTTCGTTCTGTAGTATAATGTTAATGATAGTGTAGTTTACCTTTCCATGCACTTGTAATCTCTGGTTTTACAGTGTTGTTTTCTTTTTCGTTTCTGCTCTGTTTTCATTATTCTTCTTCTACTCATCCCCCCTCTTCCACCTCACCATGATTAACTAATCCTCCATGTACTCGATCTTGATGATCCAAGGTTCGAGTGATTAGGTTATGATGCTTTGAATCTTACCTTTTCTTTTTAGGGTTTAGCTTTGAATTACTCTTGATTTATCATGGGTTGGAGGTATATCATCGATATATACTCTCCACCTTTGCTTTCATTCTGGGCTAGCCGAGAGGCCGAAAGTTTTAAATAAGCACTCAAGAGTAAAGGGAGTTGTTCGCACCCCTCGAGAGAGGCAGACGTTCAAATCTCCCAGATTGGAGTAAAATCCAATAGCGGGGTTCACCGTGTAAAGCGAGTTTTAGGCCTCCGATTTAGGCGAGAGTCGGTCGGACCTTCCTAAACTCAGTTAGGCACGACCTTCGAAAGAAGCGTGTCAATATTCATGGAACCTCCACGGTGAAGTACCTTTACCCTAATTAGCTTAGGTTTATTTATCGTATTTTTCTAACCACTCTTGCTGAGGTGATTTCTGATCGAGTGCATTTTCCCCTCATCGTTACTAAGCTTAAGTTTAATCGCTCTTTTAGCTCTTTTTATCTTTTCATGCAAGTAGCTCTCTTTCATTGCAAGTAGTTCTCTTCCTTTAGTGCGTTTAGCTTTTTCTAAAAAACCTAATTTTTCCGTCGATAAAATAATAGATTTCGTGTGAGTAAGCTTACTCAACTGTTCCCGGATTTTAATACGACACTTGTGTCCCCTAGCTGCATTTCGATAGGTATACTTGCCTTGTTGGATTGTTAGTTTGGTTATTTTCTCCTTGCAGATATCTAGAGACAATCAAGTTTTTGGCGCCGTTGCCGGGGAGGCAATGCTCGTTGATAAATTGAAAACACGAATATATTAATTTTATCACTTCTCTTTCTCACCCTCCTTCTTAAAATTTTTCCGCCTACTCACTTGAGTTAAATGGCTGGATTTTGTTCAAGCAAGTGTGCATATTTTTAATTTTTCCGCCTACTCACTTGAGTTAAATGGCAGGCTTTATTTCAGTAGAGTGTGCGTATTTTTAATTTTTCCGCCTACTCACTTGAGTTAAATGGCTGGATTTATTTTAGTAAAGTGTGTTTACTTTCTGTAGAGTGTGTGTGTTTTAATTTTCTGTCGAGTGTGTGAGTGTAGCTTTTATTTTTCGCCTACTCACTCGGAGTTAAATGGCTGGATTTTAATTACCGCCTACTTAATAGAAACCCACATCACAAATTTTTCTACACCACCTAACTCTCTCGAAAAGGGCAAAGTGGCTCTAAATGCCACTATCTTGTCTAGTACCTTGCGAACCCTTCACCGGGTAGCCCTTGGGAAGTTCGGGAGTTAAAACATAAAAAAATCTATTTCAAAAAAAAAATTCGAACTTCATTAGCTCTTTTATTTTCTAGTCTTTCTTCTCCTCTCTTCTTCTAGTGTATGACCCGCAGAAGTCCGTCGGTTACTTTGGACCTGGACCACGAAATTGAGCGTACTCTTCGGAGAAGATCGTGATTTCAAGGCCCTACTACCCAAGTGCCGGTTGAGGATTCCGAGTCATTTTCTACCTTAAGAATAGCAGAACCCAACGTGGAGGAAGCCGTGCAAAGGCCTATGTCCTATTATGCACGACCGAATCTCGAGGGTACAAAATCTAGTATAGTTCGCCCTGCAATAAATAATAATAATTTCGAACTGAAGTCTAGCATAATTCAAATGGTGCAGCAGTATGTGCAATTTGACGGGCTTCAAGATGAAGATCCGAACGCACACATAGCCAGCTTTCTTGAGATTTGTGACACCTTCAAGATAAATGGTGTCACAAATGATGCTATTAGGCTAAGATTATTTCCTTTCTCTCTTAGAATTAAGGCTAAGCAGTGGCTGAACACCCTTCCTAAAAAAAGCATAACTACTTGGACGCAATTAACTGAAAAAGTTTTGGCCAAGTATTTTCCGCCTGCTAAAACTGCAAAACTTAGGAATGACATTTCTGCCTTTGGACAAATAGACTCTGAGTCCCTTTACGAAACCTGGGAAAGATTTAAAGAATTATTAAGATGATGCCCACATCACGCTCTGCCTGTATGGTTGCAGGTGCAGACGTTCTATAATGGGCTAAATCAAAGCACGAAGCAAATGATAGACGCAGCTTCTGGCGGTACATTAAACCATAAGACCCCGGAAGCAGCTCTTGAGCTGTTTGAGGACATGGCCATGAACACTTACTAGTGGAATGTGCCTAGGTCCTGCCCAAACAAACCTGCAGGTCTCTTTGAAGTGGACAACGTCTCCCAACTCGCACTGCAAGTTGAAATATTAAGCAAAAAAATTAGGGAGATGACTGCTGCCTCCGCCCCTCAGGTATGGGAATATGCAACTCCTCCCGCCGAACATTTGGATTATGTAAATAATATGCCTAGAACTGCTTTTAATAATTTTTCTACTACGAATTATCATCCTCCTGGTTTTAATTTTCCGAATAGTTATAATCCTACATTAAGAAATCATCCAAATTTTTCGTGGAGCAATCCATCGAATGCTGTGCGCCCGCCACCGCAAAGTGATTTTTCTGGACCACCACCACCTCCTCAAAGTTTTCCAAAACGTCCAAATTTGGAGGAAATGTTTTCAAAATACATGAATGCTAATGACGCTACGATTAGAACCTTAACCGGAAGTGTTAAAAATTTAAAAAATCAGGTAGGACAGCTCGCTAAAATGATTTCTGAGCGACCCGTAGGGTCTCTTCCTTCCAATACCGAGCCCAACCCGAGAGAGCAAGCGAAAGCTATAACTCTTCGGAGTGGGAAGAAAGTTCCCGGTATGATAAGTGAAGAGCCCGAGGCAATCTCCACTTCCGCTTTAAAAAATCAAAGCTCTGTTCCTGTTTTAAAAATTCCACCCTCTGCCGAAGAAATTATCACTCCTATTTTAGAAAAACAACTCACTCCACCACCCACCTTTAAAAATAATCCATCCCTTCCATACCCTTCCGAACTTAATAAACAACGACAGGATGATCAATACACCCGTTTTTTAGAAATGTTTAAACAAATCCACATAAATCTGCCTTTCCACGAAGCCATATCCCAGATGCCTAAGTACGCAAAATACCTTAAGGACCTCCTAACCAACAAGAAGAAGTTAGAGAACCTTTCTCATGTCACGTTAAATGCCGAGTGCTCGGCAGTTTTGACAAACGGATTACCGAAGAAAATCAGTGACCCGGGTAGTTTCTCTATCCCGTGTGTCTTTGGTGATCTCTTTGTCAAACACTCTTTAGCCGACTTAGGTGCGAGTATTAATATTATGCCCCTCTCGTTGTTTAAAAAGTTAGGAATTGGTAGTCTCAACCCCACACGCATGAGTATCCAGCTCGCCGACAGATCAGTCAAATACCCGTTAGGAATAGTGGAGGACGTCCTAGTCAAAGTTGACAAGTTCATCTTCCCGGTGGACTTTGTCATTTTGGACATCAAAGAAGACGTCGAGGTTCTCCTGATCCTTGGCCGACCCTTCCTTGCCACCTCCCGAGCTATCATTGACGTAAGCAATGGTAAGCTCTTCCTTCGAGTGGGCGACGATGAGGTAACTTTCTCTATCACCCCCTCGATGAAGAACACACTAGCTAATGATGACTCCTGTTTTTTCATGGATACCGTAAGTGAAGAATCCTTCTCCCACACCTCTGATTTTGAAGAAGAATTTTCCAATTTTTGTTCCTCTCCTACTCCTCCAACTGGATCTCTACACCTAAGTGAAGAATCCTCCACCCGCCTTTCTGATTTTGAAAAAGAATTTTTTGATTTCTGTTCCTCTTCTACTTTTCCAACTGAATCGCTGCACGAAGCCGCCATGGCCGCTAGCAACACCCCTTTTAATTTTACATATAAAAAAGTGTACGAGGACATAGTTTTTGAAAAAGAACAATTTTCCAAAACCTCGTTTGATGACCCCCCTACCTTGGAACTGAAAGAACTACCAGAGCACCTTCGATACGCTTTCTTAGAAAAGGACTCCAAGCTGCCTGTCATAATTTCGGCCTACCTCACGGATGCACAAAAGGATAAACTTCTTTCAATTTTACAAAAGCATCGCCAAGCTATTGCTTGGCAGATATCTGATATCAAGGTCATAAGCCCATCTTTTTGCACTCATAAAATCTTAATGGAAGATAATTCACGTAACTCTATACAACCTTAACGCCGTATAAACCCAAACATGAAAGACGTAGTTAAGGGCGAGGTTATGAAATTATTAGACGCAGAAATTATCTATCCTATATCCGACAGTAAGTGGGTTAGCCCAGTACAGGTTGTACCAAAGAAGGGAGGGATAACGGTAGTAAGTAATGAAAATAATGAATTAATCCCGACTCGGACGGTGACCGGATGGCGAATGTGTATAGATTACCGTAAGTTGAATGACGCCACCCGCAAGGATCACTTCCCCTTGCCGTTCATTGATCAGATTTTAGAACGACTTTCCGGACATAGCTTTTATTGTTTTCTCGATGGCCTCTCGGGGTATCTTCAAATCCCCATCTCCCCCGAGGACCAGGAGAAAACTACGTTTACTTGTCCCTTCGGCACCTTCGCCTACCGAAGAATGCCGTTTGGATTGTGCAATGCGCCGGCTACATTCCAACGATGTATGCTCGCCATCTTTGACAAGTACGTAGAAAGCATTATGGAAGTTTTCATGGATGATTTCTCCGTCTTCGGGAATTCCTTCGATAGTTGCTTAGAGAACCTTGAAAAAGTCTTAGAGCGATGCGAAGAAACTAACCTCGCCTTAAATTGGGAAAAATGTCATTTTATGGTAAGGGAAGGGTTAGTTTTTGGACATAAAATTTCTGAAAGGGGTACTGAAGTAGACGTTGCGAAAATAGAAGTTATCGAGAAGCTGCCGCCACCTACGAACATAAAAGCTATAAGAAGTTTCCTGGGTCATGCGGGTTTCTACCGCCGCTTCATAAAAGACTTTTCCAAAATCACCAAGCCCCTTACCCAACTCTTAGAAAAAGATGCCCCATTCATCTTTGATGACCTCTGTCTAGCTGCCTTCAATTAAATAAAATAAAAATTAGTTAATGCCCCAATCATGATAGCTCCAGTGTGGGATCTTCCATTTGAAATAATGTGTGATGCGAGTAGTTATGCGGTGGGAGCCGTAGTAGGTCAACGTATTTCCAAAAACTTCCACCCCATTTATTACGCTAGTAAAACACTCGCATCTGCACAGGAAAATTACACCACAACCGAGAAGGAGCTCTTAGCTGTAGTATTCGCTTTTGACAAATTTCGCCCTTATATTACTCTTTCGAAAATTATTATTTTTACGGACCACTCGGCCCTCAAATATCTTCTCTCTAAAATGGATGCCAAGCCTCGCTTGATTCGCCGGGTCTTACTCCTCTAGGAGTTTGACTTAGAGATCCGTGATAAGCGAGGTGCCGAGAACTTGGCCGCCGACCACCTTTCGCGCCTAGACAACCCGTTTATAGAACAATTAGACGAAAATTCTTTTCATTACTATTTCCCTGATGAGAAGCTGTTCATAATTAACACATCTACTTCTCCTTGGTTTGCCCGCATCGCCAACTATCTAGTGGCTCGTGTGCTCCCAAAAGAGTTTTCATCTCAGCAAAAGAAGAAATTCTTTTCTGAGCTGAAAAACTATTTTTGGGAGGACCCGCATCTTTTCAGAATTTGTGCCAACCAAGTGATCAGTAGGTGTGTTTCTTTTGATGAAGGATTAGATATTATTAAACATTTGCATGAAGGACCGACAGGTGGGCACTATCAAGCTGCTCGCACCGCTCACAAAGTGTTAAGCGCGGGTTTTTACTGGCCCACCCTGTTTAAAGACGCGCATGCCTTTGTGAGTAGGTCTGATAGTTGCCAACGGTCGGGGAATATTTCGAATAAAAATGAAATGCCACAAAATTATTTCCTAGAGTGCGAAGTTTTCGACCTCTGGGGGATTGATTTTGTCGGCCCTTTTCCTTCTAGCTTTGGGAATAAGTACATTTTAGTTGCCGTTGATTATGTTTCGCATTGGGCCGAAGCCCAAGCTCTTCCTACGAATGACGCCCGAGTCGTAGTTAATTTCCTAAAAAAATTATTTTCTCGATTCGGTACGCCGCGCGCTATCGTTAGTGATCGGGGTTCCCATTTCTTTAACGCACAATTTTCAAAAATCCTAACTAAATATGGCGTTACTCATAAGCTTTCCACTGCTTACCACCCCCAAACTAACGGACAAGTCGAAGTAGTCAATAGAGAAATAAAAAGAATTTTCGAAAAGACTGTTTCAACATCTAGAAAAGACTGGTCAGCCAAATTAGACGATGCTCTATGGGCCTACCGAACAGCGTACAAAACAGCCCTCGGATGTACGCCATATCGGTTGGTTTATGGAAAATCGTGTCATTTACCCGTAGAGTTAGAACACAGCGCCTTTTGGGCCTTACGATTTTTAAACTTCGATCCCCACTCTGTCGGCGATTTTAGAAAATTTCAACTTAACGAACTCGACGAGTGGCGCTCTTACGCATATGAAAATAACAGACTTTATAAAGAGCGGATGAAGCGTTTACACGATCGACATCTTAGGCACCCAAAAATCTTTAAGCCGGGCGACCAAGTGCTTCTTTATAATTCTCGTTTACATTTATTCCCGGGTAAATTAAAATCACGTTGGTCGGGGCCTTTTACTGTTTTAGAAGTCTTTTCTTATTGTACTGTTTTAATTTCCCACCCTGATAAGGGTACTTTCAAAGTGAATGGTCAGCGTCTTAAACTGTATTTCTGTGATGATGTCAGTCTCAACCCTGTTAACTCTATCTTTCCGGTCCTGACATTTGATTAATCTGAACTTTATTTTTCTCATAACCTTTGAACTTTATTCGAACTTTATTTTTAAACAATATTTGGGACAATCTTATTTTGATGCGTCGAGCTCAAACGACGCTTTAAACAAAGGGCGCTCTTGGGAGGCAACCCAAGTTATCTTTTTCTATTTTCTTTATTTCACAATTTTTGCCCCGAATGGCTCCGACAAGCTGAAACTTCTCCGATCGCCTGCTCCAACCGTTCTGATTCCATGACAAAGTCCACCAGACGACGTTTCCTGAAGATCCATAGCACACACATGGAGGAGCGGCATCACTCAGCTTTCCCTGCCATATAAAATCGGGGAAGTACCTGTTTTTCAATTCTGTCTTTCATTTCTGTACTTTACTTTTCTCTCGTTCCCCGACCTCCTTCTCCATTGAGGACAATGTAGATTTTAAGCTTGGGGGATGAGTTCCTCCTTTTTGCTTTTTGTAAATATCCAACAAATCCAAAAAAATTCAAAAAAAAAAAAAATATATATATATATAGCTGCATTTTGGTATTTCAATAAGTACCCCATGTTTATGTTTTGTTTTTCTCCAACTTCTTTATAAACAACGTAGTTAATTATAATTTTTCTAATCATTTTTTTTAATCATATTTCACAAGTAAAATGTTGGCCATGCTGTGTTTCTAATTCACGGTAGCATGTTAAGGTAAAATATTTCTCTAAAACGTGCATTTCTATTATGGTTTTTCGTTCTTTATTTTCTTTACTTTCTCTAAAAATTTATCATCCACTATTTTCCTTTTTGTCTTTAGATAATTTTTGTAAGAATAAATTTTGAATAACGTAGTAGATATGAACGATCCAAGTCACATATTATTTTTATTTTCAAGATAATTTCATCAATTTTCTTTTATTATCTCGAACCTGCTTTTTGAAATTTATCGACTCTATGTTTTAAATAAATTTAAAAAAAAGCGTGAAAATGATTTAGGCCATTTTTGTTTACGTTTGAGCTTTCCTGCCAACCTAAAATCTTTTACCACTAGTTAGCCGCTTTTGAGCCTTTTTTCCAAATTCATTTGATAACTCCACACAGCATTTCATTTTCACCAAAGCCCAAATTCCTACCTATCTAATCATGCTAATTTTTTTGATAGGAAATTTTGTGTTATCTTTGGAGAAATTGTTGAAAAAAGTGTACTCAAAAGCAATGTATTGAAAAAAAAGAGAAAAAAATGAATGAAAATAATAATAATAATAAAAAAAGAAGAGATAAATAATCATAAAGAAAAAAATAAATTTATTTATACATATTGTGTTTAAATAAGCCCATCTTTCTTAGAAAAGGACTCCAAGCTGCCTGTCATAATTTCGGCCTACCTCACGGATGCACAAAAGGATAAACTTCTTTCAATTTTACAAAAGCATCGCCAAGCTATTGCTTGGCAGATATCTGATATCAAGGTCATAAGCCCATCTTTCCGCACTCATAAAATCTTAATGGAAGATAATTCACGTAACTCTATACAACCTCAGCGCCGTATAAACCCAAACATGAAAGACGTAGTTAAGGGCGAGGTTATGAAATTGTTAGACGCAGGAATTATCTATCCTATATCCGACAGTAAGTGGGTTAGCCCAGTACAGGTTGTACCAAAGAAGGGAGGGATAACAGTAGTAAGTAATGAAAATAATGAATTAATCCCGACTCGGACGGTGAACGGATGGCGAATGTGTATAGATTACCGTAAGTTGAATGACGCCACCCGTAAGGATCACTTCCCCTTGCCGTTCATTGATCAGATTTTAGAACGACTTTCCGGACATAGCTTTTATTGTTTTCTCGATGGCCTGTCGGGGTATCTTCAAATCCCCATCTCCCCCGAGGACCAGGAGAAAACTACGTTTACTTGTCCCTTCGGCACCTTCGCCTACCGAAGAATGCCGTTTGGATTGTGCAATGCGCCGGCTACATTCCAACGATGTATGCTCGCCATCTTTGACAAGTACGTAGAAAGCATTATGGAAGTTTTCATGGATGATTTCTCCATCTTCGGGAATTCCTTCGATAGTTGCTTAGAGAACCTTGAAAAAGTCTTAGAGCGATGCGAAGAAACTAACCTCGCCTTAAATTGGGAAAAATGTCATTTTATGGTAAGGTAAGGGTTAGTTTTGGGACATAAAATTTCTGAAAGGGGTACTGAAGTAGACGTTGCGAAAATAGAAGTAATCGAGAAGCTGCCGCCACCTACGAACATAAAAGCTATAAGAAGTTTCCTGGGTCATGCGGGTTTCTACCGCCGCTTCATAAAAGACTTTTCCAAAATCACCAAGCCCCTTACCCATCTCTTAGAAAAAGACGCCCCATTCATCTTTGATGACCTCTGTCTAGCTGCCTTCAATTTAATAAAATAAAAATTAGTTAATGCCCCAATCATGATAGCTCCGGTGTGGGATCTTCCATTTGAAATAATGTGTGATGCGAGTAGTTATGCGGTGGGAGCCGTACTAGGTCAACGTATTTCCAAAAACTTCCACCCCATTTATTACGCTAGTAAAACACTCACATATGCACAGGAAAATTACACCACAACCGAGAAGGAGCTCTTAGCTGTAGTATTCGCTTTTGACAAATTTTGCCCTTATATTACTCTTTCAAAAATTATTGTTTTTACGGACCACTCGGCCCTCAAATATCTTCTCTCTAAAACGGATGCCAAGCCTCGCTTGATTCGCTGGGTCTTACTCCTCTAGGAGTTTGACTTAGAGATCCGTGATAAGCGAGGTGCCGAGAACTTGACCGCCGACCACCTTTCACGCCTAGACAACCCGTTTATAGAACAATTAGATGAAAATTCTTTTCATTACTATTTCCCTGATGAGAAGCTGTTCATAATTAACACATCTACTTCTCCTTGGTTTGCCCGGATCGCCAACTATCTAGTGGCTCGTGTGCTCCCAAAAGATTTTTCATCTCAGCAAAAGAAGAAATTCTTTTCTGAGCTGAAAAACTATTTTTGGGAGGACCCGCATCTTTTCAAAATTTGTGCCAACCAAGTGATCAGGAGGTGTGTTTCTTTTGATGAAGGATTAGATATTATTAAACATTTGCATGAAGGACCGACAGGTGGGCACTATCAAGCTGCTCGCACCGCTCACAAAGTGTTAAGCGCGGGTTTTTACTGGCCCACATTGTTTAAAGACGCGCATGCCTTTGTGAGTAGGTGTGATAGTTGCCAACGGTCGGGGAATATTTCGAATAAAAATGAAATTCCACAAAATTATTTCCTAGAGTGCGAAGTTTTCGACCTCTGGGGGATTGATTTTGTCGGCCCTTTTCCTTCTAGCTTTGGGAATAAGTACATTTTAGTTGCCGTTGATTATGTTTCCCATTGGGCCGAAGCCCAAGCTCTTCCTACGAATGACGCCCGAGTCGTAGTTAATTTCCTAAAAAAATTATTTTCTCGATTCGGTACGCCGCGCGCTATCGTTAGTGATCGGGGTTCCCATTTCTTTAACGCACAATTTTCAAAAATCCTAACTAAATATGGCGTTACTCATAAACTTTCCACTGCTTACCACCCCCAAACTAACGGACAAGTCGAAGTAGTCAATAGAGAAATAAAAAGAATTTTAGAAAAGACTGTTTCAACATCTAGAAAAGACTGGTCAGCCAAATTAGACGATGCTCTATGGGCCTACCGAACATCGTACAAAACCACCCTCGGATGTACTCCATATCGGTTGGTTTATGGAAAATCATGTCATTTACCCGTAGAGTTAGAACACCACGCCTTTTGGGCCTTACGATTTTTAAACTTCGATCCCCACTCTGTCGGCGATTTTAGAAAATTTCAACTTAACGAACTCGACGAGTGGAACTCTTACGCATATGAAAATAACAGACTTTATAAAGAGCGGACGAAGCGTTTACACGATCGACATCTTAGGCACCCAAAAATCTTTAAGCCGGGCGACCAAGTGCTTCTTTATAATTCTCGTTTACATTTATTCCCGGGTAAATTAAAATCACGTTGGTCGGGGCCTTTTACTGTTTTAGAAGTCTTTTCTTATGGTACTGTTTTAATTTCCCACCCTGATAAGGGTACTTTCAAAGTGAATGGTCAACGTCTTAAACTGTATTTCTGTGATGATGTCAGTCTCAACCCTGTTAACTCTATCTTTCCGGTCCTGACATTTGATTAATCTGAACTTTATTTTTCTCATAACCTTTGAACTTTATTCGAACTTTATTTTTAAACAATATTTGGGACAATCTTATTTTGATGCGTCGAGCTCAAACGACGCTTTAAACAAAGGGCGCTCTTGGGAGGAAACCCAAGTTATCTTTTTCTGTTTTCTTTATTTCACAATTTTTGCCCCGAATGGCTCCGACAAGCTGAAACTTCTCCGATCGTCTGCTCCAACGGTTCTGATTCCATGACAAAGTCCTCCAGACGACGTTTCCTGAAGATCCACAACACACGCATGGAGGAGCGGCATCACTCATCTTTCCCTCCCACATAAAACCGGGGAAGTACCTGTTTTTCAATTCTGTCTTTCATTTCTGTACTTTACTTTTCTCTCGTTCCCCGACCTCCTTCTCCATTGAGGACAATGTAGATTTTAAGCTTGGGGGATGAGTTCCTCCTTTTTTCTTTTTGTAAATATCCAACAAATCCAAAAAAATTCAAAAAAAAATATATATATATAGCTGCATTTTGGTATTTCAATAAGTACCCCATGTTTATGTTTTGTTTTTCTCCAACTTCTTTATAAACAATGTAGTTAATTATAATTTTTATAATCATTTTTTTAATCATATTTCACAAGTAAAATGTTGGCCATGCTGTGTTTCTAATTCACGGTAGCATGTTAAGGTAAAATATTTCTCTAAAACGTGCATTTCTATTATGGTTTTCCGTTCTTTATTTTCTTTACTTTCTCTAAAAATTTATCATCCACTATTTTCCTTTTCGTCTTTAGATAATTTTTGTAAGAACAAATTTTGAATAACGTAGTAGATATGAACAATCCAAGTCACATATTATTTTTATTTTCAAGATAATTTCATCAATCTTCTTTTATTATCTCGAACTTGCTTTTTGAAATTTATCGACTCTATGTTTTAATTAAATTTAAAAAAAGCGTGAAAATGATTTAGGCCATTTTTTTTACGTTTGAGCTTTCCTGCCAACCTAAAATCTTTTACCACTAGTTAGCCGCTTTTGAGCCTTTTTTCCAAATTCATTTGATAACTCCACACAGCATTTCATTTTCGCCAAAGCCCAAATTCCTACCTATCTAATCATGCTAATTTTTTTGATAGGAAATTTTGTGTTATCTTTGGAGAAATTGTTGAAAAAAGTGTACTCAAAAGCAATGTATTGAAAAAAAAGAGAAAAAAATGAATGAAAATAATAATAATAATAAAAAAAGAAGAGATAAATAATCATAAAGAAAAAAAATAAATTTATTTATACATATTTTGTTTAAAATAAATTTTTTTTTTGAAACTCGTTGTTTTGGTTTATTGTGATTTTTAAGCCTCCATGTTTATATTTGAATTCCACTCCTATTCATATTCCTAAACCAAACGTTTCGGTCCTATTAAGTCCTTTTGATTCACGCCTTTTTTTAATTTTATTTAACAACTAATAAAAGAAGAAAAGTAAATCAGTTTTAGTTTTGGATTTAAACTTAGATTTTTGTAATTTAATTGATATAATTATAATGCGTTGCTTGGATCTAATAATAACTGAATACGTTCTTTTCATTTTCATTGCCTTGCTTAAATCTATTTAAAGAATTTCATCAAAATTCTGGATGATTTATTTTTATTAAGTAAAGTTTATAACAGTTAAACCATACCAAAATAATTGTTTTAGATTTACGTTTTACATTCTCCCTACCTAGAATTTCGCATAGTACTTGTGTAAGTATGATTAAAACTTTTTGAATTAGTCACTTTTTATGATTAGCTAGTCTTTATATCTTTGCTTGGGGACAAACAAAACTTAAGCTTGGGGGAATTTGATAATACGGTTTGCAGTCAATTTTATTAGGATATTTTCGGGGTTTTAAAGCAAATCATGTCTTGTAAAGTACTTATTTTGATTCCCCTTTGTATATATTTTTGCCGCTAATGCATTTTTTCTGCTTTTTGTATGTTTTCACGGCTTTTAGCCGAATTTTGCTGTGACACGCCCCAAGGTCACGCCCTACCAGGGCGTGTACCTAGGGCGTGTAACCCAGAGGAATGAAGCAATTGGTCCGAAACTGCATTCCGTGGAAACTTAGTGAACACGCCCTCGGTCACGCCTGTGTCACATCCGACACGGGCGTGTTCTAGAGGTGTGTCCCCAGGTTCCGAGGAATCGCCGCAACGCGCTCGTTTTTCCCGCTCCACCGTCGCACCGAAAGTGTCACGCCCCAGGGTCACGCCTGACCCGGGCGTGACATATGGGCGTGTACTGCAGCAATTCCGCCTGTCACCTCCAGCATTCAATTTCAGCTCAACAAAGTCACGCCGCAAAGAACACGCCCCAGGTACACGCCTTACCAAGGCGTAACTTGTGGGCGTGTACTTCAACTACTTCGTCAGAATTAAATTCCAGCCCGAAAAAGTCGTGCCGAATGTGTCATGCCCCAGGGTCACGCCCGACCCGGGCGTGACAGGGGGGCGTGACCCGACCCGAAAAATTCTATAAATAGAGCCCAACTCTAAGGGTTCATGGTGACTTTTTGGATTGAGAGAGGAGGTTCTGTCCTTTGTATTTTTGAACTTTTTTAAGCATGTCTCTTTATTTTTAGTTCTTAGCTCTAGCTTTATGCTTTCCCTGTATTAGTTCCTAGCTTCGTTCTGTAGTATAATGTTAATGATAGTGTAGTTTACCTTTCCATGCACTTGTAATCTCTGGTTTTCAAGCTGTAAGATCCCTGTTTTCATTAATAAAAAGTGTTGTTTTCTTTTTCGTTTCTGCTCTGTTTTCATTATTCTTCTTCTACTCATCCCCCCTCTTCCACCTCACCATGATTAACTAATCCTCCATGTACTCGATCTTGATGATCCGAGGTTCGAGTGATTAGGTTATGATGCTTTGAATCTTACCTTTTCTTTTTAGGGCTTAGCTTTGAATTACTCTTGATTTATCACGGGTTGGAGGTATATCATCGATATATACTCTCCACCTTTGCTTTCATTCTGGGCTAGCCGAGAGGCCGAAAGTTTGAAATGAGCACTCAAGAGTAAAGGGAGTTATTCGCACCCCTCGAGAGAGGCAGACGTTCAAATCTCCCGGATTGGAGTAAAATCCAATAGCGGGGTTCACCGCGTAAAGCGAGTTTTAGGCCTCCGATTTAGGCGAGAGTCGGTCGGACCTTCCTAAACTCAGTTAGGCACGGCCTTCGAGAGAAGCGTGTTAATATTCATGGAACCTCCACGGTCAAGGACCTTTACCCTAATTAGCTTAGGTTTATTTATCGTATTTTTCTAACCACTCTTGCCGAGGTGATTTCTGATCGAGTGCATTTTCCCCTCATCGTTACTAAGCTTAAGTTTAATCGCTCTTTTAGCTCTTTTTATCTTTTCATGCAAGTAGCTCTCTTTCATTACAAGTAGTTCTCTTCCTTTAATACGTTTAGCTTTCTTCTAAAAAACCTAATTTTTCCGTCGATAAATTAATAGATTTTGTGTGAGTAAGCTTACTCAACTGTTCCCGGATTTTAATACGACACTTGTGTCCCCTAGCTGCATTTCGATAGGTATACTTGCCTTGTTGGATTGTTAGTTTGGTTATTTTCTCCTTGCAGATATCTAGAGACAATCAGATTTCATATTCTCTTTCGCCTGATGTGTTCTCTTCTTCAATTACATTTGATGTGCATTCAACGAATCCTTCAATGGAGGATATTTCTTGAATACTTAAGCAAGCTTTCATATTATCCTTGTCTTTTACTTGTTTTGATCCTATGGATGGAGAATTATTGTTTCTTCAAGAAATTTCTAAATTTCATAAGCAGCAGGATATAAATATATAAGTTCAAATATATGTTGATTTAGTGCACAAAATAAACTATTTAAAGATTTAGCATTTAAAATCCTTTCATTTTTATTGAACATACTTGGGGGCTTTTCAATAGTAATATTCCAAACTATTTCATCTAAAAATTTAAGAAAATTTTACATTTGAATTTTCCATCCTTTATAGTTTTTACCCATAAATAATGGTGGTGTTAAAGATTTTTCATTTAATAAAATTTCATCCCCTCTAATGGTTACGAGATTATGCAGCGCCATTATTCTAGGTTGTGAAGCCATTTTGGAATAACCTGCCTTTGATACCACTTGTTGGATCTTACGGTGTCCTTAGGGGGGGCGTGGGGGTTAATAAGAGATTTATGGAATTTTAATTCTTAAATAAAAATATCATAGTTAATTAATGAAGTTATGGAATATTTTTTAGGAAATTATATTTTTTTTATATTTAAACAAAAATATTATATTAAAGATTACTTTTTAGGAAATTACGGAATTCAATATTACTTTACTACTATTAGAGATATCATTATCGCTAGGCGTTAGATAAAATATTGAACTCTAAGAGTGTATTCTAAAAAGCAATTTGGAATATATTTTACTTTAATGCTATTGATAAAGAAAATAATCTTTAAAACATTTTATGATAATAAAATCAAGATAATAAGTCACTAAATACCATGATTTTATTTCATAAGAAATTGATTACAGAATACAATGTATCTCTATAAAGCTAGAGATCGAGGCTATGAAATATATAAACTCCTTTTGATTTCACCAGTCCTTCTACTAAGAACCGGCCGACTATAGCGTATCTCTCCCTAGATCTTGCTACTATCCTCCCCTAGATCTCACTACAATCTAGTCGTTGCACACAAGGTGGCAAAAATTCCCTAAGTCACAAATGGATATAGACTCCACGCACAAGGCGGCAAATTCCTCCTAAGCCACATACGGACCTAGATGCCGTGCACAAGGCGGCAATTTCTCTACTGATTACAAAGATAATAAGATAAGTTACATAATATAAATTAAGAATAAAAACTCCCTCAAAATGTTGCTCTTAAGACGACATCGAATCCTTGTAAAGATTGCCTGAAATGCTGCACAAGAACCGTCTCTTGTTCGTTCTTGAACATTCTTGGGAAAGTGGAAGTTTTCTGTAGGCCAGAGCTCTCTGGATGGAATACATGGGAAATAATACTCCAGGTAAAGAAATTCATCATATCCACAGAAAAATGAGCCAAATTTATACTTTTGGCTATCGCTGGTGATACTGGCTATCGCCTACCATCAATATCATATCTGACTGCAACATGTCCCATGATTCTAAGGATTCTGTGGGATGATTTGGTCATGGATCTATCTCCGTCGATATCAGATATTACCTGTCTCCAAATAGTGTGATTGGTGGCAGTATCGTATGGAACATGGCCTTAGTCACGCAGACATCATTTTCGCTATCGCCCAGTGATAGTGTCTATTGCCAGCGATATCGCTATTTAAATTTTACCATCAGAACCATTTCTAGATTGTATATGACTTTGTTCAAATTTTGGAATGGGGTGATATGTTCCGTAACTCTTCCCGGATTGAAAGTTATGTCCTTTTGAAGTTTAGCATACAAAACTCATCCTTTTATTTTTTTTTCTAAAGTGAACACACCCTTGGATCATGATCATGACCGAGGACTTGTCTCCTCATTTAATATGTACAACCTGTGCACTATAAACACACAAAAGACTAGATAAAATACATCACGGTATTTGTTATTCTCAAACAAAGAGACACGGAACGCATGCTCCAACATGTGGGACTAACCCATGTGAGAGGTGATGCTCCTCCCCTCCTCCTCCACTTTCTCATGCTAGATGGCATCATCCTAGGGCTCCTAGGTGGCAGCCATCCAAGGGGGAGGCTTGGTGGGCTTGGGACTGAGAAAGATGAGAAGGGAAGGAGGGTGGTGTGCTTTTGCCAAAGGCCCACCTACCTAGCCCTTGTTGGTTTGGGTGGCCCAAAAGGAGAGGAAGGCCAAGCCCTTTGCTAATAAAGGAGAGGAGGTGCCCACATCTTTGAGAAAATTTTCCAAAAAATGGAATTTTAGGGAGGGGGGAGGGGCGTTTGACCAAAATCAACCCTACGGTGGGTTCCCCATGCTAGTCAAAGTCAAAAGAGTTCCATGATATCGGGGTTGGGTCAAAGTTGGGGTATCGTGTCATAATTTGTATGTACATGCTTTTCGGTGCATAACTATACTTGATTTTCCATGGGTTGACCACCAGTTACAAAAATTCAACGGGTTGAACTTGGTTGTCTTCGTATTGACCATACGAGTCCAATGCCACCGACCGGGCTCGAATCAGAGTTAGTTTTCTAAATATCCAAAATCTGAGTGCTATAACGCGCTAAGACAGTCAAAATGCTCATATTCATTGTTAGATTTTGAACTGTGATACAATGAGTTCCCAAACCATTCATAACGACAATACGAACCCATAAGAACTGACAGAACTCAAATCGGAGTTCTCTAAGTCATTATCCAAAAATCTCATTTTCGCGACGTTCTACGAGGAACAGTCTTGTCCACCATATGACCTTAGAGTTCAACAGAACGAGTTCAGACACGCTCGTATTTACTATACGAGGCCACATGAATTGATCGAACTTAAATTAGAGTATTTTAACTCCATATCCCCATTTAGGGTTACCTCCTACCTAGGTATGGGCCACGGGTAGTGGTTCGGGTCACTTTTATTAGGCCCACTAGGGTTCTGGTGGCCCAATAAACGTCAGAATGTTACATCTTCTCGAGAGATCTCGAGGCATTGATAATCTTTATGAAGCAAGTATACATGTTGTCCACCTTTTTGTCAATCTCCATCTGAAATTGTTCGTATTCAGATTCAAGTCAGAACAGTTTTGACTCCTTCACATGCGAGGTACCTTCGTGGGTAAGCTCAAGTAAACGCATATATCATAAATAGTTCCACAATTGCAAATTCTATTAAATTTAGTTTTGTCCAATGATTAGAATAAATGATTAATGGCTTTTACTTTGTTCATACATCTCAGCTTATCAACATCATCCCACTTATCCTGCGGTTTGATTAGTACGGTGTCACCTACAGTGATATTGGGTGCAGTGTATTTTATTTCTATCATGGCCCACACACCCATGTTTTGTGTCATCAAAAAGATTTTCATTTGCGTTCTCCAATGACTGTAGTCACTCCCCATGAACAATGGAGGTCTACTCACACCTTGTCCCTCATGGAAAGCGTGAACTGCGTTGGCCATCTTACTTCAGGATTTTAAGCCTTTTGAAGTAACCTGCTCTGATACCACTTGTTCAACTGTGTGACCAACTTTAGAGGGGGGGGGGGGGTGAATAAGGTTTTATTCGTTAAATGAAAATTCGAAATAATTTGGTTCAGAAAAACTAGTTCTGGAAGCTTCCACAAGTTCTAAGCTTGCTAACGCACAGCGGTAGGTCGCAGGCCTCATTTTCCTATGCAAATTTCTCCTTGGATATCTACACACCCTTTAGAGAATCACCGGCTATCATGTATAACGTTATATGCAAGGAAAAAATAGCAATGAATTTTATTCAAAATAAATCAATGGAGTGTTTTTATAATTACAAAAACTTGATCTCCAAGACACCAAAGATTGGGGGCGGTGATAATCAAATCTCTTTTTGTTTTCTATACCGACCCACTACCCTGATCGGTTGGCTCTCTCCCTTTCCCTCCAAAAAAGGTCTTTGAGCCGGCTCTTCATCTTCAATCAAGGAAGTGTTTTAGAGCCCCACTAGATCACCCAATCTATACGTCCCTTCCCCGGGATGATTTCTCATGGAATCCTCCCCAGATTCCGACGACCTTCACCTATCGATTTCCCTCACCACAAGCATATAGAAGCAAAAAGGAAAAGTTCAAAAAGGATTAACGAATAATTTAGGATTGAATCTCCTTCAAAATATTTCTCCGTTGATCGATCCGTGATCGGTGTTAGCGATCTTCGTTTGGTTGCAACCAATCAACTTCACATACTCGTTGATGTACTTGGCTTGTTGAAGATCTTCATACACAAACGGTAGGGAGATAGTTTTCTCTTCCTTCAACGGAGACAGTGTTTCAGTGCTCTAGAGGCGGCACACGAACAATGACGAATTGTGTTGGATCCCTAGTTGATTTGGGCTAGGTTCACTAGCTTAGGATGTGACCCAATATGTATAGCCAGGGTCAAATTTGTGTCCTAGAGTCTAGGCCAAGTCCTTAGAGTCAATATCAGTGGACCAACTATCAACAAGACTATCAGAGACTCAAGAATTAGAAGATTTCCAGACCAAGTAAAATGTGTTCGACGTTCGTCGAACTCAGGTCGACGAAAGGCGTTCTGAGCTCGATGATCTTGAGATATTTCTCTGTGCTGAGCTCGACGATCTTTGTTCTCTGTTCGACGAAGACTGAGATACTTCAACAAACTAACGTCAGGGTAACTCCAGATTTTTCTAAGTCCAACTTCAGGCTTTGGTTGACGAACAAGATTCTGAGCTCGACGAACTTGGACCTCAAGTTCACAACTTCTCAGGTCGACGAAGTCAACGTCTCAGGTCGACGAACTCAGTACTCTACTCGATGATTTCTGGTCGACGATTTGAATCCTTCTCAGTCAGAGATTTCTCAGATTCTAAGTCCACAATCATTCTTCGGTCGACGAATTTGGATCTCAGTTCGACGAATGATGATTGTCAGCTCGACGAATGAAGATTGTCAGTTCGATGAATATTGTAGCAGAATTGACAAGTTTCCCTTGAAGACTAATTGCTATTGTCTGGTCGATGAACTCATCAGCTCAGCTCGACGAACTGTGAACTCAGCTCGACGATTCATGTTCTTTGTTCGACGATTCCAGATTAGGTCTTCTCCAGTTTTCCGTCCCTTTTCTTGGCGATGATTCCTGAGTAATTAATGCTCAATCTTCTCAGAATGTTACCGTTAGAACGAGCATTGATCATGGATTATTACATGCCGTTTTTTCCATGGGACAGTTAGGAAATTCATTGATTGCCGCTTCCTTCCCAGGCCTACTGCATTTATTGCTCTAGGTTTCAAATATTTGAATGTGTTCTTCAGTCAGTCTTTAGTCAGAAAAGAAAAGATCAAGCAGACTAAGACACATACATAGACAGACATTCAACAGTCTTACGGAAATCAAAAGCTTTACACTACAATCAGCCTAGGCCAGAGAACATAATCAAGAAGAAGAAGAACATACAATCTCCATCAAGAGTCTTCTTCTTTCAACCCTACAGGATAACTTCAGAAGGACAACAATCTCTATCTATTAAAGAAGTTCCTGAAGCAATCTCTGGTCAAGGCAATCAAGTCTTGAAGACCTGTCACCCTGAAGCAGTGCTCTAGATTTCCTGATACATTCAAGATCTCAGGGGGAGCAATCTGTCGAAATCAATCAACAAGTCTTCTCAGTTGTTATTGAGAAAGAGAAGACATCATCACCTTTTTCCATCCTCTGTACAGGGTTTTAATTCCCTTCAAAATTATTCCTGTTTGCAAGTCTCCTACCAAAAGACTTGAGGTTTTGGTTTTTGAGCACCTGAACAAAAGCTCATTGGTGTCAGGCACCTGATCAAAAACCTGAGTGGATTCCTACCAGGGTGGTAGAAGAGTGAATGTACCCAGGTTGGGGAACCACTATAAATTTCTTGTGTCGTCTGGTTGCCCTTTTTCTTTTGTTTTGGCTGTGTTTTGTGATTTGTTAGGTTGTTGTGCCTTTTACTTTATTTGCTAATCTGTTCACTTAGGAATATAACAAAAGTTGTAAAAAGATTGTAGAGAGCACAATACTCTATTCACCCCCCTCTAGAGTATTTCAGATCTACCTTCACTTTCAATTGGTATCAAAGCGAGGTTGGTTAAACTACCACACCTTAAGAGGTTAATTGGTTGTACAGGCTAACACCTGAATCATAAAGATCTCTCTTGTTAGATCTAATTGTTTTGTTTCCTTTATTAGATTTATTTCTTCACAGAAATGGCTCAAAACAAAGATTATGCAAGCATCAGACCTCCAGTATGCAATCTTAATAGATTTTCCATCTAGAAGGCAAGAATCAAACTGTACATGAATTCTATTGATGAAGATATTTTTTCTTCTATCTTAACAGGAGTACCTTCAGCACCTACAGCTTCTACAAGCACCTCTACCAACATGACTGCAGTACCTTCTCCAGATAATAATGATGCTTACAGGAAAGCCAAAATTGCAGATGCAAAAGCAATGAACATCTTGGCTCAGACTATGTCAGATGACATATTTCAGAAGGTAGCTAAGTTCACCTCAGCCAAGGCCATTTGGGACTCCCTCAACCAAATGGTAGCTGGTTTAGCTGATGAAAGGAAAGATAGGAGATCAAATCTCATATCCCTGTATGAGAATTTTAAGAAGGATGAGGCTGAAGTAGTTGCTGAGATGTACAATAGGTTGAGCTTAATCATCAATGAGCTCAAAACCTTGGATAAAGATATCACCCTTACAGAGGTGAATGACAAAATCTTAATGTGCTTCCCTAGCTCTTGGGACTCAAGAATCTGGCCTATAAAAGAAGCCAGTAGCCTAAATGAGATATCAACTGAATCTCTGCTAGGCAAACTAAAGTCTTATGAGCAATTGATTAAATCAAGAGAAGCAACTGAACAGAAAGCAACAACTCCAGTAAGAAAGGATCACAATATAGCTTTCAAGGCATTTAAGGAAAGTGAGACCTCAACATCCAATGAAGAACTAATGAGCCTCTTTGCAAAAAGATTTTATAAGATGGATAGAAAGGATTTTAGAAGGAAATCATCCAGGCAGGATTATAAGCCCAAATATGACAAGACACCAACCAAGGAGGTTGTGTGCTTTGGGTGTAGAAATCCTGGACATTACATCTCTGAATGTCCAGAAAACCAGAAGAAGGAGAAAAGCAGAGAAAAAGACTCTAGGAGAAAACACAGCAGTAGACCCTCCTCCAGCAAGTACAAAAAGAGAGACAAAGGCTTTGTTGCTGAAACATGAAGTGATACTGAAGAGAAATCATCCTCCTCCAGCTCAAGTGAAGAAGAGGAAGAAGCAAGATCCAAGGAGGTTTACCTTATGGCAATTGATGCCTCCAGGAGCTGTTCAGGATCAGAAGGTGAATCTGAAGATGAGGCAGCCTCAGAGTCAGAGGCAGATCAGGTTCTTTCAAGTTTTAATTTTAACTCTGATTCCTTTAAAATTGAATTCAAGGCTATGTGTTTAGATTTAATTAGTTCGGAGAAAGAAATAAAAACCCTTAGAGAAAAACTAGGAAATCTTGAATCTGTTAACTCAGAAAATTTTAAACTAAAAGATCAACTAACTTTAGCAAATGAACAGATAATTAAATTTAAATCTGATTTATGTGAGGCCAAACAACTTGAGCAATCTGTTAATGGAAGAAGTCTCAAGCTGATAGACATAACAAGCACAGTAAATGCCAGATTAAATGGCAAGCTGGGCTTGGGTGCATCATCAGGTTTGCGCCCCATAATTAAGAAAAATATTCTTACCACACCCATTAAATTTATTTCTGCCAAGGGAAAAGAAAAGATAATAAACAAACCAATGTCTGAAAACAATCCAAAACCCATAGACAAGAGCAATAGAAATCAGAAAGCAACCAATAAAAACAAGGTTCAGCAGCATTCGTCGAACCTAGATCGACGAAATGTGGCCCGTTCGTCGATCCTAGATCGACGAATGCTGAACGCAAACTTCAGTAATAACAATTCGTGAAAGTGCAGCTAGATCTGATATACTCTAGAGGGGGGTGAATAGAGTATATGGTGCTTGAAAACTTTTCACAACAATTGTTGTAATTCTGAGTGAACAGGGAAGCAACTATTAAATCTAATCACAAAATAACCTACAACAGAAATTAATCACAGATCTAAACTAATAACAAAACAATCACAGCCAGAAACAAAAGATAAAGACAAGCAAGCCAGAAGACACAAGGAGCTATAGTGGTTCCCCGAAACTTGAGTACATCCACTCTTCTACCACCCTAGGTAGGAATCCACTGCAGGATGAGTTGATCAAGTGTCCTGGGCACCAATGAGCTTTTGATAAGGTGCTCAAAAACCAAATAAGATTTTTTGATCAGGTGTCTTGCCACCAATGAGCTTTTGACAAGGTGCTCAAAAACCAAGCTCAAACTGTTGAAGGGAGTTTGAAAAACCCTTTACAGAGATGGGGATAAGAGAGTTATGGAAGTCTTCTCTTTCTCAGAACAGTTGAGAAGACTATGTGGATTTTATGTTGTCAAAGCTCCCCCTGAGTTCTTGAGATGTTCAGGAAATGAAGCTTTGTTGTAGGGTAATAGGCCTTCAGAAGTTGATCTCCAGCAAATGATGATTTCAGCAACAGCTGAAATGTTAGGTGTCTGGAGTCTTTGAAAGATGTTGGCCTTGAACACTTGAAGCAAAGGGGATCTGAAGATTTCAGATTTGTTGATCTCCTTTAGTGTGTGTTCTTGTATGAATTCTTTGAGAGAGAGAATGTTTTGTTCTTCTTCTTCTTGTTCTGCTTATTTTTTGCTGTCTGTCTGTTGTGTATATGAGATTCAAAAAAAAAACTTGTGTTTTATTCTCTGGTTCTGAATAGAAATTCATCTGTCAAGAATAGCCGTTGGCCTGTCATTAATTGACTTACTTAATTGCAATTGTCTTCTGGGGGAAATTCCAAAGAAACATTCCTTGATAATCCCTTGAAACTTGGTCCAGAATAAATGAAAACGGATAGAAAATCTTCTGAATTAATTGTTGAATAACTCCTGAATTTGAATCTTGAAAAATCCTTTAACTTATCAGAAAAATGTCGAACTGAGCTCTGCTATCGTCGAACTGAGCTCAGGGATTTGGACTTAGACAGCAACAGAAATCGTCGATCTGAGCTCAACTGTCGTCGAACTGAGCTCAGAGATAGAGAATCAATACTGATTCAAGATCGTCGAACTGAGCTCGCAGATCGTCGAATGGAGTTCGACGATTTGTTGAATTTGAACTCAGCGATCGTCGAAAGGAGTTCGACGATTCGTCGTACTGAGCTAGACGATATGACTTAGTGTCAAACTGAAAAACCTGGTCTTGAGGGTAGCTTCCAAACCTAAGTACTAACCCTTAGACTCAAATCTAATTGACCTTTAGAGCTATACAGGAGGTCAACAACAGGTTTCCTAAAGACATAGTGATCCTGACCCAAATTAGTAATAGGGTGTTCCAACAATCTCCCCCTATTTGGGTTAGGATTACTATTTACAAAACTTGGAAAAATTTAAATAACAGTATACAAAGCAACAATACAGAAAAGTAATAAGCAGGACATAGCAGAACCACAGATATATATCATCCCAGACAGAAATCAGAAATCAAAATGATTGTCACCTTACATAGTTATTTCTTCTCCTTGCTCTTTATAAGTTTGATTTCTCTATTGGGGTTAAGAGCTTCCTTTTTGGATCTAGTGTCATCTGCTGCACCTAAAGAGGTTTGCTGTTTGGGCCTGGGAACTACAACTTCAGGATGTAGCTCCATATATCTGTCAGAGTCAAAGAATTTGCTTGAGCTATATCTTTCCAATTCTTTCTTTCTCTGTTCAGACAATGTAGTGATGTTGGAAGAATCTCTCCCTTTCTCTTTAACTTTCTTAATTTGGTCCAGTGCAGCAAGCTCTTTCATCCTGGCAGTCCAAGCAGTAGGGTTGTTTTCAGGATCTTCAAAGGGCACTGGTGGCTCATATCTATTGGATGGATTATCCTGAGGAGGCCTGGATGAAACTACTTCCTTTAGCTTATAGGGAAAAGGACCTGAGGTTGTGTCTGATGAGGTTTGTACTTCCCTGGAGTAAGGATGTTGCCTTGAATAACCTTTTGAATAAACCTGGACTTCCCTCTAGTTTCCTCTATAGTTTCCTCTTCTAGATTGAGAACCTCTAGACTGGCTTCCCTTATGATAAGATCTTGCATGTGGCTGATAGAGGGTTTGGCTTTTAGCATTAGATTGATCAGCTGAGCTTCCACCTGCACCTGCATCAGGAGGAGGTGGTGGAGGAGGATGAGAATGATGAAACTGGGAAGATCCTTTTTCATACTTCCTCTTTTTCTTCATGGCTTTAAGTTGGTTCTTTGAATACTGCATCCAATGCTCAGTTATGGGGCAGTCATGAAGAATGTAATATGGAATGTCATTATTGTCCTTGACTTTGGCTGGAGGTACTCTTTTCATGGCTTTGCTCCTTGCCTTTCTCTTTCTGGCAATAGTGGCAGAGGAGTCATCAGAATCAGTCCTGAATTCATCACTTTCAGAACTTTGCCCATCATATAGAGCATCAATCTTTTTCATGTAATCCTTCTGAAGTTGAGTTGAGGCAGATGTAGCAGCAGTGGTTGGAGCAGCAGCAGATACAACACTTGTAGCAATTGAAGTTGAAGCAGTAGCAGCAGCAACAGACACAAAAGTTGAGGCAGTAATAACAACAGACACAAAAATTTATGGAGCAGCACTCTTAGAAGGTATATCAATAGTAATATCAGCAGCAGTTGGGGCAGCAACAGTTTCAGATGAAACACTTTTAGATACAACAATATCAGCACCATTAGGAATATCATCAGTAAACACAGAAGGCTCAAAATCATCAGAAACAGGAATAGCCTCTGTCATATGGATATCATCAGAAACTGGAACAACAGTAGCATCATTATTGATAGCAGCAGCAACAGGAATAGCAACCATATTCTCAGCAGGAGTAGCAGCAGTAAATACTGAATTGACAAAAGAAGTTATAATGCTGGTGTCACAACATGAGAAGGGCACAATGGCCTTGGTCAGATCCTCTGATGGCTGGACAGCAACTCTCTCTAGAAGACAACTGAAATACATTGAATCAAACACTGAAAGTAAGGACCTGATGTCCACTGGGAAGACTGCAACTGGAGGGGGAACTGGAGCTTGAAGAACAACAGTAGCAGCAACAACAATAACTGAAGAAACAGCAGGCAAGCTTACTTCATAAGGCATCTCCCCCTGCCTAGATTCAGATAAGGCTGGATCAAGGCACACTGATGAAGGGATTGCCTGAGGGAAAAGGGAGGATAGCCTTGCAGAAAGGGCTGCCACTAACTCAAGTAATGGAGCCAAGGAGGTCTCCAATAGAAGAGATAGCCTGGGGGCTATCAGTTCATATATCTTGTCAGCTAGAGCTGGAATATCTACTTGCTCAGCAGTGACTGGAGCAGAGGTAGAGGATGTAGTAGGAGCTACTGGTGATTGTAGTGGAGAGCTGGTGTATTGGGGAAGTGATGGTTGAGGTGAGGGTATAGTGGATATGGAGGACAGTGGGATGGAGAGAGAGGGTGTAAAGGTGGGTTGATCAAGAATTTCCTGCAGAAGTTATTGGTAAAATGTTGATGAGGAGGGTAGCTCAGGAGGAGATGAGGGTGAGTCATCCATGAAGGAATCATTAATAAGAGTGAAGGAGGGAATGGAGGGTTATGTGGCAATGTATGGTTGAGGGTAGGAATATAATGGATGGAATATTTCTTCTGTTGTTGGTAGAGTTGGAATTGGAGATGGTATTGATGTTGGAGAAGGTCTGGAGATGATGATAGTGGATGGAGTTTGAATGGTGGATGGAACTGGAGAAGATGGAATTGGAGGAGGAGGAGAAGCAGCAGCAGGCAAGTCATCTACAGGGGCAGTGACTTGAGGGGAAGTGACTATTACAGTCCTGGTGCCTGAAGTTGTGGTTGAAGAGGGCCTGCTGGGCTTGATGATCTGCCTGTCCCATTTGCCAAATAGGGCACATGATAATTTCTTGGAAGCATTAATATGTATTCCAGATGATACAAGCAGAGTAGGACATCTGTTCTGCAGAAAGAGGCCTAGAATCCTCCCAAAATTCACAAAATTCTTGTTAATTTTCTTTTTAATCAGGTCAAAGAAGAGCTCTCCCCAGCTCAAATTCTTCTTGTCCACAATGGCTCCCATTAAGCATAGCTGATACCTAGAAATATTATCATGTGCTGAGCCAACAGAACCTTCCCAACTACATCAGCCAAGAATCTATATTCCACAGACATGTTTTTCTTCAGCAGCTTGCTAGGGTTAGCTTCAGAGTGATCCATTCTTGCAAGCAGATCAGCAAATTCCTCTCTAGACAGATCAGCAGAATCTCTACCAGAACTTAGCTCAAAAGCTTCTGTCAGAATGGTTGGAGTCAAGGGTACCTGGGTGGCAGAAATTGATCCAACTATGGTGTTTTGATCCTGGTTGTGGGCAGTGTAGACCCATTCCTTGATCTCATTAGTAGCAAGTTTGATTCTGGTGGTCATAATGGTAGCAAGTTTCTGCTCCTTGAAGAGTTCCAAAATATCCTGGAAAACTTGATCAGTTGTGCTGAAGGACTCCATGTCAATATCAAAGCCGACATCAAATTTCATTGCGACGAGAACAGCAACAGAGACTGCCATTGTTACCTGCAAAAATCAACAAACAAAATGACCAAGTGTAGAGATGTTTGGAGGGAAAGAGAGTTTTTGCAGAGAAATTGAAAGCACAAAAGGAGAATGACGGCGAAAAATGAATTTTATATTAGGGTTCGACGCAGAAAAGGAAAGATCGTTGAACTCAGTTCGACGATCGGGGCTTCTAAAGGAATCTGAAGAGTCTGCAATATCGTCGAGCTCCGTTCGACGATATTGGAGAGCGTCGAGCTCCGTTCGACGATAGTTCAAAGAACCAAATCGTCGAGCGCCGTTCGACGATCGTAGACCTGAGATATAGTTGAACACTATCTGAGAAGCGCTGAACTCAGGTCGACGATTTCGAAAATCGTCGATCTCCGTTCGACGATCTGGGGGAAAATCGTCGAGCGCAGTTCAGAGACCAGAAAAACACTCTAGACACTAAGAAAAATCATGATGTTTGCCTAGTCTTGGTCAACTTTTTAAACTTTTAAAATCTTGGATATTATTTTAGACTTCCTCCATCTAACATTCCTAACTGATTTAGAAAGAAGGTGTGTTTCTTTTCATCCAAGGGCTTGGTGAAAATATCTCCCCTTTGTAACTCATTTGGGATATATTGTAGTTCAATTTACTCTTCTCAACATTATCCCTTAAGAAGTGATGCCTAATTTCTATGTGTTTTGTCCTACTATGGAGGACTGGATTTTGAGCTATAGAAATAGCACTGGTGTTATCACAAAAGATTTTAGACTTCTCTAAGTTGTAGGCATAGTCTAGGAGTTGGTTTTGAATCCACAAGATTTGTGAACAACAACTGCCTGCAGCCATATATTCAGCTTCAGCAGTTGAAGTTGACACAGAAGTTTATTTCTTGCAAAACCAAGAGACAAGTCTGTCACCAAGGAACTGACAAGTTCCATTGGTGCTTTTCCTGTCAATTCTGCATCCAGCATAATCAGCATCAGAAAATCCAGTTAAATCAAATGCTGAATCTTTTGGATACCAGAGACCTAGATTTGGACAACTTTTAACATACCCGAGAATCCTCTTTATTAGTGTTAGGTGTGACTCTCTAGGGCTTACTTGGAACTTAGCACATATACATGTAGCAAACATTATATCTGGTCTGCTAGCTGTAAGGTACAGTAAAGAGCCAATCATTGCTCTATATGTTGTCTGATCAACATGTTTCCCATGTTCATCAGCATCCAATACAGCATTGGTAGGCATGGGTGTTTTCATACAAGATGCTTCAGACATGCCAAATTTCTTAACCAATTCATTTGCATACTTGGTTTGAGAAATAAAGATGCCTTCATCATGTTGTTTGACTTGCAATCCTAGGAAGAAGGATAGCTCACCCATGCTACTCATTTCAAATTTAGAATGCATTAGGTTGGAAAACCTTCTGCATAATTTTGAATCAGTAGAACCAAAAATAATATCATCTACATAAATCTGTACTAGTAGGGTATGTGACTTATGGGTTTTAATGAAAAGAGTTTGGTCTACTCTACCCCTTATAAATCCATTTTCCAAAAGGAAGCATGCTAGGGTCTCATACCATGCTCTAGGAGCTTGCTTGAGACCACATAATGCTTTGTTCTACTTAAAAACATAATCAGGATAAGTTGGAGAGATAAAACCTGGAGGTTGTCTGACATATACTTCTTCTTTGATGTCTTCATTGAGGAATGCACTTTTGACATCCATCTGATATACCTTAAAGCCTTTATGTGCTGCATAAGCTAAAAAGATTCTGATGGCTTCCAATCTTGCAACTGGTGCAAAAGTCTGGTCATAGTCTATTCCTTCTTCTTGAGAATATCCTTGAGCAACTAGCCTTGCCTTGTTCCTTACAATTACTCCTTGATCATCCAGTTTGTTTCTGAACACCCACTTTGTTCCAACAATGGAGTGATCCTTAGGCTTAGGTACTAGTTCCCAAACTTTGTTCCTTTCAAATTGATGCAACTCTTCTTGCATTGCAATGATCCAGTGTGGATCTTGCTCTGCATCTTGAATGGACTGAGGTTCAATTTGAGATAGGAAGCAAGTGTGCAACAGGTTTTGGTTGACCTGATTTCTGGTTTGCACACCAGCTGAGATGTCTCCAATTATTTGGGAAATTGGATGGTCTCTTGATGTTACTAAATCAACAGGGGGTGTTGATTGTTCACCAACAAGTGTTGTTGTTTCCTCTTGTGGTACAACAACTGGCTCTTCAGGTTGTTTCTCTTCAATGTGTTTAATACTTTCTTCATCTTCACTGCTTTCCTCTTTTTGAGTAACCTGTAACTTGTTCAAGTCTTCAACAAGAGAATGTTCCTGCAAAGGTGCTATGGTAGAAGTGTTCTTCTCCTTGAAAGACATGTTAGATTCATCAAATGATATATGAACAGATTCCTCAATTTTTAGAGATGATTTATTATAAACCCTATAAGCCTTACTGATCATGGAGTATCCCAGAAACACTCCTTCATCAGCTTTAGCTTGAAATTTTGCTAAATATTTCTTGTCATTATTATGTATATAGCAAATACAACCAAAAACTTTAAAATAATCAACTTTAGGATTCTTCCCTTTGAGTAATTCATAGGGAGTCTTACCCTTTAGTTTATGTATCAAACTTCTATTCAGCACATAGTTGGAGGTGTTCACTGCCTCTGCCCAAAAGGATAGAGGAAGATGAGCATCTGACAACAATATAGTGGCAGATTCTATAAGGGTTCTATTTTTCCTTTCAGCTACCCCATTTTGTTGAGGAGTTCTAGGAGCTGAGAAAGTATGCCTGATCCCTTCACTCTGACAGAACTCTTGCATAAGAAGAGAATCAAACTCTGTCCCATGATCACTTCTGATCAGGGAAATGTGAGTATTGAACTCAATCTGTATGCATTTGAGAAACTCTGTCAAACACTTAAAGTTATCAGACTTCTTCCTCAGAAAGAACACCCATGTGAATCTAGAGAAGTCATCTACAACTACTAAGGTGTAAGATTTTCCTCCTAGGCTTTGTACTGTGATGAGTCCAAAAAGATCCATGTGTAACAGATACAATATCCTAGGTGAATCACTCTTATTAAGTGACTTAAAACTATTTTTAGTTTGATTGCCTAATTGACAAGCCCTGCAGAGTCCTTCCTTCTTGTAGGGGCTAGAAGGTAGTCCTCTAACAAGGTTGTCCTTGGATAGCCTAGCAATAGTTCTAAGGTTTAAGTGTCCTAGTCTCTTATGCCATAAAATATTAGGTCTACAGACAGAATTCAACAGACAAATATCTACATCTGTTGAAAGAAAATCTACTAGATAGATATTACATTTCCTTTTACCTATCAACATAGTTGTGTTGTCCTCTGACTTGATCTTGAATAAAGCTTTGCTGAAGGTCACCTGGTAGCCTTCATCACACAGCTGACTGATTCTTATTAAGTTGTGCTTCAGTCCTTCCACATAAGCTACCTTCTTGAATGTTACTGATCCAATCTGGACTGCACCATATCCTTTAGTTTGTCCAAAGTTTGAATCACCAAAGATAACTTTGGGTCCAAGCTTGGCTTTAAAGGATGCGAGATTGTCCTTGTTTCCTGTCATGTGCTTAGAGCACCCACTATCCAAGTACTATTGCTGGTTTGATGTTGGATAGGTCTTCACCTGCACATAAAATAATTCATTTGTTTTTGACCCAGTTTACCTTGGGCCTTGGTTGATAACCTTTAAACTCAGAAATGAAAGACATCCCAGGTTGACTCTTATAACCTTCAGGATGATATCTCCTTGGAGGTATAATTCATTCAGTATAAGGGTTAAAGATTTGGGATGAAGGACCCCTAGGATTGGATTTTGATTTGCCCTTGAAAAAGTTTCCAGAGCTCTGATCTCTGTTCGACGATCGTGGAGCTGCGTTCGACGATCTTGGGTAAGATCGTCGAGCTCCGTTCGACGGTCGACTGTGGCAGAGTTCAGGAACTTGAGATCGTCGACCTGAGTTCGACGATTTTGCCTGAGATCGTCGATCTGCGTTCGACGATCGTCGAGCTCCGTTCGACGATTTCTGCTGGAACTTAGTTTTCTTAGGCAGATCAGAATTTTTCCTAGCTACCTCTACAACTCCCTTCCCTTTATCAGAAATGAACTTGATTGGAGTTGTTAGAACTATGGGTTGGCTGGATGAAGCACCCAAGCCCAGTGTACTATTAAATTTGGAGTTCACTGTACTTGTGATGTCCATCAGCTTGATACTTCTCCCATTAAGGGATTCTTCAAGCTTCTTGGCCTCTGACAGCTCACCTTTCAGTGAAGCTATCTGCTCGCTACAACACTCCAACTCCTGAGAGAGTTTGAGGTTTTCTGACTTTAAGGTATTATGTTCAGATAAATGATTTCTGAGAGAGATAATTTCTTTCTCAGATTTTAGCAAGTCCAAACATAATGCTTTAAACTCAGATTTAAAGTCCTCTGAATTGAAATCAAAAGAGCTGATTACCTGGTCCTCTTCAAGTTGAGTCTCTGAGTCTGACTCTGAGTCTTCTTCATCTGAATTATGTTGTGAGGCATTGATTGCCATCATGAAGAACTCCTTCTCTTCTGCATCATCTTTATCATCACTGGAGCTGGATGAGGTTTCTCACTCCTCTTCATTCTCACTTCAGCATTCAGCAACAAACCCCTTTCTTGTGTGTTTGTTTTTGCTTGAGGAGGGTTTGCCATTGCCATTCCTCTTGGAGTCTTTCTCCTTTCTTCTTTCTTTCTTGTCCCTTCTGTCCTTGTTTTTGTTTTCTGGACAGTCAGGAACAATGTGCCCTGGTTTCCTGCAACCAAAGCAGACAATTTCCTTATTATTAATTGACTTATCATACCTTGGCTTATCATGCTCCTTGTATGATCTCCTTCTGAAGTCCTTTCTGGCCATCTTGTAAAATCTTTTGGCCAACAGACTGAGCAGTTCATCATTGCCTGTGACTTTGTCTTCAGGCTGATCTTCAGTTGCTTTGAAGGCTATTGTCTTCTCTTTTCTTGTGGCTGGTGAAGCAGCCTTCTGCTCTTCTTCTCTATTTTTGATTAGTAGCTCATAAGATTTGAGCTTGCCCAAAAGGGCTTCTGTGGTGATCTCATTCAAACCTTTGGCATCCTTGATTGGCCAGATTCTTGAATCCCAAGTGCTAGGGAAGCATATTAGAATTTTGTCATTAAGTTCAGTCAGTGATATCTCCTTATCCAAAGTCCAGAGTTCACTGACTATCAGACTGAGTCTATTGTACATATCTCCAACTGACTCAGCTTCTCCCTTCTTGAAATTTTCATATTGAGATATGAAGTGGGATCTCCTATCCTTTCTCTCATCAGCTGAGCCTGAGACTATTTCAGAGAGTTTATCCCAGATTTCCTTTGCTGAATTGCATTCAGCCACCTTTTTAAAGATGTCATCAGACATGGTCTGGGCTAAGTCCTACTAAGAGAAAATGGTATTTTATTTCTATGTGCTTAGTCCTACTATGAGAGACAAGATTATTTGCAATAGAAATGACACTAGTAGAATCACAAAATAAAGGTGTTCTACTTACTTGAATACCATAATCTTCTAGTTGGTGTTGTATCCATAGTAGTTGTGCACAACAACTTCCTGTAGCAACATACTCTGACTCAGCTGTGGAGATAGCCACACTGGTCTGCTTTTTGCTACTCCATGACATCAGCCTTCCACCTAGAAATTGATAGGTATCTGTGGTACTCTTTCTATCTTCCTTGCAGCCTGCAAAATCTGCATCTGAATAACCTGTCAGTTCAAAATCTCCATTCCTAGGGTACCAAAGGCCTAGATAAGGTGTGCCCTTAAGAAGTCTCAAAATTCTTTTGACTGCTGTCAAATGAGATTCTTTAGGGCATGCTTGGTACCTAGCACAGACATATGTAGCGTACATGATATCTGGTCTACTAGCAGTCAAATATAGAAGGGAGACAACTTTCCCTCTATACAATGTTTCATCTACAGGTTTCCCTGCATCATCTTTGCTTAGAGACATTGTTGACCCCATAGGAGTTTTCATGGTAGAGTATGTTGAAATTTGTGAAGTGAAAGTGGGTGACGGGACAGGCCGGCCGGCCTGGGGCGGACAACTTTGGCGGACTAGGCGGACTGGGCGGACTGAGATGTGCGGCCTGGTGGAAGGTCTAGTGGGAAGCCAGTTGTTCTTCTGAGCGGTTTGCACGGGTTGAGTCCGCGGACTATGCGGTCTGGATTCTACGGATTAGGTGTTTGCTGATTGGCTTTGCTAAAGAGCGGCCTGAGCGGATGAAGGTTGCGGACTGGTGCTTTGTTCAGTGGCCGCGGGTGCAAGCTTGTGCTGATAGGCGGTTTGGCTCGTGTCCGCGGGTAGCTTGCGGACTGGAGTGTCCGCGGTGTGGGCTGTTGCGGACTGGGCTTAGAGCTTGGCTGTGGCCTTGTCGAGCTCTGGTGGCACAGCAGGCAATTTGCTGTGGAGATCGATTGGCGGACTGGGTTTTGGAGTCCGGGGTTGGCTACTGCGTTGGACAGAAGTGTGAGGAGCTGGCGGACTGATGGCGGTCTGTGCCAGGGTGTTTGGCGGACGGGAATTTGAGTCCTCCATGCTCGCATTAGCCCTTGATGGTTTTGGACTTGGTCACACTTTGTGCCAAGGCCATGGTGTCCGCGGTATCCGCCAAGTCCGCTGTGACCGGGCGGACTGTTGCTATCTTCCTTTGGTCGTGGACTTGTGGCGGATTGAGGTGTGAGTATTGCGGACTGCCTCGGGTTGGTGCGGACTGCCATTGAAGGGGGTTGCTGTCTTGCAGTGGTTGGAGCTTTGCGGGCTGATGCCTTGTCCGCATAGCTTGTGCGGACTGAAGAGGGTTCGCCATTGTATGCCTAGCTCCTGGCAGTTTTCCTTGGTATCCGGCTAAGTCCATGCGGACTCGGCGGACGGTGTTTTTGCTATCCCGCGGGCTGGGGTGGTGACGCTATCTCTAGGGCGGTGATCACACTCCTCACCTCACCTATAAATAGGACCCCCTGGCACATCTACAGTAACTTGAGTGAACAGTAAGTTGGGGTGTGCAAGGGGATGCGGTCTGTGTTTGTCAGTCCGCGCAGATTGTTTCAGGCTGACGGTTTGTTGTGTGCAGGTCGCACGGATAGCTTCAAGGAGCCAGGAGTGTGGCTGTGACTTCGGTCAAGTGCTTGGAAGTGTGCGGTCTCTGCGGACTCAGCAGGAGGTCGCTCTGCGGCTTGTCAGTTCTGTTTCATCTTTGCCAGCTTCAATAACCTGTCCGCCGGCTTCAGGCGGGTAGGGGTGTTCCTCAGTTCAAGTTCAGCAGGAGGCGAATAACGGTGTGTCCGCACGGCCTCGTGGCTTCGGCGGACTCCGTGCTATTCGGCGGATTGCAACTAAGCTTAGGCGAGCTCAGCGGACTCGACGACCTCGGCGACCTCGCGGTCTCGGCGGACTCGGGTGCTGTCCGCCCGGCTTGTTTTTGGGTGCTTTCTGTTTACAGCTGTGATACTAGCGAAATCATGTCTCGCTATGTATGCCTCGCATTGTAAAGAAGTGAATGAATAATAGACCTGCTTGTGCTTCTATTGTTTGTTGGGATTTACCTTTGTACCTCTAGTCCTCGATTTCCGCTGGTTCAACGTGCGAACTGGGTAGTTCCGAAGATATTAATTTGGCGTTTGGGCTATCTTGCTGACCACGTTGAGAAAATTTAACATGGTATCAGAGCGAGGTTTCTGAGGTTCAGCTGCGTGAGCAGGAGTCAGCCAGTGTTGTTACTCTGTGATTGAGTGGTGATCAACCTGTGTTGTTGCTCGGAGCTGCTGAAAGGTTGCCAACAGGTGTTGCAATGGAAGGGAGTTTTGCAAGAGGTCTGGGCATTGAACTCTTAACGCCGACTAACTTCAAGAAGTGGAAGTCGTGCATGAAGAGTTATCTTCTGGGCGAGGAGCTGTGGGAAGTCGTCGGTGGAGACGACAGACAGGAAGTCACTGCTGCTTTCGGTACTGCTGAGCAGGTTAGGCTCTGGAGAAGAACAAATGCTAACGCAGAGTTCATTCTGAAGAGAGCCGTGTCTCCGGAACTGTTTGATCACATCATTGGATGTGAGTCGGCTGCTGATATTTGGACAACCATTGATGAGTTGTTCAATAGGAAGAATGTGGCACGGCTTCAGTTCCTGGAGAATGAGTTGGCCAGGGCAACTCAGGGAGACCTTTCCATCTCCAAGTACTTCTTAAAGATGAAGAGCTTGTGTACTGAGCTATCGGCACTGGATCGTGATGAGCCTATCTCTGAGGTAAAGATGAAAAGGCACATCGTCCGCGGCTTGCGGAAGGAGTATGTGGCCTTTGTTACATCTGTTCAAGGGTGGGCTACTCAGTCGTCGTTGCTTGAGCTGGAGAATCTGCTTGCCTCGCAGGAGAGCTTAGCAAGGCAGATGGCTGGAGTGAATCTGAATCAGGAAGGCAGCGAAGCTCTCTTCTCAGGCAAGAAGAAAGGATGGGAAGGGAAGAAGAAGAAGAAGGTGCAGGCCGCTGGTGAAAATGAGACTTCAACTTCATATCCACCGGAGAGGAGCAATGCTCCTAAGGACTGGAAGAAGAATCTGAAGTGCTACCGGTGTCATCAGCGAGGGCACTTCAAGCGGGACTGCAAGGTCAAACTGCAGCCTGGGCATATTGCAGGAAAGGAGGAAGCTTGCTCGAGAAGTGAAGAAGCAGAATGGGGCGGAGCTTTCTTGACGGGCACTTGTGTCCGGGCCTTGTCTGCTGAGGACTTCAACGACGAGTGGATCGTGGACTCCGGGTGTGGTCATCACCTCACCGGAGACAAATCGAAGTTCACCTCCATGCAGCCTTACTCAGGTAATGAAGCTATTATCACTGCTGATAATACTGTTTATGCAGTAGAGAAAGAGGGGGTCGTGTCTTTGGGTAGTGATCAGGGGCCACTCACGTTAAGGAGTGTGTATCACGTGCTGGGCATGAAGAAAAACCTCTTCTCGGTGACCAATGCGGTGGACGTTGGGTATCATGTTCTGTTTGGGCCAACAGACGTGAGGTTCCTTCGCAACGTATCAGCGGTAAAGGCTGATGTTGCTCATGTTGGGAGGAGGGTGAAGAGCTTGTATGTTCTTTCCACCAGTGCTTATGTTGATAGAATGAGGGCCAATGATAGTGCTGCTATCTGGCATGAGAGGCTGGGGCATGTTGGCATGGACAAGCTGAAGGCGATGGCGAGTAGAAGTTTGGTGAGGGGGTTGCCGAAGTTGTCCTCCTTTGGTGATGGGCATGTTTGTGCGGGATGTCAATACGGTAAGGCACATCGCCTTCCGTTTGATAAATCACAAACAAGGAGCAAGAAGCCACTGGAGTGTATTCATGGCGACCTGATGGGACCAACGGTTACTGCCAGCCTTGGCGGAAGCAGATACATGCTTGTCTTGGTTGATGACTACTCAAGGTATACTTGGGTGTACTTCTTAAAGGAGAAGTCGGAAGCCTTCCGTTTGTTCGTGGAGTTTAAGGAGTTGGTAGAAGGCCGGCTTGGCTTGCAGGTTAAGAAGCTTAGAACTGATAACAGGGGGGGAGTTTGTCTCCTCCGAGTTTTCTAACTTCTGCAGGAAGCACGGGATCCAACGGGAGCTTACATGTGCTCACACTCCACAACAAAATGGGGTAGCAGAGCGGAAGATCCGTCATTTGATGGAGACCTGCAAATGCTGGCTTCATGCGAAAGATATCCCAAGGTCCTTTTGGGCGGAGGGAATGTCTTGTGCTGCTTTTGTTATCAACCGGATGCCACTCAGCCCTATCAACATGAAGACTCCTATTAAGCTGTTGCTGAAGGAGAAGCCGAGTGTTGAACACCTTCGGGTATTCGGTTCAACTTGCTATGTGCATGTCCCGGATGCCTCACAGACAAAGCTGGTTGCGAAGGCAAGGAAACTTGTCTTTGTTGGCTATGATGAGCGGAAGAAGGGATGGAAGTGCATGGACCCTGTGACGAAGAAGTTCGTGGTGTCAAGAGACGTTGTCTTTGACGAGCTGACGTCATATGGAGGTGGCTCGGTGGAGCTAACCGGAAGTAGTAAGGTTAATGAAGCACCGGTGGAGGCTGTTGAAGGCTTAGAAGAGGAGCTTGCTGTTTCACCAGCAGCTCCTGTTGCTTCGAACTCCGAGGCTGAGCTGTCTGGCTCAGGAAGCAGGGGGAGCACTGCTCAATGCTTGCCCCAAGTAGGAGTGGAGCCCGAAGAAGCAACAGAAGCCGTGAGCAAGGAGCCATATCTTCGGAGTTCGAAGAGGGTGGTTAAGCCACCGGCTTGGTACTGTGATGGGAATGCAGTGATCTTTGTCTCCTGCTTCTTTGCAGGTCCTCTGGATGAGCGAGAGCCTGCAAACTTCAACGAGGCCACTGGAGTAAAGGAGTGGGATGATGCCATGAAGGAAGAGATTGATGCTCTGAAGAAGAATGAAACCTAGGACCTTGTGCCCAAGGTTGATGGCGTTACTCTGGTTACTTGCAAGTGGGTGTATAAGTTGAAGAAGAAGGCTGATGGGAGCATTGATCGGTTCAAAGCTCGCCTGGTCGCTAGAGGATTCTCACAGCAGTATGGAGAAGACTATGAGGAGATATTTAGTCCAGTTGCGAAGATGACTTCTGTAAGAGTGGTGATCGCCTTGGCTGCTAGCAAGGGATGGAGGTTGTGGCAACTCGATGTGAAGAATGCCTTTCTTTATGGAGAGATTGACAAGGACATCTTCATGGATCAGCCGCTTGGTTTTGTCTCTGAGAAGCATCCGGACTATGTCTGCAAACTCAGGAAGGCTCTCTATAGGTTGAAGCAAGCTCCTCGAGCGTGGTATGGGAAGATTGCAGAGTACTTGCAATTCTGTGGATACCTGGCTTCCAACTCGGATTCAAGCTTGTTCGTCAAGAAGAAGGGAGAGCTAAGAGTCTTGGTCCTGCTGTATGTGGATGACATGATCATCACAGGGAACTCGGAGGAGGAAGTAGCAAGGCTCAGGGCAGAGCTTGCTATACGCTTCGAGATGAAAGACTTGGGAGAGTTGCATCTCTTTCTTGGTCTGGAAGTGGAGAGGAAGGAGTGCGGGGTTCTCATTAGCCAGAAAGGGTATGCTGATCGCATTGTGAAGCAGTTTGGCATGGGCGAAGGGAAGAAGTGCTCTACTCCACTGGAATCTGGGCTGAAGCTTCGACGGGATGAGGGAAGGGTTCTTCATGATCCCTTGGTGTTCAGGGCTCTTGTTGGGAGCTTGATTTATCTGACGATTACAAGGCCGGATATAGCTTATGCTGTTTGCCGAGTAAGTCGGTATATGGCTGAACCAAGGCAATCTCATCTAGTGGCGGCGAAGGGAATTCTGAAGTATGTCAAGGCTTCTTCTGATATGGGACTCCTCTATAGAAGGGACACGGAGGTTGCATTGCTCGGGTACACGGATGCTGACTATGGCAGTGATTCGGATGATCGAAGGTCTACTTCAGGTTATGTGTTCACTTGCGGTTCAGCTAGCATCTCGTGGTGTAGCAAGAAGCAGGACTCAGTGTCGGTTTCAACCACGGAGGCGGAGTATAAGGCTTCGGCCTTGGCTGCTCGGGAAGCCGTTTGGTTGAGGAGGCTTATAGAGGATGTTCATGAAGAAGTGCAAGGGCCTACTTTACTCCGGGGTGACAATGAGAGTGCTCTCAAACTGGTTAACAATCCAGTGTGTCACGCCAGGACCAAGCATATAGAGATTGATCACCACTTCATCAGGGAGAAGATGTTGGAGGGGTCTCTGCTGGTCGGGCATGTTCGGAGTGAAGATAATCTTGCTGACATCTTCACGAAGCCACTGTCGAAGGGGCCCTTTGAACGCTTGCACAGCTTGCTGGGCTTGGTCACCACTTCCCACTTCAAGGGGGAGTGTTGAAGTTTGTGAAGTGAAATTGGGTGACGGGACAGGCCGGGCGGCCTGGGGCGGACAACTTTGGCGGACTAGGCGGACTGGGCGGACTGAGATGTGCGGCCTGGTGGAAGGTCTAGTGGGAAGCCAGTTGTTCTTCTGAGCGGTTTGCACGGGTTGAGTCCGCGGACTATGCGGTCTGGATTCTGCGGATTAGGTATTTGCTGATTGGCTTTGCCAAAGAGCGGCCTGAGCGGATGAAGGTTGCGGGCTGGTGCTTTGTTCAGTGGCCGCGGGTGCAAGCTTGTGCTGATAGGCGGTTTGGCTCGTGTCTGCGGGTAGCTTGCAGACTGGAGTGTCCGCGGTGTGGGCTGTTGCGGACTGGGCTTAGAGCTTGGCTGTGGCCTTGTCGAGCCCTGGTGGCACAGCAGGCGATTTGCTGTGGAGATCGATTGGCGGACTGGGTTTTGGAGTCCGGGGTTGGCTACTGCGTTGGACAGAAGTGTGAGGAGCTGGCGGACTGATGGCGGTCTGTGCCAGGGTGTTTGGCGGACGGGAATTTGAGTCCGCCATGCTCGCATTAGCCCTTGATGGTTTTGGACTTGGTCACACTTTGTGCCAAGGCCATGGTGTCCGCGGTATCCGCCAAGTCCACTGTGACCGGGCGGACTGTTGCTGTCTTCCTTTGGTCGTGGACTTATGGCGGATTGAGGTGTGAGTCTTGCGGACTGCCTCGGGTTGGTGCAGACTGCCATTGAAGGGGGTTGCTGTCTTGCAGTGGTTGGAGCTTTGCGGGCTGATGCCTTGTCCGCATAGCTTGTGCGGACTGAAGAGGGTTCGCCATTGTATGCCTAGCTCCTGGCGGTTTTCCTTGGTATCCGGCTAAGTCCATGCGGACTCGGCGGACGGTGTTTTTGCTATCGCGCGGGCTGGGGTGGTGACGCTATCTCTAGGGCGGTGACCACACTCCTCACCTCACCTATAAATAGGACCCCCTGGCACATCTACAGTAACTTGAGTGAACAGTAAGTTGGGGTGTGCAAGGGGCTGCGGTCTGTGTTTGTCAGTCCGCGCGGATTGTTTCAGGCTGACGGTTTGCTGTGTGCAGGTCGCGCGGATAGCTTCAAGGAGCCAGGAGTGTGGCTGTGACTTCGGTCAAGTGCTTGGAAGTATGCGGTCTCTGCGGACTCAGCAGGAGGTCGCTCTGCGGCTTGTCAGTTCTGTTTCATCTTTACCAGCTTCAATAACCTGTCCGCCGGCTTCAGGCGGGTAGGGGTGTTCCTCAGTTCAAGTTCAGTAGGAGGCGAATAACGGTGTGTCCGCGCGGCCTCGCGGCTTCGACGGACTCCGTGCTATTCGGCGGATTGCAGCTAAGCTTGGGCGAGCTCAGCGGACTCAGCGACCTCGGCGACCTCGCGGTCTCGGCAGACTCGGGTGCTGTCCCCCCGGCTTGTTTTTGGGTGCTTTCTGTTTACAGCTGTGATACTAGCGAAATCATGTCTCGCGATGTATGCCTCGCATTGTAAAGAAGTGAATGAATAATAGACCTGCTTGTGCTTCCATTGTTTGTTGGGATTTACATTTGTACCTCTAGTCCTCGATTTCCGCTGGTTCAACGTGCGAACTGGGTAGTTCCGAAGATATTAATTTGGCGTTTGGGCTATCTTGCTGACCACGTTGAGAAAATTTAACAGAGGATGATTCCATACCATACTTCCTTATCAATTCTAGGGTGAACTTAGACTGGCATATGGACAATCCATCTTCAGTCTGTCTAACTTGGAGACTCAAGAAGAACTTAAGTTCCCCCATACTGCTTATTTCAAATTGTCCTTGCATTAGTTTTGCAAACTTCATGCAAAGACTACTTTCTGTAGACCCAAATATGATGTCATCTACATATATTTAGACTAAGATAATCTTGCCTCTGGATTCCCTAAGGAATAGAGTCTTGTCTATTTTCCCCCTTCTGAATTTATTCTCAATGAGGAAACTAGACAGGGTTTCATACCAAGACCTAGGGGCTTGTTTTAACCCATACAAAGCCTTCTTAAGTCTATAAACATAATTAGGTTTAGTAGAATCAACAAAACCTGATGACTGTTCTACATAGACTTTTTCCTTCAGATTTCTATTCAGAAAAGCTGACTTAACATCCATTTGGTATACCTTGAACCCTTGAAATGTTGAATAGGTAAGTAACATCCTTATTGCTTCCAGTCTTGCTACTGGAGAAAAGGTCTTATCAAAATCAATACCTTCTTCCTGCCTATATCCTTTTGCAATAAGTCTAGCTTTGTTCTTTATAATTACTCCATTTTCATCCAACTTGTTCCTAAAGATCCATTTAGTTCCTATAATGTTGTGGTCTTTTGGTTTAGGAACTAGCTCCCAGACTTTGCATCTTTTGAACTGGTTCAGCTCCTCTTGCATTGCCTCAATCCAATGAGGGTCTAGGATTGCTTCTTCAAATTTCTTTGGCTCTACTTGGGATATAAAACTGGAGTAGAGAACTGAACTTAGATTCCTGCTCCTTGTTTGTACCCCTTGTCTGAGATCTCCAATAATTTTATTGGCTGGATGATCTTTTAAATGCCTATTTGCTGGAGGCAGCCTGTCTTCTGGTTGTACACCTTCAGCTTCTTCATTCAGCAGCTCCTCTTGGTCTTCTTCAGCAACAGGAGTATCTTGTACTCCCCCTGGACAGCAGCCACTATCATCCACTTGCTAACTTGCAGTAGAACCTTCTTCAATAGTAAGCTTGTCCATCTTCTCAGTCACACCTGTGGAGCTGCAAACACTTCTAGGCAATTCATTGTTAATGAGTCTAGCTTCATCAAAAACTACATGAACAGACTCTTCTACAACTTGAGTAGTCAAGTTGTAGGCCCTATAAGCCTTACTGTTGTTGTTGTACCCAACAAAGATCCCCTCTTGGGATTTGGCAGCAAACTTGGTTAAATAAGACTTACCATTGTTAAGTATATAACATTTACAACCAAAGATCCTGAAATAAGATAGATTTGGTTTTCTGCCCTTCACAATCTCATAGGGGGTCTTCTTGTGGCTCTTGGTGATAGTAGCCCTATTGATCACATGACATGTAGTATCAACTGCCTCAGCCCAGAAATATTCTGGGAGAGATGTGTCACTCAATAGGGTTCTACCAGGCTCTATCAAGGTTCTATTTTTCCTTTCAACAATACCATTTTGCTGAGGTGTTCTTGGTGAGGAAAATTCCTGAAATATCCCAAACTCTTCACATAGCTTTGTCATATTATCAGACTGGAATTCAGTATCATGGTCACTTCTGATTTTGACCACTATACTGTTCAATTCATTCTTAATTTGTTTAACAAAACTATACAAGATACTTGGTGTCTCATATTTTTGCCTTAGGAAGAACACCCAGGAATACTTTGAGTAGTAATCAACTATCACAAATGTGTAGACCTTCCTACCTAGGCTGTGAACTGGTATAGGACCAAAAAGATCCATATGCAAGAGGTATAAACACCTCACAACATCTTTGTTCTCAAGGCTATGAAAGGTGGATTTGGTCTGCTTTCCCTTTTGACAAGCTGAGCATATCCCAACCTTTATACACTTAACCTGAGGACCATTCCTCACTAACTCTTTGCTAAAGAGTTGACCAATTGTCTTATAGTTAAGATGAGCCAGCCTCTTGTGCCATTTAACACAATGTGAGACTTTCTCATCAGCTACAAGACAAATAGGAGAAACTATGTTCTCACACATAATGTCTAGACAATAGACATTTCTCTTCCTATATCCTGTCAGAATGATCTTTTGATCACTTGACCTACTGATATGACAACCATCTTTGACAAATGAGATGTCATATCCTAAATCACTCAGCTGACTTATGCTAATGAGGTTATGTTTCAAACCCTTTACATAAGCCACTTGAGTAATTGTAATTAGGTTGCTAGAAATGTTACCAAAGCCTTTGATGATTCCTTTTTCTGAACCACCAAAGGTAACCTTAGGACCATCCTTGATTGGTATATAGTCCTTCAGCAATCCCCTAGTTCCAGTCATGTGCCTGGAACATCCACTGTCCAAGTACCATATTGGGGCATGACCACTTGGACTCACCTGCAAAACAGATTACTTAACCTTAGAACCCAAATAATTCTTGGGTCCTTGGTGCAAGTTAGTTTGACTTTTAACAAAACTACCTGTAGATCTTCTAACAGGCAGTTTGCTACTCTCCTTGACACTTGAATTGTGCCAACAGTCTATGGCAAAGCGGCCTACCTTGCCACAACACAAGCACTCAAATCTGTTGTACCTTTGTTTAGGTACAACCCTGGCTGTTTTATCTACAGCAGGCTTCTTGTTGAGTACTGGGTCTTTGCCCTTAGACTTGGACTTTACTGTCCAGGCAGGTTTTGCAAACCCCAATCCAGTTTTACCCTTATGAGATACAAACTCATCTATCAAAGGTAGAACAGATTTTGGTTTAGAAAAACTTGCTACAATATCTCTCTCCTTCTGAAGTCTAACCTCCAGATTTCTAATTTGATCATTCTTGAATGTAATAGTACCCATCTGAATAACAGTAATGTTCTTCATCCTGGCTATTTCATTTAGTTTCTGATCAAGCAACTTGTCAAAATCTGTTGCAGCCACTTTGAGACTAGCAATCTCCTTAGCCTGAGTTTTGTCCAAGAGTTTGCTTTTCTTCAAAGCCTGCAACAATACTCTATATTCATCAATCAACTGATGAATGTCTCCTTCAGATTCAGATCCACTCACATCACTTGATGCTGATGTATCTGATTCTGATCCAGCACTCAAACTTGAACTAGAAAAACAAATTTGTACCTTACTTGGTCCAGGTTGATCCTGGATCTTGTCTCCTTCTGATAAGGCCATCAGTCCCTTGAACTGAATGTCCTCATGCTCATAAATTGAGTTCATTAGCTGCATGAACTCATTTTCTTCTTCTTCAGCAAACAAGCCAATATAGGCTTCAGCTTCTGAATCTGTTTCTGAAGATGACATATCAGTCAGACTTTTATCCTTCTTAGCAACAAAGGACCTTTCCTTTTTGCCCTTAAATTGAGTCTTCTTCTTGTCAGTGGACTCTTTCCTCTTTTCTGGACAATCAACTACTACATGTCCTTGTCTATTGCAACAATAGCATATTATTTTTGAGGATGAAGTTTTACTAGACTTGGTCTTTCTCCTATCATTCCTTGATGACTTCCTTTTCTGGTAGTAGTCATCTTTTGGCTGTGAAGTGGATTGCTTGGACCTCCACTGCTTCTTCTTTAGAAACTTCTGAAAATGCCTAGTAAATGCAGCAAAGTCTTCATCACTTTCACTGCTTTCTGACTTCTTGCTATCTAAAGTATCTGTCTCTGCCTCAGCAACTTTTTGAGGTGGAGATGGAGACTTGCTTTTATATTTCCTAGTGGCTTCAGTCTTGAAGGCCATAGCTCTTTCTTTGTGCTCCACCCTAGTAGTCTTTTCTTCCTCCTTCCTTACCATTAACTGCATCTCATAAGATAACAATTTTCCAAACAAAGTTGGGCGAGATATGTCAGCTAATTTGGCCATTTCCCTTATGACACAAATCTTGGTGTCACAGTCCTTTGTCAGGGATCTCAAGAACTTATCATTCAACTCATAATTGCTGAACTCTCTTCCATAGGGCATCAATTCATTGACTATCCTATAGAATTTCTTGTAGCATTCAGTTATGCTATCAGACCTGCCTTATCTGAAGCTTTCATACTCTTGATTTAATAAAGACTTCCTGTCTTGTCTTACCTCTTCAGATCCCTCCATATAGACTATCAGTGTGTCCCACATTTCTTTTGATGTTTTACAATGAATCAGATTCTGAAATGTGGCATCATCAATTGCACTCACAATAATATTCTGGGCCCTCTTGTCCATAGTGGCCAGAATTATTTCATCCTTGGTCATTTCTGAATAGTCTTTGGGAGTTCTCTGATTAGCATCTAGAACAGATACTTTCATTTGCACATATGACCCTTCTTTGACTGTAATGTAAATTCTTGGGTCAGAGGCTTCCATAAAAAGTCTAACCCTCTCTTTCCATATGCCAAAAATCTCTTTTCTGCAGATTGACAATTTCATGGATCCTAGCTCTTTGTGATTCTCAGTTGAACCCGTTTTCTTGATTCTTGATTATGCTGATTCTGCCTACAGGATCTTTTACTCAGACTGTTATGTCCTTTTTCAAGAACCTCCCTCTGATACCACTTGAAAGAACTAGTGCCTAAACACCTAGAGGGGGGGGGGGGTGAATAGGTGCACTTAATCTTTTTAACTTTAAAGGCAGAAACACTGAATTATTAGACCTGTTTATGCAATCCTCTACAGCAATTCAGCACATATAACACAGCAATCACAGAATAAATCACACACAGAGTACACACAGCTTTTATAGTGGTTCCCCAAGGTCTGGGTACATCCACTTTCCCCCTTCGCCTATCTAGTAGTGTACTAGATTCGGCCTAACTTCTCCACTTCTCCTCAGATCCTCAGATCTTACAACTCAGAACACCAAATAGGTTCCTACAACTCAGATTGATCCCACTCCTATCACTCAGGCACAAAGCCCTACCACTCAGTCTTCACCAAGACCTACACTCAGCCTTCAACAAGGCCTACACTCAGCCTTCAACAAGGCCTACACTCAGAGAAATGTATCTCCTACACTTAGGCACACAAGCCCTACCACTCAGCCTTTATAAATATAGGCTTACAACTCAGATCCCTTAGGATCCTACAGAAAATAAAGAGTACAAAGATTAATAACCACAACTCTGATTGAGAAAGATAAGTTGACTGGCTTCTTGATGAGTTCTTGAAAGAACTTTGCAGAGATCAAACGCCCTTGACTTTCTTCAAAGCTTCTTGAATTAGAACACAGTAGGGTTGTATCTCTATACAGATGATCTTCAATCAACTGCTGACTTGAGAATCAGATCTCAATCTGAAACTTTCTTAGCAGCCTGGTTCAATAGCTGTCTTCTTAGAAGGAGCTCTCTCTCTCCAACTTCTTAGATCTTCACTTAAAGGTCTTCTTCTGGTTGTGTTGTTTTTCACTTCATTGATTGCTTTCTCGATCTCTATCTGTTGAAGGAATAAGCCTTTATATAAGCTTTCTTCATGGTGACCGGCTGATCCGGTTTCTAACGATCTTTTGATAGCTCTGACAGTAGCAGTTGACCGGTTGAAATGGCAGCTGTCAAGTCATCCAGTCACTTCTTGAAATCTCTGTCACTGTCTGAAAGTGTCGAGACAGATAGTCTTTATGTGTCGACACAAATAGACCAAGTGTAGACACAAGTAGACTAAGTGTCGACACTAGCCTTCATGGTGTCGACACAACTCCTTGTGTTGTTGAAATAGCTTCTCGACACTGCTTCTTCAGAATGTGTCGACACTGATCCTGTGTGTCGACACAAGTCCTTCTTTAATACTTAGTTGATTTCAGCTAAGTGTCGAAACAACTCCTTTGTGTCGACACATCTTCTTGTGTTGAAACTTGTTGAGTGTCGACACATCTTCTTTGTGTCGACACATGCCTTCTGTGTTGAACCTTTTGCTGAGTGTCGACACAACTCATTTGTGTCGACACATTCTTCATGTGTTGAGACTTTTGATGAGTGTCGACACATCTCCTTTGTGTCGACTCTTGTACTTAAAATTTGTTGAAGTTTGCTGAGTGTCGACACAGCCTCCTATTGTCGACACATTCTACTGTCGACAAAGTTTCTCTGAGTGTCGACACTGCTTCTAAGTGTCGACACTGATTATGTAGACAATTCTTCATTGTGTGTCGACACAACCTGTATGTGTCGACACTTTTCTTCTGGTGTCGACTCTGCATTCCTGGTGTCGACACAATTACTCCAAGTGTCGACACAGCTTCTCTAGGTGTCGACACAAGCCTTCTTAAGTGTCGATACTTTTCTTCTGGGTGTCGACACATGGACTTAGAAACTTTTCCTGCAAACCTGCAGTTACTTAACCTGCACAAATAAACTCAAAGCACATCAAATACACCTTGATGTATATCATTGAGTAGGGTGAGGCTTCTTCAAATCAGGTATATATATTCCAATGTACCCAACATAGAATCGTTGAGTTAGCTGGTTGGCATCGAGTGCGTTGAATGCACTCAACGCAGCGTCTAGTGTACTCGATGCTTTTTCATGTACTTATTGTTTTCGTCGAATCATTGCTTATCTCTAGTGGTTTGGTTTTGTTATGTAAAAATCATTGAGTGTTGCTGTATTCGTCGTGTATACTTGACGAATCAGTATGGACTTGGTATTTCTGGGTCGAATTGTATCTAATCCATCGAGTTTGGCCTTAGGCCAATTTCTTTGATTTATTCCCCCATTTGTTATTGGATAAGCTAGTGTTTTGGCTTTGGTTTGTCTGTGTTCGGCAATGGTTGTCGGTGTTTTGGTTGTATGATTATGGCTAGGTTGGTAGTGGATAAAGGACCACCAACTTGAGCCATTTTGGTGAATTATTGGCCAGGTGGGTTTGCCCGGTGTGGGTATGTGACAACTGGTGTGTTGGGTGGTTTCTCACCACCGCAGGTGCCGGTTTTTCCCCAGTTTTGGGTGTGTCGAGGTATAAGACAACCTTTCCTTAGGCACTTGTTAAGTTTTTGATGTTGGTGTGTTGGGCTGGTTCCCACCACCGCAAGTGCCGGATGGCCGGTGTTTTCTTTTGTTTACCAAGTTATGGGCTACTTAATTCCTAATACTTATAGTTATTTATTTACAATTCCATAAAGCATGGATCTTTATAACACTTGGTGCAAATTCCATATTGTTGAGCTCGTAAGTTAGTCTTTTCTCATTAAACTTGTCTTAGGGTTGGTAACCCTTTATTCCTCTTTTGGTTTATTTCTAATATTTTGATCTTTCAACTCCACTTGTATTTTCTTTCTTGCTGAGGTGTTCTTTCTTTGAATGCCTCTGGTTTGTAGAAGTAGCCGGTTGAGCGGCTAGGATTGGTTTTTGGCTGGTACTCTGTAGCTGTCTCTTTTCCACACCGTTGTGAGGTAGTGTGTTGTTTTATTCTTGTTCAGACATACATATCTTTTAGCGGGCTCATGTCAGGTTGTTGACGCCCAATATATTTTTGTATAATGTTAAGTACATGCTAGCTGCTAAGACTTTTTCTGTATGGCTTGTTGTGTTTACTTGCTCTCTGGGAAGGTTTTATGCTAAGTTGCATATTAGGTATTTTAAATTATAAAATTATTACTTTTGTACAACCTCGGGCTCGCGAGAGGTCCTCAAGGTGCGAATAGTCGAAGCGGGCGAGAGGAATTGATGGGTGAGTGGGACCATGGGGTCCACTCGTAGGTGGCGAGGCGAGTGGCCTCTGCAGTAGGCGAGACGTCCCTCCTAGGGTGGCGAGAAGACCTTTAAACAACGAGAAGACCCCATAGCAAAGGATATCAGCGAGACGAGCAGGAAGGCCCATCTCGCCTCCAGGTGCTCCCCCACTCACCACACAGAAAAGGGGCTGTTTTCACATTTCTATACCCAGGGGGGTTTACTCTTCTATCCAGGGTAATTTTACCCTTTTGCCCCTGGTGGTCTGCATATAACTCCTCAGAACAGCGGAGGTTCGCTGTTGGCAGACCCGACCAGTGGTTCTCTGGTAATTTCAGGTCAGCCCAGTATGGTTATTTGCATATCCAATTCAGAAAACTATAAATAGACCCAGAGGGGTTCTTCAGAAGACACACAGATTTTGGTCCGGGACTTGAGAGGATATTTCTGTGCTTTCTGAAGAGCTCCAAGCCCAGCTTTTGGCTTTGGAGGGGAAGCTCTCAGAGATCTTTCGGGTAAGCGGTGGGACCTCCCTGCTGAGGCTTTGGGTCAGTTTCTAGTCCTTCACGACCAGTCGGAGGTCGCAGCTTGGGACGAGTAGGTGTCGGCTACGCACCTATTTTTCGAACTCTTGTCGAAGTCAGATTTTGGCTTCAACAGTTCTGGTGTGGTGAGCGTGGAAGGTAGCTGATATAAGAAAAACTTGAGTTTAGTCCGATGGCAGGAGGTGAAGGTGAAGGATCTGGTTCAGGAGGTTCCCCATCAAGGGTAGAGGAGGCAACAAGGAAGATGCTGGATTACTTCAGGCGAGAGATCCTGCAGACCATCAGCTTGGCCTTCTCGGCCAGAAGCGAGTCGGCAACACCTCAGGTTCCGATAGAGAAGGTCCTTCTCTTGGGCAGAACGCCCCTGGACAACGCCCGAGGAAGGAGGTCTCGACAGAGGCTGGCGAGAGGGACGTGGCGGCGCAAGATCTTTTTCCAGGACAACGTCCCGAGAAGGAGATTCCGGCAGAAGTTGGCGATTGGGAGGCTGCCATGTGAGAGCTCTTCCCTGGGCGTGGTCTCGCGGATCGGGCTAGTCAGCCGAGGCCACAAGACGTGCCCTCTCGGAAGGCAGGTGGCGAGAGACCATTTAGTGAGCTCATCATCTCGGCTCCGGTGCCGGAGGGGTTCCGGGAGCCCGACATGTCCTACTACTCGGGAAAGGATGACCCTGTACAGCACGTACAGTGGTTTGAAGATGTAGTTTCGATAAGGCAGATGACGGATGCCTTCAAGTGTCGGCTGTTTGCCATCACGTTGAAGGAAAAGGCATGGGACTAGTTCCACCAGTTGTCAGCAAGGTCGATCTACTGTTTCGAAGATCTGCGAAGAAGTTTCCTGTTGAGGTTTTCAACATCGAAAAAGCGCAAGAAGGAGGTGGAGTGCCTGTTTGCGGTGAGGCAGAAGCAGGATGAGACGTTGGGACATTACATGGATCGGTTTCAGGAAGAGGTCCTCCTAGTCTAGGAAGTTCCAGGGTATACGCTGATGTTCACGTTTACTCTGGGACTGAGGCCGGGTTTCTTTAGTATGGACTTGAAGAGAGTGCCCTCCCTCTCTTTTGAGGAGCTCATGGAGAGGGCGGCAAAGGAGACAGACTTCGAGAGGGCCAATCTGGTGTTTGCGAGGAAGCTGGCCAGGTTGGCGGAGGATGATGTGAAGGAGCCGGAAGCAGGAAGGTGGAGGGAGCAGAGAGAAGAGAGGAGGAGGGAAGAACCCCGAGGTCAGGGGAAACAGGGACTGCATCAAGGACGGGGGGCCCGGGAGCCGAACAATCGTTTAGGTTTGAGGCCTCAGGAGGGTAGCCCCCAGGAGCTAGGAGGAGGCTTTCAGGGAAGAGATAACTTCCGTGAGCCGAGGAGGTACGATCATCCGGCATGGAGGCAGGGGCCGAGGGATCGCTTCCAGAACCAGCAAGAGGCAATGGAGATTGGTCGAGGTAGAGGAGGAAGGAGAGGAGCTCGGGGAGGAGCTGGAAGGAGAGATAGTGGAGAGGGAAGAAGGGGCAGGGTGACATTTCCTTTCTATGACTTCCATCAGTTGGAGGGTCACACAATGGCCACCTGCCAAGAGTTCTTACAAGTGAGAGAAGCCAGGAGGGTGAGGAGGCAGGAGCTGCCGGTGAAGATCGTGGAAGTGCAGCAGGGGGAGACGGAGGATAGATGCGAGGAGTGGGTGGATGTAGGAACCCGGGGAGTGATCGGGGTGATCCACGGAGGATTTGCGATCGAGGCCACTCGTAAGGTTAGCCTCCAGACCATGTACCGAAGGGGGTATCAACGACCTCCCAGGCTCCGCCCCCAAAAGAAAAAATTACCTTTTCTTTAGAGGATATGCCTTATTATGAAGACCTGTTCTGCGACGCCTTGGTGATCTAGATGGCGGTAGAAAACTTCATGGTCTCCAAGATCCTAGTGGACAACGAGAGTTATGTAAATATGATCTTCAAGAAGGCCTTTGATGAGATGCAGGTTAAGGACAAGAGAGTACTAGCTTCAGACGGACCATTGTTCGGTTTCTCAGGAGAGAGGAAGGAAGTGGAAGGAGGAGTAGGGCTGCACGTGAAGTTGGGGGGCGTGTCATGAAACTGCAGGTTCGTGATCGTGGATTCCCCGAGCTGCTATAGCGCCATCTTTGGGCGCCCCCTCATCAGCGCCTTTTGCTGTGTCCCCTCCTCATTTCATCAATGCCTCAAGTTCAATAATGGAGGGGTGCAGGTCAGGGTCAAAGGGGACCCGAAGGTGGCAAGACAGTGCTACGTTACAGCAGTCAACACCATATCATGGATGGCAGAGGTAGAGGAGTTGGAGAAGGAAATGGCGACTCATGAAGAGGTTATCAGAGAGGAGGAGATGAGCCTAGAGGAGGAAGGAGAGGAAGCTGAAGAGGAAGTCGAAGGGGAGGAGATTAAGGAAGAGTAGCGGGGAGAAGATGTTCAGGAGGTCCAGAGGGACGAAGAGTTGGAGCCGCAGGAGGGTAGGTAGGTGAAGATGGAAGATGGAGCTGAGAGGGAAGCCTAGAGAGGCGTGGAGGTTGAGCAGCAGCAGACTGAGAGCCTAGAGGAGGCGATGGAAGTTGAGGGAGCAGGAGGAGAAGAGGAGTTGGGGTAGGAAGAGGAGGCAAGGGCCGGCTGGGAGCAGTCGCGGCTGGAGCCGACGGAGGAGGTGGTGGAGATGGAAGTCTTCACCGGAGCCAGCCAGGTATAGAAGGTGAGGATCAGCGGGGGTCTGAGCCCCGAGGACCAGGAGAGAGTGCAGTCTTGGATCCAGAACAATGTTGACATCTTCGATTGTAGCGCGGCTGACATGTCGGGCATCCATGCGGATATGGCCTGCCACCGCCTAAACCTGGATCCCAAGACGCGCCCCATAGGCCAGAAGATGAGGACCATCGCAACTAAGCTGGAAAAGCCAATCCGCGAGGAGGTCAAGAAGCTTCTGGAGGCTGGATTCATCTCGGAGATCCAGTATCCAGGCTTGGTCTCCAACGTGGTAATGGTGAAAAAGGGGGGGGGAGTGGTGCATGTGTATCGACTTTTCATTACTAAATAAATCGTGCCCCAATGATTGCTACCCCCTACCTTGAATCGACGTGCTGGTTGATTCAGCCGTTGGTTTTTCAATTATGAGTTTTTTGGATGCTTTTTCAGGTTACCACCAGATCCAAATGTACCCTCCCAACGTCAAGGACATCTCCTTCATCACAAGGGAGGGATGCTTCAGCTATAAAATGATGCCCTATGGGTTGAAAAATGCAGGGGCCACATACCAACGCATGATGGATCGAGTCTTCCAGGGCCAGAGGGGGAGGAACCTGGAGGTCTATGTTGATGACCTTATGGTTAAAAGCAACGGTGTGGACTCACACCTTTGAGATCTGGAGGAGACGTTTTCCACCTTGCGGAAGTTCAAAATGAGGCCGAACCCCTTAAAGTGTGTTTTTGGGGCAAGCCGTGTGAAGTTCCTCGGGCATATTTTGACCTCGGAGGGCGTAGAACCCAACCCAGATAAGGTGAAAGCCATCCTAGAGCTAGAGTCTCCACGCAATGCTAAGGAGGTCCAGCACTTGACAGGAAAGTTGGCCGGCCTAAGTAGATTCCTCTCTAGGTCGGGAGAAAAATGCTCATCATTCTTCAAGGTGCTGCGGGGTAACGAAAGGTTCGAGTGGACTGCCGAATACGAAGAAGCTTTTCAGGGGCTGAAGAAGCATCTCTCCCTAGCTCCTCTACTTCAAAGCCCGAAGGAGGGGGAGGACTTGGCCTTGTATCTTGGAGTGGGAGCAGAGGCAGTGAGCTCCGTCCTAGTTAGGGAGGAGGGGAGGAAGCAGCTGCCAATCTATTACGTTAGCCGGATCCTAAAGAAGGCGGAGCTTCGCTACCCTATCCTGGAAAAGCTGGCATACGCCTTGATCATTTCGGCCAGGAAGCTCTGGCCATATTTCCAAGCACATTCAATCAGGGTGGTGACAGACCATCCCCTCCGTAAGATTTTTGAAGGAGTGGAGCACTCAGGTAGACTGGCCAAGTGGTCTATCGAGTTGAGTGAATTCGATATCTCGTTCGTACCAAGGCTCTCCATCAAGGCGCAGGTAGTGGCCGACTTCTTGGCAGACTACGTTGTGGAGGTCGGGGCCGAGGAGTCCCGACTGCAGGAGGCATGGAAGATGATAGTTGATGGAGCCTCCGGAAAGCACTCCCTCGAAGCGGGGGTGGTATTGACAAGTACTCAAGGGGTCACCATGGAGCAGACAGTGGTCTTTCATTTTCCTACAACCAACAACCAGGCATAGTATGAGAATGTGATAGTCGGCCTTCGTTTGGCAAGAGAGCTTGAGATCCAGCATGTGGAGGATTTCACGGACTCATTGGTGTTGGCATCGTAGATCCGAGGGGAGTTCGAAGCTCGGGAACCCACCCTTGTGATGTATTTGTCCATGGTAAGGGCGATCATCAGAGGGTTCCGGACATTCTCCATCCAAGATGTTCCAAGAGAAGAGAGGACAGCAGCCGATCAGTTTGCCAAGTTTGGACATCGAGGAGGGGGTACCTTGACTGATCTGTTCCATCCTGCGATCGAAGAAGGGGAGCTCATGGAAGTGGATTGGAGACACTCATGGGTAGATGTTGGATCCCTAGTTGATTTGGCTAGTTTCACTAGCTTAGAATGTGACCCAATATGTATAGCCAGGGTCAAATTTGTGTCCTAGAGTCTAGGCCAAGTCCTTAGAGTCAACATCAGATGGACCAGCTATCAACAAGACCATCAGAGACTCAAGACTTATAAGATTTCAAGACTAAGTAAAATGAGTTCGACGTTCGTCGAACTCAGGTCGACGAAAGACATGTTGAGCTCCACGATCTTGAGACATTTCTCTGTGCTGAGCTCGACGATCTTTGTTCTTTGTTCGACGAAGACTGAGATACATCAACAAGCTAAAGTCAGGGTAACTCCAGATTTTTCTAAGTCTAGCTTCAGGCTTTGGTCGACGAACAAGAATCTGAGCTCGACGAACTTGGACCTCAAGTTCACAACTTCTCAGCTCGACGATCTTTGAGCACCTGAACAAAAGCTCTTTGGTGTCAGGTACCTGATCAAAAACCTGAGTGGATTCCTACCAGGGTGGTAGAAGAGTGGATGTACCTAGGTTGGGGAACCACTATAAATTTCTTGTGTCATCTGGTTTCCCTTTTTCTTTTGTTTTGGTTGTGCTTTGTGATTTGCTAGGTTGTTTTATTTATTACTCTGATTACTAACCTGTTCACCTAGCTTTACAGCAAAAGTTGTAAAGATTTTTTAAGTAAGCACAGTACTCTATTCACCCCCCTCTAAAGTAGTTCAGATCTACCTTCACTTTCAATTGGTATCAGAGGCAGGTTGGTTAATCTACCACACCTTAAGAGGTTAATTGGTTGTACAGGCTAACACCTGAACCATAAAGATCCCCCTTGTTAGATCTGATTGTGTTGTTCCCTTATTAGATTTATATCTTCACAGAAATGGCTCAAAACAAAATTATGCAAGCATCAGACCTCCAGTATGCAATCTTAACAGATTTGCCATCTGGAAGGCAAGAATCAAATTATATATGAATTCTATTGATGAGGATATTTTTGCTTCTATCTTGACAGGAGTACCTACAGCACCTGCAGCTTCTACCAGCACCTCTACCAACATGACTGCAGTACCTCGTCCAGGTAACAATGATGCTTACAGGAAAGCCAAAATTGCAAATGCAAAAGCATTGAACATCTTGGCTCAGACTATGTCAGATGACATATTTCAGAAGGTGGCTGAGTGCACCTCAGCCAAGGCCATTTGGGACTCCCTCAACCAAATGGTAGCTGGTTCAACTGATGAAAGGAAAGACAGGAGATCAAATCTCATATCCCTGTATGAGAATTTCAAGAAGGATGAGGCTGAATCAGTTGCTAAAATGTACAATAGGTTGAGCTCAATCATCAATGAACTTAAAACATCGGATAAAGACATCACCCTGACAGAGGTGAATGACAAAATCTTGATGTGCTTCCCTAGCTCTTGGGACTCAAGAATCTGGCCTATCAAAGAAGCCGAAAGCCTAAATGAGATATCAACTGAATCTCTGCTAGGAAAATTAAAGTCTTATGAGAAGTTGGTTAAATCAAGAGAAGCAGCAGAACAGAAATCAACAACTCCAGTGAGAAAGGATCACAATATAGCTTTCAAGGCATGTGAGGAAAGTGAGACCTCAGCATCCAATGAAGAATTAATGAGGCTTTTTGCAAAAAGATTTTATAAGATGGCTAGAAAGGATTTCAGAAGGAAATCATCCAGGCAGGATGATAAGCCCAAGTAAGACAAGACACCAACCAAGGAGGTTGTGTGCTTTGGATGTAGAAAGCCTGGACACTACATCTCTGAATGTCCAGAAAACCAGAAGAAGGAGAAAAGCAGAGAAAAGGACTCCAGGAGAAAACACAGCAGCAGACCCTCTTCCAGCAAGTACAAAAAGAGAGACAAAGGCTTTGTTGCTGAAACATGGAGTGATGCTGAAGAAGAATCATCCTCCTCTAGCTCATGTGAAGAAGAGGAAGAAGCAAGATCCAAGGAGGTTTTCCTTATGGCAATTGATGCCTCGAGGAGCTGTTCAGGATCAGAAGGAGAATCTGAAGATGAGGCAGCCTCAGAGTCAGAGGCAGATCAGGTTCTTTCAAGTTTTAATTTTAATTCTGATTCATTTAAAATTGAATTCAAAACTATGTGTTTAGACTTAATTAGTTCAAAAAAGGAAATAAAAACCCTTAGAGAAAAACCAGGAAATCTTGAATATGTTAACTCAGAAAATATTAAACTAAAAGATCAACTAACTTTAGCAAATGAACAGATAATTAAATTAAAATCTGATTTATGTGAGGCTAAACAACTTGAGCAATCTCTCAATGGGAGAAGACTCAAGCTGATGGACATAACAAGCACAGTAAATGCCAGATTAAATGGCAAGCTGGGCTTGGGTGCATCATCAGGTTTGCCCCCCATAATTAAGAAAAATATCCTTACAACACCCAATAAATTTGTTTCTGCCAAGGGAAAAGATAAGATACCCATAGACAAGAGCAATAAAAATCAGAACACAGCTAATAAAAACAAGGTTCAGCAGCATTCATCGAACTCAGATCGACGAAATGTGGCCAGTTCATCGAACCTAGATCGACGAATGCTGAACGCAAACTTCAGTTATAACAATTCATCTAACTGCGATCGACGAAATTTGTATGGTTCGTCGAGCAGAGGTCGACGAACATGTGGCGCAGAAAATGACTATTGTCATTCTCTGAGCAGAGATCGACGATCTCAGCCCTATTCGTCGAACTCTGGTTGACGAACTTACAAGAATTCGTCGAACCCAGAAGGACCAAACATAAATCATTTCTCTTAAGGAAATTCTAAGCCAGCTAATAAACCATTCAATCCAGTAGCTGATTGGGTTATTCCACCTAGGAGATATCACCCCTTAGGTTATAAATCCTAACCTACTTTGTCAGTTATATCCAGCTTCTCTTTTCAACCAAACAAAGGACCCAAGGTGACCTGGGTTAAGAACAATTGAGTTTTGTTTTTCATTACAGGTATATGTGAAGAGCTGTCCAAGGGTGAGTCAGACCTGGTACTTGGACAGTGGTTGCTCCAAGCATATGACAAGCAGCAAGGATAATATATCTAATTACAAGTCCAAGCTAGGACCAAAGGTGATCTTTGGTGATTCAAACAGTGGCCAGTCTGAAGGATATGGAATAGTAAAGATTGGAACAGTTACCTTCAAGAGAGTAACATATGTAAGAGGACTCAAACATAACCTAATATCCATAAGCCAATTATGTGATGAAGGTTATCAGGTACACTTTAACTCTACCTCCTGTTCTATTATTAATAATGAAAACAAAAATGTTTTAATTGGAATTAGACAGGTAACATATATCTATTAGATTTTATTTCTGCCAAAACTGATGTTTGTTTACTCAATATCACTAGTAACCAAAATGAGTTGTGGCATAAAAGATTAGGCCATGTAAACCTTAAAAATATAGCTAGGTTATCTAAAGACAAACTTGTTAGAGGTTTACCTTCTAGTCCCTACAAGAAGGAAAACCTATGCAGGGCTTGTCAATTAAGCAAGCAAACTAAAACTAGTTTCAAATCCATTAATAAGAGTGATTCACCTAGGATTTTGTATTTGCTTCATGTGGACCTATTTGGACCCATTGCAGTACAAAGCCTAGGAGGGAAGTCTTACACTTTAGTGATTGTTGATGACTTCTCCAGATTCAGTTGGGTAGCCTTTCTGAGAACTAAGTCAGATACATTCAAAGTTCTTACAGATTTTCTCAGGACCATACATATTGAGTTCTCTACTCATGTTGCACTGATTAGAAGTGATCATGGCACAGAGTTAGAGTCTCTTCTTATGCATGAGTTCTGTGAGAAGGAAGGTATTAGGCAGTGCTTCTCAGCACCTAGAACTCCCCAACAAAATGGGGTAGCTGAAAGGAAAAATAGGACACACATTGAATCTGCAGGCACATTATTGGCAGATGCTTACATGCCTCTATCCTTCTGGGCAGAAGCTGTAAACACTGCTAACTATTTCCTGAATAGAAGCCTTATACATAAGCTGAAAAATAAGACCCCCTATGAATTACTTAAAGGGAAGAAACCTAAAATCACATATTTTAAAGTTTTTGGTTGCATATGTTATATTCACACAAACAACAAAAGATACATTATAAAGTTTGAGGCTAAGGCTGAAGAAGAGATTTTTCTAGGATACTCCCAAGTAAGCAAGTCCTATAGGGTTTTTAATAAATCATCTCTTAAAATTGAAGAGTCAGTCCATGTATCTTTTGATGAAGCTAACATGTCTTATAAGGAGAAAGAGATTTCTACCAATAGCTTTTTGCAGGTTCCACAACTGTGAGTCTATGGATGGACTAAACCTTACTCAAGAGGTGTCAACCCATCTTGCTCCACAAGTTGCTGAAGACAGTGAAGAAGAAATTCAAGTGGAAGTGGCTGAATTTCCCTCAACAGCTAATAACATTCCTCAAGAGGAATTAATTACAGAAGTTGTTGCTGAACAAACTCCACCTACTGATCTTGTCACACTTAGAGATCACCCCAGATCTCAAGTGATTGAAGACATTTCAGCAGGTGTACAGACAAGTCATCAACTCAACCAAGACTTGATGCATGCCTGTTTTCTCTCTCAGATTGAACTTCTCTCCATCCATGAAGCTGAGCAAGATGTCCACTGGATCATTGCAATGTAAGAGGAACTAAATCAGTTTGAGAGATGTAGAGTTTGGGATTTAGTTCCAAGACCTCATAACAACCCAGTTATTGGAACCAAATGGGTCTACAGAAACAAGCTTGATGCTCAAGGAAATATTGTGAGAAACAAGGTTAGGCTTGTTGCTCAGGGCTACAAGCAAGAGGAAGGAATTGACTATGACCAAACCTTTGCCCGTGTTGCAAGGTTAGAGGCCATAAGAATATTTCTTGACTATGCAGCTCACAGGAGATTAAAAGTTTTCCAAATGGATGTCAAGAGTGCATTTTTGAATGGAGTGCTTCAAGAAGAGGTTTATGTGGAACAACCTCCAGGTTTTATCTCTCTAACTCAACCTCTTTTGTATTTAAATTGCATAAAGCTCTCTATGGTTTAAAGCAAGCTCCAAGAGCTTGGTATGAGACCTTAACAAGCTTTCTTTTACAACATAAATTTACAAGAGAAACAATAGATAAAACTCTTTTCACTAGACATCATAAGGACCAAATTTTGTTAGTACAAATATATGTGGATGACATCATGTTTGGGTCTACTGATCACAAATTATGCAAGAGGTTTGCTGACCTCATGCATTCCAAATTTGAGATGAGTAGCATGGGTGAGATTTCCTACTTCCTTGGTCTCCAAGTGAAGCAGCTCCATGATGGTATCTTCCTCTCCCAAGCTAAGTATGCTAAAGAGCTTATTAAGAAGTTTGGGATGTGTGATGCTTCAGGAATGAAAACACCTATGGTTACCAATGCTGTTGTGGATTCTGATGCAGCAGGGAAACCTGAAGATCAAAAGCATTATATGGCAATTGTTGGATCCCTATTATACCTAACAGCTAGCAGGCCTGATATCATGTTTGCCACATGCCTTTGTGCTAGGTTCCAAGTGAACCCCAAAGAATCTCACCTTATTTTCTTAAAAAGAATTTTGAGATATATAAAGAGTTGTCCTAATCTAGAACTCTGGTATCCTGTAGAGTCATAGTTTGAGTTAACTGGATACTCAGATGCTGACTATGCTGGATGTAGAGTGGACAGGAAGAGTACCTTTAGAACTTGCCAGTTCCTGGGTATGATGCTTGTCTCTTGGTTTTGTAAAAAGCAAACATCTGTGTCTACATCAACTGCAGAAGCAGAATACATGGCTGCTGGCAACTGCTGTTCACAAATGTTATGGATACAAAACCAACTCCTAGACTATGGTGTCAACTTAAATAATTTAACATTATTTTGTGATAATACTAGTGCTATTGCTATAACACAGAATCCAGTTCACCATAGTAGGACTAAACATATTGATATAAGGCATCATTTCATTAGAGATAATGTAGACAAAAAGAAAATTAACCTAATCAATATTCCTAATGATTTACACAGAGCAGACATTTTCACCAAACCCTTGGATGAAAAAAATCATCTGTTCTTTATAAATCAACCGGGAATGATCAATGGAGAAGAGTTAAATTAGTTTCTTTCAACATTCGACGAATTTTCCAGAGTTCGTCGAATGGAGTTCGATGAATTAGGGAAAGTTTGAGAGATGCTCGTCGAACGGAGATCGACGAATTCTCTGTGTGGAAATAATTATCGTCGGCTGGAGATCGACGAACTTTGCTTCAGAAGATATTTCGTCGAACGGAGTTCGACGAACTGTTTTCGTTTCTTCTGGATGAGATCGACGAATTATCTATCTATAATTTATTTCGTCGACCTCAGTTCGAAGAACTGTTTCTTTTTTTGTGGAACGGAGTTTGTCGATTCATATTCAGGAAAACCCTATATTTAGGTTTTCTTCGACCTCCATCCCGCACTTTCAGTTCCTGTTGCACTTGATCGCTGTTTGTTTCTCTTGCAGGTCATCAATGGCGATTCCAGCGAGCACCCTGGCGGCCATGAAATTTGACACAGGATTTGACATGGATTTTGATTCATTCCAGCATTCTGACCCAATATTTCTCTACATTCTGGAACTTCTAGAAGAGCAGGGTCTCAGGGATTTTATGACACGGAGAATCAAACTGCATTCAACTGAGATTAAAGAATGGGTATATACTTCGTCTGTTTCTGAGGGTAATACATTGACAGGAACAATCGCCGGTAATGATGTTTCCTTATCCCCCGCCATTCTTTCTGAAATTTTTGCGCCGGTCAATGGAGAAGATGATTTGGATATAGATTCTGAAGAATATAGTTCGATGCTGAAATTGATGGGGTTTACTGGGAGTAACACTAACAAGTTGTTAAAGAAACAACTCTCTGCCGCATACTAGTTCTTGGCGGATATTGTGGGAAAAGTGCTGATGGGCAAGCACTCCGTGCCCGACTACATAACAAGACAACAATTCCTTGTCATGTGCGCAGTGGTCAACAAGCGTCAAGTTTATTGGGGCCAGATTTTCTTTGATTTGATAAAGAAGAAAAACAACAAGAAAGAGGTTTGCTTTGGAAGAATCCTGGGGATTTTCCTTCAAGCAAAGGCTGGTGAATCCATGGTCTCCCCGACCATTTTCATCAATGCCAGCAAGCGCCTCACATGTGCTTTGTTTGGCAGATGGGAGAGGACGATCATCAAGCCATCCAAGGCTTCCTCCTCTTCCTTCCTAACTTCTGAGAGCACAAGGGCTGTGAAGGCCACTCCCCACCCTGCAGAAGAGGTAATCCCATCTCCACACCCTCTTCCAGCAACCCATATTCCATCTCCTCCAGCACCCCAATCACAACAACATTCTCATGTCCCTACTCCTCCTCCATCTCCACCTCTTGATATCACTGATAGTCCATCTACCGCCCTTCATGAGAATCCACACCAAACTCCTCCAGCATCACCTCTTCCACCTCATCTATCTAACATTCCACATTTTCATATACCATCCCCTTCTCCACCTCCACCAGACACCACCATGACAGATATTATTCCACCTCTATCCCCTCCATCTGTTCCTCCCACTTCATCTACTTCTCTACTTCCACCAACTACCTCTCCATCTTTGGAACCCTCCACTATTCTACAATCATATCCCTGCTCACTCCCCTCATCAAATCCCTAATCACAGAGGCCATTACACCTCTTGTGAATTCCATCAATTCTTTATCTGTCCATGTTTCTCTCCTTTCTGCTGCCCCCTCTTCATTCAGGGGCCTGGCTCCAGGTTCTCCTGAGCCCAAGCAGGGGGAGATGCTCTATGATGAAGCAGCAACAGATGTAGATGCAGAAGTAGCAGCAGCAGCAGATACAGCAGCAGTTCCTCCTGCAGAAATTTTGCCAGAATTTGATTCAGATGTGATTGAATTGATTCATTTTATGGATACTGATATTCACTTAGATGAGTCAGTTCTAGAGCAGATCAAAACTGTTGGTGATTTCCATTTTAACCCCACAGTTGATTTGGCTAGTTTGTTGAGAAATTTTGATACAGTTTATGTACAGTTCCCTTCCACTAAGCCACAGTTGGCTATTGTTCCTTATACTTCCCCTGTTAGTCCAGTAGTTACCAAGAAACTCTGTGACAGGTTTGACATTCCATTTTTTGCCCCAATCTCTGCAGCTATTCCATCCTCTCCAGAAGCAGTTTCAGCACCAATTTTTGTTATGGATGACTCACCAATGTCAGATCTGGATGAGTTAATCTTGGCTGATATTGAAGAGGAAAATAAGGCAGCAGCTGAAAGATCTGTCCCAATTATTTTTGATTCCTGTATAGTTTCTGAAACACCAGCTTCTGAACCTTCTGCCCCTCCTCCAAAAAAGACTGCTTTTGATGATAAAGCTTTGAAAGCATTGGATGCTTTATATGATAAACCTCAGGGTTCTGGCAGTGAAGATGAAGATGATGATGATGAAGATGATTCAGATGAAGAAGCTGTAAAGAAAAAAGAAGAAAATGCTGTCAAAGAAGAGAAAGGCTCCTCCTCCTGCTCCTAAGCCTAATCCAACTGCTAACACTCCCTACTACATTCTACATAATGTTACTCCTTATAAGGGAATGCCTGCTTGGATGTGGTTATCTAAGAACCAGCAAAAGGAAAGGAAAAGAAGTAGGAGATACTCTCCTCCACTAGTTCATAGATTCAGAAAAGATCCACCTCCTCCTCCTCCTCCAGCAGCTGGTGCCACTGGCTCTAGCTCTCAGAGATCTGCCCCCATGCAAACCTATCAGAGACATCAAGGGAGATCCTCTGGAAGCAGTCAGTAAGGGCATCAATACTTAGGAAATCAACAACAACAGCATCAACAACAACATCAACATATATCTGAAGAACAGATAGCTGATAGTCCTAAAAGACCTTACTCTCCTCCTATTCCATTTGAAGATCCTGAAACAGCCAACACTGAAAGAATGGCCAGGTTCCAGGAACTTATTGGTCTGTCCTTGATTAATAAAGCTAAAGCTGAAGGTAAAGACATTTCTGGATACATAACTATGTCAAAGTACAGGAAGGAAGAATTAAAAAGGTTTGACAAATGCAACAAACTTTCCAATGTTGATGATTATATGAAGCTCCATCCTGAAGCAGTTGTCCCCAGAGCTACATCACTGAAGATTATTGCGGCAGCTGACATGACAATGACTCAGACATAGGCTTCAAATCCAAACAGAGAAATTATCTTTAAAAAGCTAAGAGAGAAGACAAAAGAATACAAGTCCATGCAGAAGAAGCAGAAGAAGTAATCTTTATTTTTGTTTCAATTTCTTTCTGCATTTTCTTTCAAACTATGTTATTTGTTTAAACAAAGCCTATGTACATATATATCTGTTGCATGTGTTGGTAATTCTCTGCCAGATATATCTTTTTCTTGCTTTATTTATCTGCTTTATTTATCTGTTTTGAGTCTCTTAGTGACCTCGCCCAAATAGGGGGAGATTGTTGGATCCCTAGTTGATTTGGGCTAGGTTCACTAGCTTAGGATGTGACCCAATATGTATATCCAGGGTCAAATTTATGTCCTAGAGTCTAGGCCAAGTCCTTAGAGTCAACATCAGATGGACCAGCTATCAACAAGACCATCAGAGACTCAAGACTTAGAAGATTTCAAGACTAAGTAAAATGAGTTCGACGTTCGTCGAACTCAGGTCGACGAAAGGCGTGCTGAGCTCGACGATCTTGAGACATTTCTCTATGCTGAGCTCGACGATCTTTGTTCTCTGTTCGACGAAGACTGAGATACATCAACAAGCTAAAGTCAGGGTAACTCCAGATTTTTCTAAGTCTAGCTTCAGGCTTTGGTCGACGAACAAGAATCTGAGCTCGACGAACTTGGACCTCAAGTTCACAACTTCTCAGGTCGATGAAGTCAACTTCTCAGGTAGACGAATTCAGTACTCTACTCAACGATTTCTGGTCGACGATTTGAATCCTTCTCAGTCAGAGGCTTCTCAGGTTCTAAGTCCACAATCATTCTTCGGTCGACGAATTTGGATCTCAGCTCGACGAATGATGTCTGTCAGTTCGACGAATATTGTAGCAAAATTGACAAGTTTCCCTTGAAGACAAATTGGTATTGTCTGGACGACGAACTCATCAGCTCAGCTCGACGAACTGTGAACTCAGCTCGACGATTCTTGTTCTTCGTTCGACGATTCCAGACTAGGTCTTCTCCAATTTTCTGTCCCTTTTCCTGGCGATGAATCCTGAGTAATTAATACTCAATCTTCTCGGAATGTTACCGTTGGAACGAGCATTGATCATGGATTATTTCATGCCATTTTTCCATGGGACAGTTAGGGAAATCATTGATTGCCGCTTCCTTCCTAGGCCGACTGCATTTACTGCTCAAGGTTTCAAATTTCGAATGTTTTTCAGTCAGTCAAAAGTCAGAAAAGAAAAGATCAAGCAGACTGACAGACACACTGACATTACATTACACTCAAGAACAGTCTTACAGAAATCAAAAGTTTTCATACTACAATCAGCCTAGGCCAGAGAACATCATCAAGAAGAAGAAGAACATTCAATCTCCATCAAGAGTCTTCTTCCTTCAATCCTATAGGACAAATTTAGAAGGATAACAATCTCTATCTGTCAAAGAAGTTCCTGAAGCAATCTCTGGTCATGGCAATCTAGTTCTTTGAAGACCTGTCACCCTGAAGTAGTGCTCCAGTATTCCTGATCCATTCAAGATCTCAGGGGGAGTAATCTGCTGAAATCAATCCACAAGTCTTCTCAGTTTTTATTGAGAAAGAGAAGACACCATCACCCCTTTCCATCCACTGTACACGGTTTTAATTCCCTTCAAAATTATTCCTGGTTGCAAGTCTCCTACCAAAAGACTTGAGGTTTTGGTTTTTGAGCACCTGAACAAAAGCTCATTGGTGTCAGGCACCTGATCAAAAACCTGAGTGGATTCCTACCAGGGTAGTAGAAGAGTGGATGTACCCAGGTTGGGGAACCACTATAAATTTCTTGTGTGGTCTCGTTGCCCTTTTTCTTTTGTTTTGGCCGTGCTCTGTGATTTGCTAGGTTGTTTTGTTTATTACTCTAATTACTAACCTGTTCACCTAGCTTTACAGCAAAAGTTGTAAAGATTTTTTAAGTAAGCACAATACTCTATTCACCCCCCCCCCTCTAGAGTAGTTCATATCTACCTTCACTTTCAGTGGATCCCTTCGTAACCTTCTTCGTCACAGGTAACCTCCCTGAGGGGATCAAGGAGGCAAAGAACTTTCGGCATAAGGCAACCCATTATCTCATGCATGAAGGGAGCCTACATCAGAAGATGCTTTCGGGTCTTCTGGCATGATGCGTAACAGAAGGGGAGACCCGACAGAATCTGGAGGAGGTACACTCCAGGGAATGTGGAAGCCATTCCAGAGGGAGGATGTTCGAAGCAAGGGTGGTCAGGAAGGGGTAGTTCTGGCCCACCCTAAGGAAGGATGCTGCGGAGTTTGGAAGGAGGTGCCAAAAATGCCAGCTCTACGCCCCCTCCAGCTCCAGGCAGCTCAAAGGCTTCAAAGCATCACAGCACCGTGGTCGTTCGCTATCTGGGGGATGGATTTGGTTGGTCCTTTCCCTGTAGCTAGTGCACAAAGGAGGTTCCTCCTGGTTATGATCGACTACTTCTCAAAGTGGTTGGAGGTTAAGGTGCTGGCCAAAGTCACCTCCAAAGTCACCAGGAACTTCGTTTGGGGAGAGATCATCTGCAGGCACTGGCAGCCTCAGGCCATTGTCACGAAAAATGGTCCTCAATTTGCAAGTGAGGAGTTTATAAGTTTCTGCACCCAGCTGGGCATCGACCTCAGGTTTGCCTTCGTCCACCACCCCAGGAGCAACGGCCAGGTGGAGGCGGCAAACAAAATTATCGCGAACCTGCTCAAGAAGAAGGTGGAGAACTTGAGGGGCAGCTGGGTGGAGCAGCTCCCCTCAGTTTTGTGGGCCTTGCGGACAACCCCGAACACGGCCACCGATGAGACCCCCTTCAAACTTTCCCATGGGTGTGAGGCAGTCCTGCCTGTGGAATTTGAGGTCTGATCCCCACGAGTTGTGGCTGCAGGTGATGGAGACGAGGCATGGAGGCTAGAAAATGAAGGAGGCTTACACCTCTCACTGGACATGGTGGAAGAGCTACGTGATGTAGCAGCTATCAGGCAGGAAGAGGTCAAGCGATGAATGGAAAGATACTTCGACAAGCATATAAGGATAAAACAATTTGCGGAAGGAGATCTGGTACTAAAGAAAGTTGATGTTGTGGGGAGGTCCGCTCCTGTGGGCAAGCTCAACCCAAATTGGGAGGGGTATTATATTGTTGAGAAGGTCCTGAAAATAGGAGGTTACCACCTCCAGGATGTAGAAGGTAGGACCATGAGCCACACCTGGAATGGCGATGACTTAGCGATTCTACCTATAAGAAGGGAGCGCAAAAGTTGTATGTTCAAATCAAGTTCATTATAATAAAATTCTCAAATTTCTTCTTGTCTTTATCTACCATGAAGTTCTAATGACAGGAAGATGATCGTTTCTGCACTACCCCGAGCGCGGCTCGGCCCCAAGTAGACCCACTGCGTAGGCTCTCATTAGCTGGCAGTTCTGAAGGATCGCCTGTGGGGGAGAGGTCTTGTTCTTGGTCCTTGGTTCTGCACTACCCCGAGCGCAGCTCGGCCCCAGGTAGACCCGCTGCGCAGGTTCTCATTAGCTGGCAGGTCTGAAGGCTCGCTTGTGGGGGAGAGGTCTGGTTCTTGGTACTTGGTTCTGCACTACCCCGAGCACGGCTCGGCCCCAGGTAGACCCGCTGCGCAGGCTCTCATTAGCTGGAAGGTCCGAAGGCTCGCCTGTGGGGGAGAGTTCTGGTTCTTGGTCCTTGGTTCTGCACTACCCCGAGCGCGGCTCGCCCCCAGGTAGACCCGCTGCACAGGCACTCATTAGCTGGCAGGTCCGAAGGCTCACCTGTCGGGGAGAGGTCTGGTTCTTATTCCTTGGTTCTGCACTACACCGAGCGCTGCTCGGCCCCATGTAGACCCGCTGCGCAGGCTATCATTAGCTGGCAGGTCCGAAGTCTCGTCTGTGGGGGAGAGGTCTGGTTCTTGGTCCTTAGTTCTGCACTACCCCGAGCACGGCTCGGCCCCAGGTAGACCCGCAGCGTAGGCTCTCATTAGCTTGCAGGTCCGAAGGCTCTCCTATGGGGGAGAGGTCTAGTTCTTGGTCCTTGGTTCTGCACTACCCCAAGCACGGCTCGGCCCCAGGTAGACCCGTTGCGCAGACTCTCATTAGCTGGCAGGTCCGAAGGCTTGATTGTGGGGGAGAGGTCTGGTTCTTGGTCCTTGGTTCTGCACTACCCTAAGTGCGGCTCGGCCCCAGGTAGACCCGCTACGCAGGCTATCATTAGCTGGCAGGTCCGAAGGTTCGCCTATGGGGTAGAGGTCTGGTTCTTAGTCCTTGGTTCTGCACTACCCCAAGAGCGGCTTGGCCCCAGGTAGACCCACTGCGCAGGCTCTCATTAGCTGGCAGGTCCGAAGGCTCGCCTTTGGGGGAGAGGTCTGGTTCTTGGTCCTTGGTTCTGCACTACCCCGAGCGCGGCTCGGCCCTAGGTAGACCCGCTATACAGGCTCTCATTAGCTGGCAGGTCTGAAGGCTCGCCTGTGGAGGAGAGGTCTGGTTCTTGGTCCTTGGTTCTGCACTACCCTGAGCGCAACTCGGCCCCAGGTAGAACCGCTGTGCAGACTCTCATTAGCTGGCAGGTCCGAAGGCTCGCCTGTGGGGGAGAGGTCTGGTTCTTGGTCCTTGGTTTTGCACCACCCCGAGCGCAGCTCGGCCCCAGGTAGACCCGCTGCGAAGGCTCTCATTAGCTGGCAGGTCCGAAGGCTCGCTTTTGGGGGAGAGGTCTGGTTCTTGGTCCTTGGTTCTGCACTACCCCGAGCGCGGCTCGGCCCTAGGTAGACCCACTGCGCAGGCTCTCAATAGCTGGCAGGTCCGAAGGATCGCCTGTGGGGGAGAGGTCTGGTTCTTGGTCCTTGGTTCTGCACTACCCCGAGCGCAGATCGGCCCTAGGTAGACCCGCAATGCAGGATCTCATTAGCTGGCAGGTCCGAAGGCTCGCCTGTGGGGGAGAGGTCTGGTTCTTGGTCCTTGGTTCTGCACTACCCAGAGAGCAGCTCGGCCCCAGGTAGACCCGCTGTACAGGGTCTCATTAGCTGGCAGGTCCGAAGGCTCGCCTGTGGGGGAGAGGTCTGGTTCTTGGTCCTTGGTTTTGCACTACCCCAAGCGCGGCTCGGCCAGAGGTAGACCAAATGTGCATGCTGTCATTAGCTGGCAGGTCCGAAGGCTCGCCTGTGGGGAGAGGTCTGGTTCTTGGTCCTTGGTTCTGCACTACCCCGAGCGCGGTTCGGCCCCTGGTAGACCCTCTGCGCAGGCTCTCATTAGCTGGCAGGTCCGAAGGCTCGCCTGTGGGGGAGAGGTCTAGTTCTTGGTCCTTGGTTCTGCACTACCCCGAGCGCGGATCAGCCCCAGGTACAGCCGCTGCGCAAGCTCTCATTAGCTAGCAGGTCCGAAGGCTCGCCTGTGGGGGAGAGGTCTGGTTCTTGGTCCTTGGTTCTGTACTACCCCAAGCGCGGCTCGGCCCCAGGTAGACCCGCTGCGCAGGCTCTCATTAGCTGGCAGGTCCGATGGCTGGATTGTGGGGGAGAGGTCTGTTTCTTGAGGTCTTGGTTTTTGACTCTTGGGGATAGTTCTAAGTTTCTGGGAATTGTACACCACTTCAAGCCCGGCTCGGTCCCTGGTGGACCCGTTGCTCAGGATCTCGTCAGGCTAGCAGGGCATTGAACTCACTCAATGGCAGAAGGGTTGGGAAAATCTTTTTAAACAACATCCCAGCTTAACCTTATGAAATGAACTTATGAAATGAAAAATAAACTAAGGCAAAGGCTTGGAGAAGTGCGAGTGGAGGCACTCGTAGTTGGCAGTCACGAGGATGGTCTTGCTTACAGCGAGTGGGCACTCGCGTGAGACAAATGGCTCGCTCTAATGATAGTTGAGCAGGTTACGTCACTAAAGGCCACTCTCGCCGGAAGTACCCTTAGGCGAGCCGAGAAGGTTACACCGTTTGAATCTCACGTGCAAAGGTAAAGGAAGTGACGACTCGGTACCTGGGCCAACTCTCTGGCAAGGCCGCGAGACAAGGGATAGCACCTTCTCACGTGCGTGAGCGCACCAAAGTATCGTCTCGCAGTAAGAAAATAAAGAAAGGTGTAAGGAGTAAAGGCGGGGTGGCGAGACGGGTGGATAGCACCGTCTCGCAGACCCAAGCAAACCAGTGATTCATTTCACGTAATAAAGAACCAAACAACAAATTGCATGTATATTTGATTATCACTGTCATATCACAAAACAGAGCTCAAAAAAGATAGTTCAAGTTTTACAGCAGTACAATAACAACAACAGTAGCAAAAGGAAGATGAGAGAGGGATTCTGGATCTTGGGAGTTGATACGTCATTCCTCCTCACCGGAAGCAGAATCCTCGCACTCCTCGCCATAGAGCTGGGGGACCAGGTCGCGGACGATGACCGTTTCTGAATCGTCCTTCACAACCCCTAGATCCTTCATCATCTTCAGGACTAGCTCTGTCGCCCGGATGCCAGCATCTCGGCATTGCTCCTCAACCTCGTCAAAAGAGTACTGCGGCGGATGTGTCAAAAAGGGCTCGCGGTGAGACGTTGACGCGGCATCGGCCTGAAGGCGAGTATTCTGGGCTTTCAAGCCCTTAACCTCCTCCTCCAGGGCTGCTACTCGCGAGTGCAGCCGCTCCGCCGTCTCTGCATCCTGCGAGACACCCGGCCATTAGTTAAAAGTTAAAAGCTTTTGAAGGAAAAGAGTAAGGATAGGGCTTTACCACGCCGCCTTGGGCTTTTGCAATGAGGGTCTCGACATCAAACGACCTTTTTGCGAGGTTTTCGGATCTCTCTCGCTCTGCCACCAGGCTTGTCTTGCTTTCCGACCATTTTTTGTTGATATATATTAGACGGCGCGCGGCGGGGTGCGAGAACTCCAAGGCGCGCATCTGGGCGTGGGAGGACTTCATGACGATATCTCGCGTAGGCTCGCTCTCAGGAGAGACTGCGTCAAGACCACCATAAAGGCCGTACCCCACGGCGAAAGCATGGCTGGTGGGCTCTTCCTGCTCCTTCCAAGGGGGAAGGAGAGTGGAGATTGACACGTGATTGACATCCCGGCCCCACAGTAGAACAGGGTCGCCCGCGGCATCTTGGACCGTTGGGCCTAGGTTGAAGTTCATGTGGGAGGAGGGGGCAGGATGGCTGGAGGAGGTGCCTTCGCGAGAGGTGGTGGCGGTTGGTTTATTGGAGGCGGCAGCAGGCTGAATGCAAAGTGTCGTCTCGCGAGTAGGCGAGATGGCCTATTGAAGAAGCGAGCGGGGCGATTGAGACCCCTCCACAGAGATAGGGCTCAAGGACCCCGATATCTCCTTCTCCTTCGGGGTCATCTTCTTCTTCCCCTCGGAGACAACCACGGCCTTCTTCATTCTCTTTGGAGGGCTGGAGAGAGAGGGGGCCGTGTCGCTTGTAGGCCTCTTGAGAGGGGCAGGATCCAGGGACTCTCTCACCGCCTCAGCTGCCGTGCTAGTGAGACCAAGGCCCTTCGAGGGGTGGATGTTGCTTTTATATGGAGGATGGACTGGGACGACTCGCTCCCCTAGAAAACAAGAAAGTGATAAGATGGCGAGATGGAAAAAATAAAGGGCGAGACAAGAGAGCGAGAATACCTTCACCGGGGAGCACCGGAGGCAGCGAGTCGAGGCCTCGCCACAGGAAGTTGACTTCAAAGATTTTGCCGACGAAGTAATCATACAGCATCTTGTCCGTGCCGCCGACCTGCGGGGTGGCATAGAAACTTTCGGGGGGAGACACAGGCGTATGCGGGATGCCCCAGAAGTAATCACAGTCGCCACGGATGAAGACAAACCACGTGAGCCAGTATTGATTTTTGTTGGGCGTCTCGCACAACTTGAGACATTGCCCGGTGAAGTACGAGACGCCGTCAGTGTTGGCATGATAAATAAAGAGCTTCCGGAAGACCATCAAGCTGAACTCAATGCACTCCCGGCGCATGTAGCAGGCGAAGGTGATCAACACCGAAATAGTGTTCGGGTTGAACTGCGTCGGGACGACGCCGAAGTACTTAAATACCTGTTTTACCTCATGCCATAGAGACAACCTCAACCCGCCTCAAAGTGTGATATCGGAAAGCAAGCTCTCCCGGGTAATAGGTGTTGATGGACTCGCCAACTTTGAGGGGACGTGACTCGATCCCCTCCCCCAGGAACTCGCGGATGAAGCCGCGGTAATCTTCCTCAGGAAGCCAGCCTAGCAGGAAGTCTTGGTCGGTGAACCGCTTCCCGCAGCGGCTGTGCCCCTCGCCTTCCTCAACTCTTTTCTTACCCATCCTTGGCGAGATGGTTTTAGGCGAGACGAAAGGAGAAAGGGAGATTAAGAAAGAAGATCGGCGAGAGGGCGGGAGAGAAAAGCGCGAGAAGAAGCGGCGAGACGAAAGAAGCAAAGGGGCAAGAGCTTGGGTGCGGCAGGAGTGAAGAGTGCGGGTATCCTTCTGATTTATGGCCGGGTGTATTTATAACGGATACAGGGCCATGCTTGATGGGTGGGAAAACGTACAGAGGAAGGGGAAGAGTCGGCAGTAGGTTTTTTCTCTCTCTCCTAAACATTGATCGGCGCGGCCCGTCGCAATCACAGGGTGATTAAAGAAATTAAAAGAAAAGTGAAATTAACACAGCAGTAATGAATGTTCAATAACATCATCCCACATATGGCAGACACCAAGTTCTGACAAAGCCGGCGAGACGGCAACACAACATTATTTAATTATTATTACAGCATTCAAATAGAAAATGAAGGAGAAGAGGCGAGACGAACGACTTTCAATACGGGTGACATTATCAGCGGCCACCACGAGCTCCTGCACAGGGTGGCCTACTACGCGAGTGGAACGCACGAACGGACTCCAGCCCATGGCGAGCGAGACGAAGATACATATCGACCTCGCTGATGATGGCATCATGATTGGTTCCATTGACATCTAACTCGGTATCTGCCTCGGAAGATAAGTGAGAGCACTCGTTCTCCAGCCATTCGATGCGCCCATCCGCCGCCTGCTTTTCTAGCATTAGCGAATGGATGAGGCACGCATGTTCCTGGAACATCTCGGCAGTCTTGCACCTCATTTCCGCCAGGTTCGCAGGGTCCCCAAGGTAATCTTCAATCTCGTCAAGAGGAGGAAGAGGCGGGATGGCAGGTTGTCCAGGATGCTCCTCAGCAGGAGAGTCGGTCTGGGTGCCTGCGGAAGGAGTAAAGGATCAGGGTAAGAGAGGCTCCCATAGGAGTATGTGGGAGTAGCGAGTGGGAGAGAGAAGCGAGAGGGAAGATTCCCTACCAGGGGGACGGGAGGTCCCGAAAGCCTGGGAAGGTTTGTTTCTCCTCTCGCAGGGAGGAGTAGATAGAGAAGTGGAAGGTGGTTGCGAGTCGGAATCTTCACAACGGGCAGCGGAGTCATCTCGCGGGCTTTCCGGTCGTTGTATGGCTGCGGGAGCTCCCTGATGAGAAACCATTAATAAAACAGATACAAATATTGAAGGAGTAATAAAGATAGAAGTGAGAGCTCACCTCTTTCTCTTTGGGAGATGCGGGAGGAGGGGTGGGGCAGGTCTCCTGGACTGCGGAAGACGGATCTTCGACAGAGGAGGGGCCACCTATTTTTTCCCTCTTGAGGCGAGACGGTGAGGATGGTACAGAAGGTAGGGGGGAACTAAGGTTGAGGTATAAGCGGCCACGACGGCCTTATTCTGTCGGCGCACTTTGGCAAGGCGGTCGCGAAAGCTCTGGCTGTGAGACATGATGAACAGTCTGCTGCAAGGAAGGAGGAAGTGTGCAAAGGGGCAGCCTCTATTCGGGATAGGAATCCCATATTTATAGGTTTTGATGGGGGGACTCATAACAGATTCTCTCATAAATGCATCAATAAATATGTTTTAATGACGAGCCTCGGTTGGATGTTATTTCCGAGATTAGAATAAACTCGAAAAGAGCGGGGATTGTGTACAACCTCGGGCTCGTGAGAGGTCCTCAAGGCGCAAATAGTTGAAGCAGGCGAGAGGAATTGATGGGCGAGTGGGACCATGGGATCCACTCGTAGGTGGAGAGGCGAGTGGCCTCTACAGTAGGCGAGATGCCCCTCCTAGGGCGGCGAGAAGACCTTTAAACCGTGAGAAGACCTCATAGCAAAGGATATCGGCGAGACGAGCAGGTAGGCCCGTCTCGCCACCAGGTGCTCCCCCACTCGCCACACAGAAAAGGGGCCGTTTTCAAATTTCTATACCCAAGGGGGTTTTTAATCTTCTACCCCGTGTAATTTTACCCTTTTGCCCCTGGTGGTCTGCATATAACTCCTCAGAATAGCGGAGTTTGGCTGTTGGCAGACCCGACCAGGGGTACTCTGGTAATTTCAGGTCATCTCAGTATGGTTATTTGCAGATCCAATTCAGAAAACTATAAATAGACCCAGAGGGGTTCTTCAGAAGACACACAGATTTTGGTCCGGGACTTGAGAGGATTTTTCTGTGCTTTCTAAGGAGCTCTAAGCCCAGCTTTTGGCTTTGGAGGGGAAGCTCTAAGAGATCTTCCGGGTAAGCGGTGGTACCTCCCTGCTGAGGCATTGGGTCAGTTTCTAGTCCTTCACGACCAGTCGGAGGTCGGATCTTTGGACGAGTAGGTGTCGGCTACGCACCATTTTTCAAACACTTGTCGAAGTCAGATTTTGGCTTCAAAAACTTCTGTCACCTCATACATGCCATTTTTCAAAAACAAACATCATTATGTTTGGCGAACGTAAAAGCTATTTTCATACTTATACTAAATCTAGAGTCTTGTATGTCATGGGTTGTCCTATATGGTTATTTTTGCTCATGTAGGATGTCAATTAATGTAAACAAGGTATTTTTCGCAACGTAATCTTATATTTTCAGTTGTGGACTAGTTAATCTACTGAGCCGAGGGATACGGCCATCCAAAACTTAACTTAAAACATGTTTTCTTCACATCATAACTTGGTATTTTCATAAAATGTGTTAGGATTGGAGTTTGCCTGAACGTCTGCAGTTATCCCCTGCACGATGTGTCATAATGACACTCATTTTTAGTTACTCTGATATTCATTTAAATTCGGAGAAAATGCGGGTTGTGATAGTTGGTATCAGAGGGATGGGTTGTTTGATAATTGGTCGAACAACCATCTCAAATTGGTTTTAGTTGTCTTGTTCCATTGCATACACACACTGTTGTGTCATCAGTACGTCTTGCCTGAAGCATGAACACTACACTCATAAGCATGACAAGAAGTATACATGGCATATTAGATAGTCTGGGATGCATAATATGTTTTTGTATATGGATCCTCATAGAAGGCAACGTGTGACTGTTATGTAGTATGGGATGCATAACAATCATCACATTAATGCCATTAGATTTTACTTTTCATTGCATGATGTTCATAGCCTTGTCATCAGCTACCTTCCACTTCTTGATATCAGCATCTGTTCCTGATGGAGGTGAAATAGCATTTGTACTTGAGTTTTCTGGAGGTCTTGGACAAACTGTCAAAACAGAATTAAAAATATCCTCATCAATAGAATCCATGTATAATCTGATCCTTGCTTTCCAAAGTGCAAACTTGGATAGATTGCACACTGGAGGTCTGGTGCTAGCATAATCTTTGTTTTGGGCCATGATTTGTGAAAACAAAATCTAATAATAAACTCAAAAGAAAACAAATCTAACTAGGAATCTTTGTGTTCAGGAGTTAGCCTGTACAACCACCAAGGTGTGGTATATTTAACCAACCTCGCTCTGATACCAATTGAAAGTGCAGCTAGATCTGATATACTCTAGAGGGGGGGGGGTGAATAGAGTATATGGTGCTTGAAAACTTTTTACAATAATTGTTGTAATTCTGAGTGAATAGGGAAGCAACTATTAAATCTAATCACAAAATAACCTACAACAGAAATTAATCACAGATCTAAACTAATCCCAAAACAATCACAGCCAGAAATAAAAGATAAAGACAAGCAAGCCAGAAGACACAAGGAGCTATAGTGGTTCCCCTAAAATTGGGTACATCCACTCTTCTACCACCCTAGGTAGGAATCCACTGCAAGATGAGTTGCTCAGGTGTCCTGGGCACCAATGAGCTTTTGATAAGGTGCTCAAAAACCAAATCAGATTTTTTGATCAGGTGTCTTGCCACCAATGAGCTTTTGACAAGGTGCTTAAAAACCAAGCTCAAACTTTTGAAGGGAGTTTGAAAAACCCTTTGCAGAGATGGGGATGAGAGAGTTATGGAAGTCTTCTCTTTCTCAGAACAGCTGAGAAGACTATGTGGATTTTATGTTGTCAAAGCTCCCCCTGAGTTCTTGAGATGTTCAGGAAATGAAGCTTTGCTGTAGGGTGATAGGCCTTCAGAAGTTGATCTCCAGCAAATGATGATTTCAGCAACAGCTGAAATGTTAGGTGTCTGGAGTCTTTGAAAGATGTTGGCCTTGAACACTTGAAGCAAAGGGGATCTGAAGATTTCAGATTTGTTGATCTCCTTTGGTGTGTGTTCTTGTATGAATTCTTTGAGAGAGAGAATGTTTTGTTCTTCTTCTTCTTATTCTGCTTATTTTTTGCTGTCTGTCTGTTGTGTATATGAGATTCAAAAAAAAAAAAACTTGTGTTTTATTCTCTGGTTCTGAATAGAAATTCATCTGTCAAGAATAGCCGTTGGCCTGTCATTAATTGACTTCCTTAATTGCAATTGTCTTCTGGGGGAAAGTCCAAAGAAATATTCCTTGATAATCCCTTGAAACTTGGTCCAGAATAAATGAAAACGGCTAGAAAATCTTCTGAATTAATTGCTGAATAACTCCTGAATTTGAATCTTGAAAAATCCTTTAACTTATCAGAAAAATGTCGAACTGAGCTCTGCTATCGTCGAACTGAGCTCAGGGATTTGGACTTAGACAGCAACAGAAATCGTCGATCTGAGCCCAACTATCGTCGAACTGAGCTCAGAGATAGAGAATCAATATTGAGTTAAGAACGTCGAACTGAGCTCGCAGATCGTCAAATGGAGTTCGACGATTTGTTGAAGTTGAGCTCAGCGATCATCGAAAGGAGTTCGACGATTCATCGTACTGAGCTAGACGATATGACTTAGTCTCAAACTGAAAAACCTGGTCTTGAGGGCAGCTTCAAAACCTAAGTACTAACCCTTAGACTCAAATCTAATTGACCTTTAGAGCTATACAGGAGGTCAACAATTGGTTTCCTTAAGACATAGTGATCCTGACCCAAATTAGTAATAGGGTGTTCCAACAATTCGTCTAACTGCGATCGACGAACTTTGTATGGTTCGTCGAGCAGAGGTCGACGAACATGGGGCACAAAAATGACTATTGTCATTCTCTGAGCAGATATCGACGATCTCAGCCCTATTCGTCGAACTCTGGTCGACGAACTTACAAGAATTCGTCGAACCCAGAAGGACCAAACATAAATCATTTCTCTTACAGAAATTCTAAGCCAGCTAATAAACCATTCAATCCAGTAGCTGATTGGGTTATTCCACCTAGGAGATATCACCCTTTAGGTTATAAATCTCAACCTACTTTGTCAGTTATATCCAGCATTTCATTTCAACCAAATAAAGGACCCAAGGTAACCTGGGTCAAGAATAATTGAGTTTTGTTTTTCATTACAGGTACAGGTGAAGAGCTGTCCAAGGATAAGTCAGACCTAGTACTTGGACAGTGGTTGCTCCAAGTATATGACAGGCAGCAAGGACAATCTATCTAATTACAAGTCCAAGCTAGGACCTAAGGTAATCTTTGGTGATTCAAATAGTGGCCAGTCTGAAGGATATGGAGCAGAAAAGATTGGAACAGTTACCTTCAAGAGAGTAACATATGTAAGAGGACTTAAACATAACATAATATCCATAAGTCAATTATGTGATGAAGGTTATCAGCTTTTTGCAGGTTCCACAACTATGTGAGTCTATGGATGGACTAAACCTTACTCAAGAGGTGTCAACCCATCTTGCTCCACAAGTTGCTGAAGACAGTGAAGAAGAAATTCAAGTGGAAGTGGCTGAATTTCCCTCAACAGCTAATAACATTCCTCAAGAGGAATTAATTATAGAAGCTGTTGCTGAACAAACTCCACCCACTGATCTTGTCACACTTAGAGATCACCCCAGATCTCAAGTGATTGGAGACATTTCAGCAGGTGTTCAGACAAGGCATCAACTCAACCAAGACTTCATGCATGCCTGTTTTCTCTCTCAGATTGAACCTCTCTCCATCCATGAAGCTGAGAAAGATCCCCACTGGATCATTGCAATGCAAGAGGAACTAAATCAGTTTGAGAGATGTAGAGTTTGGGATTTGGTTCCAAGACCTCATAACTACCCAGTTATTGGAACCAAATGGGTCTACAGAAAGAAGCTAGATGCTCAAGGAAATATTATGAGAAACAAGGCTAGGCTTATTGCTCAGGGCTACAGGCAAGAGGAAGGAATTGACTATGAACAAACCTTTGCCCCTGTTGCAAGGTTCGAGGCCATAAGAATATTCCTTGCCTATGCAGCTCACAGGAGATTCAAAGTTTTCCAAATGGATGTCAAGAGTGCATTTTTGAATGGATTGCTTCAAGAAGAGGTTTATGTGGAACAACCTCCAGGTTTTATCTCTCTAACTCAACCCTCTTTTGTATTTAAATTGCATAAAGCTCTCTATGGTTTGAAGCAAGATCCAAGAGCTTGGTATGAGACCTTAGCAAGCTTTCTTTTAGAGCGTAAATTTACAAGAGGAACCATAGATCAAACTCTTTTCACTAGACATCATAAGGACCAAATATTGTTAGTACAAATATATGTGGATGACATCATCTTTGGGTCTACTGATCCCAAATTATGCAAGAGGTTTGCTGACCTCATGCATTCCAAATTTGAGATGAGTAGCATGGGTGAGTTTTCCTACTTCCTTGGTCTCAAAGTGAAGCAGCTCCGTGATGGTATCTTCCTCTCCCAAGCTAAGTATGCTAAAGAGCTTATTAAGAAGTTTGGAATGGGTGATGCTTCAGGAATGAAAACACCTATGGCTACCAATGTTGTTGTGGATATTGATGCAGCAGGGAAACCTGTAGATCAGAAGCATTATAGGGCAATTGTTGGATCCCTATTATACCTAACAGCTAGCAGGCCTGATATCATGTTTGCCACATGCCTTTGTGCTAGGTTCCAAGTGAACCCCAAAGAATCTCACCTTATTTTCTTAAAAAGAATTTTGAGATATATAAAGAGTTGTCCAAATCTAGGACTCTGGTATCTTGTAGAGTCAGAGTTTGAGTTAACTGGATACTTAGATGCTAACTATACTGGATGTAGAGTGGACAGGAAGAGTACCTCTGGAACTTGCCTGTTCCTGGGTATGAGGCTTGTCTCTTGGTTTTGTAAAAAGCAAACATCTGTGTCTACATCAACTGCAGAAGCAGAATACATGGCTGCTGGCAGCTGCTGTTAACAAATGTTATGGATACAAAACCAACTCCTATACTATGGTGTCAACTTAAATAATTCAACATTATTTTCTGATAATACTAGTGCTATTGCTATAGCACAAAATCCAGTTCACCATAGTAGGACTAAACATATTAATATAAGGCATCATTTCATTAGAGATAATGTAGACAAAAAGAAAATTAACCTAATCCATATTCCTACTGATTTACAGAGAGCAGACATTTACACCAAACCCTTGGATGAGAAAAATCATCTGTTCTTTATAAATCAACTAGGAATGATCAATGGAGAAGGGTTAAATTAGTTTCTGTCTGCATTCGACGAATTTTCCAGAGTTCGTCGAACGGAGTTCGACGAATCAGGGAAAGTTTGAGAGATGCTCGTCGAACGGAGATCGATGAATTCTCTGTATGGAAACAATTTTCATCGATCGGAGATCGACGAACTTTGCTTCAGAAGATATTTCGTCGAACGGAGTTCGACGAACTGTTTTCGTTTCTTCTGGATGAGATCGACGAATTATCTATCTATCATTTATTTCGTCGACCTCAGTTCGAAGAACTGTTTCTTTTTCGTGGAATGGAGTTTGTCGATTCATATTCAGGAAAACCCTATATCTAGGTTTTCTTCGACCTACATCCCGCGCTTTCAGTTCCTGTTGCATTTGATAGCTGTTTGTTTCTCTTGCAGGTCATCCATGTTGATTCCAGCAAGCACCCTGGCTGCCATGAAATTCGACACAGGATTTGACATGGATTTTGATTCATTCCAGCATTCTGACCTTATATTTCTCTACATTCTGGAACTTTTAGAAGAGCAGGGTCTCAGGGATTTTATGACATGAAGAATCAAACTGCATTCAACTGAGATTAAAGAATGGGTATATACTTCGTCTGCTTCTGAGGACAATATCCTGACAGGGACTATCGGGGGTAATATTGCTTCTTTATCCCCACGCCATTCTTTTTGAGATTTTTGCGTTGGTCAATGGAGAAGATGATTTGTATATAGATTCTGATGAATATAGTTCGATGCTGAAATTGATGGGGTTTACTGGCAGTAACCCAAACAAGTTGTTAAAGAAATAACTCTCTACAGCCTACCAATTCTTGGCAGATATTGTGGGAAAAGTGCTGATGGGCAAACACTCCGCGCACGATTACATAACAAGATAACAATTCCTTGTCATGTGCGCAGTGTTCAACAAGCGTCCCGTTGATTGGAGCAAGATCTTCTTTGATTTGATAAAGAAGAAAAACAGCAAGAAAGAGGTATGCTTTGGAAGAATTCCGAGGATTTTCCTTCAAGCAAAGGCTGGTGAATCCATGGTCTCCCCGACCATATTCATCAATGCCAGCAAGCGCCTCACATGCGCTTTGTTTGGCAGATGGGAGCGAACGATCTCTAAGCCATCCAAGGCTTCCTCCTCTTCCATCCCAGCTTCTGAGAGCACCAGGGCTGTGAAGGCCACTCCGCACCCTGCAGAAGAGGCTATCCCATCTCCACAACCTCTTCCAGCAACCCATATTCCATCTCCTCCAGCACCCCAATCACACCAACATTCTCATGTCCCTACTCCTCCTCCATCTCCACCACTTGACATCATTGACAGTCCATCTACCCCCCTTCAAGAGAATCCACACCCAACTCCTCCAGCATCACCTCCTCCACCTCATCTATCTAACATTCCACATTTTCATATACCATCCCCTTCTCCACCTCCACCAGACACCACCATAACAGATGCCATTCCCCATGTATCTACTCCATCTGTTCCCCTCACTTCATCTACTTCTCTACCCTCACCAACCACCTCTCTATCTTTGGAACCCTCCACTGTATCTACAATCATATCCCCGCTCACTCCCTCATCAAATCCCTAATCACAGAGGCCATTACAGCTCTTGTGAATTCTATCAATTCTTTATTTGCCCAAGTATCTATTCTATTTGCTGCCCCCTCTTCATTCAGTGGCCTGGCTCCTGGTTCTCCTGAAACTAGGCAGGGGGAGATGCACTGTGATGAAGCAGCAGAAGATACAGCAGCAGTTTCAGATGCTACAGCAGTTCCTCCTACAGACATTTTGCCAGAATTTGATTCAAATGTGATTGAATTGATTCATTTTATGGATATTGACATTGATTTAGATGAGTCAGTTCCAGAGCAGATACAAACTATTGGTGATTTCCATTTAAATCCCACAGTTGATTTTGCTGGTTTGTTGAGAAATTTTGATATAATTTATATACAGTTCCCTTACACTAAGCCACATTTGGCTATTGTTACTTATACTTTTCCTGCTAGTCCAGCAGTTGCTAAGCAACTCTGTGACAGTTTTGACATTCCAGTTTTTGCTCCAACCTCTACAGCTATTCCATCTTCTCTAGAAGCTGTCTCAGCATCAATTTTTGTTATGGATGACTCACCAATGCCTGATGTAGATGAGCTAATCTTGGCTGATATTGAAGAGGAAAATAAGGCCGCAGCTGAAAGCTCTGTCCCAATTATTTCTGATTCTTGTATAGTTTCTTCTTCAAGTACTTTTGAAACTCCAGTTGTTGAAACTTCTGCCCCTGCTATAGAAAATACTGTCATTGATGATAAAGCTTTGAAAGCATTGGATGCTTTATATGATAACCCTCAGGGTTCTGGCAGTGAAGATGATGAAGATGATTCAGATGAAGAAGCTACCAAGAAGAAGAAGCAATTATTGTCAAAGAGAAGGAAGGCTCCTCCTCCTCCTGCTCCTAAGCCCAATCCAATAGCTGACACTCCCTACTACATCCTGCATAATGTTACTCCTTATAAGGGAATGCCTGCTTGGATGTGGTTATCTAAGAACCAGCAAAAGGAAAGGAAAAGAAGTAGGATATACTCTCCTCCACCAGTACAGAGATACATAAAAGATCCACCTCCTCCTCCTCCTCCAGTAGCTGTTGCCACTGGCTCTAGCTCTTAGAGATCTACTCCTTGTAAAGTTATCAGAGACAACAAGGGAGATCCTCTGGAAGCAGTCAGTAAGGGCATCATTCCTCAGGAAATAAACAGCAGCATCAGCAGCAACAACAACCTATCTCTGAAGATCAGAAGGCTAAGAATCCTGAAAGGCCATATTCTCCTCCTATCCCTTTTGAAGATCCTGAAACAGCCAACACTAATAAAATGGCTGGGTTCCAGGAACTCATTGGTCTTTCCCTGATTAATAAAGCTAAAGCTGAAGGTAAAGACATTTCTGGATACACAACTATGTCAAAGTACAGGAAGGAAGAATTAAAAAGATTTGATAATGCCAACAAGCTATTCAATGTTGATGACTATATGAAGCTCCATCCTGACGCAGTTGTCCCCAGAGCTACATCACTGAAGATTATTGGGCCAGCTGACATGACAATGACTCAGGCACGGGCTTTAGATCCAAATAGAGAAATGATCTTTAAAAAGCCAGGAGAGAAGACAAAAGAAGACAAGTCTATGCAGAATAAGCAGAAGAAGTAATCTTTACCTTGTTTCAATTTCTTTCTGCATTTTCTTTCAAACTATGTTATTTGTTTAAACAAAGCCTATGTACATATTGTTGGGTTTCTCTATAAGGATGGCACAACGCTTGTGCACACAGCGGAAAAGAAAAACATCAAGAAAAACCCAAAGAGATGTGGATCGGGCCATGAACGTTGAATCAAGAAGTTAGCAAAACAAGTAGGCAAAAATTACCTCGGTGGCGTTGAGTCACAACTCAACGTAGATGCTCCAAACTTTGTCTTCTTGCTAGTGGCGAGTTCTACGTGGAATAATGTCCACGTTTCTGCAGAAGTCCACACGAGCGGGAGAACACCGGGCTTTCCGTCACACGGAAGATCGGGATGGAGGAAAGGACCGCACCTTGCTTTCCACGGACTGCTAGGTCCGCGTCAGGAAGAGCAACGCCAGCGACAGTCGCCGGAGAAGAGGAGGTCAGCGGAGCGATCACGGCGGCGGCGGAACTCTTCCGTCGGCGGCGGGATTCGGGATCGGCGAAACGATCGCGGAACGGAACTCTTCCGTCGCGGGTTTCGATCAGCTACCAGAGAAAATCGAGTTTGTGTACCCGAAAACCCTAAGTGTTGTATTTATACCAAAGGTATAAATAAACCTAGGATTATCGCAATCCGCAGACCACCCAAGAATAAGGTTCAGAATCGGCGAGTATCAATCGGCGAGAGTCGGCGAGAATCGGCGAGAATCGATCAGCGAGCATCACCATGGATCGGCGAGAATCAGAGTACAATACTCGACGATTCTCGCCGATCGTCGAGCCTCACTTGATGATACACGTCGAATCTCGTCGACCGTCGAGCCGCGGTCGACGATACATGTCGAAGTCGTCGATCGTCGAGAATCAGCATATTGATTCTCGACGATTCTCGTCGATCGGCGAGAATCAGAGAGACGATTCTCGCCGATCGGCAGGAATCAGAAGACGATACTCGACGAATGTTATCGACCCTCAGACGACAATCCTTACCATCCCTCCAAGGCAACATTTGCCCAACCCGACGATCCTTTAGGGCAACACTTTGCCCACAACCCCATTCAGGTCGGTGATTGGCAACCTTTACCAACACAGTCAATTATCCAACTTCTCCACATCTCTTATGTGCGACCCTGCAGGCTCATATCGCGTTGGCAGTGAGATTACATGTTTGATCACTTCCAGATCACAATGGTGACTCCAACAGACTCCCACTTGATCTCGAAAGTATCAAAGCAAAAACCTCACAAACAATGAGCGGCATCTAGCAATGCATCATTGCTCCCCAAGCAATAAGAGTTCATAACTCATAAGCCTTTATGACCAATGTATCAGCGTTGTCTTTGTCCCTTACATTCGGAAAGAACTAGAGGCATGGACCGTGTCACCCTCGTAATAGCTCAATCCAAGTTTCTTGATCCAGGACGGACTTCCAGAGAATGGTGAGTCCAATATCACATATTGACTCAACCAAGCATGGCCATGCATTTCTCAGTCCAGTTCCATCAAGGGGCCCATGGATGCAACTACTGTCATACAGGAGGACAAATCCCATATCTGCTCACACACAAACACCCAAATGATTCGTAACATGCCCAACAACCACCCTTATCATCAACCTTTCTCAAGGAAGACTTTAGATGGAATCAAAGCATGCTCTTCCTCACTTGATGAATGCTGTGACTTCAGGTCAAAGGATCACAACACCATTGTCAATTGAGACCTACTCGTGACACGATTGGATGACAATCCACAGAGTAGTCTCAGGTTGGGTCTGTCCAGTACAACTTGTTCACTAACAAGTACCCACGTGATGACTTGATATCACAATATCATGACCTGTGAGAACCGGTCATCAGTCAATGCACGTGCTAGTCTCCATGTACCATCATCACCCTCAGCTTCTATGATGATACTCGACCAGGGACGTTTAAGAATGAAGCTTCAGATAAATCATGGGCTCTCACATTCAAGTCACGTACTTGATGTCCCATGGAAGCGAACATTCTAAGGGTATCTATTATGTTAACATTTAACTATCATATAGAAAAAGACACAATAAAAGAACTTGTCATTAATTATAAGAGAAAAATTAGGTACACAGTTCATCATATGAACAAACAGCCAACAAAATACAAGATTACATGCAACCCATAAGATTCTCGCTAGAGTTGATCATTTAGGTATCGTATACCCATCGATCTAGTATGACCATCATGCTTTCTCTGCGCGAGAGGCTTTGTCAGTGGATCCGCAATATTCTCCTCAGTCGGCACTCTGCAAATGTTCACATCTCCTCATTCGACAATCTCACGAATAAGATGAAACCGCCGAAGTATGTGCTTGGAGCGCTGATGAGATCTAGGTTCCTTAGATTGTGCAATTGCACCATTGTTATCACAGTAGAGAACTACGGGACCAACAATGCTAGGAACTACATCAAGCTCACCGATGAATTTCCTAATCCATACAGCCTCCTTCACCGCATTAGCTGCTGCGATATACTCGGCCTCTATTGTAGAATCAGCAACTGTCTCTTGCTTGGAACTCTTCCAGCTCACAGCTCCTCCATTCAGGCAAAACACAAAACCTGACCGAGACTTGGAGTCGTCTGTATCAGTTTGGAAGCTAGCATCTGTGTAACCACTTACAACAAGCTCTTCCTCTCCACCATACACCAAGAACACATCCTTAGTCCTTCTCAAGTACTTCAGGATATTCTTGACTGCAATCCAGTGACACTCACCGGGGTCTGACTGATACCTGCTAGTCATGCTCAAAGCAAAGGAGACATCGGGTCGAGTACATAACATCACGTACATGATTGATCCAATTGCCGAAGCATATGGAATCAACTTCATGCGGTCCTTATCTTCACAAGACTTTGGACACTGGTCCTTAGAGAGATTCACACCATGAGACATGGGCAAAAATCCTTTCTTGGACTCAAGCATGTTGAACCGCTTCAACACCTTTTCGATGTACGTACTCTGGGTCAAACCCAGCAACTTCTTCGATCTATCTCTATAGTTCTTAATACCAAGTATATAAGTCGCTTCACCCAAATCCTTCATTGAAAAGCAGTTCCCTAGGTTGTTCTTAACAACTTTCAGGGTAGGAATGTCATTCCCAATCAACAGTATGTCATCTACATACAATATCAGGAAGACAACAATGCTCCCACTGATTCGCTTGTAAACACAAGGCTCATCTTCATTCTTGATGAAACCAAACTCTTTGATTTTCTCATCAAAACGAAGATTCCAACTTCGAGAGGCCTGTTTCAGTCCATAAATGGACTTATTCAGCTTGCATATTTTAGTGGCTTTATCTGGGGATACAAAACCCTCGGGTTGTGTCATATACACTTCCTCAAGGAGGTTTCCATTAAGGAAAGCCGTTTTGACATTCATCTGCCAGATCTCGTAGTCATAATACGCAGCAACAGCAAGCAATATCCTTATGGACTTAACCATGGCAACAGGGGAAAAAGTCTCATCATAGTCAATACCATGAATTTTATTGAAACCCTTAGCCACCAGTCGCCCTTTGAATGTCTGTACATTCCCATCCATGTCAGTCTTCTTCTTGAAGACCCACTTGCACCCTATGGGTCGTACCCCTTCAGGTGGTTCCACCAAGTTCCAAACTTGGTTTGCATACATGGAGTCCATTTCAGATTTCATAGCCTCAAGCCATTTGTCGGAGTCCGGTCCATTCATAGCCTCTTGGTAGGTTGCTGGTTCATCCTCATGATCCATAAGCAACACATTACCTATTTGAGACATGAGAAATCCATATCTCTCGGGCTCAAACCTCGGTCTACTAGATCTACGTAGGACTTGTGTTCACTGAGCAGGTTCTCTAGCTACAACATCTTGTAGTCCTGTCTCAGAATCCAATTCCGGTTCATTCATTACATGTGGTTCTTGAACTTCTTCAAGCTCTACCTTTTCAGTATTTCTTGATAAGAACTCTTTCTCCAAGAAGACACCAGTCCTTGCGACAAACACTTTGCCCTCAGACGGTAGGTAAAAGTAATACCCTTTCGTTTCCTTAGGATATCCCACCAGATAACATTTATCCGATTTGGGTTCCAGCTTGTCAGGCATTTGACGTCTCACGTATGCCTCACAGCCCCAAATTTTAATGAACGACATACTAGGATGCTTCCCAGTCCATATCTCATATGGTGTCTTCAGAACCGTTTTCGTTGGAGCGCGATTCAATGTCATTGCAGCAGTATCTAAAGCAAAACCCCAAAAGGAAACAGGCAAGTCTGCATGACTCATCATCGAACGTACCATGTCTAACAGAGTACGATTTCTCCTCTCAGACACACCATTATGTTGTGGTGTTCTAGGTGGAGTGAGCTGTGATGTAACACCCCCTATCCGTCGCATAGCATATAGCAGTAGGTCCGGCCGGGGCCCGACGCCATATACCACAGACAGACCGGGTGGTTACGTATGGAAACCATCCAACCAATCTCAACGTCCTACACAGAGCATTCTAGCGGAAGCAGTTTATATAAGTTGTAAACAAGAACCCAGCATTAGAGCACGAATGTCCACTAGTACAAAATTAGGAATGTATACAAAATACCCAAAATCGGCCTTAAGGCCTTACAAAAGTTTCACTTGACTGTTACATGATTTACAAACCACGGCACGCAGGCCGGTCATACATGAATAAAGCAATAAACATTTCCATTCGGGCCTTCGAGGGCCGGCTTCGCAAAAAGGGCTTTAGCCCGCTATTGACCGCTTGGTCCGGCTGCACCTGCAAACAACAAACCACCGCACGGTGGCAAAACAAGGCAACGGTCAGCAATGCTGACCAAATTATAACGATCCCGCCCCCAACTCGGGGCGGCGATGCTCCTTCCCTGCATTTTATTAGCATAAGCGAGCAATAAATACATAGCCATTTCATCACAGACGTTGGCTCGCACGGCCACACGCCCCGTGCTCTCAGGGCACATTCTTGGTGATCGCAGTCTAAGCCGCTAACACACCACCATCTCTAGGACGGCAATAACTCGTGAGCTAAATGGTCTTTTAGGCAAACGTTACGACACTTTATTGTCATCAACAGCCCATGTCACGACACTTCAATGTCATCGACAGAAAGACCCGACCTTTATGCCCTCGGCATAATGCAGGAACGGTTCCTACTCAACCCGTTGCTCACTTGCCACGACACTTAAATATCATCGGCACGGGTTAAGCTTCCCCGAAGCCCGTGAATCGAACGTACGATGCTACATAACCCAGTTATGTACTAATTGGCACCTAGGCCCATAAGTTGGCAAGATCTCGGATCCGCCCAGTTTTCCGGGTGCACCTTTGGGTTAATCCCCGAGGATCCCTGCTACAATCTACCGCGTAGAAAACCCGAAAAACACCCAATAGCACGGAGTCTTCTCCGGCCTTATGCAATGCAACATCACCGATCCGGACTAACATGTCCGGGTAGGCTTCAACCAAAATGCCTATGTCCGTTCTCGCATACGAACTCTAAACAATGGGGACTTTACATATCTACCCGAAGGAACGCCTCCAACTCTCCGCAAACTTGCGAGAGCGGGCTTCCTATGCTAAGAAAAGGAGAGATTCATGCTCAAGATGAGGATCGTTACCCTTGAGTTCCTCTTTGGCGCCATCGAAAAGTAATCAGATAGAAATCACCGCACTTGCGTTGCCTCCGTGGATCCGGAGTCGGCTTGCGATTCGGAGCTCCGAAGCTCCTCCAATGGCGGATCTAGCTCTTCTTCTTCCAAGGGCTCTCCTCTTTCTCCAAGGGTTTGGAGAGATGAAAAAGGTAAGAAAGTGATGGATTTTCTAAGTCAAACCCGGGTATATCCTCTCCGGAACCAACCCCAGCCGTTAGATCTTCAATCAAGGAAACGAACGGCTTTGATTCGGGGCTGAAATGCCCAATCTGGACCGAACACGGCCTGGCACACGCCCGTGTCCAGGGCCGTGTGCCACATTCGCCGTCAAAATCGAATCTCCTGGACCCTCACACGGGTATCGAACACGCCCGTGTTCGAGCTGACACGCCCGTGTTCCACCTGACACGGCCGTGTAGCCGGCCGTGTACACCATGATTTTTCCCCCGTTTTCAACCCGAGCACTGCACGGGTCCTAGGACACGCCCGTGTCCTTGCCCGTGTCACATTGACATGCCTGGACCCCAGGCCGTGTACACGGGACATTTCGTCGAGGGGAGAACGACGACTGGATGACACGGCCTTGGACACGCCCGTGTCCTAGGCCGTGTGCCTTGTCTCGACGATCGTCGAGTGAATCTCGACGACTTTCCCGGGACGATCGTCGACACGGGTCGACACGCCCGGTGACACGCCCGTGTCGCGGGCCATGTGCCCATTCTCGACGAATCGTCGAGAATAACTCGACGATTTCGCGGCTAAGTGTCGACACGGGTCGACACGCCCTGCGACACGCCCGTGTCGCAGGCCGTGTGCCCATTCTCGACGAATCGTCGAGTATAACTCGACGACTTCGCGGCTAAGTGTCGACACACGCTTGACACGCCCTGGGACACGCCCGTGTCCCAGGCCGTGTGCCTTCAGCCAGAAACCAAAACTGGCCCAAAACGTCCCCCTTTGCTTCTTTGAGTTTCGGGGCGTTACAACTCTCCCCCTCTTAAAAGAATTTCGCCCACGAAATTACATAAAGGAAAGATATACAAAAACAACATTTGTACCTGAGCGGAACAACTCCGGATATTCGTCAAGCATCGTCTGCTCTCGCTCCCAAGAGAGCTCCTCACGACCGCAATTGTCCCACCGGACTTTGACCATCCTGATCTCTTTATTGCGTAGCCGCTTGACCTCCGAGTCCTCAATCCGCACGGGCTTGACCTTTGTCGTTAGCCCACTTTCCACCGGCACTTGATCAACCGCGATCACTTGCGTAGGCTCTTGCACCGCCTTCCGAAGCACCGAAATATGGAATACATCGTGTAAACCACTTAGCTCCACTGAAAGCTTCAGTCTATAGGCCGCTTCTCCAACTCGCTCCAGAACCTCGAACGGTCCAAGGTATCTTGGGCTTAGCTTTTTCAATCGCCGCACCCGCGAGACACCCTTGAATGGCTTGATCTTTAAGTATACATAATCGCCCACAGCGAACTCCACGTTCCTGTGCTTGGCATTATAGTACTTTGCTTGCCGGTCCTGAGCGATGAGCAACCTCTCCCGAATGGTTCTCACCAAAGAAGTAGCACCCTCTACTTCCGATCGCTTATACAACTTTGACTCACCCGTTTCTAACCAAGACAACGGCGTGCGACATCTTCTACCATATAGGGCCTCAAAGGGCACCATCTGAATACTTGCTTGGTAGCTGTTGTTGTATGCGAACTCCACCAAATAAAGGTGGTCTTCCCATTGCTTTCCGAAATCCAAGACACACATGCGAAGCATGTCTTCCATGGTTCTATTCACCCTCTCGGTCTGCCCATCCGTTTGTGGGTGGAAGGCTGTGCTAAACTTCAGCTTTGTTCCCAACATTTGCTGCACCAGCCTCCTATCATTGGACGTGAACCGCCCATCTCGGTCACTCACGATGCTGCGGGGCACACCATGAAGCCGTACTATGTTATCCACATATAGCTTTGCCAGCTTCTCCACCGGATCATCCTTCCTATGCGGAATAAAATGCGACACCTTCGTTAATCGATCCACGACCACCCAAATGGCGTCGTTCCCCTTTTGCGACCTTGGCAAACCGTGCACAAAGTCCATAGAGATGTCGTCAAATTTCCACTCCGGAATAGGCAAGGACTTAAGAAATCCTCCCGGCTTTTGGCACTCTGCCTTTACCAAGGCGCAGGTTTGGCACTTCGCTACGTATAGCGCCACATCCTTTTTCAAACCCGGCAACCAAAATAGCTTCTTTACATCGCGGTACATCTTCGTGCTCCCCGGGTGAATCGAGTACTTGGTATGGTGTGCCTCGTACAACAACTCCACCCGTAAATTGCCCACGCTTGGGACGCACAGACGACCGTCTTTCCACAGCAATCCGTCCTCCACGACGAATTGGGAATTTGACCCATCCAGAGCCTCTAACATGAACTGCTTCATATGAGCATCCATATCCAAAGCCTGCCGAATCCGATCAGCCAGGTCATATTGGACTTCAGTCCAATTCAGAACTGCTTCAGCACTTGCTTGCTTATCCACACAAACAATCTCCAACGCCTCCAACTCCCGCACCAACCGCTCCTCATGCACCGATAGCCAATTGGCTTGAGCCGGGGCTCGGCGACTCAACGCGTCCGCAACCGCATTCCCTTTGCCAGGCACGTAGTGGATCTTGAATGTATAGTCCCCCAAGAACTCCATCCATCTACGCTGCCGCATATTCAGATCCTTCTGATCAATCAGGTACTTTAGGCTCTTGTGATCGGTGTAGATATCAATCTTCACACCGTACAAATAGTGTCTCCACAGCTTCAAGGCAAAAATCACGGCCGCTAACTCCAAGTCATGGACCAGATAATTCCTCTCGTGCACTTTTAGCTGTCTCGAGCCATAAGCTATCACGCTTCCGTGCTGCAGCAGCACGCAACCCAAACCACTGCCCGAAGCATCGCTATATATCTCATAGCCTTCGGTTCCACATGGCGAACTCAGCACAGGCGCCGTGGTCAACCGACACTTCAATTCCTCAAAAGCTCGTGCGCACTCCGGCGTCCAAACGAACTTATGCTCCTTCCTCGTCAAAGTAGTGAGAGGTAGCGCTATCCGCGAGAAGTTCTCTACGAAGCGCCTATAATAACCGGCAAGCCCCAAAAAGCTCCGGACTTCTGCTACCGTAGCAAGCTCAGGCCACTCCCGTATCGCAACAATCTTCGCCGGATCCACCGCAATACCCTCTCCACTCACTATATGCCCGAGGAACGCCACTGAGGATAGCCAAAACTCGCACTTCGAGAACTTGGCATACAACTGATTTCTCCTTAGCGTCTCCAACACCAAATGAAGATGCTTGAAGTGATCTTCCTCACTTTGAGAGTACACCAAAATATCGTCGATGAAGACGATCACGAAATGGTCCAAGTACTCCCTGAACGTCCTGTTCATCAAATCCATGAATACTGACGGCGCATTAGTCAGCCCAAACGGCATGACCGTAAACTCATAATGCCCGTATCTCGTACTAAACGCTGTCTTCGGGATATCACTCTCCCTTATCCGCAGCTGATAGTACCCAGACTTGAGATCTAACTTCGAGTACACCGTCGACCCGACTAACTGATCAAAGAGATCATCAATCCTAGGGATCAGGTACTTGTTCTTCTCAGTCAGCTTGTTTAGCTCCCGATAATCAATACACAACCTCAAGCTTCCGTCCTTCTTCTTAACAAAGAGGACCGGTGCGCTCTAAGGCGAAGAACTCGGGCGCACATACCCTTGCTCCAACAACTCTTGCAGTTGAACTTTCAGCTCCGCCATTTCCTTAGGCGCTAGCCGATACGGAGATCGTGACACAGGCTTTGCACCTGGCACTAGGTCGATCGTAAAATCTATCTCCCGTTGAGGCGGGGCTCCAGGAAGATCTGCGGGGAACACATCAGGGTATTCCAATACCACTGAAATACAATCCAAAGCGGGCTTCGGCTTTACAACCTCCACTAGTGTAAAGAACAGTTCTGCTCCAGCACGAACCGCCTTCACCACCTGAAGAGCAGACATCAATGTCTTGCTCGACCCCTTTAAGCCCGTAAAAGTCGTCTCACGACTCGCTCCCAGCTTAACTTCCTTGCTACCGCAATCTATATGGGCCTGCTGCTCCGAGAGCCAGTCCATGCCAAATATGACGTCGAACTCCACTAACGGAAGTAAAGACGCTCGCAGGTCGAACTCCTGCTCCCCAATACGAATCTTAACATCGCAGACCCTATCCGCTCGCATCGAACACCCATTGGGCAACAACACATCCAACTTATCCTTCGCCATCGAGGAAGGGACCCCGATGCGTAATATAAATCCTTCGGACAAGAAGGAGTGTGAAGCTCCCGTATCGAAGAGTGCTCGTGCCGGATTTTCACAAATCAAAACAAATCCTAAACAAGTAGTGGTAAGGTAACATGTGCATAACAAGCATATAAAGGAAATTGACTTGCTATAAATTAAACCGTACCTGTCACCACGTCAGCTTGTTTAATGGCCTCCTGTTGGCCAAGATTGTAGACCCTTGGTTGGGCCGGAGCATAGTGGGATGCGGTCGACTCCACCGCCTTTCCCTTTTCTTCATAAGTAGCTCCCGGCCTCCTCTCGGACTTAGGACGTCCGCTACGGCACTCACGGGCATAATGCCCCAACTTCCCACAGTTATAGCATGCGCCCGGGGTCCGACCCGTAGTCGCCCCAGAAGCACCAGCAGAGAGGGCTAGACCCGAAGTCTTAGCTTTCTTGTTCCACTTTCGGAACACAGATTTTGAGGTGTTTGGCCCTCTGGACTCCGACCTCTTCTCGCCCAGGCTTTTCTTTGCCTGCACATTCTTCATGTCCTTCTCCAAGGACCGGGCAGTATTGACCAAGGTTAAGAAACCCTGCGTCATTGGCCCCGACAGTAATAGTCTCAACTCATCCCTCAGACCTTCGTAGAAGCGATTAGTCTTGCGCTCCTCATCCACGATGGTAGAGCTAGCATAACGGCTCAACCGCGTAAACTCGTGGAGGTATTCGTCCACGCTCCTCTCACCCTGTACCAGCTTTAGGAACTCATTCTCCAACGCTATCTTCTGCGTCGAAGGGAGGTATCTAGCCAAAAATAATCTCGAGAAATCCTCCATCGAGACATCACCAAGTTGTCTACCCCTCAGTAAGTGCAGCTCCAATCCTTCCCACCACATCCTTGCTTCACCGTCAAGAAGGAACGTAGCGATGGTGGTCATTTGCCACTCCTCCGTCTCCGTCGCTATCATGAATCTCTTTACCCTGGAGAGCCAGTCTTCAGCCTGAGATGGGGTTCCCAACCCCGAGAATAGCGGAGGGTTAAAGCTCATTACATGCTTTAGCTGCCTCTCAGTTGCCCTCCTTGGCACTATTGGTTCAACAACCACTTGCTCCACTCTCCTCGGCTCAGACTCTTGCAGAGGTACTTGCTCCATCACAGGAGCGGGCTGCTGCGCTTGCCTTCCTGGCTGCGCATTGATCACGGCCAACACCGCTTCAGCCACCAATCTTATATTTTCAGCCGACAGAGGTGTTGCGGGAGCAACATCCGGTGCACTACTTGCCTCAGAAACTCGGCGTTCTGACGGCCCAACACAACTTCGGGTCACCTATAGTGGTACAAAACACCGTTAAGCGACCAAATAAATTGCAAATAGCAATTATAGGAACACGCAGGTTCCTCAAACACGAGTATTTTCATTCCTAAGTGGACATTCATGGGTTCTTTTACCATTATAACGATGACGCACACAATGTGCTCACCACCCCTTAAAAAGAATTCGCCCACGAATTCACTTTAAGCCCGACCAAAACCAGTAGTCTGATACCAAATTGTAACACCCCCTATCCGTCGCATAGCATATAGCAGTAGGTCCGGCCGGGGCCCGACGCCATATACCACAGACAGACCGGGTGGTTACGTATGGAAACCATTCAACCAATCTCAACGTCCTACACAGAGCATTCTAGCGGAAGCAGTTTATATAAGTTGTAAACAAGAACCCAACATTAGAGCACGAATGTCCACTAGTACAAAATTAGGAATGTATACAAAATACCCAAAATCGGCCTTAAGGCCTTACAAAAGTTTCACTTGACTGTTACATGATTTACAAACCACGGCACGCAGGCCGGTCATACATGAATAAAGCAATAAACATTTCCATTCGGGCCTTCGAGGGCCGGCTTCGCAAAAAGGGCTTTAGCCCGCTATTGACCGCTTGGTCCGGCTGCACCTGCAAACAACAAACCACCGCACGGTGGCAAAACAAGGCAACGGTCAGCAATGCTGACCAAATTATAACGATCCCGCCCCCAACTCGGGGCGGCGATGCTCCTTCCCTGCATTTTATTAGCATAAGCGAGCAATAAATACATAGCCATTTCATCACAGACGTTGGCTCGCACGGCCACACGCCCCGTGCTCTCAGGGCACATTCTTGGTGATCGCAGTCTAAGCCGCTAACACACCACCATCTCTAGGACGGCAATAACTCGTGAGCTAAATGGTCTTTTAGGCAAACGTTACGACACTTTATTGTCATCAACAGCCCATGTCACGACACTTCAATGTCATCGACAGAAAGACCCGACCTTTATGCCCTCGGCATAACGCAGGAACGGTTCCTACTCAACCAGTTGCTCACTTGCCACGACACTTAAATATCATCGGCACGGGTTAAGCTTCCCCGAAGCCCGTGAATCGAACGTACGATGTTACATAACCCAGTTATGTACTAATTGGCACCTAGGCCCATAAGTTGGCAAGATCTCGTATCCGCCCAGTTTTCCGGGTGCACCTTTGGGTTAATCCCCGAGGCTCCCTGCTGCAATCTACCGCGTAGAAAACCCGAAAAACACCCAATAGCACGGAGTCTTCTCCGGCCTTATGCAATGCAACATCACCGATCCGGACTAACATGTCCGGGTAGGCTTCAACCAAAATGCCTATGTCCGTTCTCGCATACGGACTCTAAACAATGGGGACTTTACATATCTACCCGAAGGAACGCCTCCAACTCTCCGCAAACTTGCGAGAGCGGGCTTCCTATGCTAAGAAAAGGAGCGATTCATGCTCAAGATGAGGATCGTTACCCTTGAGTTCCTCTTTGGCGCCATCGAAAAGTAATCGGATAGAAATCACCGTACTTGCGTTGCCTCCGTGGATCCGGAGTCAGCTTGCGATTCGGAGCTCCGAAGCTCCTCCAATGGCGGATCTAGCTCTTCTTCTTCCAAGGGCTCTCCTCTTTCTCCAAGGGTTTGGAGAGATGAAAAAGGTAAGAAAGTGATGGATTTTCTAAGTCAAACCCGGGTATATCCTCTCAGGAACCAACCCCAGCCGTTAGATCTTCAATCAAGGAAACGAACGGCTTTGATTCGGGGCTGAAATGCCCAATCTGGACCGAACACGGCCTGGCACACGCCCGTGTCCAGGGCCGTGTGCCGCATTCGCCGTCAAAATCGAATCTCCTGGACCCTCACACGGGTATCGAACACGCCCGTGTTCGAGCTGACACGCCCGTGTTCCACCTGACACGACCGTGTAGCCGGCCGTGTACACCATGATTTTTCCCCCGTTTTCAACCCGAGCACTGCACGGGTCCTAGGACACGCCCGTGTCCTTGCCCGTGTCACATTGACACGCCTGGACCCCAGGCCGTGTACACGGGACATTTCGTCGAGGGGAGAACGACGACTGGATGACACGGCCTTGGACACGCCCGTGTGCCTTGTCTCGACGATCGTCGAGTGAATCTCGACGACTTTCCCGGGACGATCGTCGACACGGGTCGACACGCCCGGCGACACGCCCGTGTCGCGGGCCGTGTGCCCATTCTCGACGAATCGTCGAGAATAACTCGACGATTTCGCGGCTAAGTGTCGACACGGGTCGACACGCCCTGCGACACGCCCGTGTCGCAGGCCGTGTGCCCATTCTCGACGAATCGTCGAGTATAACTCGACGACTTCGCGGCTAAGTGTCGACACACGCTTGACACGCCCTGGGACACGCCCGTGTCCCAGGCCGTGTGCCTTCAGCCAGAAACCAAAACTGGCCCAAAACGTCCCCCTTTGCTTCTTTGAGTTTCGGGGCGTTACATGTGATACAATACCACACTCTTTCAGATGATCACGGAACTCATGACTCAGGTATTCGCCAGCTCGATCAGATCGGAATGCTTTAACCCTTTTATCCAACTGGTTTTCTACTTCATTCTTGAACTCTTTGAACTTTTCAAAGGTCTCGGATTTGCACTTCATAAGATACATATATCCGTATCTACTGAAATCATCAGTAAATGTAACAAAGTAGAAATACCCACCTCTAGCCATGGAACTCATGGGTCCGCATACATCATTATGTATAACACCCAAGAAATCCTCAGCCCTCTCAGTATAACCAGTGAAAGGAGCTTTAGTCTTCTTGCCTAACAAACAAGACTCGCATCGCTCAAATGATTCATAATCAAATGAGTCCAAAAGTCCATCTCTATGGATCTTGGATATGCGCTTCTCGTTGATATGGCCCAAACGACAATGCCAGAGATACGTAGGGTTTGAGTCATTTGTTCTTAGTCTTTTATTATTTTCTACATTACAGATCAGATGGTCCAAGTTCAAAACATAAAGATCATTAAACAATTGGGCTACAGCATAACAAACATCATTCTTAAATATAGAACAATAATTGTTCTTAATTATAAAAGAAAATCCAATCATGTCCAAACATGAAATAGATATAATGTTTCTAGTTATGGCCGGAACAAAATAACAATTATCAAGTTCTATTACAAGCCCACTGGGCAAAGAAAGACGATAAACCCCTATGGCTACAGCAGCAACTCTTGCTCCATTGCCGACGCGGAGGTCCACCTCCCCTTTACTCAGCAATCTTCTCCTTCCCAGTTCCTGCACATTTGTACAAATGTGAGAACCACATCCGGTATCCAATACCCAAGATGAAGGAGCAGAAAGGTTTATCTCTATAACATAAACATTTGAAGCGGAAGTCATACCTCCCCTCAATTTCTGCAGACCCTCAATGTACGAAGGACAGTTCCTCCTCCAATGACCATCCTTGCCACAGTGGTGGCATTTCCCTTCCTTCACCGTGCTTTTCTTTTTCATCAGTGAAGAAGACTTGGGCTCAAGGTATGACTTAGGTCCCACCTTCGTCTTCTTAGAGCCCTTGTCCTTGCCCTTGCCCTTATGCACCATCAGTATGGGGCTGGCAGGCTTGGCCTTCTTCATATTGATTTCGGCAGTTCTCAACATGCCTAGGAGTTCGGGCAGTGTCTTGTCTATTTCATTCATGTTGTAGTTCAAGACAAACTGCTCATAACTATCCGGCAACGATTGCAGGATCAGATCCGTGGCCAACTCTTGACCAAGAGGAAAACCCAGCCTTTCAAGGTTCTCTATATACCCAATCATCTTGAGTACGTGAGTCCCTACTGAGTCTCTAACTCCCATCTTGCACTGAAACAACGCTTTTGTGATGTCGAACCTCTCTTGACGAGCCTGCCCTTGAAACATTTTCTTGAGATGCTCGTCAATCTCCTTGCACCCCATGTTCTCATGTTGCTTCTGAAGCTCAGAGTTCATAGTGGCAAGCATAAGGCATTCGACATCTAAAGCATCGTCAGTATACTTCTTATAAGTATCTTTCTCAGCACGGGAAGAGTTCCCGGTCGGCACCTCGGGGGCTTCTTCTTCCAAGACATAGAGCTTTCGCTCTTGCCTGAGAACAATTCTCAGGTTCCTGTACCAGTCCATGTAATTTGTCCCACTGAGCTTATCCTTCTCAAGGATGGCTCTCAGAGACAACGTGGAGTGTGAAACACTTGCCATGGAATTCTACAAAAATTTATGCAGAATAAAATCAGTACCAAAATTTCAAATACAATTTATTTTAATTTGGACTTCAATTAAAAAACTCCCACTATTTTATTCGAAATGATAGCCCTCACTAACAATTCAGAGAGTTCATGCGAGCTACTCTCTTAGTGGACAAGATCCGTATTTCACCAACACTATGAGTCCGCTTTGGCGTTCCTCTCACGATGCGGTTATTTAGGTAGGCAACGCTTGCCAATTGCATCCTCATGCAATTCTTGTATGGTTGGTGAATAACTCCTTATTCGCATCCATCATATGGTGCATGCCAACCCTATGCCTCTAGGCACTCAACCTTTGAGGTCACCTAGTTAAGTATGACCCGATGTTGACAGTGGGATATCACAATTATCCGCTCGCACCCTTACCAAGATAGATTAATGCACCTTGCTTTGGCAAGCCCACACTTCATCGATCGAGGCAGGAAGAGTGTCATCCATCGGAAGGCATCCGAACACTTAATATTTGATGAAGGGATTTTCAATTATAGGTTAACAATTAACCATGATCAACATTTGATCAATGTGCACATCCAAAGAAAAACAATTCTAAACCACATGCATCCCTTATGTGCACATCCTAACACCATCAACAATTGATAGAAGGAAGGGCAAAATCTGAACATCCGGAAACTTCCAAATCCTCAGATTTACATGCATTGGACAAAGGCAAAGACAACTCAACTTAAAGCAGTAGACAAGCTCATCTCTCTTTGTTGGATTCAAAATCCAAAACAAAATCGAGGGATGGTTACTGCTAAGGAGATCACAATTTCTAACAATTAGAAATTCCACGCAATTCCAGAGGTTCTTGGCGGGGAACCAAGACTAAATCTAGGCATTTAGAACACTTCTAAATCCCTAGGTTTACACGCACTGGAATAACAAACTTCCAATACAACGATCATGGCCGCAACCTGCTTTGATACCACTGTTGGGTTTCTCTATAAGGATGGCACAACGCTTGTGCACGCAGCGGAAAAGAAAAACATCAAGAAAAACCCAAAGAGATGTGGATCGGGCCATGAACGTTGAATCAAGAAGTTAGCAAAACAAGTAGGCATAAATTACCTCGGTGGCGTTGAGTCACAACTCAACGAAGATGCTCCAAACTTTGTCTTCTTGCTAGTGGCGAGTTCTACGTGGAATAATGTCCACGTTTCTGCAGAAGTCCACACGAGCGGGAGAACATCGGGCTTTCCGTCACACGGAAGATCGGGATGGAGGAAAGGACCACACCTTGTTTTCCACGGACTGCTAGGTCCGCGTCAGGAAGAGCAACGCCAGCGACAGTCGCCGAAGAAGAGGAGGTCAGCGGAGCGATCACGGCGGCGGCGGAACGCTTCCGTCGGCGGCGGGATTCGGGATCAGCGAAACGATCGCGGAACGGAACTCTTCCGTCGCGGGTTTCGATCAGCTACCAGAGAAAATCGAGTGTGTGTACCCGAAAACCCTAAGTGTTGTATTTATACCAAAGGTATAAATAAACCTAGGCTTATCGCTATCTGCAGACCACCCAAGAATAAGGTTCAGAATCGGCGAGTATCAATCGGCGAGAGTCGGCGAGAATCGGCGAGAATCGATCAACGAGCATCACCATGGATCGGCGAGAATCAGAGTACAATACTCGACGATTCTCGCCGATCGTCGAGCCTCACTTGATGATACACGTCGAATCTCGTCGACCGTCGAGCCGCGGTCGACGATATGTCGAAGTCGTCGATCGTCGAGAATCAGCATATTGATTCTCGACGATTCTCGTCGATCGGCGAGAATCAGAGAGACGATTCTCGCCGATCGGCGGGAATCAGAAGACGATAATCGACGAATGTTATCGACCCTCGGACGACAATCCTTACCATCCCTCCAAGGCAACATTTGCCCAACCCGACGATCCTTTAAGGCAACACTTTGCCCACAACCCCATTCAGGTCGGTGATTGGCAACCTTTACCAACACAGTCAATTATCCAACTTCTCCACATCTCTTATGTGCGACCCTGCAGGCTCATATCGCGTTGGCAGTGAGATTACATGTTTGATCACTTCCAGATCACAATGGTAACTCTAACACATATATATCTGCTGCATGTGTTAGTAATTCTCTGCCAGATATATTTCTTTTCTTGCTTTGTTTATCTGTGTGTTTCTGTTTTGAGTCTATTAGTGAGCTCACTCAAATAGGGGGAGATTGTTGGATCCCTAGTTGATTTGGGCTAGGTTCACTAGCTTAGGATGTGACCCAATATGTATAGCCAGGGTCAAATTTGTGTCCTAGAGTCTAGGCCAAGTCCATAGAGTCAATATCAGTGGACCAACTATCAACAAGACTATCAGAGACTCAAGAATTAGAATATTTTTAGACCAAGTAAAATGAGTTCGACGTTCGTCGAACTCAGGTCGACGAAAGGCATTCTGAGCTCGACGATCTTGAGGTATTTCTCTATGTTGAGCTCGACGATCTTTGTTCTCTGTTCGACGAAGACTGAGATACTTCAACAAACTAAAGTCAGGGAAACTCCAGATTTTTCTAAGTCCAACTTCAGGCTTTGGTCGACGAACAAGATTCTGAGCTCGACGAACTTGGACCTCAAGTTCACAACTTCTCAGGTCGACGAAGTCAACTTCTCAGGTCGACGAACTCAGTACTCTACTCGATGATTTCTGGTCGGCGATTTGAATCCTTCTCAGTCAGAGACTTCTTAGATTCTAAGTCCACAATCATTCTTCGGTCGACGAATTTGGATCTCAGTTCGACGAATGATGATTGTCAGCTCGATGAATGAAGATTGTCAGTTCGACGAATATTGTAGCAAAATTGACAAGTTTCCCTTGAAGAATAATTGCTATTGTCTGGTCGACGAACTCATCAGCTCAGCTCGACGAACTGTGAACTTAGCTCGACGATTCCTGTTCTTCGTTCGACAATTCCAGATTAGGTCTTCTCCAATTTTCCGTCCCTTTTCTTGGCGATGATTCCTGAGTAATTAATGCTCAATCTTCTCGGAATACTACCGTTAGAACGAGCATTGATCATGGATTATTACATGCCGTTTTTCCATGGGACAGTTAGGAAATTCATTGATTGCTGCTTCCTTCCCAGGCCGACTGCATTTACTGCTCAAGGTTTCAAAATTTTGAATGTGTTCTTCAGTCAGTCTTTAGTCAGAAAAGAAAAGATCAAGCAGACTGACACACATACACAGATAGACATTCAACAGTCTTACAGAAATCAAAAGCTTTACACTGCAATCAGCCTATTCTAGAAGACATCATCAAGAAGAAGAAGAACATACAATCTCCATCAAGAGTCTTCTTCTTTCAACCCTACAGGATAACTTCAGAAGGACAACAATCTCTATCTGTCAAATAAGTTCCTGAAGCAATCTCTGGTTAAGGCAATCAAGTCTTGAAGACCTGTCACCATGAAGCAGTGCTCCAGATTTCCTGATACATTCATGATCTCAGGGGGAGCAATCTGCTGAAATCAATCCACAAGTCTTCTAAGTTGTTATTGAGAAAGAGAAGACATCATCACCTTTTTCCATCCTCTGTACAGGGTTTTAATTCCCTTCAAAATTATTCCTGGTTACAAGTCTCCTACCAAAAGACTTGAGGTTTTGGTTTTTGAGCACCTGAACAAAAGCTCATTGGTGTCAGGCACCTGATCAAAAACCTGAGTGGATTCCTACCAGGGTGGTAGAAGAGTGGATGTACCCAGGTTGGGGAACCACTATAAATTTCTTGTGTCGTCTGGTTGCCCTTTTTCTTTTGTTTTGACTGTGTTCTGTGATTTGTTAGGTTGCTGTGCCTTTTACTTTATTTGCTAATCTGTTCACTTAGGATTACAGCAAAAGTTGTAAAACGATTGTAGAGAGCACAATACTCTATTCACCCCCCTCTAGAGTATTTCAGATCTACCTTCACTTTCAAATTGGCACTCCTGATAATATATAAAACTGGTTTCAGTCCATTTGGTTTAGGTAGAGAGTGAGTATCCTTCCAAAATTTGGCGCATTTAGACATTCCTTGGTTTTCTCAAACAAAACAACTCCCCAGTCAATTTTATTCCTACAGATCACAGCTACAAGTAGCTTGAACATTTCACCGGAAACATAATCATGGGATCCAACTTTGCACAACAGGACCTTTCCCATGATATTTGTCAGCAGCTTTCCTTCCTCGTTCATCCCTTTTCTTCGAATTGAGGTAGTTCTTCTTAGCAAACCATAAAAAAGAAGAGCACGATGCAAATTTCAAGTAATTCATCCCTATCAATAGATGGTTGCAACAAGTATCTATTCAAGAGACTGGCATTCACTTTAACATAGGTATTTCTCACTTTTATTTTGATCACTGTCCCTTCTCATCGAAGCTTGGAATTTTGATAGAATTCTTGGATGACTCTTTTCAGAACTTGACAAGGGTGTTACAGAAGAATGGTCAGGCCTATTGTCTCGAGCATCAATGCGACATTTCTGAATTCATCGGAAGCTATAACAAATCCTGTACGCACTAGTTCACTACCAACCTAGAGGTTTCCACTGCCACTTAGTGCCATTGCTGAAAATTGGACAAGGATTGACGGAAGAGAACGATACCTTTGTCGGAGATGAATGACGATGACTTGTTGGAGCCGGAGCCGGTGAGGACTGGTTCATACATTTTTTTCTATAAATGACTCTTCGGATCCAATAGTGTAAACTTAGAAAAAAATATTTGACATTTACAGATTCATCAAAATGTCTCGAGAAACCTGATAAATTCGTTGAAATGACTCATTGAGCCAGGAGTAATTTATCAAAATGACTCGTGAAGAAGTTCTGATTTTACGCGAAGTCTCGACGAATTTGTCGAAATTATACAAGTTGACAAATTTTCCTTATGAATTTTTGAGATGATGAAATTCTGTACTTTGACTGATTTTTTGGATGTCATGACCCCTTGTTGAGCATACCAAGTTCAATTTTGAAGAAGGAGAACTTGGCCTCATCCAATGGCTTCGTGAATATGTCTACAACTTGCTTATCCATCAGGACATAACTGAGATTGATGTCCTTGTTGTAACGCCTCCATCCGTCACATGGAATATAACGGTGGGTCCGGCCGGGGCCCCACGCCATATTTCACAAACAAACGACGGAATTACGCGTGGAAATCAAAATCTCATTCAACTCGTATCCTAACTCAAAGCATTCTAGCGCAGTTTAAGTTATTAAATTCATCATAACGAATGTCCACTACATATGTAAATTGCACATTTATATATAAACCAGGAATGTATACAACACACACACTGTCATAGCCTTAAGGCCTTACAAGTTGCTCTTTACAAAATATATAATTTCATACATCGGCACGCAGGCCGGCCACACATGAAATCCAAGCATTCTTCGCACGACCTTCAAGGGCCTTAAACAACAAGCCTTTAATCCGCTCAATTTAATTCAATTCAACCCACCAGCACCTACAAATAGACATCCACCCAAGAGCGGTAAACAAAGCAACGGTCAGCATTAGCTGACCAATTATAACGACCCTACACCTTACCAGGGGCATTGGTTCCTTCCCTGTATGCATTGAAATCATAATAGTTACCAATCACAACAAGTGCGCTCAGGCACAACAAAATCACAAACGCCGGTCTCAACCAGACGCTCCGTATACTCAGGACACCTTACGATGTGCTGGACTCCGTGGCAACACCACCGATCAGAGAATTATTAACTTGTTGGCTGGCTGGTCCTAGTCACCCCAACCCACAGACTGGGAACATTCTGCCCAAACCACTCAGAGGTGATAATCTCATGGAAAACTTGAGCATTAATAGATCGACACACAACTGTGGTTCTACAAGTACGGTCTGCCTCGCGTCCTCCCAAACATTGCAACCAATCAACCTCCCAAAACAACTAGAGGCAGGTTAGCCTTTCCCATTCTCAAACCGTCAGTAGCACACCACTAGACACGGGTTGGCCTTCCATTCTGATTAGCCGTAGCTTTTAGCTCTCCCAGAGCAATTAGCGCTCACCGCGCTCACACTACAAGGAGCTTACGCAAAGCATCCAAGATCCACACACCCATACATCCAACCAAAACATCCATACTTAACAAAGCATAAACAGTTATCAAATACACGAAGTCTTCTCCGGTTTACCCATAATCATCACCAATCCAGACGAACCGTCCAGATGGGCTTCACACAACATGCTTATGTCGTAATACACACTTCCGGCTCTAGATGCAGACTCAACTAAGGAATCACTTACGATGTCCACCTATTGGTGGAGGATTCCATGCATATGCATAAAGAAAGGACTTCGATGTCCAAGAAGGAGATCGTTACCCTTGAAGATCGTTTTGGAGTCATGAACTAGCCAGATGGAAATCACCTCCTCGGCTTTGCCTTCACAAATCCAAACTTGGATCATGCTTCCTCACTCCGTAGCTCCTCCAGCAGCTGGTTTCCCCTTTCCCTTCCTTGCTCCCTTGCTCTCCCTTTCTCTCTCTTTGAGAATGAGAAGAAGGAATGAAATAAAGGCATGAATCCCTCATTCTTGGCCTGATCTCAGTAGGGAAGAGCCTGGGTCCTTGGATCCAGGATAAGGGAATGAACGACCTTGATTTGCCCAAAAATAGGCTGAACATGGCCTGACACACCCTGTGACACGCCCGTGTCACAGGCCATGTCCCTTAAGCGGCACACACCCGACTCAAATCCATACAGTACATGGCCGTGTGACACGCCCACGTCACACCCTACACGCCCGTGTCATGGTCGACAAGCCAATGTCTGGCAGCCGTGTACTTTACCCAGCACAACAGCAGCTCACCCACGCGGGACACGGCCATAGGACACGCCCATGTCCCAGGCCATGTACCCCAAGACACACCCGTGTTCATCAACACGCGCAACCCTGGCTAAAACCTGCAAAGGACATGCCCGGTGACACATCTGTGTCATAGGCCGTGTACACCCCTTTGATTGCCGCTCGACGATTGTCGAGCGTAGTTCATCGACCCGAGCATGATACGCCCTGGGACACGCCCGTGTTCCAGGCTGTGTCACCCAATTTGAACCCAAATTGGGATTTGGGGTGTTACAACCCTCCCCTCCTTCACAAAATTTCATCCCTAAATTTATCTCAACGGAAACCAACAACATAATCACTCCTCGTTGCACCATAGGCAACCGATTTCCCGAATAAAGTGAGCCAGTTTCGAGCTCAGAGGTCGCAGCTTGGCTCGCCCCAAGTCATCGCACAAAACAAACATCACATTCAGAACATAGACACATACATATCTCTTTCACAGGTGCACATCCATCCACAATTTCAATATACACCATGATTGATCGATCACTGAAGTAACACAAAGTGTGCACCAACATATCATCGTTTCACACGACGTATAACATATATGTACACAACCAACCAATTATTCCTGTCAGTAGTTACATCGCCGAAGTAGTACGGGTTATGATTTGATGATTACTTCTGCTCACCCGCATTATTTTGCAGATAACGTTTCATAGCCTCTTGGAGTTCCAAATTAAACACACGAGGCTGAACTTCACCAATTGAGATTTGCGGCTCTTGCACATCCAAATTATGCAGCCGAGGTTGCGTCCGGGTTGCAGATGACTCGGCCAATGCTTTACCCTTCTCTTCATACGATGCACCTACCTTTTTCTCACCCTTTGGAGTGTCACTCCAACAATTATTGGCTAAATGTCCTTGCCTGCCACATCGAAAACATGTACGTGTCTCCACACATCCTTGTCCATAGGTTGCTCCCAAAGAAACAGTAGACGGAGTTAGTTCAGCAGGCCTAAACTTTTTCTAATCTCGTTTCCTAAACTCCGACTGTTCTGACTGCGGAACTTTAAATTCTTGCTTCTCTACTGCCAGACTCTTCTTCTCTTGTACCCATTTTAAATCTTTCTCCAGCGCATAGGATGTATCGACCAACGCTTGGAAGCCTTGGTTCACCGAACTCGGGAGTGGTAACCTCAACTGATCCCGCCGTCCCTCATAAATGAGGTTCTCCTTTCGTGCCTCCTCAGTGAAAGTAGACCCCGCATAACGCCCCAGTCTGGTGAACTCATACAGGTAAGTATCAATATCACGCTCACCCTGCACCAGACATAGAAACTCATTCTCCATGGCAATCCGCTGCGAGACTGGCACATACTTGGCCAGAAATAACTGTGAGAATTCTTCGATCAAAATTTCTTCCAATCCTCACCCTGCCAAGTGATGCACTTGCACTTCATCCCACCAAAGCTGCGCATCGCCTTCCAACAGAAATGTGGCTAACATCACCATCTGTGCCTCCGCAGTTCGGATTGCTACCAAGATTATTTTTACTCTTGCAAGTCAATCTTCCGCGTGCGTTGGGGAAGTCGCTCCACCAAACGTAGGTGGATGAAACTCCATAAATCGCTTCAACTGCTCATCCACTCCTTGCTCTTCTACTACAACTCCAGCGCACTTTTGCCTTGCACCAGGCCGTACTTCCACCCCTGCAGGCCTTGCCTGCCCAGTAGGTTGTGACTGTAACACTGCGAGCACCGTCTCAATCACCACATGTATGGTCTCCGCCGAGGGAGGTGTAGGCGCTTCAACTGGTGCCACACTCTCATCGGACCGCTGGGGCTCAGACTGTCCCGCACCACTCCTCGTCACGTATCAATGTACAAAACATCATTTAGCATCCATTGCCTAAATGCAAATATACATTGACTACATGGTGACTCTCCTCTCATACATGTATAACATTCCTAGTGGACATTCTTGAGTTCCATTATGTTCTCCCTCCCAAAAATCTCAAACCTGGCTCTGATACCACTTTGTAACGCCTCCATCCATCACATGGAATATAACGGTGGGTCCGACCGGGGCCCCACGCCATATTTCACAGACAAATGGCGGAATTACATGTGGAAATCAAAATCTTATTCAACTCGTATCCTAATTCAAAGCATTCTAGTGCAGCAGATTAAGTTATTGAACTCATCATAGCGAATGTCCACTAAATATATAAATTCCACATTTATATATAAACCAGGAATGTATACAACACAAACACTCTCATGGCATTAAGGCCTTACAAGTTGCTCTTTACAAAGTATACAATTTCATACATCGGCACGCAGGCCGGCCACACATGAAATCCAAGCATTCTTCGCACGACCTTCAAGGGCCTTAAACAGCAAGCCTTTATTCTGCTCAATTCAATTCAATTCAACCCACCAACACCTGCTAATAGACATCCACCCAAGGGCAGTAAACAAAGCAACGGTCAGCATTAGCTGACCAATTATAATGACCCTAGCCCTTACCCGGGGCAGTGGTTCCTTCCCTGTATGCATTGCAATCATAATAGTTACCAATCACAACAAGTGTGCTCAAGCACAACAAAATCACAAACGCCGGTCTCAACAAGACGCTTCGTGCACACAGGGCACCTTACGGTGTGCCGGACTCCGTGGCAACACCACCGATCAGAGAATTATTAACTTGTTGGCTGGCCGGTCCTTGTCACCCCAACCCGCAGACTGGGAGCATTCCACCCAAACCACTCAGAGGTCATAATCTCACGACAAACTTGAGCATTAATAGTTCGACCCACAACTATGGTGCAGCAAGTAGGGTCTGCCTCGCGTCCTCCCAAACATTGCCACCAATCGACCTCCCAAAATAACCAGGGGCTGGTTAGCCTTTCCCGTGCTCAAACCGTCAGTAGCGCACCACTAGATGCGGGTCGGCCTTCCCTCCTGATTAGCTGTAGCTTTTTGCACTCCCAGAGCAATTAACGCTAACCGTGCTCACACCACATGGAGCTTACGCAAAGAATCCAAGATCCACACACCCATACATCCATCCAAAATATCCATACTTAATAAAGCATAAACAATTATCAAATACACAGGGTCTTCTCCGGTTTACCCATAATCATAACCAATCCAGACGAACCATCCAGATGGGCTTCACACAGCATGCCTATGCCGTACTACACACCTCCGACTCTAGATGCAGACTCAACTAAGGAATCACTTACGATATCCACCTCTCGGTGGAGGATTCCATGCATATGCATAAAGAAAGGAATTCGATGTCCAAGAAGGAGATCGTTACCCTTGAAGATCGTTTTGGAGCCATGAACTAGCCATATGGAAATCACCGCCTCGGCTTTGCCTTCACGAATCCAAACTCGGATCTTGCTTCCGCATTCCGCAACTACTCTAGTAGCTAGTTTCCCCTTGCCCTTCCTTGCTCCCTTGCTCTCCCATTTTCTCTCTTTGAGAATGATAAGAAGGAATGAAATGAAGGCATGAATCCCTCATTCTCGGCCTTATTTCAGTAGGGAAGAGTCTGGGCCCTTGGATCCAGGATAAGGGAATGAACGGCCTTGATTTGCCTAAAAATAGGCTGAACACGACCTGACATGCCCTGTGACACGCCCGTGTCACAGGCCGTGTCCCTTAAGCGGCACACAACCGACTCAAATCCAGATAGTACATGTCCGTGTGACATGCCCGTATCACACCCTACACGCCCGTATCATGGTCGACACACCCGTGTATGGCAGCTGTGTACTTCACCCAGCACAGCAGCAGCTCACCCGAGCGGGACACGGCCATAGGACATGCCCGTGTCCCAGGCCGTGTACCCCAAGACACACCCATGTTCATCAACATGCACAACGCTGGCTAAAACCCGCAAAATACACGCCGTGTGACACGCCCATATCATGGGCCGTGTACTCCCCTTTGCTTGCCACTCGACGATTGTCGAGTGCCGTTCGTTGACCCGAGCATGACACGCCCTGAGACACGCCCGTGTCCCAGGCCGTGTCACCCAATCTGAACCCAAATTGGGATTTGGGGTGTTATAGTTGTTCTCCACACGCTCCTCAATGAAGTGGTATCTTATCTCGATGTACTTCGTTCGGCTGTGGGAGACTGGATTGTGAGCAACCGCTATGGCGCTAGATGAGTCGCAAAATATAGGAATCTCCTTCAACTTTATGTTGTAGTCTTCAAGCCGATTCACTATCCATAGAAGCTTTGCGTACAACTACCTGCGAAGATATATTCCGACTCCGCAGTTGAGATTGCAACATAATTTTGCTTCTTACTGCTCCATGAGATGAGCCTTCTTCCTAGGAATTGACATGTCCTAGAAATGCATTTCCTTTCACCCCTATTTCCTACAATGTCAGCATCTGAAAAACCAATTAGTTTGCAGCCATTAATATTTGGGTACCATAAGGTAAGATTTGGTGTACCTTTAAGGTATATTAAAATCCGGTTTGTAGCGTCATAATGAGATTCCTTAGAGTTCACCTGGAATCTAGCACATATACATATGGAAAACATTATGTCCGGTCTATTAGTAGTAAGGTTGAGCAAGGATCCAATTATGCATCTATACTTGGTTTCATGAAAAGGTTTCCCTTTCTCATCCTTATCTAGATTCATAGTTGAACACATTGGAGTCCTCATTGGGGTTATGTTCGCCATTCCAAATTTCTGAATTAAATTCTTGGTGAACTTCGTCTGGGAGATGAAAATTCCAATTTCAGATTGCTTCATTTGAAGTCCTAAGAAATACTTCAGCTCTCCCATGCTGCTTATTTCAAACTTCCTTTGCATCAAGTTAAAAAACTTTTTGTAAAGGTTGTCATCCGTAGATCCAAAAATAATGTTGTCGACATAGATTTGTACTAGCAAGATCTTTCCTTTAAGTTCCCTAAAAAATAATGTCTTGTCTTTCTTTACCCTTATAAACTTGTTCTCAAGAAGAAGGCTAGATAATGTCTCATACCAAGCTCGAGGAGCTTGTTTGAGACTATATAAGGCTTTATGAAGAAAATAAACATGATCTGGGAATGAGGAATCAACAAAAACTATGGGTTGTTCCACGTATGCTTCTTCCTTTAAATTATCATTAAGGAAGGTTGTCTTCACGTGCATTTGATTAACTTTGAACCATTTGTGATTTGCATATGTGAGGAATAGCCTGATCGCTTTGAGTGTAATGCCCCAAAAATCGTAATCGAGCTGGTCGCGTCCTGAGAATATTTTTTTGGTGCCTATATAGGGGTACACGGCCTAGGACACAAGCGTGTCCACGGTCATGTCGTTCTCTGTGTTGTCCGACTGTGTCTAGAAAAGGACACGGCAGGGAACACGGCTTTGAGCTGTGGTGACACGGCCGTATCAAGGGTGAAACGGGCGTGTGCGTACCTGTGTCCCTACCCATGTTCACCAAGGGTCGTGATGGTTGGCGTGGCGGTTACTGGTAACATACCCTTAGGTCACGGGATTGTCAGGTTGAGACACGGGCGTGTCTTGGCCCGTGTCCTCATCTGTGCTCGACGATCGTGTATGGATCGGGCCACAGGCCTGGGACACGGTCGTGTGCAAGGCCGTGTTCGGCCCAGGTTTGAGGACTTTTGGGCAGATCTGAGCCATTCGTTTTCTTTAATTAAGATCTGACGGCCCATATGTGTCCCTGCTTTGTTAAGGCCGGGAATGGAGGTTTAATTCCTCATTCTCTCTTAACCACTCTGTTCCTAAGGAGTTAGTGAGAGGAGAGAGCAAGGAGGAAGAAAGAGGAGGATTCTGGCTGTCGGCGGAGCATCAGAGCACCGATTTGAGAACCAAGACCGGATCCGCGAAGGAAATTCCATTTCGAAGCCTTCTATCTGTATAGATTTTCATGGCACAAAAGCGTACTATAAGCGTAATGATTCTCTACTTGAGCATGTGAAGCTCTCCTTATTTTGCCTAAGGAAACCCTCTCCCGCTAGTGTGCGGTGAGTGTGCGGTGTTCCTTGGGGTTGACGAGAATAGTCCCCCTTGTGTTGCATATAGAGTCCGAAAGTGAAGTACGGACATAAGCATTGTGTGTGAAGCCTACCCGGACGTGTTGGTCTGGATCGGTGATGTTTCATTTTGTATGGTTTGCTAGAGAAGACTCTGTATTTTGTGTTTTCGAGTTTCTATGCGGTAGATTGCAGCAGGGATCCTTGGAGATTAACTCCAAGGCACACCCGGAAAACTGAGCGGAAATGTAATTCTGCTAACTTGGCTGCTGGGGAGCCAACCTCTAACATAACTGGGTTATGTGTTGTTTAGAATGTTTGCGATCCGAGAGAAGCTTGGACCACGCGTACGTCTTAAAGTGACTAGGCGGAGTGAGCAACAGGCAAGTGGAATCGGACCCTGGCTATACGATTCGGTGCGAGAGACCCAAAAGAGGGACTGGCCATTGGCATAGTCGGGAGCCTTAGGCGGTGGTCAAAAAGGCTAAAATGCTCACGATGTTGCCATCAAAAATAACCCATGAATGTCCACTTATGAATGAAAAATACACTTGTTTTGAGGAATCTGAGTGCTCCAATGATGGCTTTTAGCAATCTTTTTGTCGTCTAATCAAGGGTCTTTGCTATTATAGGCAGCTAGGAGCGATGCTGGGCAATCGAAACGTCCGCAATCGGCGGAAAGTAGTGCACCAAGGGACGTGCCTACAACACCTGCTTCAGCAGAAACCATCAGATTGGTGGCTGAAGTAGCATTTGCTATGATAAATGCCCAACCTGCAGGACAAGAGTACCACACACCACCTGTTAACGAGCAAGAACCGATTAGGGCGGCAGAGCCGGGAGTGGTAGAATGCGCGGCAATTGATCAAGTAGCACCAAGGAGAGCTACGGAAAGGCAGCTCAAGCATGTAATGGGCTTTAATCCTCCGCGGTTCGATGGGATTGGAATGCCAACACAAGCTGAGGATTGGCTCTCTACGATAAAGAGGGTCTTGACGGCCACAGAAACTGTTGAGTGGCAGAAGACCACCATAGCGACCTTCCTTTTGGCTGGTGAGGCGAGGCTGTGGTGGGACGAGTTGGAGGTTCACCTTTAAATGGGAAGGCAACTTGCGGATGTGGCTATGGAGGAATTCCCAAGGTTGTTCTTGGCCAGATATCTACCCTCTGCTCAGAAGCTGGAGATGGAGAATCAGTACCTTGGTCTGAATCAGGAAGGCAGAAGCGTGTATGAGTATCTCCACGAGTTTACACGGTTGGGCGTTATGCTGGTGCTATGTTTACTGAAGAGGAGCGGAAGACCAACCTATTTTATGAGGGTCTACGTGGCGACCTACAACTACTCCTTGCTAGGCCTAAGGCGTAGGGCTTCCTAGCCTTGGTCAATTCGGCCCGGTCATTGGAAAATGTCGTGAATAAAGTGCAAGAGAAGAAGGACCCAGGTGAAAAGAAGTCTGAGTTCAAAGTGCCAAATTCAAAGTCGGGTTTCTGCAGATGGAACAAGAAGCTGAAGAATTCGTGCTCAGCCCCTTCGTCTGGTGTGGCGGGGGTAACCACAAGTTGAGTCCCAGGAGCTTGCTACAATTGTGGAAAGGTGAGGCATTTTGCTCGTGAGTGGTGGAGCGGACGCGCAAAGTCCGAGAGGAAGCCTGGAGGGATATATGAAGAAAAAGGGAAGGCAATGGACTCAACCGCATCCCATCATGCTCCAGCCCAGCCTAGAGTTTATAACCTTGGTTTGCAAGAGGCCATAAAACAAGCTGACGTGGTGACAGGTATGAGTTAAATTATAGCAGTTTAACTTTATGTAGTTGTTATCTTTTTATATGTTAGCTTATATTTGTTGATGCTAGGTTTCGTGTTGATTTTTGATTATCCAGTGAGAGCCCTATTTGATACGGGAGCTTCGCAGTCCTCCTTATCCGAACGATTCGTATCGCACATCGGAGTCCCTTCCTCGATGGATAAAGACAATTTGGATGTGTTGTTGCCCAATGGGTGCTCAAGGCGCGCGGATAGAGTCTGTGAGGTTAAAATACCGAATGGGGATCAGGAGTTTGTCTTGCAAGCATCGGTACTGCCATTAGCGGAGTTCGACGTAATCTTTGGTATGGTTTGTCTCTCGAAGCAGCGAGCATGCATTGATTGCAACCGAAAGGAGGTTAAGATGGGACTGAACACTGACCGAGAGACTACGTTTGTGGGCATGAAGGAGTCGGGTAAAATTTTGATGTCGGCCCTTCAGGTGATCAAGGTAGTTCGGTCTGTGGCAGAGCTGTTTATCACATTAGTGCTGCTTCAATGCCTAAGCCGAGTCTGGGCAGTATTCCAGTTGTGTCCGAGTATCCTGATGTGTTTCCAGATGATCTCCATGGAGCCCCTCCTCAGCGGGAGATTGATTTTACTATTGAGCCGGTGCCAGGTGCCAAACCGGTGTCACGCTCTCCATATCGGATAGCTCCAGGAGAGATGGCGGAGCTGAAGGTTCAACTGCAAGAGTTATTGGAGCAAGGGTATGTGCGTCCAGGTTCGTCGCCTTGGAGCGCACCGCTCCTTTTCGTTAAGAAGAAGAATCGGAGCTTGTGACTCTGTATTGACTATCAGGAGTTGAACAAGCTTACAGAAAAGAATAAGTATCTGATCCCAAGATTGATGATCTATTTGATTAGATGGTTGGGTCTACAGTATATTCGAAGTTAGATCTGAAATCTGGTTACTACCAATTAAGCATAAAGGAAAGCGACATCCCAAAGATAGTATTCGACACGTGGTTTGGGCATTACGAGTTCACAGTCATGCCATTTGGGTTGACCAATGCCCCATTCGTGTTTATAAATTTGATGAACAAGACGTTCAGAGTGTACCTGGACCGTTTCGTGATAGTATTTATCAATGATATCTTGGTATACTCGTAGTGTGAGGATGATCACTTCAAGCATCTGCATATGTTGTTGGAGACGTTGAGAAGTAATCAGTTGTATGCTAAGTTCTCCAAGTGTGAGTTCTGGTTATCCTCGATAGCATTCCTTGGTCATGTGGTTAGTGGAGAAGGGATAGCTGTGGATCCGGCGAAGATAGTGGCAATACAGGAGTGGCCTGTATTGACTTCAGTGGCGGAAGTCCGGAGCTTTCTGGAGCTTGCCGGCTACTACAGGCGCTTCATAGAGAACTTCTCGCAGATAGCGCTACCACTCACGATGTTGACAGGGAAGGATCAAAAGTTTGTGTGGTCACTGGAGTGCGAGCAGGCTTTTGAGGAATTGAAGAGGCGGTTGACCACGACGCCTATTTTATGCTCGCCGAGTGGGATTGAATGGTTTGAAATCTATAGTGATGCTTCGGACAATGGTTTGGGCTGTGTTCTGCTATAGCATGTGAGTGTTATAGCCTATGGTTCATGACAATTGAAGGTTCATGAGCGGAATTATCTGGTCCATGACTTAGAGTTAGCGACCATGATATTTGCTCTAAATATGTGGAGGCACTATCTATACGGTGTGAAGGTTGATATCTACACCGATCATAAGAGCCTGAAGTACCTGTTAGATCAGAAGGACCTGAACATGAGGCAGCGGAGGTGGATGGAGTTCCTGGGGGACTACACCTTCGAGATACATTTTGTGCCGGGGAAAGGAAATACAGTGGCAGATGCGTTGAGTCGCAGGGTTCCTGCGCGAGCCAGCTGGTTGTCGGTACAAAATTAGAGTTTGGTCCGTGATTTGGAGGCATTAGAGATAACTTGGATCGACAAGCAGTCTAGTGCCGAGGCGAAATTGTTTTGGACAAAGGTGCAGTATGACCTAGCTGATAGAGTTAAGCGGGCTTTGGTTCAGGATATCATAATGAAGCAGATCTTAGATGAATCTTTGGGCGGGTCAAATTCTCAATTTGTTGTTGAGGATGGACTGTTAAAGAAGGACGGTCGCCTATGCATTCCTAGTGCGGATAATCTTCGGAAGGAGTTGATGTACGAGGCTCATCATACCAAGTACTCAATCCACCTGGGGAGTACGAAGATGTATAGGAACATGAAGAAGTTGTTCTGGTGGCCAGTATTAAAGAATGATGTAGCACTTTATGTGGCCAAGTGCCAAACTTATGCCTTGGTGAAGGCGGAGTGCCAGAAGCCCGAAGGTTTCTTGAAATCCTTGCCTATCCAGAAGTGGAAATTCGACGATATTTCTATGGATTTTGTGCATGGTTTGCCCAAGTCATAGAGGGGAAACAACGCCATCTGGGTGGTCATGGATAGATTGACAAAGGTGTCGCATTTCATTCCGAACAGGAAGGAAGATCCTGTGGAAAAGTTAGCCAAACTCTATGTGGATAATATTGTTCGATTGCATGGTGTGCCCCGCTGTATTGTTAGTGACCTAGATGGATGCTTCACGTCGAAGGATTGGGAGGCTGGTGCATAGTCTGTTGGGAACTAAGCTGAGTTTCAACATAGCATTTCACTCACAGACGGATGGTCAGACCGAGAGGATGAACATGGCGATGGAGTACATGCTTCGCATGTGTGTCCTGGATTTCAAAAAGTGGTGGGAATATCACCTGTACATGGTGGAGTTTGCATATAACAACAGCTTTCAAGTGAGTATTAGTATGGCTCCCTTTGAGGCGTTATATAGGAGAAAGTGTCGCACGCCATTGTATTGGTTGGAGACAGGCGAATCGAAGTTATAGAAACGTCAAGCGGTGAAAGACGCCACTTCAATGATACGTACAATTCAGTAAAGGTGTAAGATCGCTCAGGACAGGCAGGAAAAATACTACAATGCCAAGCATAGGAACGTGGAGTTTGGTGTGGGCGACTGGGTGTATTTGAAAATCAAGCCATTCAAGGGTGTCTCGCGGGTTCGATGCTTGAAGAAGTTGAGTCTGAGATACCTTGGACCGTTTGAAATCCTGGAGCGTGTTGGCGAAGCAGCGTATCGATTGAGGCTGTCAGTGGAGTTGAGTGGGCTACATGATGTGTTCCATGTTTCAGTGTTGCGGAAGGCGGTGCAAGAGCCTTCGTAGGTCATTGCGGTCGATCAAGTACCAGTTGAATATGTGTTGACGGCAAAGGTCAAGACAGTATGCATTGAAGACTTTGAGGTCAAACGACTCCGCAATAAGGAAATCTGATTGGTTAAAGTCCGTTGGGATAACTGTGGACGTGAGGAGCTTTCTTGGGAGCGAGAGTAGACTATGATGGAATAATACCCCGAGCTCTTCCACTCAGGTAACATTTAAAATTTTGCGTACCTTTACATAATTTCTGGACGAAATTCTTTAAGTGGGGGAGATTTGTAACACCACGAAAATCATAATCGAGCTGGTCGCATCCTGAGAATATTTTTTTGGTGCCTGTATAGGGGTACACGGCCTAGGACACGGGCATGTCCAAGGACGCGTCATTCTCTGTGTTGGTCGGCTATGTCCAAAAAAGGACACGGTATGGAATACGGCTTTGAGCTGTGGTGATACGGGCGTGTCAGGGGTGACACAGGCGTGTGCGTACCCGTGTCCCTACCCGTGTTCACCAAGGGTCATGACGGTTGGCGTGGCGGTTACTGGTAACATGCCCTTAGGTCCCGGGCATGTCAGGTTGAGACATGGGCGTGTCTTGGCCCGTGTCATCTTCTATGCTCGACGATCATGTCTGGATCGGGGCACACGGCCTGGGACACAGCCATGTGCAAGGCCGTGTTCGGCCAAGGTTTGAGGATTTTTGTGCAGATCTGAGCCATTCGTTTTCTTTAATTAAGATCTGATGGCCCAGATGTGTCCCTGCTTTGTTAAGGCCGGGAATGGAGGTTTCATTCCTCATTCTCTCTTAACCATTCTCTTCCTAAGGAGTTAGTGAGAGGAGAGAGCAAGGAGGAAGAAAGAGGAGTATTCCGGCCGCCGCCGGAGCATCGGAGCACCGATTTGAGAACCGAGACCGGATCCGCGATGGAAATTCCATTTCGAAGCCTTCTATTTGTATAGATTTTCATGACGCAAAAGCATACTACAAGGGTAACAATTCTCAACTTGAGCATGTGAAGCTCTCCTTCTTTTGCATAAGAAAATCCTCCCCCGCTAGTGTGCGGTAAGTGTGCGGTGTTCCTTGGGGTTGCGGGAATAGTCTCCCTTGTGTTGCATATAGAGTACGGAAGGGAAGTACGGACATATGCATTGTGTGTGAAGCTAACCCGGGCATGTTGGTATGGATCAGTGATGTTGGATTTTGTATGGTTTGCCGGAGAAGACTCCGTATTTTGTGTTTTTGGGTTTCTTTGCGGTAGATTGCAGCAGGGATCCTTGGAGATTAACTCCAAGGCGCACCCGAAAAACTGAGCGGAAAGGTAATTTTGCTAACTTGGCGGCCGGGGAGCCAGCCTTGAACATAACTGGGTTATGTGTTGTTTGGAATTTTTGGGATCCGAGAGAAACTTGGCCCACGCGTACGTCTTAAAGTGACTAGGAGGAGCGAGCAACGGGCAAGTGGAATCAGACCTAGGATATGCGGTTCAGTGCGAGAGACCCAAAAGAGGGACTGGCCATTGACATAGTCGGGAGCCTTAGGCGGTGGTCAAAAAGGATAAAATTCTCATGATGTTGCCATCCCGGGGATGGTGGTGAAGCCACTGAATTGTCAGGATTCACCGATAATGTGCCCTGAGTGCACAGGGTGATTGGCCGTGCGAGCATACACCTGTGGCAAAGTATGTTTGTACTCTATTGTTTATCTAGGCTAATGAAATGCAGGGAAGGAGCACTGCCATCCAGAGTAAGCGGCGGGGTCATTATAATTTGGTCGGCTTTGGCTGACCGTTACTTTGTTTGCCACTGTGCGGTGGAATGTTGTTTGCAGGTGCTGCGGAGCCAAGTACCAAATATCGGGCTAAAGCCCATATTGCTGAGCTGGCCCTCGAACGCCAAAGCGAATTGTTGTTTTACTTTTGTCATGTGTGGCCGGCTTGCGAGCCGATGTATGTAAAACATTACTTTGTTAAGTGAAACTCTTGTAAGGCCATAACGCCGAGTACTTTCAGTATATTTGTTGTTTCATTCCTATAGTAGTTTGTGGACATTCATGATAGTTGGTATTCAATTGTGGGTTCTTGACAACTGTTTTAAAGCTTCTGCCAGAATGCTCTGTGTTAGGGCGAGTAGTCGTAGTTGGAATGCTTTGATATTCTTAAGTAACCCTTCCGACTGTCCGTGGTATATGGCATCGGGTTCCAGCTGGACCTTCTGTTATATGCCATATGACGGATGGGGGTGTTACATTGAGTCTGGCTATAGGAGCAAATGTCTGATTGAAGTCGATCCCTTCTTTTTGTCCATACCCTTTGGCTACAAGTCCGGCTTTGTTCTTTATGATTGCACCATCTTTATCCAACTTGTTTTTAAAGACCTATTTTGTCCCGATCACTTTATGTCCTTTGGGTCTTAGTACTAGCTCCCAAACTTTTCACCTTTTGAATTAATTGAGCTCTTCTTCCATTGCAATGATCCATAAAGCATCTCTATTTGCTTCTTCAAACTTCTTTGTCTCAATCTATGAGAGAAAACTTAAGTACAGAATTTCGTTAATTGTACCTCTCCTTGTTCTTACTAAATCATGAGGGTATCCAATGATCTGGTCAGCTGGATGATCTCTGGAGTGTCTGATCACTAGATTCATCGCATCCTCTATGTCACCAGGAGTTTCTGCTACTTCTGGTGCATCTTCTTCAATTTGATGGAGTTCTTCATCATGAAGTTCTTCTTCTATTAGGCTTGGAGTGTTGACCTTTATTGTGCTTAGAGTGTCTTCCTTTCTATTTTCTTCCAAGCTTAGCTCTTTTAACCTTGTACCTACATCTTCAATAAATACACTAGAAGAGCTGCTATGAAGCATGCTCATCTCATCAAATACAATATTAAAAGTTTCTTCTACCACTAAGGTTTTGTTTTTGAAAATTTTATAAGCTTTACTATGACTACTATAGCCTACGAAAATACCTTCAAAATACTTTTCACTAAACTTAGTTGTGTAATATTTCCCATTATTAAGTACAAAGAATTTGCCGCCAAATATTTTAAAATAAGACACAGTTGGTTTCTTGCCCTTCAATACTTCATAAGGTGTCTTACGGTGGTTCTTGTGTTGTGTTTCTCTATGAGGATGGCACAACACTTTTGCACGCAGCGGAAGAATAAAAACATCAAGAAAACCCAAAAGAGATGGGATGGGGCCATGGTAGTTGAATCAAGAAGTTAACATACAACTAGGCAAAAATTACCTCTGTGGCGTTGAGTCACAACTCAACGGAGATGCTCCAAGCTTCGTGTTCTTGCTGGTGGCGAGTTCTACGTGGAATGATATCCACGTCTCTACAGAAATCCACACGAGCGGGAGAACACCGATTTTTCCGTCGCACGGATAATCGGGAAGGAGAATGACCGCACCTTGCTTTCCCACGGACTGCTAGGTCCGCGCCAGGGATAACAACACCAGCGACAATCGCCGGAGAGGAGGAGGTCGACGGAGCGAGCACGGCGGTGGAATGCTTCCGTCGGCGGGATTCGGGATCGGCGGAACGAGCGGAACGGCGGAACGCTTCCGTCGTTGGATTCGATTCGATGAGAGAGATTTTCCCAAAAACCCTAAGTGTCTATTTATACCAAAGGCATAAACAGACTTAGGAATATCGCAATCCGCAGACCACCCAGAAAATTAGGGTTCCAGAATCGGCGAGAATCACCTATCAGATTCGGCGAGAATCAATCAGCGAGAATCACCTAGGATCGGCAAGAATCACCTAGGATCGGCGAGAATCAGTCGGCGAGTATCAGAGTACAATACTCGACGATTCACGTCGAACGTGGGTTGACGATAATCATCGATCTGCGATCGACGATACACGACGATTCTTGACGATACTCGTCGACCCGCGGTCGACGATACACGACGATTCACGTCGACCCTCGGTCGACTATTCTTACCAATCCTTCAAGTCAACATTTGCCCAACCCGACGATCCTTTAAGGCAACACTTTGCCCCTAAACCTATTCAGGTCGGTGATTGGTAACCTTTACCAACACAGTCAGTCAACCAACTTCTCCACATCTCTTATGTGCGACCCTGCAGGCTCATATCGCGTTGGCCGTGAGATTACATGTTTGATCACTTCCAGATCATCATGGTGACTCCAACAGACTCCCACTTGATCTCGAAAGTATCAAAGCAAAAACCTCACAAACAATGAGCGGCATCTAGCAATGCATCAT